>OX451736.1:1669276366-1670487616 GCA_948472305.1 Vicia faba | reverse complement strand
TGATGTTGCCAAAGCTCGGTTGGCCATAATGAGAGAGAGTGGTTGGAATAATTTTTTTGCCAATGTCCAAGGATTTTGTGTTGCTAAAGGTATTCTGGTGCCAAATATGGATGACAAAATATCAGTTTGGGGTCGTTCAAGAGTATAAGGGAGGACTATCACTAATCTTCACCACTACCGCGCAGAGATTTTTTATGTTGCTATTGACAAAATATGTGTGGAGATGGATCACCACTTTAGTGAAAGAAGTAACATTATACTTGATTGCTTCTCATTCATGACCCCAAGAACTCTTTCTCCAAATTTGATGTTGATAAGCTTGCTCGTTTTGTTGATATTTATCATGATGACTTTTCTGATGATGACCAAGGAACAATTAGGGATCAACTTGACACTTATGTTCTTCGAGTGAGAAGAAATGCTTCATTTTTCACTTGTGAAAATGTTCAAAGTTTGTCTATGAAGATGGTTCAAACTGAGAAACATTTTCTATTTCCATTGGTTTATAAACTTATTGAGTTAGCTCTGATCAATACAAGAAAGTATGAAAATTGCCAGGGGTTAAACCCTTGAGAAAAAAACAAGGTACCAACGTGCAATGCCCCTCACAACGTGTAGATTAGGGAAAATAAAATAAAAAATAAATTGCGTGGGGTTACCCCTTGCAAAATTAAAAGAGGGAAATTTTGAATTTTAAAATAATGATTTGCGAGGGGCTGTCACTTGCGAAAATTAAAGTGCACGCAAATTCACACAAATAGCGACGGGCAACTCCAAGATAATTGCCAACGTGACAATAGCGAGGGGCTACCCCACGCCAGCTAGACAACTTTTGTCTAGTCATGGCAGTGTGCAGACTGCGCGTGCAGGGGGCTTTTTCCAATGCAACATTTAGCGACGAGCTACCCCACGCCTATTTTGAACATTTTATTTTCGTTGGGCTTCCCCTCGCTAATTACAACATCAATAATTACAACACATTATTTATTCCTTGTTTCAATTTTGCGTTCATACCCTTCGTCTCTTCCATGCCTTTCATATATTGTTCATCTCTTCCAACAGTATCAATTTTCTTCTTCTCATTCTTTTCCCAAATAAAACCTAAAGTTTTCAATCACAATCTAAAGTTTCAGGTAAATAAATTAAATTATTTTTTTATAAATTTAATTTATTTTCAATATTAGTGTGTAATTTGTTCAGGTTCTTATTTTCAGGTACTAATTGATATATTCAAAGGTAGCTAAATTTTGGAGAAAACTGTAAAAAGCTTCAAGAAATAATATTTGTTCATCAATTTCAGGTTCTTATTATAAAATTTTTGTTTTGTGATATATTTGTTTTGTGATATTTAGTTTATAACTCTTGTGTATTATGATGATGAATAATTTGAATATGTATTATGTAATAACTCTTGTGTAATATTACCTTTCAAAATAATCTTGTCTAATATTATCTTTTATATATATTATCTTTCAAATATATATATATATATATATATATATATATATATATATATATATATATATATATATATATATATATATATATATATATATATATATATATATATATATATATATATATATATATATATATATATATATATATATATATATATATATATATATATATATATATATATATATATATATATATATATATATATATATATATATATATATATATATATATATATATATATATATATATATATATATATATATATATATATATATATATATATATATATATATATATATATATATATATATATATATATATATATATATATATATATATATATATATATATATATATATATATATATATATTATCTTGTGTAATATTATCTTTTATGTAACATTCATTGTTTAATGTTTTTCTTTCAAATAGAAAAAAATGTCACCCAAGAAAAATGCCTCCCAACAAAAGCCTCGCCACAGCAGGTACATTATAGAGGAGGTGTGTGATTCATATTTGTTTATTCCTATGCCACAATTGAGTCAAGTGGCAAATCATCCTCCACATTCTACCCTACCTCCTATGCATCCTACTCGACCTCTTATGCATCATTCTCCACCTCTTATGCATCCTACTTCACCTCCTATGCATACTACTCCACCTATGTCTGGGTCTTTTACTGGATTACTATCCACACCTCCTGGATGCACACCATTCCCTCCTATATCCCCGACAACTTTTATTAGTCCTACTGGATGCACACCATATTTTCCTACTAGACCCGGTACATATTTTCCTATGCCTTCCATGCAGTCGAGTGGTCCCATTCATATGGAACTAGTTGGATCTAGCATGCCCCGACCCATGCCTTCTGAGGATGATCATGGAGATACCAGTGCTCCCGGAGATTCCAGTGTTCCTGGAGATACCAGTAGTGCTCCTGAAGAAACTAGTGCTCAAGAAGATACAAGTGCTCCTAAGGAGAAAACAAGGAGGGAGCACATCTTGAGGAAAAATGCGCCGCAAAAAGTTAGATATTATCATGGCAGACTTGTCATTGACCCAACTCTGAATCGTAAGTGTTTATATATGTTTTATATTATTTTAAATTTGAGTTTAATTTAATCAATTCTAACTCAAGATTTTGGTGTTTAGGATCTTTCCCCATCAGGAAATATCGATCATAACAAGCATGATTAAAGAGAAGTATACAAAATTTTGACCGAGTTATGGAGCTGTACTTGAAGATGACAGAAAAGATTGGTTTAATGCATTTAAGGTATATATTTTCCTTTATATTTTTCTTTTATATTTTTTTAAATATATTCTCTTTATATTTTTTGAGATATTCCTGATTCTTTATTGCTTAATTTTGAATTCATATAACAATGTAGAAGAAGTGTTGTTGGGATCTTAGAGATAACGTCCAAATTGAAGAAAATTTTCACTCAAAATGTAGTGTCCGATTTTCAGACACCATGAGGAATGTTAGAATTAAATGGAAGAAAAAAAAAAGCAACGTCCATGTTGGATAGGAGTAGAATTATTTCAAGAACTTATTGCCCATTTGAATTCTAAAAATTTTAAGAAAGTATCTGAAAAGGCAAAGAAAAATAGAGCATCTGAAGCTGGTGGCTGCAACTACGCAGCGGGTAGTATTAGTGTTGTTGAAGTTGTACGAAAGATGGTACGTAAATTTAATTATTATTTTAATTAATTTATCATTTAGATTTTAGATTATATATAACTACTTATTTTTTTATTTATTCAATTAGCGTGAAGAGTTGGGTAGAAGTCCACTTCTTAACGAGCTCCATCTAGAGTCTCATCTCAAGAAAAATAGAGAGTTTGTTGACGAGCGCGCAAGAAACACTCAAGTAAGTTTTTCTTATATTAAAAATATTTTATTTAATTCTTTTATATGGACCTAGCTTATTTGAAATATTATAACAATTTTTTTTTTGTAGGAGGAGTTTGATAGACAACTTGCCCTACAGTTGTCAGAGCATCCTGAACTTGAACCACCACCGAGATATCCTATTGATCATGTTGTGGATTTTCGGACATGGTATAAGTTTCAGGTGGAAAGAAGAAAAAGGGGAGAGTGTATGGTGCTGGAGGGTACGCCAAAACTATCAAGCAGCGTGATAGGAGTTTTAAAATGAGACTTGTTGATGGAGAATGAACATCAACTCCACCTATATTAACCACCTAAATGCTTGAAACTGTGAGAAACTTGGCGAATACTGAGGCAGCAATCCAAGCAGCAGCAAGAAATGCAGAAATTGAAGAGATGAAGAAAAAATAATTAGAGATGCAACAAGAAATGCAGAGAAGAGAAAAGGAGTTGCGGGAAGAAATAAGGAGGCAAACACAGGAGTATCAAGAAGCAATGCGGATTGCAAATGAATGGGTTCAAAGATTTGATTAATTTTTTGCTTGACAAAATTCCGATGGTGGATTTGGAGGAACTAGTGGATATGAAGGAATTGTTGAAGAAGAAGAGGAAGAACAAGAACAAGATGAACAAGAATAAAATATTTAAATTTGAAAATTTGATGTTTATTTTAATTTGTATGAAATAATTTATGTTAACTATTTTGAACTTAAGAATATTATTTTATTGTAACTTGTATGAAGTTTTAATTTAATTTTTATTATGTTTGATTGAATTTTAATTATTATATTAATTTTATTAATTTTATTAATTTTATTATAATAATATAATTTATAAAACTATCATTACTGATTTTCAATTTATTAATATCAATTTTTTTTATAAATATTTTGACAATTTGTCAGGGGTTTATCCCCTCGGAAATGATAAAGCCTTTACATTTTGCCACAGACTTTACCCCAAACAAATTTTCTGACGTAATCTGTTGCCATAGTCTGCGCCTATGCTTGCACGTTGCAGGCTATAAAAAATAAGTTGCATTTAGCGAGGGGGTTAATCCCTGGCAAAATACCCACGTATATAGTCCCTCGCAAATAAATTTGCACCCCTTGTTTTGCTAGGGGACTAGTCCCCTCGCAAATTTCCTCTTTGTGAGGAGTTTTTGCCATTTATGAGAGGTTAAGTCCCTGGAAAATAACATTTTTTTGTAGTGGATATTGTCGATGTCGACAACATCTGTTGAAAGAGCTTTTTCAGCAATGAAGATTATCAAGTCAAAATTGCGCAATAAGACGAACGATGTGTGGTTCAATGATTTGATAGTATGTTACACTGAGCGGGAGATATTCAAGTCACTTGATGATATTGATATTATTCGAACATTCACCCAAAGAAGTCTCAGAAATGACATTTGCCTAGTAATTTTATTTAACCTGCTATTGTAAGGTTATGTTTATCTCTTTTATTTTAAACTATATTTTTGGTGACAAAATGACGAGTCTCTTTTATTTTGATGGATGACTATTTATATATTATAAACAATGTAAATTTGCGGTCTTTAAATTTTTGTCCAGGTTATAGAATTTTTCTGACTCCGCCACTCATCTTGCCCTTCTATAAATGGTAATTAGAACCATTCAACAATACAATCTTTATCTTTGTATTTGACTCCATCATTCAAACAAGTAAAATAGCCCTTAACCAATAACTTTGATGTCACTCTAATGGGAAATTAAGACAAAATAACAGAACAATATGCAACGGATATATAATTCCCCTCACTTGTAGGAACCTTGAGGATCAACAATAAATATAAGACGGCAAACCAAACAAATAAAGGCAAAAGAAAACTGATTTTTTTTAAAGTGGAAAACCCCTCAAATGAGAGTAAAAACCACGATCGTCCATACCAAAGAAATAGCTCCCCTATAATCAATTGAGATTACAAGAGAGTCTTAAAGTGATTCACAAAATAGTGATAACAACCGCAAACCACAAAGCAAACTAGCTTACAAATATGAATCAAAAGTTGAAAAATTATCCAAATCTGCAGCTTTAGTGCAAAGCAATTATCTCTCAACTCAGACTTCGTTTTGAAGATTCTAACAGTCAAAGTTGTTGCGAACATGCCTACCAAATTTCAGCTCGATCCGATGGCTAACAAATTGGAGATCGTCGATTCAATGAGACTGGTGCAGAAAAAACGAAAATGAACTTCTCTCTTCTTTTCTCTTTTTTGAATCCTTATTTTTCTCTCTATTTCTCTCAACCATAAATTAACACTCTCTACTTAAAATAAGTGAAATAAATAAATTATTCATATTTAGATTTTTTTCCACCTAAGAAGAAAACTAAACCCAACAGATTTATGATATTAATATGGTCAAACTAATTAAAATGTTCAATGACGTGAGTTTCTTTTTCACCTTACAAACTTGTCTTCTTCTGTTATTTGCAATTTGACTATTTCATAAAATTAAAAATTGATATATTAAATATAAATAAAATATTCAAATTATCTTTCCAGCGTATGAAATGGGTCATTTATATGTGGTAGATAGAAACACGCTTATTTATCATGAAAGAAAACAAAAACGTATGGCGGTGTATATGTACCCCAGCTTAGAGTCATGCATAGTTGGTATTGAAAAATGGCCAAACTATACTATTGTCACTCTTGCCTCTGTATTCTCTCAACCTCACTCTATTTTTACTTCTTCACTTGCTTAGCTTTGAGTACTAAAAAAAACATCACCACCGATGAATTTGCTCTTCTTTCATTCAAATCATCTATTACCCTAGACCCTTTTAATGTGCTTAGTAATTGGTCAATTTCCTCTAATTCTTCTTTTTTCTCTTCATGCAATTGGCTTGGTGTTACTTGTGATCAACATCATGGAAGAATAAAGGCATTGAATCTTAGTAACATGGGCCTTCAAGGTACCATTTCACCTCAATTGGGAAATCTCTCTTTCCTTGTTGTTCTTGATCTACAAGGCAATAGTTTCCACGGTGAGTTAGCACGAGAGTTTCTAGTTGCTCTTGAATATATAGTTTGAGAAATTCCTCAACTTTATCATATTTCATTGCAGGAAGCATTCCACATGCTATTGGTCAACTTGATAGGTTAAGGATTTTGGATATTCGAGATAACGTGAAGCTGTCTGGAATGATACCAACAACAATTTCAAATATGGCTTCACTTCAAAAACTTCATTTATCAAATAACTCTTTATCAGGTATTTATGATCTACTCACACCATTACAATTTACAACATAACATGCTTGAATACTTTGTAAAGAAGCTAATCATCAACTACAAATAGAGTTTTACATTCATGACCTTGTTTTGTATGAATCTGTATGTGATGATGTAAAGGAGAAATTCCTAAAGAAATAGGCGATCTTACACAACTGAGAACTGTGAACCTTGAATATAATATCCTCACTGGAAACATATTATTTATGTTCAACTCATCATTGTTGCAAGACTTGAATCTTGGTTTCAATAATCTGTCTGGAATTCTTCCATCAAATGTTTGCCAAGGACTTCCAAACCTTAGATTACTATATCTATTTGCTAATGATTTTTCTGGTAAGATGCCAAAGATTTGGAGTTATTGCAAAGAGTTGGAAGATTTGGAACTATCTCACATTAACTTTGACAAGGGACCTTTGCCAGCTGACATTGGAAACTTGACCAAGCTTCAATATTTGTTTGTTGTTAATAACAACTTGGAGGGTAAGATTCTTTTCACCAACCATATAATAATAATAATTATTTTTGTTGGGTCTAATAGTTAAATATTATATTACATATACAGGTGAAATTCCAGACTCTTTCTTCAACCTCTCTTCTTTGATATATATCAACTTTGACATAAACAATTTAAATGGAACTCTCCCAAACAAGATGTGTCATCAACTTCCTCAACTTCAATACTTCTCTGTCCACGTTAATCAGTTAAGAGGAATCATTCCAAGATCGATTGGCAACTGCACTTCGTTGCAATTTTTAAGTTTTGAAGACAACTTTTTTACAGGTATACACTCAATTTTATGTCTTCATCTTTAGCTATAAAGTTACACATTCAAGTGTTAAATGTCAAACAAAGAAGTTTTAAATTGGCTAAAATAATTTTAAAAATTGAAGAAAATTTAAAATTTTTAATACTTGTATTTATAGATTTTATTCATAAACCTTCCTAATAACAAAATTTTACTTATTCACTTTATTTGAATAACATTTCAGTATGTTATTTGAATAATATTTTTTTCATATTATTTGAATATCACCCATTAATATTATTTGAGTTAGATTATTTTTATATTAATTTCAATAAAAAATAACTTTAGAAAAAACTCACTAAGAAAAATGATCAATTAACCAAAGACCAAAACGACTGTATCAATGAATGCCGATGATTTTCATAAGGAAGCTGTCGCAATATGGGTTTGGAAAAGCATAGTGTTTATTTGAGGCTTTCTTTTTTTAGTTGAAAAGCTTACTCTTTTATTGAAATGGAAAGGTTTACTTTCTATTATATATGTTAGACATGAATATAATAATAAATTTTTACTTTATTTTTTTCTCATATATAATAATAACATAATTTCATTAAGAAAATAATATATAATATAATAATAGATAATATTTTTGCAAATAATAACAATAATTATTATTATTAATGAATAAGTAATTTATTTATTTTCTTCCTAATATAATTTATAATTAATGTTTAATTAAAATAATAATTTTTGATAAAGATATTTTATTGAATAAAAAATAAAAAATAAAAAGGATGAAGACATGCCTCTAAAAGACTTTAAAAATAATAAGAAGTGAATTCCATTAAGTGTCATGATCAACAAAAAATTCAACTTTGAATAATCTATCAACATATGCATTTTCCTCTCAAAAAATATGAGACGTCTTGAATTTAAATTGGCGTATAGTGTGTCAAGTTTTCTTCTATTTAACTAAAAGATGTTAATGGACAAAATTCAAGTTAAAAAATGCACGAATGACTAACATTAAGTCAATTTTAATCAAAAAACTCTCCAATTCTTCTTGTTACCATATTCAATAGCAAACATGATTTCATACAATATGTAGTGTTATATTTGCAAAAGGCCTAACAAAAGCAGGGGAGCTATAACCCTTAAAAAGAACAATGACCATATGTCACCCTTGGTGAGAAGCGCCTCTCCCTAAGTGTCTCTCACTCGTCCAGTTATGAGAAACATGGAGAAAGACGTTTCTTGAACAGAGGAAAGTCAGAGTCAATAGTTGATCCAAATCCTCCTAAAAAGCATGAATTCAATAGCCCATCATTGACTAGTGCACGATTATCATTCACAAGGAAACTCTAGGCCCAAGGACCTCTATAAATAATTTTCCCCTAACGAAAGAGAGACAAATCATAACTTAATCTAACCAACATTACGCATATCCCAAAGCCTTTCACCTCATGTGAGTTGGACCCTTACCACCATAAACATCATCAAACATGGCCTATCTCTACCGCGAGATAGTCCTAAACACCCTCATTTACTAAGGCCTCTGATTATCTCCTACCCACATATGGATACCACACACCTATTCTTTTTTACAAGTACAGTGGCGTCCATTAGGGGGCCGATAAAATTCCCATTGGCCACAATTCACCATCCTTTCCATCTCTATCCAAAGATGGCTTATAAAGTTCTACATTCTAGATTCAACACCATAGTAGGGGGTTTCATCCTGGAAAAAATTTCAATTTTTTTTGGAGAAAATATGTCAGATAGGTGCTGACCACGAATATCATATCCTTAGAATTCTACTAAAAAGAGATATTGGACAATCAAGAACCACCGTTAGCTAATTTGGCTGTGATGCCGTCAAAATTCCCCCTTAAAAAAAAAATATGATGACTAATTATTTAATTATTTAATGTTTTAAAAAAATTATTTGGATAAACTATTTTTTTATCCAAATCAGTCAAAAAATTAATGAATTCGTTTAAATCAACTCAAATTGAAATATTGTATATGATTTGGTTTTAGATTTGACCAATTTCAATTCAAACCGTATTACATACATCCCTATCACTTGTCATGTTAAATGAGTAATAAAATAGAAAAGAGTACAACGGATACGGAGTGATTTTGGTATGTGATAGGAATGATAAAGAACAAAAGTAACATATATAATGCCAAAGAAAAATTTTAAAAATACATCTTTTTAGTGTCTATGATAACTTAAAATGAGCACATATTTAAAAAAAAAAACAAGCAAAATATATTTTTAACAAGTTAAATAAACCTAAACAAATATTTTCAAAATGGATGAGTAATTAATTGACAAGGTCGCGGGGATTCAAGAATAAGAATATTTGTTGTTGAATTATAAGTAATTAATTAAACGGTACGATTGATTTGGATAAAATTAAAGAATCAGGTTAAGGATGGAAAAATTAACTTTGCTAGTAGATATCAACAATAAAATTTAGTATATAGGGATGACAATGGGAAGAGTATGAGTAGGGTATTATAGTATCTATTTTCATATTTACAGTTTGAAAAAAAAATTGTACGAGATTCCATATCTGCATGGACATCAATTTTTGTACTCGTATTCTATGGGTACCTAAGTACCTATACCCGCACCTAAGTACCTATACCCGCACTCGTTTATTCATATTTTTAATAAAAAATTATCGATCAATTGTAATTTATCATGTCATTTTAAATTTTTAACAACATTAAAAAAAAATCCAAGAATGTTGTTGTTAAATTAAGAAATAAATAAAGACATTTATTAAAACGTGGACAAGTTTAATAGTAATGTACTTAATAAAATTGATAAGCATACATGTGTATATAATAATAAAAGTAAAAATATATAAATATATATTGTGCGGGTATGGGGCGGGGTGGGTACTATAGTATTGTTGACAAAGCATTTTCGACAAGGAAACAAGCCCGAAATGAGAAGGTATCTTTTAAATGGGAAGGCCCATTAAAGACTTCAGAAGAGGTGTCAACAGGGTCTAGTCCACGAAGTTGTCACTTGGAGAAGAATGGCTCGACAAACCTATTGAACAACATGGCGAGGCTATCGACAGACATGCCAAAATGGCGCCAAGATAAGTTATGAGTTTGCACGCTAGCAAGAACGTGGGGGAATTTATGAAGCTTTTTCTATTTAAGCAAATAATTGTATTCGTTATGGGGTAGCATTTCTTAGCATTAAGAGCATTACACTCAAAGTACCTGCATCTAAGAGAGAAACGAGTTCACGCTTGAAAATGTACGAGTGCTTCCACATTTCAATTCAAAGCAATTTCCAGTTTTTATTTTAAAATTCTTGTCTTGTTTTTTACTCTTTATTTCAACAATTGCCTTGTTCTTTTGCCACTTTTTTTACGCTTGTCAAACCAACTAACCAGTTTCAGACAAAACTCAAAACATTAAGTCTAGGATTCCTGTAGTAGATCCTGCAAGTAATCTTTAATAAGAGACTAGACATTGTTTGCGAGAAACAGATTGGCACACTTGGTGGGACACGTTGTGTTTGAGTCTTTCTCGTTTCGTGCATGAAATTGAGAAGGGGGAGAAAAATGGTTGATCCCAAAAATCTGAACCCAAATAGGGAACCTCCCCTGGGAGGAAATAATGGTGCTTATCAAGCATCTGACGCTATTATAACTTCGGTGGTTGCTCCTTCGTCATCCCAAAGCACACCGATAGCAACGAGTCAACCGATGACTCCCAGGTCAAACGTGGATAATAATACTGGACAATACATCCCTAGCCTTACCGCACCTATGTATGGAGGGGATCGACAATACGGAATGCCAACAACGATGATGGGAGGATTACACAATAGTTATTTGACGTTTGCTAAAAATTCGGAGTCAGCGTTCGACACCCCCTATTATGCAACAAGCCCTTTTAGAGGCAAGTTTGGTCGTCCGACGGGGTTGGGATTTTCATCCCAGGCGATACCAACTTCACTACAAGTTCAGTTGTAGTTATGAGGCAGTAGATGGATGAAAGTGGCCACAAAATGGTCCATCTGCTCACACAGCAAATGAGGACCATATTACGACCCTTAATATAGAGTTTGGCTCAGAGTTACCAAATGTTGGCAACTCAAATGACTCGTATTGGTAATTTACTTGGTGCTCCATGAGTGCCAGTTCGACATGCTACACCACCATCACCTCCAGAGTTGCATGTGAAATATGAGGAAATGGTCGACGAAACCATTGGCCATGAGTAGAAAATCCCCCAAGGTTCCGAACAGATACCAAGATCTATTGAACCACCTCCAGTGGTAATAGTGAATCGAAACCAAAAAGATGACCAAATGGTTAGGCGAGTTCGACATGAGGCAATAGTTGGGGAACAAAACCTAGAAGCCATTGTCGAAAAATTATGGTTAGGAGTTGAATGAACACTGGCTGTCAGAGGACCACATATGCCTCGCCACTGCCATATTTTGTTTTGCAAACGGAGTTACCAAGGGGTTGGAAACTCCCAAAGTTCACCAAGCTCTCAGGGGACGTCGCCGAGTCCATTATCGAACATATTGCTAGGTACCAAACCAAACTGGGTGACTTAAGGATGAAATACTTCCCCAACTGCCTCATGAAGAATGAGTTTACTTGGTTTACAACACTTCCCCCACAGTCGATCCAAACGTGGATTCAGCTGGAGAAATCATTCCATGAGCAGCTTCACATGGGGCATTCCAAAATAAGCCTAACATAATTGGCCATTGTCAAACGAAAGAGCATTGAGACAATAGACCAATACCTCAACAAGTTCAGACTTTTAAAAGTCAAAATTTTCTTGGTCATGAAAAATCTCAATGTGTACTTTTCAGGGATTTGGTGCAGAAAGCTTTGAAAGAAGAGAGACTCCAATTTGGCTAAAAGCCAAAAATGCAGGTTGACGAAGACCCTTTGAAGGTTGAAGAGGATTTATATGTAGAGCCTCTGGGTAAGATGATTGAAGCTACTGAAGGCTTCGACATGGAAGTCATGATGGCTAAAATTACTGAAGGTTTCGATGTGAAGATGGAAAATGAGTTGTAGGCAGTGTATCCTCAACTTGAGGAGAGCTTGGCTGATTTTCAAAAAAAATGCAAAGTGAGAGGATCGAAGGCTAATCTATGCCCGAGATGAAATGCTATGTTTGATGAAGGGGCAACTAAAAGATATGAAGCTGCCAAGAAAGAGGCTCTCAAGCAAGAGAAGCCTCCGGTTCCAAGGTTTGTTTTCGACAAAGATGGTACCCCTTGACGCAGTGTGAACTTGATGCCCCACATAGTATTTAAGAAAATAGGAAAATGTGGGTCAGAGCTTCGACCACGCAATATGGTTTTGTACAACTATGAAGGGAAAACCAGCAACATATTAGGAGTGATCTAGGTGGAGCTTACTGTCGAAACCAATATCAATCAAAACTGTTTATGGTAATAGACTCTAAAGCTAATTTCAATTTACTACTTCTCCGTGAGTGGATTCATGGAATAGGAGAAGTATCGTTGATGCTACACCAAAGGATATCTATCTGGAGGAAAGATGGCGTCATGGAGAACATAGAGGCGGATCATAGCTATTACAGGGTTGATGGTAGCAAAGGTGGAAAGAAAGCATTTGACCAGCACTTGGTGAACGTAGCACCTTGTAACGAAGATGGAAGTTCCCTTAAGGAAAATGCAAACAGTTTATTGAGTTTGGATCTTGATCATGGGTTCACATGGGACACAGACGAGGCAGTGGCGCCTAGGGGGTCGATACCACCCACAGAGTGGTTTGAGATCGAAGATAATGTCCAATGAGTTAGAAAGTCTGGCTCGAATTTCGGTATATGTGGATGAAAACAAAAGAAAATCGGCTTTAGAGGCTGAGAAACTACAAAACATGGTTGTCGAAGCCAAAACAAAAAATCAAGAAGCAGGCCAATATGGCCAAACAACAACTTTAGAAAGCCGAAGGCTAGATTGTATTTATGACAATGAGACTTTGGGGTTCGAAATAGACCCATCAAGTCCTGTGTAGAAGATGCAAGCTCAATATCCTCTAGAGGAAATTGATCTAGGGGTGGCGTGACGAAGAGGCCAACTTACATCAACACTAGCGTTGAGTTGAGGATGAAAGTCAGGTTGATTAAGCTGTTGAAGGAATACAGAGACAACTTCGCCTGGAACTATGGTGAGATGCTTGGACAAAGTCAAAGTGTAGTGGAGCATCATTTTCCTATTCAACCAGGCAAGAGGCCAGTGAAGAAGCATCCTAGGAGGTTCGCTCCTTAAATCACCTTGATGATCAAATAGGAGATCGAAAGGCTTCTCAAAAGCAAGTTCATCAGAATTGCAAGGTACGTCAAATGGTTAGAAAACATTGTCTATGTTATTAAAAATAATGGAACTCTTAGAGTTTGTATAGACTTTATGGATTTAAATAATGCTACCCCTAAGGATGAGTATTCAATGCCTGTAGCAGAAATGCTAGTCGATTTAACTACAGGTTATGAATACTTTAGTATGCTCGACGAATATTATGGCTATAACCATATTTTTATAGAAGATGTGGATGTGCTTAAAACAACATTTAAATGCTCATGGGCATTAGGAACATATGAATGGGTCGTAATGCCTGTCGGTTTGAAAAATTCCAGAGCAACCTATCAAAGGGATATGAATGTCATGTTCCGTGATTTCATAGAACATTTTATGCAAATATATATTGACAATATTGTAATAAAATATTCATCTGAGAATGGTCATTTAGACCATCTTCAACGATCCTTTGAAAGAATGAGAAAATATGGATTAAAAATGAATCCACTAAAGTGTTCTTTCTGTGTACATGCATGAGACTTTTTAGGTTTCATAGTACACAAAAAGGAATCGATATCAATCAAAGCAAAACAAATGCAATATTAGATCTCAAGCCCCCTTCGACAAAGAAACAGTTGCAATCTTTGTTGGGGAAAATCAACTTCTTGAGAAGGTTTATTTCAAATCTAAGTGGCAAGTCGAATGTTTTCTCTCCATTTCTAAAGATCAATAAGGAAAGTGACTTCCATTGGGGAAGAGAGCAACAAGAGGCTTTCGATGCAATCAAATAATATTTGACAAGGCCTCCCGTTTTATTGCCACCTAGTAGAAATAAGAAAATGAGATTGTACATAGCTGCATCTGACTTAACAATAGGAAGCATGTTAGCCCAAGAGGATGATAATGGTGTTGAAAGACCCACATATTACCTTAGTCGAGTATTGATAGATGCAGAAACTAGGTATAATATGATAGAAAAATTATGCCTATATTTGTATTTCTCATGTATTAAACTTAAGCAATATATTAAGCCAGTTGATGTTTATGTTTTGTCTTATTGTGATGTTATTAAACATATGTTGTCCAAACCAATTTTGCACAGTCTAATTGGGAATTAGGAGCTAGCATTAACTGAGTTTTCTTTGTCTTACATGCCTTTGAAGGCCATGAAAAGTCAAATTATGGCAAACTTTATACTCGAACCATCATTAAATCTGGTAGACACTAACCCTTGGAAATTGTATTTCGATGGGTCAAGCCATAATAATGGGACTGGTGTCAGTGTCTTGATAATTTCTCCAAAAGGGATATTGACAAAATTCAAAGATAAAGTGGATGGAAAATGTTCCAACAACGAAGCAGAGTATGAGGCTTTAAACACATGACTTAAATTGTTGAAAGACTTAGGCGCCAAGAGAGTCGAAATAAAGACTGACTCAGAATTGGTGATTAAGCAAATTACTCGTGAATATAAGTGTATTAAGGAACAATTTTTTATGTATTTTGCAATGGTTAATCAACTGTTGAATTACTTCGAGGTTTTAAGCATTATGCATGTGCCTAAAATAGAGAATCAAGTGGCTAACGACCTGGCACAATTTTCCTTTGGATACAAGGTATCAACAGGAAAGTTGAAGAGTTTCATCGAAGTACAAGAGAAGGTTGAAGGTGGAGAAAACACAGGAAAAGGGGGTGCCAAGAATGCCAAAAGCATGCATGTGTTCAATATGTTCCAGCAAGTGAACTGGACACAACTGTTAAGCCATGGCCGTTTCGAGGATGAGCATTGGATATCATAGGAGAAATTCGACCAGCCTCATCAAAACAGCAAAAGTTCATTCTGGCGTGGATAAATTACTTCACCAAATGGATAGAAGCAATACCATTGCTCCATATCGACCAAGAAATAATGATTAAATTCATTCAAAAGCACATCATCTATAGATTTGAAATTCCTAAAACAATCACTACATACCAAGGGTAAGTTTTCATTGGGCGTAAGATGTAAGAATTTGCGTTTGAAATAGGGTTCAAGATGGTCACGTACACACCCTATTATGCTCAGGCTAATGGTCAGATCGAAGATGCCAACAAGGTAAGAATTGGGTTAATTAAGAAGCATGTTTCTAAGAAACCTAAGAATTGGTATAACGTTGGATCAAGTTCTATGGGATTGTCAAACATCCCCTTAAAGAAGCGATTGGGTCAACACCTTTTCGACTAGTGTTTAGGCATGATGTGGTGCTTCCAGTTGAAATACACTTGCAATTAGTAAGAGTGTAATGCCAAAATGAAATTTCATCAGAGTAATATTGGAACATCATGCTTGATGAAACAATAGATTTAGATGAAGAAAGATTGGTTGGGCTAGATGTGCTCATTCGACAGAAATAGCGGATTGCAAGGGCCTACGATAAAAATTCCAAAATAAAACGTTTGCAATAGGCGACTACGTGTGGAAATTTGTTCTTCCCATGGATCGAAAAGATAGAGCGTTAGGGAAATGGTCACAAAATTGGGAGGGACCCTTCCAAGTGTTGCAAACTTTCACCAATAATGCGTATGAGATCGAAGAGTTGGGCTTCGATCAAATAATCTTAAGAGTAAATGGGAAATATTTAAAAATATATAAACCTATGCTTTAGGATATTCGAATTACGATAAAATGATAATTAAACCATGTTAGACTTGGTGGCCAAAATGTAGAATGCCAAAATGGCCACCAAAAGTTCCCAAAAATGTGTTACATATCCAAAATAGAAGATGCCAAAATGGCTACCATAAATCCCCAAGTAGGATAACACAGAGGCCTAACAAAACTAGGCTTGGAAGAATCGAACTAAAAGCGAATTAAAAGGGAAATCGAGATTTAATATCGTCAAAGTGAGTTTGGTCATAGACCATCTTACAGTCGAGGCGAGTCTTTTTAAGCTCCGGGAGATTGATCTCCTTCCTGATTTTCAAGGCCCGTTCACCATGAGCAATTCCCTCAAGAATAGTTTGTTAGATCTCATCACGATTCAAAAGGCTTCTAGGCGAGTCTAAAGAGGATTTTTGTTCTTCGAGAGTCAAAATCTTCTGATTAAGGTCGTCAATTATGGCCTAGTAATTTGAAATTTGTTGGTCAAGAGCATAATGTTGATCAATTTGCTTATGTCTGTTAGCTTCAAACCCGGTTATTTATTGATCGAATAGATCACTTAAGTCTCGTTCGAACCTTATCTCATTTGGTTTGGTTTTAAGCTGGCGATCAACATGTCGACAAGATATGAGATCTTTTGCAAATTGGCTGGAGAAAGATTCAAAGTCAACCAAGTATTGAGTTAGAGAGTCACGAATGTTGTGGGGATAGATGGAGTCAAGCAATTTAAAAAATTCTTTCACCATAGCATCCTCTTCTGCTATGACAGTTGGAAACTCCTTCATAAACAAATATGTCCTGAGCTGATGAAGTGACTGAATGACTTCAGCATCGAGCTCAGAAATGGGAAGAGAGGTTGAACCAAAGGGTTGCAGGGGGTTGGAGACATCTCAAAGTGTATGGAGTTTTCTGAAGTCCTCCATTGGATTTTTCCTTTTAAGGGTCGTAATCTTGGTTCAGACCAAGGAACCGACAGAGGTTTGGTCTTGCCTGGTTTGAGAATCAACTTCGACTGAAGCTGGATGCTTTGACCTTGTAGTATTGTTTCGATCAAGGATTTCCATAGTTGTTTGATGAGGTATAGGAGGCTCCTAAGAAAATCTCTGGATTAGCGTGGCAACTTAAGGAAGTGAGACAACATGAGAAAAGGAAAATACCTCAAAGATGAATTTCTAAACACGCCTTCCCTAAAAAACTGGGTCTTGAAGGAAAGAGGGCTTTGCTCTTTTTCGCTCGTCGAAGGGAGACTCTTGTCTCAGTTCGACCGTCGAACATCGTTTCCTCTTCTGAAGGATGAAAATGATATCAGAAAAGATAGGCGCGATTAAAGGCAACAAGGTATAGATAACATACCGTAAGATGTGTCATCGCTGTTTGAGCTTCATCAGTATGAGCACAAGGAGGTCGACAAACATTGACGGTGACCACAACTAGGGTTGGAGTTGGAGTAGGTTTCAAGGTCTCTAGAACCTAAACGGTGTAAATAATCCCTTGGAGGAGTTGGGTGCAGATAAATATTTGTGTTCGACTTGTGACCACCATTAGTCGAATAGGTCACTGGTAAAAGAAGAGTGGTCGAAAGAAAATATAGGAAGATAAAGAGTTTGAGCAGCCCTGTAAAACCAGAGGCATGTCTGATGATCGTCAGCAGTCAGTCGCCTACCAACCCATACGATGTCGACATGATGGGAAAACAAGGATGAATGTAACATTTGGCTGAGTCCGAACTATCGAGCTACCAAGTTTGGCTAATAGCTCATGAAGCCATATCCCTGCGGCCCAGGTTCAAGTCGGCAAGAGAGTAATGTGGGGGTAAAAATGCCCTCCAAATGGCATTAGTCTGACCAATGTTTCGAGACACACCAGGGAAAAGGGCCCTGAACGAATCTGGACCAACTTATCTCTCTACGAAATGGGCCATAGCTGAGACAAAGGTAGTGGTTTCGACAAACATATTAATAAATTTCATGAATGCAAATCGGTCGATTTTTGTGGGAGAGTGGCGAAGGACAATCTCAGGCCTTCGATATTGCTGGATTTGAGCAAGTGTCGAACATCTTCAAAAACAGGATGACCTAGTTGGTATTCAAATGTGGCGGTCAACCAGTATTGCAGTAGCCAGATAGGCCCTGGGAGAGACAACTCCTTGTCATGACCAGGGAGAGACTTTAGTTGACAAGAAGCATCGCCCAAAGTTTGTTAAAGATACGCCAATAAGAGTTTGTTGAGGGAAATGTTTCGGCCCTCATTGAGTTGAATAGCCAAAGGTATAAATGTTTTGACTACGTAGGAAGACCCTGAGTAGAACAAAAATTGAGAAAGCCAGAGGGTCAGAAAAGTGATGTGCTCGCTATCAGAAACAATCTTTATACCTTTGACATGATGATCAACAATGTATTGGGTGAACTCTACACTATCAAAATGAAAGGAGTGTTTAGTCGACTCGGTAGGGTCAAATATCCCACCAAGTGGAGAAAGCCTAGTTATACCAGCCACTTCGAACAAAGTAGGTGTCTACATCCCACATGGAAGTTGGAAAGTGTTGGTCGAACCTTCCCAGAAGAAGAGTGAAGACATGATTATGTTGGGGTTGATCCTATAGGTTCTCCTTGAAAGTTGAATAACATTGACAATACCCATTTGTTCCCATTGAGTTCCCCGTTGTTCTTGGACCTTGTCAAGCCAAGCAAAATACGCCGTGTTGTCAGGTGTGGGGATCAAGCAAAATATGTTGGCACCAGAGCCACGAACCTAACTGAAATAGTTTCATTGGGAGTAAATGCAGAGGGGATAGTAGGATCAAAACAAGGGAAATACTAACTAACCATTTTTTGGTGTTTTTCCTTAGTAGGATAGGGCCCGTGGAAGGCAAAGAGCTTCCCTAAAACAGAAAATTAAATAAGCATTTATTGCTGTCATGTTGTGATCTTGTTTTTGTTATGTGAGGGTTGAGGAATGAAGTCCAGACTCTCTTTCTCGGAAAGAGAAAAAGGCTACGGTAACATCGCCGATGTTAAAGGGAGTGAGAGAAGAAGCATCCATTGTAAAAGAGGGGGAGTAATTTTTTTCTTCAAAATTTCCAGAAGTGACGGGGGTAATGGTCTGAAATGAATGGAAAGAAGAAAAAAAGAGGTGAAATGGTTTAGAGTGGCTTTTTAAAGCGAAGGATAAGGCAACAAATCGAGGAGTGGGAAAGTTAGTGGGAGTTGTTTAAAATCCCACGCCCTACAAACTAGGAATCATCATGAGATATGATTGATGAACATGGGGAATTGTTGCGCAGAAAGTGGTCATGATTACGCGTGACGTCATTCTGAGAAGACAGGTCGTCGAAAATACCACTAGATGAAAATGCCAAAGTTTTCCATCGACAGGGGTCTCCGTCAAACTTGACATTTTGGGAGGCAATTTATTGACAAAGCATTTTTGACAATGAAACAAGCCCGATATGAGAAGGTATTTTCTAAATGGGAAGGCCCATTAAAGACTTCAGAAGAGGTGTCAACAGGCTCTAGTCGACGAATTTGTCACTTGGAGAAGAATGGCTCGACGAGCCTTGAACAACATGGTGAGGCTGTCGACAGGCATGCCAAAATGGCGCCAAGAGAAGTTTTGAGTTTGCATGCTAGCAAGAACGTGGGAGAAGTTATGAAGCTTTTCCACATGAAATTCCAACGTGGGATACTATAACCGTCGACAATTACGTCTCTAGATTTTTCTATTTAAGCAAATAATTGTATTCGTTTTGGGGGGTGACATTTCTTAGCATTAAGAGCATTACACTCAAAGTACCCGCATCTAAGAGAGAAACGAGTTCACGCTTGAAAATGTACGAGTGCTTCCACATTTCAATTCAAAGTAATTTCCATTTTTTACTTTAAAATTCTTGTCTTGTTTTTTACTTTTTATTTTAGCAATTGCCTTGTTCTTTTGCCTCTTTTTTTACGCTTGTCAAACCAATCAACCAGTTTCACACAAAACTAAAAACAAAAAATTTAGGATTTTTGTAGTCGATCCTGCAAGTAACCTTTAATAAGAGGCTAAAGATTGTTTGTGAGAAACATGTATCCGTACTCGCGTCCATACCCGCTTATTTTCGTGGGTAATTGTCCGTGCCCATACTCGTACCTATTTTGCGGGTTTTTACCTACCTGTTGTGGGTGATTTTTGAGGGTATCCGCTAGAGATGGATACAATTGTCATGCCTATTAGTATAGATATAGATTTAATAATTTAACGGATATCCACGAAAAGAAATTAACAAATATTTTGTTAACTATTAGTTTATAAATACATATATTAATTTGATGGTATCCGTATTAGTGAATATTTGTATTTATTATTATTATTATTATTATTATTATTATTATTATTATTATTATTATTATTATTATTATTATTATTATTATTATTATATTGAATCTAGTATAATTATAAGATAGAAAAAGAAATCAAATGAATGTGTTTTTATTTTATTATTATTATTATTATTATTATTATTATTATTATTATTATTATTATTATTATTATTATTATTATTATTATTATTATTATTATGCATTAAATTAAAAAAAAAGTATGTATTTTTAAAAAAAGGATAAAAAAGTTTAATTAATTTTTATTTTTATTTAAATAATAGTGTCCATCAATATTCATAAATATTTTTCACAAATATTTTAAAATTCACAGATATTTATGTAGTGAATACTCATATAGTATGGGACGGACACAAAAATTATATTTATTCTGTACTAGTACTTGTCATCCCTAATTTAGTCGTTTGATCTCAAATATAAAGTTATATATGTATTAAATTAGGTTGAATATGAAGATGCAAGCTCAAAAAATCCATGATTCTATAAAAAAATGCTATAGACTGAATAGATTTTTCGTGTCTATTAATTTTCTCTTCAGTTTTTTAATGTGTATAAAGTTAAAGAGCTAACCGATAAGATTCCTATTGATGTGTTTTCAGGTTCAATACCGATGGAAATTGGTCATCTCAATCAACTTCAAATTCTAGAATTGGGAAATAACAGTTTGAATGGTGTTATCCCTTTGAATCTCTTCAACATTTCAACATTGGAATATTTGACTCTTCAACTAAATTCTCTCTCGGGTATTCTTCCATCAAATATGGGATTAGGCCTTCCAAACCTACAAGAACTACACATGTATGGAAACAGGTTTGTTGGAAATATTCCAAACAGTATTTCCAATGCTTCAAATCTCATTAAACTTGACTTGAGTGAAAATGAGTTTAGTGGAATTATACCCACTTCTTTGGGAGATTTAAGTTTCATCCAAAATCTCTACTTAGCTAGCAATAATTTAACAATGGATGATTCTCCTGAATTCAACTTCCTTACTTCCCTTACAAGTTGTAGATATTTGGAATACCTTGATATATCAGATAATAGTTTACTATCAAAACTTCCCAAGTCCATTGGAAACTTATCTTTAGAAAACTTTGTGGCAACTTCTTGTGGAATTAATGGAAATATTCCGCTAGAAATCGGAAACATGAGCAACCTGATTCGACTATCTCTAAATAGTAATGATTTAAATGGACCAGTCCCTATAACAATTAAAGGGTTACATAAACTTCAATCTTTAGATCTTGATGACAATGGACTTCAAGGATCTTTAGCTCATGAGCTTTGTGAAATTAGGAGTTTGAGTGAGTTGTATTTAATAAGCAATAAGTTTTTTGGTGTGTTGCCAACATGCTTGGGAAACATGACCTCTCTTAGAAAGTTTCACATTGGATCTAATAATTTGAACTCTAAAATACCTTCTTCCTTTTGGAATCTCAAAGATATTTTAGAGGTAGACTTATCCTCTAATGCTTTAATTGGAAATCTTCCATTTGAGATTAACAATTTGAGAGCTCTAGTACTATTAGATCTCTCAAAAAATCAATTTTCAAACAACATTCCACCAACCATAAGTCTCTTGGAAACTTTAGAAACTCTCTCCTTAGCATATAACAAATTGAAAGGTCCTATCCCAACATCACTTGGTGAAATGGTAAGCTTGAACTTCTTGGACTTGTCTCAAAATCTTATAACAGGTGTGATCCCAAAGTCCTTAGAGTCACTTTCATATCTTAACTACCTTAATCTATCATACAATAGATTGGAAGGAGAGATTCCAAATGGAGGACCTTTTAAAAGCTTCACAGCTCAATCTTTCATTCATAACAAAGCACTTTGTGGTAATCCTCTCTTACAAGTACCTCCATGTGATAAACATGTTAGGAAAATGTCAATGAGAAAGAAGTTGTTAATCATATGCAATTCATCCATAATTGCTGTGCTAGGCATTTTGGTTGTTGTGTGCATGATACTTCGAATGCATAAAAGGAACAAGATTGGAAATCCAATTGAAAAAGATTTATCAACTTTAGGGGCTCCAAGTAGGATTTCCTATTATGAACTTGTGCAAGCAACTAATGGATTTAGTGAGAGTAATTTACTTGGAAAGGGTGGTTTTGGATCTGTGTATCAAGGAATGCTTTCTAGTGGAAAGATGGTAGCAGTTAAAGTGCTTGATTTAACATTGGAAGCAACATTAAGAAGTTTTGATGCAGAATGCAATGCAATGCGCAATCTTCGACATCGAAATCTTGTTGAGGTTATTACTAGTTGTTCCAATGATGATTTCAAATCTTTAGTGATGGAGTTTATGCCAAATGGAAGTGTGGAAGAATGGTTATATTCAAATAACTATTGTTTAAGTTTCTTGCAAAGGTTGAATATAATGATAGATGTTGCATCTGCACTCGAGTATCTCCATTATGGTTCTTCAATACCAGTGGTTCATTGTGATTTGAAGCCTAGTAATGTGTTACTGGATGAAAATATGGTTGCACATGTGAGTGATTTTGGCATTTCCAAGCTCTTGGATGAAGGACATTCTAAAACTCATACTGAGACTTTAGCTACTCTTGGTTATGTTGCACCAGGTAAGTTCTTCACTTCAAATTCATATTAGATCTTATTAATTTGAATTTAGTCAGATAAATTCATTTGTAAAATTAAATAAATTTTTAATGTATATTTTATTTGATAACTACTTATTGGTTGTAACATGTAGAGTATGGTTCTAAGGGAGTCATTTCTGTTAAGGGGGATGTGTATAGCTATGGAATAATGCTAATGGAAATCTTCACAGCAAAGAAGCCAACAAATGAAATGTTTGCAGAAGAATTAACTTTGAAAACTTGGATTAGTGAGTCAATGGACAGACCAATTATGGAAATTGTGGATTTCAATTTAGTCTCACAACATGAGAAAGAAATTCATGAAATTTTAGCCTTAGCACTGAGATGTTGTGAAGATTCACCTGAAGCACGGATTAATATGACACATGTAACTACTTCATTGATCAAAATAAAAAATGTTTGTGTGTGAGATAGTTTTAGTGAGGGAAAAAGAGAGAATAAGAAAATAAAAATTTTATTATTTAATTAAATTGTACAAACTGAATTACAAACCATGTCTATTTATATACAACTAACTTATACATTAAGTAGACTAACAAACCCTAACTAGGCTTGAACTTGGATTACACAAGTTGGATTATATCTTATATCTCAACATATATACCTCTCTGTAATCCAAGTTGTGGAACCTACATTAATCATAGTCGATCTGAACTATTCCTAGTTTCTTTCTCAAATTCATGAATATGTCGATTTTCAATCCTTTCGAGAAAATGTCAACCAATTGTGCCTCACTTGAGAAATTCACTACTTCAAGTTCACCTCGATTTATCTTCTCCCTTAAGAAGTAAAATCTAACTTCTATATGCTTACTCCTTTCATGCAGAACTGGATTCTTCGCAAGATTTATGGTTGACCTGTTGTCGATTTGCAGCACCAGGGGGTTCTTCACTTCCACTTTCATTTCTTCAAGCACAAATTTGATCCAAATTGCTTAACACGCAACATATGATATTTCTATATATTCAGCCTCACACGATGACAATGCCACCACAGGTTGCTTTCTCGAGCACCATGAGATTTGAGCACCAAAGACTTGAAAGAAATAACCTATTGTGCTTCTTCGATCTTCCTTATCTCCATATCAACCATCATCTGAATAACATGTAACCGTAGCTTATTTGCTTTTAGAATTTTGTCTAAATAGAATTCAACAGTTTATCGATCTTTTAAGTATCTCAAGATTCTTCTTGCAGTCTTCATGTGTGACACCCTTGGCTCACTCATGTATCTGCTCACTAATCCAACTGTGAGACATATATATGTTTGATTGTTGCACACATATCTCAGAGATCCAACTATTTGCTTAAACAAAGTTACATTGACTTTGTTTTTCTCTAACGCTTCTCCAACTTCAAATTTGATTCGACAGACGAAAATTCTGGAGTGAAATCATCCATCCTAAATCTCTTTAGTATATATTTGATATACTTTCTTTGATATAGCATCATTCCTTACTTTGACATTTGAAATTCCATACCTAGAAAATAAGACAATTTTCCCGGAATCCAACATTTCAAATTCTCTCATCATCATCTCTTTGAACTTCGACAAGTTCTTCCAGTTATTTCTAGTTACCAGCAAGTCATCTACATATAAGCAGATGATTGTTTTATTTTATGCCACAACCTGAACATAGACATCATACTCAGATTTGTATTTGACGAATCCCAATTCGACTAAGTATGAACCGATCTTTTTGTTCAATACCCTAGGTGTCTGGTTGAGGCCATAGAGCGCTTTGTGAAACTTGTACATCTTACTCGCTTCCTTCTTAATCACAAATCCAGGAGGTTGTATGGCATAAACCTCTTTGTCTAAGGGTCCATTCGAAAATGCTGACTTCACATCTAAGTGAAATATCGACCAACCTTGCTTGCATGCCAAGACTACCACTAGTCGAACAATCTCCAATCTTGCTACTGGAGAAAATACTTCAGAGTAGTCGAGTCCTACTCTTTGAAGAAATCCTCGAGCTACCAATCATGTCTTATGTCTTGTTATCGACCCATCATCATTGTGTTTTAACTTGAACACCCACTTTACTTTGATAGTTTTTGTGTGTGTTGGAAATTCGACTAACTCTTATGTGTTGTTTCTTTCGATTTCCTGTAACTCTTCGACCATAGCTGACTTCCACTGTTTATTCTTTAAAATCTCGCTATAGCTAATTTATTCAGTACCTACAAGTAAAGAAAAATAAATTAATTCTCCATCAGGTATTACTTCATCATATCCAATCACTTCATAGTCTTGAAGTCTTATTGAACGAACTCTAGTTCTTTGAGTTCTTTGGCTTATGTTAGCCACACCCTCTTCAACTTCGATTGTGTCAGGAATATCGGTAAATGCCTCAACTTCAACTGGAATATCGATAATTTCTTCGACTTTATTTGTTTCTTCTTTGAATCCATAGCTCATCAATGGGTTGTTAATTGCATTATCATAATTCTAATCCACAACATAATTCTCATTAATAAAAATGTCATCGGAAGGTATTTGACTCTATATGTTACAACCAAGCTCTGATACCAATTTGTTAGTGCTTGAGACACTTTTAGTGAGGAGAGAAATAGAGAGATAAAGAAATAAGAATTCTATTATTGAATTGAATTGCACAAACTGAATTACAATCTATGTCTATTTATATACAACTAACTTGTACACTTAGTAGCTAACAAACCTTAATTGAGCTTAAATTACTCAACTTGGATTATATCTTATATCTCAATAGAAACCTTATTCATTCGGTTAAAAAAGGAAATCATGAAGTAAAATTAAGTTGTGAATTATAAACCACATAGTACCCAATATTTTTAAAACATTCTCATGCTCTTTTATTCCTAATGATATTTGAATCTACATGTATATAAAATATTATTTAATTTCAAAGTATAGTTCATTGTTATTCTCTTTTTGATTGGTCTGAGTTTCTTCAGGGAAGCATTCAGTGTCTTTGGATAACTTTAGGCAATTCTTAGCATTTTTTATTAAAAATAAATTAAAAGAAAAAAAAATCATATATATGAGAGAGAGAGGATGTCATCAGAGCATGGAATATTCGGAGGATGCTTTCCTGCTCCTCGCCCCGCCCTTTTCTAGATTTTTTTGAAATAAATGATACCAATATATAAATTTAAATTAATAAAAGAATATATTTTTTGATAACTTTTTAGTAAAGAGTTAAAAATAGTAAATAAAAAAATAACATGATGTTAAGTACTTTTTTTTTTGTGATTTTTTTTAAATGGAAAAGAAATCATGAATAAAACACAATAAAAATCAAATTCCACTAAATTCATAAACGACTTCTAACGTTTCTATTTTTTCGTGGTTTTTCAAAGCATAATCAGCTCTTGACTTGTAAAGTAAAATTGTAGATGATGTCAAGGAGAATCATATGCAAAAAGAACCGCTCAAAATGTCGAAATTTGAAGAAGTTATAAATTTTTAAAATCTAACTCAAGAATTGGCAAAAAAAAAGGTCAAACCACTCGTGAACACTTGTTATGCAATGATGCAAATAGAGGGTGGGATCTTAGGTCAATAATTGGGGTATGACATTGGGTCCTTTTTATGATCTAAATCTTGTTATTTTTGCAGGTTGGAAAATCTTCTCACCGGAGAAGACGACCAAAGTTAGGGCTCCGGTGCTTCCCTGATTCACTTGATTTTATTATATATTTATTTGTTTATATTCTATAACAAAAACGCAGCACAACGTAGTTGGTTGGAGACAGAGGCATGTAACGTGAGGGGCATGGTTCGATCCCTATTGTTGTACCCCAAAATTTACCCTCTCATTTCTTAAAGGATCATCCTGGACCCTCGGGTTTGCTTCTATCATGTTTCGAGTCTTGGATTACAATTTTCCAAGAAAATCATTCACAAGGGCAAAATGGTCAAAAGCACACTGAAAAGTCAAACTTTGACTTTTAGATAAAAAATCAAGTTTCAACAATTATATTTCATCACGACATGAAATTGGTTCATCAAAAATCAGAAGTCAGAAATTACTTTGAAAAAAAATCCAAATTTCTAAACATTTAGAAATTTGTCTAAGTGTTAAGAGAATATGGTACTTCAGAACTTCTGGGCCAACCCCCACGCAAGCGTAATCAGAATTTGCAAACACGGTTCAGAACATGATGCTTCAATCAGAACATGTAGAAGTGATGCTCTTTGGTCAGAACATGATTCTTTAACATATGAAGGCTATGTTCAACGCTTCAGTCAGAACATCACCCTTCGAGTCTCATTCTGGTCTTCTGCGATCAGAACATCACCAAATCCCAAAACTTTGTTTAAACAACCTGCTGCCCTACTGTGGCACAGTCCTGCAACTAGCTACTGATCCAGTCCACGTCTGCACCTTCTCAAACCCCATATTTTCACCAAATTAGCATACAAAAGCTGCGATTAAAAAGCAATAGAACAATATACTAAAAATGTTCAAATCCAATTTGTTTTTTCCCCTAAACTACAACAAACTCACCTATAAATAAGTTGTTCCATCACACTTACAAGGGGCTGGCTTTTAAAGAGAGAGAGAATTATCTAAGAGATAAAAGGAAATAGTAAAAAACCTTCGCAAATTCTAAACAAAACCTTTGTTCTTCCCTTTGAATCAAAGAACATAACCCATGTTCCGTTGCCCTAGTTGACTCCAGAACATCTGAAGGTAGCAGCTCAAGTTCCAGGCACACGCTCCAGATTCAAGGTAAGTTTTTCTAACTTTGCATCTTTTCATTCAGAACATCATTAAATATGTAAATACCATAGTATTGATGTTGTCCATATCATTGCATAAGTAGAAAAATTATGGATCAAAACTTCTTGAATAAAGCTAGGCTCAGAATTAGAATCAGAACTTCTATAAACTGTTGTGCTTTTATCCTTCTGATTTGCTGTTAAGGACTGTATAAATTGTTGATGTGCTGATTAATATGAGGAAAGAGTTGAAATGTAACACAGAACTTATGAGTTCTCCTCACCATTTTAACACACACAGAACTTCTGATTTTCACTCGCTGTTAACACACACTGAACTTCTGATGTTGACTCACTGTCTTAGCACATACTGAACTTCTGAGTTCTCCTTACTATTTTAATACACAGAACTTCTAAGACTTTCTCATTGTTCTAACACTCGGAAGTTTAGCACGTAGCAACCCATAACTTTTGTGTTTTCCCTCTAACGTTTCTTGTAGGACCTCAGAGTGCATCAATCCAGATCTTCTGATTTCCTATGACGTGTCTTTCTGAACCACAGCGCGCCCGGCATCAGAACTTCTGATCCCCTTTGTTTTGCTTTCAACAGCATGCTAATTTTATCTCTCATTATTTCACTTTTTATCATTTTCAATATTAATACCCTTTTTATTAATATAAAAAAGACATAAAAATATTTTCTCTTTATTGATTAATTTATTTCTTTTTCTTAATTCATCAAGACAAAAAAAACATTTTCTAAACAAGTTCTTTTTTTTTCTTGCATTTTACATTTCAATATGGTTGTAATAGTTAATTAGGATTTAAATTCTTGCAACCCCCCATTTGTAAATTTGTACCCCCATCCCTAAATGATGTAATAGCGTAGGACCTTTATATTTCCGCAATTTATTGCTTTCAAATATAAATGCTAGTAATTAGAGTGTGTATGGCAAGACATAGAATCAACAAATAGATAACCCTAATCAAGACTAAATGCATGAAAATCAAACACACTTTCACACTAGCACCTCTAGGGTAATACCATTTTGTTGTCTATCGGAAAATAGTCATGTCCCTTGAATATGGTCATTTTAGCAAAGACCCTCGATAAAAGATCGTAGTCCCTCGATGACCCTTAATGTTGCCTTCGGTAAACGATTTAGTCCCTAAAATGACATTGCTAAAATGTCCCATAAGTTACCTTCAATGACTATACTAAACGTCTTGCGCTTGTCCCTTCACATCCAACGATGGGGCTTCTTACCAAATAAATGGTAAGATAGCAATATCTAAAGGAGGAGGAAAAGAACATCTAAGACCTTTTGAGTAGGTAGATTTGCTCCTAGTTGCTCACTTGCTCACAACAAAAATATTTTTTACACCAACACTTTCATTTTGCAACATTTTCAAAAGACAAACACTTTGTACGCGTTCTTATAGAAACGATAGTCATCACAAAGACACCTTTTCAAAATCACTTTCAAAAATACATTCCACAAATACCTCTTTGAACTATTTTCTAAACAACACTTTGTATGCGTTCTTATAGAAACGAGAGCCATTACAAAGTCACATTTTCAAAATACTTTCAAAAACCCACACCACAAACACATTCAAATAAAAGCAAGTGATCTAGCAAGCAACTAAGAGCCCGTAGATAATTATGGATGAAAAGGGTGTTAATACCTTCCCTTTTTATAATCTACCCCCCGAACTTAAAAAACATCTCTAAAGGTCTTTCCTGTTCTTTTCAGCCTTTCCTTATTGGATAAAAGAAAAGTCAGTGGCGACTCTTGCTATCCGCAATAATTGCGATCAAATGCAAAACACCCAAGTCAGTTCTCCTACCGTGTTACAGAACTGGCGATTCTGCTGGGGACTTATCAAACTTAAAAGTGGGGTTACCTTAGGATCTAGATTATTCTTATTTGCTTCTTTGGTTTGTCTTGTCTGATTTATTTTTAAGGGTATCTATTTGGGTTATTTGGATCCTAAACTCGGATCATGGGAATTCCTTTTAGGTAAGTAGAAATAAACTGTGAGGGAGTTGTGTGAGGTATACCGACACGGTTGAAACAGTAGCTACGATGATGCGATACTTTGGTGTGTACCGGTAGTCCTTGAGTAATCAAGGAGAATACGGGGCCATTGCATGGTATCACAAAGCGTCAACTGACCTTAGCACCTTAATTGACCAACTTGGCTTTTAGGACGTAGTGAGATAGCTGTATTTGGTGTAAACCCAAAATCGGTTGATACTCGATGCTACACTCATTGAGGTTTGACTCTCGAGTTTTGTTTGGTGGCAAGTTAATTGTCTATCGGAATGAAATTTGGGGGAAAGATTGGTGATATTGAGAGCCCTTAGAATATGGTTACTATATTTAGGACAGGTTGAACTAATCCAACTTCAAGAGGGTATACATTAAAATCCATGTAAGCCTTAAACCTAAGGTCTTTGTCTGATTTGCCTGTGTTTGCTATATCTGCTATATCTGAGCAAATCATGACATCATACCATAGAATATCATACTAACCATTTCAAGGATTCTTAGGGTTTACTTTTGTCTTGTTTTGTAGGACATGGCCCTCGCCCGCAAATTCACTATCCAAGTCAGTCTGGTAAAGGTACCTCCTCAGCTTAAGGAATTGGTATCAAGGGTTCTTGAAAGCTCTCCCTTCACTGAAAGACATGGTTGACTTCTCAGCTTGGTCACCTCAAACCCTGATGAAGAAATTCTAAAAGTGCTCTTCCAGTTCTTTGACCCTCTACATCAATGCTTCACTTTTCCGGATTACCAGTTAGTGCCTACTATAGAAGAATTTTCTCTGTTACTGGGGGTGCCTATACTTAACAAGGTACCTTTCAATGGAATGGAAAGAGATCATAAACCTGAAGATCTGGCTAAAGCTTTGTCCTTACATCGGTCTAATGTAGTAACAAATTGGGAACCAGGAGAGGTGTCAAGGTTTTTTTTTGGCTAAGTTCTTGTTTGAGAAAGCTCATCATTTTTAAGATACCCTGAACTTAAAAGCTTTTGAAGAGGTATTAACCCTTCTCATCTATGGGTTGGTACTTGTTGTACCCCAAAATTTGCCCTCCCATTTCCTCAACATTTTCTCATCACAAAACCCTTGGAGCTTAAGATCCAGTTAGGGTTCCCTCTGCTCAAGACTTCTCCTTGCACTGTTGACCCAAATTAGGGTTTGTGTTTGCACAAAGATGTTTTGACCTAAAAAGCCTAAGATGACTTTCATGCTTCATGTTGGACTCCCAAGTTTATTCATACAAAGTTTCAAGTCTTGATTCCAAATTTTGCCCAGTCAATTGGACAGTTGACCTAGAAATCAACTATATTGGGGAAAAAGTCAACTATGGCCAATTGACAGTCAAATCTCATGAAAATTGACCCACATCAACATTATGAACTCACATAGACCATTTGATCAAGTTTGGATCACAATTCCACAAGAAATTTGATCAGATCATCAAAAGGGCAAAATGGTCATTTTTAGGGTTTTGACTGCACCAAGGCAATTTGTGACTGTTTGACCTAGCCAATGGCAAACCAAGCTCACATATGGACTCAAGGGCCCCATGGAATTATCTTGACATGCTCAACAAGTTCAAAAGATCCCAAATACACAAGATTGATAGTTGAATTTCTCAGTCAATTGATCAATTTTGACTGTATACTGAAAAGTCAAACTTTGACTTTTTGGTCAAAATCAAGAGTCAAGATTCATTTTTCATCAAAACATGCCAAATCATGAAACTTGTTCACCAAGAAATCAAAAAATGCAAATTAGGGTTTGAAATGGAAATTTTTCATAACTTAGAATTTTTCTAAGTTATGGAAAACCCTAATTTTTTCCCAACTTTGCCCCACTTTCTCACCAAGATTCATTTGGATTCAAACAAAAGTCAAAACATGAAAGTTGTAGCTTGTTGCATAATCTACAACTTTGATTCACAAAGTTTTCCCAAATGAGGCTTGTATCTCAAGTTATAATTTTTGGAATAAGGGTACTAAACCATTCTTAACTTAGTGAAATTTTGACCTATTTTGGCAAGGTTTTCTACCTAACTTCAAGGCCATTTTCCATACACTTCCACTTGGAATTTCACTTTGAATTTCAAAGATGGACTGTAGTACACATTCCAAGCTTTCCAAAATGTCCAAGAACTTCTCAAACAACCTCATGGTTAGGGAGAATCGAATTTTGCAATATGGCAAAAACTCACTTTTGATTAGGCCAAGTTACATGTTCATAGCACAATGGAAATTTTTCATAACTTAGAATTTTTCTAAGTTATGGAAAACCCTAATTTTTTCCCAACTTTGCCCCACTTTCTCACCGATTCATTTGGATTCAAACAAAAGTCAAAACATGAAAGTTGTAGCTTGTTGCATAATCTACAACTTTGATTCACAAAGTTTTCCCAAATGAGGCTTGTATCTCAAGTTACAATTTTTGGAATAAGGGTACTAAACCATTCTTAACTTAGTGAAATTTTGACCTATTTTGGCAAGGTTTTCTACCTAACTTCAAGGCCATTTTCCATACACTTCCACTTGGAATTTCACTTTGCATTTCAAAGATGGACTGTAGTACACATTCCAAGCTTTCCAAAATGTCTAAGAACTTCTCAAACAACCTCATGGTTAGGGAGAATCGAATTTTGCAATATGGCAAAAACTCACTTTTGATTAGGCCAAGTTACATGTTCATAGCACTATGCATTCCAATCTCAGCTTGCACAACTTGATTACAGGCCTTTTATCTTAATTACACTCATAAATTTAATGTCAATCCTTTGGGCCAAGACCATGTTTTGTGTGTTCAAGCATTGCCTAAAGGATTAATCCCAAAATAGATAAAGCATTTCTTCCATTTTTGCAAAAGGTAGCTTTATGTCCAATTGAAAATCCAACAAGTACAAATACAATCTAATTGGCACAAGATTATGAGCATAACACACTGATCAAGGAGGAGTTTTGCAGCATGATTAGGGGCCCTCTACATGCCTAGAACACAATTTGACTTTGCTTGCTTAAGTGTGAAGAAAAGTATCATAACACCACAGAACTTTCATCTCAGCATTGGTAACCTTAAGCAAATATTGTAGACACTCTCTAATCATCCTAACCAAGCTAGAACACGAGCAAGCAAGGTCCCAAACACTCCCATTCTCAGAATCACCATCAAACTGCCAAAACAGAGTGACCTCTGCAGATTGAGTGCCAACTCTCATCCCTTGCATGATTTCTTGCCCAAAGCTCATCAAACACATTCCCTAGCATCAATGCAAGCTAACCAAAACCTAAAACACGACCTGTAATTCCTCTAACCAGTTCCACCATTTTCATTTTCTTGTTTTGCAGTTGAAGTTCTCTAGCACGATTCAAGAAGTTTCAAGACAAAGTAAAGCTTGGAATAGCATCCTTGGACCTCAAGGAAGCTATACCAGTCATCACCTTGCACTGAAAGCTTCTCCATTGCCAGATAGAAGTTCAACTGAACAGGTAAGTTCATGAACTCGTATCTCTCTTATTAGGCATTGTTAGTTTTAGGTTTGTGAAGAAAACATGTCATAATCATAGCCCTGAACATGCCCATGTAATTAGATTTCATTTATATTATGTGTGCTGCAAGAATTTTGAGTCTAAACATGGCATAAAAACTAGGTCAGAAATTGGGGGAGAAGAAATTCTCCCTCATCTTAGAGAGTTAAGTCAAGTTCTTTACATGGTTGGATTCGTCTTCTCATGCTCTACATTTTTCATGTTATGAGTTTTGCTTGAAAGTCCAGGAATCAAGAGATGGAAAACGCGTGTTCTTTGTTCATACAAGTCTGAGGTTGAAGACAAAGTCTTCTTGGGCTGGGCCTGAGTTGACTTTCCTATTTGCAGCCTTTTGCTACTTTTACACCCCCCAAGCCATTTTACTTATTTCTTTGACTTTCTGACTTTTTCTTTTTTTGGATTGACTTATTTATTTTTTCTCATGATATTAAAAATATAAAAAATATTTTTCTCACCATTTTTGAATTTATTAGGCATTTATTTGGTTTTTTTTTAGTTTGTACATAAATAAATAAATACACATACTTTTATTTAAAATATTAAAATAGGGCAAATACATTTTTTACATTTTTTTATTTTGTTTTACCTTCTGAAAATATTTTTTATAAAAAATACTTTTTTTATTAAATATTAAATATTATTAATTTGTATATATAATACATATTTAGCAAATAATGCGTATATATATATATATTTATTAGTATATTTAGGTTAAAATACAAAAATATATATACATTTTTATTTTATTAATATTTGATATAAAAAATACTTTTTTATGAATATACTCCATTTTATTTTATTTTTGTATATAATTATTAAATATTATACATATTAAATAAGATATATGTTTACTTAATAAAAATTAGGGTTTCACCCTTAAAATACAAAAACTCCAAAAATAACACCTTTTTTTTTTATTTTTACTTATTTGACATAAATAATACCTTTTTTCATATACATAAAAACCTTTTTTTTGCATTTTTGCATTTTTATTGTATTTTCCATTTAATTTATGCAATCAATTATTAGTAAATATTCCAAAAAATGATGTAATAGCTAGGTTTAATTTCTTTGTCTAAATATCCCCCCATTTGAACATTTGTACCCCCCTTCCCATATTGTGTTGTAATAGTGTAGGAATTTTAATTTTTCGCGCTTTAAACGCTTTCTAAATATACCATGCTAGAGTTAGGGTTTGCATGCAAATAAAAAGAACAAGGTAGTTTGACCTAATTTCAAGATAAACAAGCATGAAATATGGACAACACATATCACACTTGCACCCCCTAGGGTATTCCACTTTGTTGCCTTCAAATAAATGGGCCATATTGCATGTTAGGTCTCTTTGGGCAAAACAAACAAATCAAATGATCATAGTCCCTCGATGACGCTTTCAAAATGTTGCCTAAACAAATGATCAAGTCCCTTAAAGAAAATTGCCCAAAGATACTTAGCACCATTGCAATTATGGTCTAAACGATGACTCGCGCCCGTCCCTTTCACATCCTAACATGAGATTGTCCACCAAATACAATGGTGGAACAAACTTATTAAAAGGGTTAAAACATAGCAATAGACTTTGAGAAATTTAGGAGTAGATAACCTCTTAGTTACTTGAATCAAAACTTGCAAAAACAAAACACTTGCCTATTTTCTAAAACCACACCTCACAACACTTTCAAAACAACTTTCAAAAACAAATGAAAACCTTTTCAAAAGACATACATCTTTGTATACATCCCCACATGGATCATTACAAAGGTTGCCACCACATTGGCTTCTTTTCAAAAACATTTTTCAAACCCACACACACACGAGCACCATTTCAAACAATTGAAAACAAAAGGCAAGTGATCTAAGCAAGTAACTAAGAGCCCATGGATAACCATGGATAGAAAGGGTGCTAATACCTTCCCTTTCTATAATCTACTCCCCGAACCCAAGAAAAATCTCAAAGGTTTTTGCTGTGCTTTTTAAACCTTTCCTTAGGATAAAATAAAAAGTCGGTGGCGACTCTTGCTCAACCGAAACATTTGCGAAAACAAACGCAAAACCATAGTCAGTTCTCCCACCGTATCACAGAACTGGCAACTCTGCTGGGGAAAATTTTAAAAGTGGAGTAACCTTAGGGCTTAGATCACCCTCTTGCATGACTAATTGTTTGAATTGTTTGCTTTATATCTTGGTTCTATTGTTTGGGTTTGCAATCCTACACCCGGATTTTGGGAAACATTCATAGATAGCAATACGTTGTGGAAACTGTGCGGGGTATACCGACACGGTCGAAGCAATAGCTATATTAGTGCGACATATTTGTGAGTACCGGTAACCCTTGAGTTCAATCAAGGAGAGTACGGGGCCGCTGAGTGATGTCACTAAGCACTAATGACCTAGAACCTTACTTGACCATCTTGGCCTTTTATTAGGGGTAGTGAGATGACCGGCTTTGGTGCAGTCCGAAGTTGGTAGATACTCGATACTACACTCATTGAGGGTTGTTTTCTTGGAATATTTTGGTCGCTAGTTAAGTGGCTAAACCAAAACAATGAACATTGAAAACAATCGAATGATATTGAGCTCCTTAGAACCCGATTACTATTTATAGGACAGGTTTTTAAGCCAACTACACTCAAGAGGGTACTTACCTATGAAACCCCATGCAAGCCTGAAATTAGGGTTTTGTGTGAATTGTTTGTACATATGTTTTGTGCATACATCATAAACATCATAAACATCATAAAACATCATATACATTCACTAACCATTTCAAGGGTTTGGATCTTCATCTTTGTTCTTGTTTTGTAGGTCATGGAAGTTCCTCGCAGAAAAACCATCCAAGTCAACCTTGTGAGAATCTCTCCTCAACTCAAGGAGCTCACCTCAAGAATTCCGGAAAGCTCATCCTTCAGTGAAAGACATGGTAGACTGCTTAGCCTAGTCAACACCAACATTGAAGAAGACATGATGAAAGTGCTATTCCAGTTCTTTGACCCTCTTCACCACTGCTTCACTTTCCCCGATTACCAGTTGGTGCCCACTTTGGAGGAGTTTTCTCAACTCCTGAGAATTCCTATCCTTAATCAACTACCCTTCAACGGTACGGAAAAGGAACCAAAGCCGGAAGATGTTGCTCGAGCATTACATCTACAACCATCCGACATCAAGGGGCATTGGGAAACCAGAAGCGACGTCAAGGGATTCTTAGCAAAATTCTTGTTTGAGAAGGCACAAGAATGTTGGAACTCGTTGGACCTACAAGCCTTTGAAGAAATTGTGGCACTCATTATCTATGGGTTGGTCTTGTTCCCAAATCCTGACCAATTGGTAGATGTCAACGCTGTCAAAATATTCTTATCCAGAAATCCAATACCAACATTGCTTGGGGACATCCTTCACTCATTTTACACACGAACAATGAGAAAGAGGGGTGTTCTCATGTGCTGTACTCCTCTCCTTGCAAGGTGGTTTATTTCGCACCTTCCACAATCTGTCCTGAAGAATGACCAAGGCTCAAGGTGGTCCCAACGGTTGATGACTCTTACTCACTCTGATGTACATTGGTGTTCTCGGTCCAGAGAAAATGTCATCATCGTCGATCGTTACGGAGAATTTCCTAATGTTCCTTTACTTGGAATTAGAGGAGGTATCACCTACAACCCTTGCCTAGCTTTGAGACAATTTGGATATGCACGGAGGGATGGCCCTCATGACATGTTGATTCCTGACCTAGTTTTTGACTACGACAACGATGCGCAAGGACTTCGCCAAAGATTCATCAGAGCTTGGGGAAAACTCAACAAGGTTGATAGCAAGACTCTGGGACACAAGAACTCCATCCCTCTTGAGCCTTATCTCAAGTGGGTACGAGCCCGAGCCCAAAGTCTGATGATGCCTTATCCTCATGTTCTCCATGTGATTAAAGAGCCCGTCAAGGAAGGAGAGGTTCCCTACACCATCCTACATCCAGACATGCCTACATCGTGGGAGGAAATGCAGAAAAGTTAGATTCAGCTCAAGGAAGAACAGAATACTTTTGAAGCTAGCTTCTACGCCAGTGAGAAGAAGGTTCTAGAGCTTACCCGCCGACTCCATGAGCAAGAGGCCCTCAACACCTACATTGCACCAAAAAGTATGCGCAATGTCTTTTTGCCTTAAGGAGTTTATTTTGTAATATTTGGCCCATGGGGCATTTATGTACTGACAAATTTCTTCTTATAAATATGACGTGCGTTCTTCTTTGTCTGAAACAATTTTGAATGTCCTAAATCCTTGAATGCATTGCATACATAAGCATACCATTCATCATGTGCATAAGCAGGTCTTATTCCAGGTTTCCTTATCTGTCTGTTGTTTATTTCAGTAGGATGGATCTCGAGCAAACAGTCAAAGACCTACAAGCTCAAAATGCACAGTTCCAGCAACTCCTGATGACCTTGGCTAAGGGTCAGGAGGATATCAAGACTCAATTGGGGAACAAAGACCCAGTGAAAAAGAAGAAAAAGAGACTCGGGGTGGCTACTTTGGGGAGAAGATTTGACGGAGAAGCTCGGAGAGTGCTTGAATTTCCTCCTACTTCTGATGAAGGAACCAGCAAAGGAGGTGGAGCTGCGGTACCTTCCGAGTCTGATGCGGAAGAAGAAGAGGTCGAAGAGGATGAAGATTATACTGATCAACAATACCCTCCAGCTGATGATAAATACAAAGGGCTAGAAGACATGTTGGCCGCCATGGAACTACAAAGAGTACCGGGTTTGGATTTTGAAGACTTGGGTTTGGTTGCCGGGATTGTGATTCCCCCAAAATTCAAAGTGCCAGTGTTTGTAAGGTATGATGGGCTGTCCTGTCCAAAAATGCATCTTAGGTCCTACGTGAGAAAGATCCAGCCCTATACGGCAGATAAAAACCTTTGGATTCATTTCTTTCAAGACAGCCTTTCTGGAGCTCAATTGGAGTGGTTTTATCAGCTAGAGGGAACCAGCGTTCGAAATTGGGAAGATTTGGCCACCGCTTTCTACAAACAATACCAATACAATTATGACCTTGCCCCTACTCGTACCCAACTTCAGGGTATGTCGTTAGGAACAGGCGAAGGATTCAAAGAATACGCACAAAAATGGAGGGATTTGGCTGGCAGGGTGCAGCCTCCTTTAACCGACCGTGAACTTGTTGATATGTTTCTAGGGACCCTATCTGGGCCATTTTTCAATCATCTGATTGGTAACTCTTCCGCGGGGTTTACCAATTTGATCTTAACGGGCGAAAGAATAGAAGCTGGCATCAAGTCAGGAAAGATTCAGAAGGGTGTTGCTGCAAGTACTGAGAAGAGGCCTTTCAAGAAAGAAGCAAGTGCCGTTTATGGTCCTAGAAGACAAGTCAAGCCAGAAAGTCGCCAGGCCGTCAATGCTTTGGTCATTTCCAAACCTGTTGCTGCTTCTCAGCAGTACAATCAACAAAGAGGTGAAAGGCCCAAGAGACAGTATACTCGGTTGAGTATGACCTTGTCACAAATTTTACCCCAACTGTTATCAACCAACTTGGTGACCATCAAAGAAGCTCCTAAAGTCGTGAATACTGCATCTCCTAAGTATAACCCAAATGCCCGTTGTGCTTATCATTCTGATAGCCCCGGGCATACTACTGATGATTGCTGGGCCTTGAGAAACCAAGTGCAAGATCTTATCGACGCGAAGGAAATTCAGTTTGAAGCGCCTGAGAGGCCGAATGTTGTAACTGCTCCTATGCCCCAGCATAGAGTAAATGCCATTGAGGAAGAGTTGTATGCTATTTCAGTGAATGATGTTGCTACCCCTCTGTTGACTGTCAAGAGGAACTTACTACTAGCCGGTTTATTTCCAGGTTGTAGCAAGGGTTATCTCCTATGTGCTGTTATCCCTACCAGTTGTCCGCTGCTGAAATCAGGCATCCAAAGCCTGATGGATAGCAAGGAAATTCTGTTCAAGAAAACTGATGTTCCGTTTGTTCCCGTTGAAGAAATATCTGTTGTCACAATTTACAATCCTACCAAAGCTCCCCCGAGGAAACCAGTCCAAATTATGTCTGTTGCACCCATTACTATTACTGTTCCGGGGCCTCTCCCCTATGAGTCTGATAAAGCGGTCCCATGGCATTATGGGGCCGATGTGTATGTGCTTGGGGTGAAGCAGGAGTTCAACACCAATACCAGTATCAGTAACATCACTGGTCCCGCCAAGATTACCCGCAGTGGCAGGCTCTTCTCGCCTGACATTACACCGCCAGTTATCCGAAAACCTCTCACCATCACACCCGCAAGTGTGCATGTTCCAATTCAAGTTCCTGTGTCTACTACTGCCGCCGAGTCCTCTAATACTCGGGGCAAAGAAGTTTCTACCGATTTGCCTGCCAGGACGGAGGCACCAAAAAAGACTGTTGTGGAAGCCTCCCAACAAGAAATGGAGGAAATCCTTAAAATCATCAAAAGGAGTGACTTTAACGTTGTTGAACAGTTGGGGCATACTCCCTCCAAAATCTCTATGCTATCATTGCTGCTATGCTCAGAGGCCCATGCAAAAGCCCTGATTTCATTTCTGAAAACGGCCCACGTGCCGCAAGAGACCTCCGCGGATCAATTCACTGACTGTGTGGCTAATTTGACGGCTGACAATGGCTTGGGGTTCTCGGATGCTGACCTTACCGCCAAAGGGAAAAATCACAATGATGCCCTGCACGTCTCTATAGAGTGCAGGGGCACTACTTTCGCACACGTGTTGGTGGATACCGGTTCTTCCCTGAATGTCTTGCCCAAGAAGGCAATTGGATCGCTTGGATTGTGAGGGTCTGGAGTTGAAACCTAGTAACATCATTGTTAGAGCCTTCGACGGTTCTAAGAGGATGGTGCACGGTGAGGTAGACATCCCTATTCGTGTGGGTTCCCAAGTTTTCGACTCAATGTCCTATGTAATGGACATTCGTCCATCTTACTCATGCTTGTTGGGTCGACCCTGGATTCACAAAGCTGGGGCAGTAACTTCCACTCTACACCAAAAGCTCAAATACCCTGTCAAAGGGAAGATTGTTACTGTACAGGGTGAGGAGGAATACATGGTTAGTCACTTGAATTCATTCCGGTATATCGAGATGGACGGGGAGTTCATTGAAACCCCCTTTCAGCATTTTGAGGAAGTACCTCCAACGTTGGCATCGGCTGAGGCAGTGGTTGAAGAAGACTTTCCGTTGAAGATGGCATCCTTGAAGGATGCCCGGGCTGTAATCGAGAAAGGCAATTGTGCAAACTGGGGTCAGCTTCCTGACTTCACTCAAAAGAACGACAAGTTTGGGCTGGGCTTTACTAGAGAGGCTCAGAGGGCTGTGCGCAAGGAAAAGATCAGAAAGGCTCCAGTGTTTATCACCAGTCCAAGGGTGAATGCTATTGAGGAGGATGTAGAGGAAGCAGAGTTTGACAGTTGGATCTATCCAACTACCAGCAACGGACCAAACAACTGGGCGGCAAAGGATTTTACACCTATCACATTTGTCACGCAGTAATTATTTCTTTTGATTTCCAATTTGTAACAAACAATATGTTAAAACTTTATCGGCTCGGTGTCCTACCCGGGGCATCGTAGCTCCATTTGTGAGGGATTTTTGTATAACATTTCCATATATCATCAATCAAAACATTGGACGTTTGTTGCATTTCAAATCTTGTGCTCTTTTTCTCTCTGTGTTATATATTGCAAAACAGCTATATTTACACACACTCACTTATACAGGTTTCAATCCAATCTGGATCTCACTGGTAACAGCTCTGCTACCGCCAGTTATGACTTCGAGAATCCGATCAACTTGGCCGAAGACAAAGGTGAAGATGATTGCGAAGTGCCTGGTGAACTCGCAAGACTGCTACTCCAGGAAGAGAGGGCTATTCAACCACATGAAGAGCCAGTGGAAACAATTAACCTGGGTACGGAGACAGATAGGAAAGAGGTCAAGATTGGGGCTAATCTAGAGCTCAGCGTGAAGCAACGATTGATCCAGATGCTACATGATTACATGGAGATCTTTGCTTGGTCATACGAAGATATGCCTGGTTTGGATGCCGACATTGTAGTTCATCGCCTTCCAACTAAGGAAGACTGCCCTCCGGTAAAGCAAAAGGTTCGCCGCATGCGCCCAGAGATGTCTGAAAAGATCAAGGCTGAGGTTATGAAGCAATTCGATGCCGGATTTCTAGCAGTAACTTCTTACCCTCAGTGGGTTGCCAATGTAGTGCCAGTGCCGAAGAAGGACGGTAAAGTCAGAATGTGTGTTGACTACTGGGATTTAAACAGGGCAAGCCCCAAGGATGATTTTCCTCTACCTCACATTGACGTTCTCGTTGACAATACTGCTCAACACAAGGTTTTCTCCTTCATGGATGGTTTTTCAGGGTATAATCAGATCAAGATGGCTCCGGAGGATATGGAGAAGACTACCTTTGTGACTCAGTGGGGCACCTTCTGTTACAAGGTCATGTCATTCAGATTGAAAAATGCTGGGGCAACCTATCAACGTGCCATGGTTGCTTTATTTCATGATATGATCCATCATGAGATTGAGGTTTATGTTGATGACATGATTGCAAGGTCTCAAACTGAGGAGGAGCACCTTGATCATCTGAGGAAGCTATTCGACCGACTGAAGTTATATAAGCTGAGGTTGAATCCCAACAAATGCACCTTTGGGGTGAGGTCCGGAAAATTGCTAGGTTTCATTGTAAGTGATAAAGGTATTCAGGTGGACCCTGCCAAGGTAAAAGCCATACAAGAGATGCCAACTCCAAAGACAGAGAAAGAAGTCAGAGGCTTCCTAGGACGACTGAATTACATTGCCCGATTCATCTCACATCTGACTGCTACTTGTGAGCCAATCTTCAAATTACTGAAGAAAGATCAAGTAGTACGCTGGAACGATGAATGTCAGGCTGCCTTTGAAAAGATAAAGGAATATCTCCAAGAGCCACCCATTCTTATGCCGCCAGTGGAAGGAAGACCTCTGATACTATATTTGACAGTACTTGACAATTCAATGGGGTGCGTGCTGGGACAGCATGACGAGTCTGGCCGAAAAGAGCACGCTATTTATTACTTGAGCAAAAAGTTTACCGACTGTGAGTCTCGTTACTCACTGCTTGAGAAAACTTGTTGCGCTCTAGTATGGGCTGCTCGCCGACTGAGACAGTATATGCTGACTCACACTACTCTGTTAATTTCAAAGATGGATCCCATCAAGTACATATTTGAAAAGCCCGCTCTGTCTGGAAGAATAGCGAGATGGCAAATGATCTTAACAGAATATGATATCCAGTATACAACTCAAAAAGCAATTAAAGGAAGTGTACTGGCAGACCATTTGGCACACCAACCGGTGGACGATTACCAATCATTGAATTTTGATTTTCCGGACGAAGACATTATGGTGGTAACTGACTGTGAAGTACCTGGACCGAATGAAGGACCTGAGGAAGGATCCCGATGGTCTATGCATTTTGACGGAGCCTCCAATGCTTTGGGTAACGGCGTCGGCGCTGTAATCATATCTCCCAAAGGAACTCATACTCCACTCACCGCCCGATTGTGTTTCAACTGCACCAACAACATGGCAGAATATGAGGCATGTATCATGGGTCTACAAGCTGCAATCGACTTAAGGATCAAATTTCTAAGTGTCTTCGGAGATTCCGCTCTCGTGATCAATCAGATCAAAGGCGAGTGGGATACGAAACACCCAAATCTTATTCCTTACAAGGAGTATGTGTCAACCTTGCTTCCCCACTTTGAAGAGATAACTTTTGAGCATTTCCCAAGAGAGGAGAATCAGCTAGCGGACGCACTAGCTACAATGTCTTCAATGTTCAAAGTTAAATGGGACAATGAGGCTCCCCGGATCATTATCTGGAAGTTGGACGAACCGGCATACTGCTGCGACCTCGAGGCCGAAAAGGCAACTGAAAAACCCTGGTATCATGAGGTGAAGAGGTACTTGGAAGCTCAGGAATACCCTGAAGGTGCATCTGTCAATGACAAGAAGTTCATGAGGAGGTTTGCGGCAAAATTCTTCCTCAGCAACAACATCCTCTACAAACGGAATCATGATTCAACTCTACTACGTTGTGTGGATAAGGCTGAAGCAGAGAAAATCATGATAGAACTGCATGAAGGTACATTCGGAACACATTCCAGTGGACACACCATGGCAAAGAAAATCCTTAGGGCAGGATATTTCTGGTCCACCATGGAAGCCGATTGTTACCAACACTCTCGAACTTGTCACAGATGCCAGATCTATGCTGACAAGGTGCATATTCCCCCAGTTCCTCTGAATGTACTGACGGCACCTTGGCCTTTTGCAATGTGGGGCATTGATATGATCGGTTAAATCCGACCGACGGCATCTAATGGGCATCGCTTCATCTTGGTGGCGATCGATTACTTCACGAAGTGGGTTGAAGCAGCTTCCTACGCCACAGTAACCAAGAGCGTCGTGGCACGTTTCATCCGGCATAATCTGATCTGTCGGTACGGCGTCCCGGAAAGAATCATTACGGACAATGGTACCAATCTCAATAACAAAATGATCACTGAACTCTGCGAACAATTCAAGATACAACACCACAATTCTTCTCCCTACCGGCCGAAGATGAATAGGGTTGTAGAGGCAACTAATAAGAATATCAAGAAAATTGTGCAGAAGATGACAGTGACCTATAAAGATTGGCACGAAATGTTACCATTTGCTCTTCATGGGTACCGTACCTCAGCAAGGATGTCAACCAGGGCAACTCCTTTCTCCTTGGTCTATGGCATGGAGGCAGTCTTGCCAATTGAAGTTCAGATACCCTCTCTCTGGATAATGAAGGATGCAGACTTAAATGAAGATGACTGGATCCAGACTCGACTTGATCAATTAAACCTGATTGACGAAAAGAGGCTCACTGCTATCTGTCATGGTCAGACGTATCAAAAATGGATGATCAGGGCATTTAACAAGAAGGTCAGACCACAAGAGTATCAAGTTGGGGACCTGGTAATCAAACGCATCATCCTTCCTCAAAGTGATCCCCGGGGCAAATGGACCCCTACTTACGAAGGGCCATTTGTGGTTAAACATGTGTTCTCAAGAGGAGCCATGATCCTAACCACCATGGATGGTGACGACCTTCCTCACCCCGCCAATGCAGACATAGTGAAAAGATACTACGCATGAATAAAAGACCCGCTAGGTTGACATACCTAGGCAAAAATAAGGGCTTCCCGGCGAACCAAAAGGGTTCGGGCAAAAATAAGGGATGAAATAAAAAAAAGCTGTACACCCGGCAAGTCGAAAACCTGAAAAGGCGGCTTGGGCAAAAATGGGTATCCCGGTGGACTGAAAACCCGAAAGGGCGGTCCAGGCAAAATTTAGGGATAAAGCGTAACACTATGTCTCATTGGATCACTTCGCATCCGGAATTCGGCATCAACTATCTGGCTCAGATTTCGGCATCGACCAATCAGCTTCATCTTCAACTGGGCAGCAAAGTGATGAGACCCTTGAAGACATAGAGGCGATAGCAGAGTTGGAACCCAGTGGGATTGTTCACATAGCTGTTTTGTTTTCAAAATTGTAAATTCTGTGTTATTCGGCGGCGTCCTCTTACTAGGATGTCATCCTCTTGTGCAAAAACGCCTTTTCACAGGCAAAATTCAAATCAATACAAAGTCACTTGTCCATACAAATCGCCATTGTTTTTCCTTTTTTCTGTTTTGTCTTGCGAAGAACGTCCAATGTTCATTTTTGATATATGCATTTGCCATTAAAATTGCTGATTCATAAATATTTGCAAAAGATTAATTACAGGTGACATCAGAAACAGGGGCAATGTAAGGTTGTCTGATGCAGTCTGGTTGCTTTGTTCGCCAAGGTACCAAGGTAGATTCGACTGAAGAATGTGACCAAATCATCTCAACGCCCCGCAGAATAAGACAAGATTCAGCATTGCTTTCCCCAAGCGGAGTTGACTCCCCGTCAATCCTGAAAAGGCACAACTTTCCCCGGAAGGTCTTAAAGCTTATCCCCAGTAGATTCTGGAAGCTTGTTCCCTGCAGAATACGGACGTCTCTCCCGAGCTTTATTCAGAGTTATTCCTCACAAGGGCTTATAACTGGGTTATCCTCAGCTAATTGCCACGGAAGATCGCCCTCAACAAATTTCTTTCAATCCCCAGCGGAGTTTATCTTTGGTATCCCCAACGAAGTTTATCATCATTATCCCCAGCGGAATCCGTCATTGAAGTCCTCGGCAGGCCTCTCATCAAAAACTTCAGCAAAGTATCTCTTCCACAGAACAATTCCCCGGCCGATCGTCAAGGATTTATTTTCCTAAGACGAAAATACATTCATAAACATTTCACGTTTTCATACATCCTGCTTACATACATGATAAAGTGCATACAACACTATCTCATGTTAAAACATCATGCATATCATACATCATGACATTGCATACAACTTATGTTTTGCCTTTTCAGGGAAAAAGACAATCCCAAAGACAACTACCTTCAACTGTCACAATTCCAGATTCGATACCTGTATCTAGCCAGGGCATATCTGAGAGTGATCAGTCTCCAGATTCGATTCCTGTATCTAGCCAGGGCACGTCTGAAGAGTTCAAAGATTCGATTCCTGTATCCAGCCAGGGCACATCTATCAGCTACAACATTTCCAGATTTGATTCCTGTATCCAGCCAGGGCATATCTGTTGACCACATTTCCAGACTCGATTCCTGTATCTAGCCAGGGCACGTCTGAAGAGTTCAAAGATTCGATTCCTGTATCCAGCCAGGGCACATCTATCAGCTACAACATTTCCAGATTCGATTCCTGTATCCAGCCAGGGCATATCTGTTGACCACATTTCCAGACTCGATTCCTGTATCTAGCCATGGCACGTCTGAAGAGTTCGAAGATTCGATTCCTGTATCCAGCCAGGGCATATCTATTGACGACTATTTCCATATTCGACTCCTATATCCAGCCAGGGCACATCTGTGAGCAACCGATTGTAGATTCGATACCTGTATCCAGCCAGGGCATATCTTCATAAGGAGATTGAAGATCAAACACCTGTAACAAGCCAGGAAAACATCTGCCTTTCTCAAATACACAAAGTTCTCGCTAAGGAATCTCTTGTGCGATCATCACTTCCAAATGGCATCTATAAGCCCATTCCCGACAAGGTTCTGTCACATCTCCAGATGGAATCTATAAGCCCATCTCCCTATCCACCACCTATCCAAATGGCATCTATAAGCCCATTCCCGACATCACATTGTTGATACTCCAACATGCGAGTGCAAATTTCCGGGCACTCTAGTGTCCAATCTCCTTTTACCCTCAAGTCACGAAAGGCAAACTTGCCAATCTAACTCTTCAGGTTCAAGAAGATTGAACAGGGGCAACTGTTGTAGCCCAAAATTTACCCTCCCATTTCCTCAACATTTTCTCATCACAAAACCCTTGGAGCTCAAGATCCAGTTAGGGTTCCCTCTGCTCAAGACTTCTCCTTGCACTGTTGACCCAAATTAGGGTTTGTGTTTGCACAAAGATGTTTTGACCTAAAAAGCCTAAGATGACTTTCATGCTTCATGTTGGACTCCCAAGTTTATTCATACAAAGTTTCAAGTCTTGATTCCAAATTTTGCCCAGTCAATTGGACAGTTGACCTAGAAATCAACTATATTGGAGAAAAAGTCAATTGTGGCCAATTGACAGTCAAATCTCATGAAAATTGACCCACATCAACATTATGAACTCACATAGACCATTTGATCAAGTTTGGATCACAATTCCACAAGAAATTTGATCAGATCATCAAAAGGGCAAAATGGTCATTTTTAGGGTTTTGACTGCACCAAGGCAATTTGTGACTGTTTGACCTAGCCAATGGAAAACCAAGCTCACATATGGACTCAAGGGCCCCATGGAATTATCTTGACATGCTCAAAAAGTTCAAAAGATCCCAAATACACAAGATTGATAGTTGAATTTCTCAGTCAATTGATCAATTTTGACTGTATACTAAAAAGTCAAACTTTGACTTTTTGGTCAAAATCAAGAGTCAAGATTCATTTTTCATTAAAACATGCCAAATCATGAAACTTGTTCACCAAGAAATCAAAAAATGCAAATTAGGGTTTGAAATGGAAATTTTTCATAACTTAGAATTTTTCTAAGTTATGGAAAACCCTAATTTTTTCCCAACTTTGCCCCACTTTCTCACCAAGATTCATTTGGATTCAAACAAAAGTCAAAACATGAAAGTTGTAGCTTGTTGCATAATCTACAACCTTTATTCACAAAGTTTTCCCAAATGAGGCTTGTATCTCAAGTTACAATTTTTGGAATAAGGGTACTAACCCATTCTTAACTTATTGAAATTTTGACCTATTTTGGCAAGGTTTTCTACCTAACTTCAAGGCCATTTTCCATACACTTCCACTTGGAATTTCACTTTTCATTTCAAAGATGGATTGTAGTACACATTCCAAGCTTTCCAAAATGTCCAAGAACTTCTCAAACAACCTCATGGTTCGGGAGAATCGAATTTTGAAATATGGCAAAAACTCATTTTTGATTAGGCCAAGTTACATGTTCATAGCACTATGCATTCCAATCTCAGCTTGCACAACTTGATTACAGGCCTTTTATCTCAATTACACTCATAAATTTAATGCCAATCCTTTGTGCCAAGACCATGTTTTGTGTGTTCAAGCATTGCCTAAAGGATTAATCCCAAAATAGATAAAGCATTTCTTCCATTTTTGCAAAAGGTAGCTTTATGTCCAATTGAAAATCCAACAAGTACAGATACAATCTAATTGGCACAAGATTATGAGCATAACACACTGATCAAGGAGGAGTTTTGCAGCATGATTAGGGAGTTTTCCTATTTGCACCCTTTTGCTACTTTTACACCCCCCAAGCCATTTTGCTTATTTCTTTGACTTTCTGACTTTTTCTTTTTTTGGATTGACTTATTTATTTTTTCTCATGATATTAAAAATATAAAAAATATTTTTCTCACCATTTTTGAATTTATTAGGCATTTATTTGGTTTTCTTTTAGTTTGTACATAAATAAATAAATACACATACTTTTATTTAAAATATTAAAATAGGGCAAATACATTTTATACATTTTTTTATTTTGTTTTACCTTCTGAAAATATTTTTTATAAAAAAATACTTTTTTTATTAAATATTAAATATTATTAATTTGTATATATAATACATATTTAGCAAATAATGCGTATATATATATATATATATATATATATATATATATATATATATATATATATATATATATATATATATATATATATATATATATATATATATATATATATATATATATATATATATATATATATATATATATATATATATATATATATATATATATATATATATATATATATATATATTTATTAGTATATTTAGGTTAAAATACAAAAATATATATACATTTTTATTTTATTAATATTTGATATAAAAAATACTTTTTTATGAATATACTCCATTTTATTTTATTTTTGTATATAATTATTAAATATTATATATATTAAATAAGATATATGTTTACTTAATAAAAATTAGGGTTTCACCCTTAAAATACAAAAACTCCAAAAATAACACTTTTTTTTATTTTTACTTATTTGACATAAATAATACCTTTTTTCATATACATAAAAACCTTTTTTTTTTGCATTTTTGCATTTTTATTGTATTTTCCATTTAATTTATGCAATCAATTATTTGTAAATATTCCAAAAAATAATGTAATAGCTAGGTTTAATTTCTTTGTCTAAATATCCCCCCATTTGAACATTTGTACCCCCCTTCCCATATTGTGTTGTAATAGTGTAGGAATTTTAATTTTTCGTGCTTTAAATGCTTTCTAAATATACCATGCTAGAGTTAGGGTTTGCATGCAAATAAAAAGAACAAGGTAGTTTGACCTAATTTCAAGATAAACAAGCATGAAATATGGACAACACATATCACACTTGCACCCCCTAGGGTATTCCATTTTGTTGCCTTCAAATAAATGGGCCATATTGCATGTTAGGTCTCTTTGGGCAAAACAAACAAATCAAATGATCATAGTCCCTCGATGACGCTTTCAAAATGTTGCCTAAACAAATGATCAAGTCCCTTAAAGAAAATTGCCCAAAGATACTTAGCACCATTGCAATTATGGTCTAAACGATGACCCGCGCCCGTCCCTTTCACATCCTAACATGAGATTGTCCACCAAATACAATGGTGGAACAAACTTATTAAAAGGGTTAAAACATAGCAATAAACTTTGAGAAATTTAGGAGTAGATAACCTCTTAGTTACTTGAATCAAAACTTGCAAAAACAAAACACTTGCCTATTTTCTAAAACCACACCTCACAACACTTTCAAAACAAATGAAAACCTTTTCAAAAGACATACATCTTTGTATACATCCCCACATGGATCATTACAAAGGTTGCCACCACATTGGCTTATTTTCAAAAACATTTTTCAAACCCACACACACACGAGCACCATTTCAAACAATTGAAAACAAAAGGCAAGTGATCTAAGCAAGTAACTAAGAGCCCATGGATAACCATGGATAGAAAGGGTGCTAATACCTTCCCTTTCTATAATCTACTCCCCGAACCCAAGAAAAATCTCAAAGGTTTTTGCTGTGCTTTTTAAACCTTTCCTTAGGATAAAATAAAAAGTCGGTGGCGACTCTTGCTCAACCGAAACATTTGCGAAAACAAACGCAAAACCATAGTCAGTTCTCCCACCGTATCACAGTACTGTTCCCCAATCCGGACCAGCTCATAGACGTGAATACGGTTAAGGTTTTCTTGTCGTGCAATCCGGTACCTACTCTGCTTGGAGATATCCTACATTCTCTGCATACTCGCATTATAAAGAGAAGAGGGACCCTTCTGTGTTGCACTCCTCTTTTGGCTAGGTGGTTTATTTCGCACCTACCCCGATCCGTCCTGAAGAATGAATAGGGTTCGAGGTGGTCTCATAGGCTAATGACTCTTACACATTCGGGTATTCATTGGTGTCCTCGATCCTCGGAGAATGTTACCATCATTGATCGATGCGGAGAATTCCCTAATGACCCTCTCTTAGGCATTGGGGGAGGAATCACTTACAACCCTTGTTTGGCGCTGTGACGGTTTGGATATGCAAGAAGGGATGGTCCTCATGACACACTTATCCAAGGAATCGTCTTCAACTACGAGAATGATGCTCAGGGTTACCCTAAAAGGTTCATGCGAGCTTGGGGCATGGTACATAGAGTTGATAGCAAGATACTGGGGCACAAGAACTCAATCCCTCTTGAGCCTTATCTCAAATGGGTTCGAGCTCGTGCTCAAAGCCTTATGATGCCTTACCTTGTTCTCCTACCAACGATTGTGGAACCGGTTGCTGAAGGAGACACTTCTTATCTTGTTCTCCATCCTGACATGCCAACTGATCATGAGGAGTTACAAAAATCATGGGTTCAACTTAAAGAGGAGCAGGATACATTTGAAACGCAATTCTACGCCAACGAGAAGAAAGTCCTGGAACTCACTAGGATACTTCATGAATAGAGGAATGTAAACGCCTACATTGTACCAAGAGGATGCGCTCCTGAGATACCTAATTTTATTTTTTTGCTTTAAGTTTTGTTTTGTTGTAAGCCTAAAATGCACCCTTTGTAACAATTCAAACTTGTTAATATAATTAATGCGCGTTTCTTTTGGTTAAACAAATTTGAGCCTTTAAGAGTCCTTGAAATCATTGCATACGCATATCATCCATGACATTGCATAAACAGGCTTCATAATAGGTTTCTCATCTTCTGTGCTGTTTATTTCAGCAATAATGTCTTCTGAACAAAGTATCAAGGACCTCCAGGCACAAAATGCCCAATTTCAACAAATGTTCGTAGCCTTAGCTAAGGGGCAGGAAGATCTGAAGGCCCTTATTCTGAAAGAGAAGAAGAAGAAGAAGAAGAAGAAGACAGTTGGTGTCCTGAATCTGGGCAGAAGATTCAAGGGACCGTTGAAGCAACCGGTTGATCTGACCTCCTCGTCCAAAGAAGGGGAGAATCATGGAGGAGAGACAAGGGATGAGGACCTTAACCCTGAGATTTCTAACAATGACACAGATTACAATGATGAACAGTATCCTCCTGCTGAGGATAGATACCAACAGTTAGAGGATCGTCTGAGCGTAATAGAGATCCAAAGAATACCAGGGATGGATTTTAAAGAGCTGGATTTGGTATCTGGGATAGTCATCTGCAGAAGTTCAAGGCTCCAGTATTTGCGAAGTATGATGGGGTGTCGTGTCCCAAGCTTCATCTCTGTTCCTATGTGAGGAAGATCCAGCCTCACACTGCTGATAGGAACTTGTAGGTCCATTTCTTTCAGGACAGTCTATCCGAGACTCGACTTGAGTGGTTATATCAACTGGAGGGAACCAATGTCCGCAACTGGGAAGATTCGGCTAATGCTTTTTACAAGCACTATCAATATAACGCTGACCTTGCTCCTACCCGTACTCAACTCCAGAGTATGTCCATGGGTGCAAGCGAAGGGTTCAAAGACTATGACCAGAAATGGAGAGATTTGGCATGGAGAGTCCAACCCCCTTTATCTGATAAGGAGTTGGTCGACATGTTTCTTGGTAAACTGTCTGGTCCATTCTTCAATCATTTGATTGGTAGCTCCTCAGCTGGTTTCACCGAGCTGATATTGACTGGAGAAAGGGTAGAAGCTGGTATCTGGAGTGGCAAGATCCAGAAAGACACCTCGTCAAGTACAGTGAGGAAACCATTCACGGGAAAGAAGGAGGTCAGTTCCATTTGTAACTCAAGAGGTCAGAGCAGAGCTGAGCGCCGTCCAACGGTAGGGGTTGTGATGATACCTAGGCCTGTGGCTACTCAACAATGAAATAATCAGCAAAGGGTAGAAAGACCACAAAGGCAGCTCACCCGGATTAATATGATGTTGACTGAGGTTTTACCCCATATGTTAAGATCTAACTTGGTAACCTTAAAGGAGGCTCCCAAGAATCCTAACACCACATCTCCTCGGTACAATCCAAACGCTCGGTGTGCCTACCATTCCGAGAGCCCAGGCCATGATACAAATGATTATTGGGCTCTGAGAAATATGATACAGGATTTAATCTAAGCCAAGGAGATTGTGTTTGATGCTATGGAGAAGCCTAATGTCATAACTGCTCCCATGTCCAAGCACAACCATGGTGTTAATGCCATTGATACTGATCTGTTTGTTACTTTTGTTGATGAAGTTTCCACTCCTCTCATGAATGTCAAGAAGAATTTGTTGCTAGCCGGTTTATTTCTGGGTTGTGGTGAAGGATGCCACATGCGTCTATCTCTACCTTCTGGTTATTATTTGCTGAAAGCAGGTGTTCAACGCCTGATGGATAGCAGAGAGATTTTGTTGGAAAAGACTTCGATTTTGATTGTCCTACATGAAGATGTTGCTATCATAACCATTTATGCTGATCCTTCCAAGGTCTCCTCTAAAAGACTTGTTAGGATTACACCTGCTCCAAGAATTGTTCTGTTGATAATCACTTTTCATGGTCCTGTACCGTACTCCTCGGACAAAGCTGTCCCTTGGAATTATGGTGCCGACATTTACTATCATGGTGTCAAACAGGATTTGAAGATTGAAGAGGCTGATCCCGATATCAGTAACATTGTCGGGACCAGAAAAGTTACCCGAAGTGGAAGGGTTTTCTCTCCCAAGATCTCCCCGAAGACTGTTGCTAAGCATGTTCTTATTCCATCTGTTGTTCCTACTAGTATTTCTGATACTACTCCCATTCTTACTCCAGTTGTTACTTCTGCCAATGAGTCATCTGGGACTCGGGGCAAAGAAGCTATAGGTGAGCCTGCCCGGACGGAGGCACCTAGAAAAGTTGTTTTGGAATCCTCTAAATAAGAAATGGAGGAAATTTTAAAAATAATCAAGAAGAGCGACTATAACGTGGTCGAGCAGCTGGTGCAGATTCCTTTGAAGATATCAATGTTGTCTTTGCTGTTGTGTTTCGAAGCCCATGCAAAGGCTTTGATTTCATTTCTCAAGATGGCGCATATGCCGCAAGAAACCTGCGCTGACCAATTTAAGGTCTGTGTGGCCAGTTTGACTGCTGACAACGGGTTGGGTTTTTCAGATGCCGATTTGACACCAAAGGGGAGAAAGCATAATGATGCTCTGTGTTGTACCCCAAAATTTGCCCTCGCATTTTTCCACAAGAAATCTCAGCTTCAGACATTTCCTGACTTTTCAAACTGACTCAAGAATCGGACAAACGGACTTTTCTTGTCAGTCAAGCAAATTTAGGGTTTTACTGGTTTTTGTAGCCCTAGAACAGTTCAAGCAGTTGGCTTAGGGTTTTGGACGATTTTTGGTTCAATTTTGATCGGGCGAATGTTATTTGGCATTTAATCAGGAATTAAGGGTTTTATGGGCATATTCTCAGAAAGGTTAAAATTCCACAGTACTTCGCGATTTATTCCGAGATTCGGTTTAAATTCGCATTGTTTTGATTTAATCAGTAAAAGAGACAGTGGTTTGAATTCAGGTTGTTTTGTTTGGGCCAGTCAAAAGAAATATGCAGTTTGGAATTACAGTGCTTGGCAAAGAATCAGTGAAAAGGGAATGCGCTTGATCAATTTATTTTGGTTGACTGCTGCTTTGATTTGGATATTGGAAAGGACAGATTTAATTGATCAATATTACTGAGACATTATTTTATTTAAATTATTTATTATTCTAAATTAAGTGATTGAAATTTATTTTTTCAATTATTTTAATTCAAAGAGTTTTAAATAAATAAATAAACAATAAAGAAAGAGAATTAGATTTAATTGGATAACAAAGATTTTATTGATATTTGAATTATTTGTACAAATATTGTTTATAATTTAAATTACAAACAATAGTTTACATTAATTTAAATATTACATAAAAAGAAAAACTATCCTATTTATTTCTAATTCTTCATGCTTCACTTTATTCCTCTCCATCCAATTATTCATCTGCAAAAGAAAAAAGAGAAAAGTCAGAAAGCAGTTGAATTAAAAAAAGACAGATAAAATTTGCTCATCATTAGGGGCCACTGATTGGGATCAGTTAACCCTCTCTGCAAATCACGGGATTTCTCCCGGTTCACAAAGAGGGAAGAATTTCATTTTTATTCATGAATGCAAAATGCATAAATTCCAAAGTTCAAACTGCATAGTTCAAGTTCAACCAAACTGAAAATCCAATTCCACTTTCTATCAAAAGCAAAAGGTACAGTTTGCTGTCAAATGCCAAAGTCTACTCAAAGAAAAATCAAGAAAGGCAATTTACTGTCAAAATACAAAATCTACCCAAGCTGTCAAAGAAAGATATGGAAGATATCACAAAGTACCAAAGCTGTCAAAAAAGAGATAAAGATGCAGAAGTAATGTGTTATGCAAGCTAATTCTAAATCATCATTTCCCATTAGGGCCCCTTCAGAAAAAGTACAAAAAGAATCATATAATAATATCCAATTGTACTACAGAGAGAGAAAAAGAGAGAATGGAAGCAGGTTTTCAGGCTTTAGGCTTAGGCAGGATAGAGAAAAGGTATACAAGAAGAGAACTCAGTTCAGTTAAAAAAGAGAGAAGAAAAATATACAAACTACACAAACTTCTACTGCATAAGTCCAAAATTTTGAACTAAGTAAATCAATATAACTTGCCAAGATCACCATACTGTCAAACAACCAAAAAACCTACTGCAAGTTCAAGCCTAAACCCAAGTAAAAACCTGCTGAACTTGAAACCAAGTCCAAAAGCCAGTTCAAAACCTGCACCAGCATAACAACCATTTACCTGTCAAACACCAAGCCTACTGTCAAGTATTAAACCAAAACATACAAGCCATACACATAAAAAAACCTGTAACTTTGCAACCAAAAAACCAGCCTCCCAAAACCATTCAAAATGCCAAACTCAGAACCTGCACTACCATAACCTGAAACACCACAACCCTGCTTGAACCATTACAGTCTGCCTAACCCAAAGAACACATAAACTGAAGCCTAAGTTACCAGTTCAAAACCTGGACACCAAGCATCAACCTGTTGAAGTCTATCTCACCAAAAGCAAGCCAATTTCACAAACCAACTCCTAAGCCTCAGAATCCCTTCATCATAGGCAATAAAACATCTCAGAAGGCATCCAACTCAACGATCGTTCAAGGGGAAAAATCAGAAGAACGTCAGAAGAAGAGAACAAAGTTCAGGGCAACTCAACACTAGGCCCTCAGCAAACATACATCACTGGGCATTAAATCATTCCAAAGGCATCCAGTTCAAGGTAACACAGGGCAACAAGAGAAGAAGAGAGAAAGTTCGTTCAGGGGCAACAAATATCAAAGCATCACATTTCAAACTGAGGGAAGCATATTCAAAAACATACGAATTCCCAAAGGCAACATATAGTAGAAGAGAAAAGGTAAAGAAGTGAATCTATTTCAAGATAGGGCTTTTCAGAACATCATCATCAAAACCATAGGCAAAAAAAATAGCAACCAGATAAAAGATACCAGGGACATCAAGAAAGCTCTCATCACGCATTCCCTTCACCGGGCCTCCGCCTCAACGCCTCCCAGTTCCGGTTCCTTTTTCTCCGTCCCCAAAAGGTTAAGGTAGTTTTTCGTTCCTCTTCTTTAATCTCAAATAACAAACAGTAATAAGCATGTGAAATCAGAAGTCAAACTAAGCAAAAAACAAGAAACTTAGTAAAAACCCTAATGCATGAAAAAGACGAGATCGTTACCCTTTCCGTCTGGGTTTGGTCCAACCATGGAGATGAACGGAACCGGAGGTGGCGCTGGGTGGCTCGGCCTTTGGAATAGAATTGCATTCAGCAACTAATGGAAGACGAAGATGAACAGAACACAGTGAACGACGCGCTACAAACCCTAAGCTTTCGTTCTGAACAAACAAAATCTCAACCCTAAAGAAAAATCGTTTCAAGCAATGGGCCTGACCCGTTTCAAGTTTCTGTGAGGCCCATTGAATTGCTCTTTTTTTTCTTCTTCAACAAAAACATTTCACTTCAACCCTAAATTTTTTTTATTATTATTATAAAACAATATTTTCTTTTCCTTTTATTTATTCTTTACAAAAATCACATTAATACTAAATATATGAAAACACTTTTTATTTAAAATACCCAATTAAAATACATGTGTACATAAATAATAAATACATTTTTTGTATCATATCATTAAATTTGAAAATATCTTCTTTTAATATATTTTTGTACATAATTGATAAAATACATATTTTTTCTAATATTAAAATTCTTAAAAACACTTAATTAACACACTTTTGTATATAATAAACCATGATACATTTTATACATAATCTAATTAAAACTTGAACATACGATTTAATTAAAAACATTTTCTTTTGTACATATTAAAAATATACAAACCCAAGATTCACTAAAACATATATTTAGGTCAAATACCCTAATACACTTCAATTTCACATCTCGCATTTGTAAATAATTACACATACTCATATACATGTACACTTACACAAATACATTCACATAGCCCTATACACATTTGTTTATCTTATATTTGTATATTCGATATTTACATTTGATTGCGAATTCGATTTGGTTGTAACTTATTGGATACTATAAGTCTCATCCCCATTCATACACTTGTACCCCTAATCCCGGATACTATTTTGTAATAGCGTAGATTTTACATTTCCGCAATTTACAGTTTTCTAATTATACCATGGTTAGACCTAGGGTTTGTATGTACATAAAATCAAACGCTAGATAACCTAATACAAGACAAATACATGTAATCAATACACAATCACACTTGCACCCTCTAGGGTGATCCCACATGTTGCCTTCCAAAATGGGCCATGCTTGCACGTCGAGTATCTTTGGCAAAACAAATTCAAATGATCATAAGTCCCTCGATGACGCTTTCGAATGTTGCCTAAAACGGAATGATCATAGTCCCTTCAAAGCAAATTGCCAAAGACACTTGGCACCATTGCATTCATGGTCTATACGATGACCCGCGCCCGTCCCGAATAAACTTCCTAAACGCAAGATTGTCCATCAAATTCAATGGTGGAACAAAATTGTTAAAAAGGGTTAAAACATAACAAAAACCTTTGAGTACAATAGGGTAGACAAAACTCTTAGTTACTTGAGATCAAACTTGCAAAAACACTTGCCTTCTTTTCAAAAACCACAATCCACAACACTTTCAAACAAACTCTCAAAAACATTTGAAACATCTTTTCGAAAAGATCCACACTTTTGTAAAACACTCAATCACGAGTCAAATACATTAGTTGCCTAAGACAAGGCATCTTTTTCCAAAACATTTTCAAAAAGCACCCACACACACACCATTTTCAAGCAATCGAAAATCAAGGCAAGTGATCTAAAAAACCAAGTAACTAAGAGCCCATGGATAACCATGGATGAAAAGGGTGCTAATACCTTCCCTTTTCATAAACTACCCCCCGGACCCACGAAATATCTCAAAAGGTTTTTGTTGTGCTTTTTTAACCTTTCCTTTAGGATAAAATAAAAAGTCGGTGGCGACTCTTGCTCAACCGCACAAGTGCGAATACGAACGCAAAACACTAGTCAGTTCTCCCACCGTATCACACTCTGCATGTCTCGATCGAATGCAGGGGCACTATTATGGATCATGTGCTAGTGGACACTGGATCATCACTGAATGTTCTGCCTAAGAAGGCTCTCGATAGGCTAGATTGTGAAGGCTTGACCTTAAAGCCCGGTAACATTATGGTGAGGGCTTTCGACGGGTCAAAAAGAATGGTGCACGGGGATATGGACATCCCTGTAAAAGTCGGTTCCTAGACCTTTGAATCCACCTTCTACATAATGGATATCAAGCCATTATACTCTTGTTTGTTGGGTCTCCCTTAGATCCATGAAGCTGGGGCCGTTACCTCTACGATGCACCAAATGCTAAAGTATCCAGTGAAGGGGAAGATTGTCATTGTGCATGGTGAAAAGGAGTATATGGTAAGCCACTTGAACTCTTTCAGGTATGTGGATATGGATAGATAATTAATAGAGACCCCTTGTCAAAACTTTGAAGAGGTTCCATGGATTATGGAATCAACCGAGACCATCACTAGTGCGTCGAAGATCACCAAATCTCCTTTGAAGATGGCTTCTCTCAAGGACGCTAGAGCGGTAGTTGAAGAGGGTGGGTGTACCATTTGGGGACAACTCCATGATTTTCCTCATAAAACTGACGAATTCGGTTTAGGCTTTACTTCAGGAGCTCAAAGAGCGGTTCGACGTGCTCGGGCTGGAGGACCTCCCCTACGCATCAGCAATCGTGGGGTTAATGCTATAAAATACAATGATAAGGATTCTGATATTGACAGCTGGATCTACCCTACTACCAACGGTGGACCTAGTAATTGGACGGCCAGAGATTTTGTGCCAATTTCTTTTGTTCAGCAGTAATTGTCTTACTTGTTTTTCGAATTAGTAATAAATAATATAAACTATATGGCCTTGTGTATTACCCGAGGCACAAAGGTTTATTTGTGAGGGTTATTATATGTCATTTTCATATATCATCAATAAAACATTGGATGTTTCTTGCATACAAATTTTGCCCTCTATGTTTTTCTTTTCTACTTTTTCACTTCATCAATACAGCTATTCTCTTACACACACTCACATATCAAATTATAGATCCATATTCACTTTGGATCCCATTGATAACAGTTCTACTATTGCCAGTTATAACTTTGAAAATCTGATCAACCAAGCTGATGACGAAGGTGAGGAAGATTGTGAGGTGCCTGGAGAGCTTGCTAGGTTGTTACAGCAGGAAGAGAGGGCTATACAGCCTCATAAAGAGCCAGTTGAGATGATAAACTTGAGCACGGAGGTAGACAGAAAGGAAGTCAAGATCGACGCAAATCTGGAGACTAAAGTCAAACAACGGCTGATACAAATGTTGCACGACTATGTTGAGATCTTTACCTTGTCATATGAAGACATTCCTGGTTTAGACAATGATATTGTGGTACATCGTTTGCCGACTAAAGAAGATTGTCCTTCGGTTAAGCAAAAAGTCTGTCGTATGCGCCCTGAAATGTCACAGAAGATCAAAGCAGAGGTTATGAAACAGTTCAACACTGGATTCCTAGCTGTCACCTCCTATCCGCAGTGGGTTGCTAATGTTGTTCTGGTACCAAAGAAAGACGGCAAGGTACGGATGTGTGTGGATTACAGAGACTTGAACAGGGCAAGCCCCAATGATGACTTCCCGCTTCCCCACATCGATGTTCTGGTTGACAACACCGCACAACACAAGATCTTTTCCTTCATGGATGGTTTCTCTGGGTACAATCAAATTAGGATGGCTCCCGAAGACATGGAGAAGACAACCTTCGTCACGCAGTGGGGCACTTTCTGTTGCAAGGTGATGCCTTTTGGGTTGAAGAATGTTGGGGCAACTTATCAGCGAGCCATGGTAGCATTGTTCCACGATATGATCCACCATGAGTTAGAGGTTAATGTTGATTACATGATAGCCAGGTCCCAAACCGAGGAAGAACACCTTGATCATCTACAAAAGTTGTTTGACAGGTTGAAGACATATAAGTTGAGGTTGAATCCGAACAAGTGCACCTTCGGGGTAAGATCTGGTAAACTAATGGGGTTCATCGTCAGTGACAAAGGTATTCAGGTAGACCCTGCAAAGGTGAAGGCCATACAAGAGATGTTGACTCCCCGTACTGAGAAGGAGGTTAGGGGTTTCTTGGGACGCTTAAATTATATCGTCGGGTTCATTTCACATCTGATTGCTACTTGTGAGCCAATTTTCAAGCTCTTGAAGAAAGATCAAGTGGTAAAATGGAATGACAAATGCCAGACCACTTTCGAAAGAATCAAGGAGTACCTTCAAGAACCACCAATTATGATGCCTCTGATTGAAGGAAGACCTTTGATATTGTACTTAACAGTGCTAGACAATTCAATGGGGTGTGTACTGGGGCAGCATGACGAGTCTGGTCGAAAAGAGCACGCAATATACTACCTTAGCAAAAAGTTTACCGACTGTGAGACAAGATACTCACTGCAAGAGAAAACTTGCTGCGATTTGGCATGGGATGCTCGCCGACTAAGACAGTATATGTTGACCCACACTACTTTGTTGATATCTAAGATGGATCCAATCAAATACATCTTCGAAAAGCCCGCTCTCTCCGGAAGAATAGAAAGATGGAAAATGATCCTAACCGAATACAATATCCAATATACAACCCAGAAAACAATTAAAGGAAGTGTATTGGCTGATCATTTGGATCATCAGGTCGCGGATGACTACCAGTCCATGAATTTTGAGTTCCCAAATGAGAACATTATGCTAGTGACAGACTATGAAGAAACTGGACCGGATGAAGGACCTGAAAAAGGATCCCAATGGACTATGGTGTAGCGGTAGAAATGTTTAAGACTAAGCCATTGGATTGACTAGACTTATACAAATCAAAATAAAAAATCGCCACCGCGCTTTATTGTTTCAAAAGGAATGGGAAAAGAGTGAATAACCTAAAAAGAAGGGGACAGATTCAAGGTAAGGGGTTGGTTATGCAAAGGGAAGGTATTAGCACCCTAAACATCTACGGTACTCCGCAAGAACCTCTTTGTGAAATCTGTATATTTTGGCTATGAAAAATGTTGTATAAAAATGGATGGTGGAGGTGAGAAAAGAAATATATTTATTTTATAATTTTTGCACCCTTCGTGGTTGCGAAACTTTAGTGCCTACTGTTTTATCCCAAAATTTGCTTTCCCATATTTCTCAACACATGGCAAGTGAGGTCCCCAAATTGCTCAAGGAAGTTCAAGAGTTGACCAGACAAACTCTCTCCTAAGGCAGCCTGCCTCAAATTAAGGTTGTTATTTTCACCCAGATGTGTGAACTACAAAGGACTCAAATTCTCACCATTGTCCTAATATGTACTCAAGGTCATTGTGATACGGTGGGAGAACTGACTCGAGGTTTTGCGTTTGTATTCGCATTTGTTCGGTTTAGCAAGAGTCGCCACCGACTTTTTATTTTATCCTAAAGGAAAGGTTAAAAAGCACAGGAAAAACCTTTTGAGATGTTTCGTGGGTTCGGGGGGTAGATTATGAAAAGGGAAGGTATTAGCACCCTTTTCATCCATGGTTATCCATGGGCTCTTAGTTACTTGTTTAGATCACTTGCCTTTGATTTTCAATTGCTTGAAATGGTGTGTGTGTGTGTGTGTGTGTGTGTGTGTGTGTGTGTGTGTGTGTGTGTGTGTGTGTGTGTTTTTGAAAATGTTTTGAAAAAGAGGCCTTGTCTAGGCAACCATTGTAATGACTCGTGTTTGAGTATATACAAAGGTGTGTATCTTTTCGAAAAGATGTTTCAAATGTTTTTGGAAGTTTGTTTTGAAAGTGTTTGTGGAGTGTGTTTTGAAAAGTAGGCAAGTGTTTTTGCAAGTTTGATCAAGTAACCAAGAGTTATCTACCCTAAATTTCTCAAAGGTTTTTATCATGTTTTAACCCTTTTAACAATTTTGTTCCACCATTGTATTTGGTGGGCAATCTTGCGTTAGGATGTTAACGGGACAGGCGCGGGTCATCGTACGGACCATGGATGCAATGGTGCCAAGTGTCTCTGGCCACTTGCTTGAAGGGACTATGATCATTTTGATTAGGCAACTTTCGAAAGCGTCATCGAGGGACTATGATCATTTGGATTTGTTTTGTTTTGCCAAAGAAACCCAACGTGCAAGCATGGCCCATTTTGGAAGGCAACAAGCGGGATTACCCTAGGGGTGCAAGTGTGAATTATGTATTGATTTCATGTATTTGTCTTGTATTTAGGTTATCTAGCGTTTGATTTTATTGTACATACAAACCCTAGGTCTAACCATGATATATTTGAAAGCGATAAATTGCAGGAATTTAAAGTCTACGTTATTACAAATAAGTATTCGGGAGTGGGGGTACAAATATTTACAAATGGGGATGAGACTTAATAGGAGAGTAGTGTCCAAATATTTACAACCAAATCGAATCGATCACAATGTAAAATGTATCGAATGTATAGGAATAAAGCAATGTAAATGTGTCAATGTATTTGTGTAAGTGCATGATTTATTTACAAGTGGTAAATGTATTTATTAAGTATTATTATCCTTTTGTATTTTTTGTATTTTTGTTAAGTATGTATAAACAAAGAAAATTTAATAAAAGAAAATAAAATGTTTTAAGTTCTATTTTTTATGTATTAATGTTCTTATGTATTTTTAATTAGTATTTTTATGTATAAAGAAAAGATTTTTAAGAAAAGAAAAAGAAAATGTTTTAAGCTTTTAGAGAAAATTATCATTTACATTTTTGATTTATGTACAAAGTTTTAATTAAAAAAAGAAAATAAAATTGTTCCACATTAAGAAAATTAATATTAAGGTTTATATATTCACTTAAAAATATAATAAAAATAAAAAAGAAAATAATTAAGAACATTTTATATAAGAAAAAAAGGTATTATTTATTTAACAAAATATTAAGTATATTAAGAAAAGAATATTGTTAATTAAAGTTTAATGTAAAAAAGGAAAGTATGAGTTAGTTTGAAATAAATAAATAAAAAAGCTAAAGGATTCAATGGGCCTTGTGTTTGTCTTTGGCCCAAACAAAATAGGTGGGTTTAGGAAAAAGGAGGGGGTGCGCATGCTGGAAATATGATGGGCCTAGGCATTTGGAAAGGGCAAGGTCCAAATAGTTTCACAACAATTTGTAAGGGTTGCATTTGTTTGTTTCATTTGGATTAGGGTTTCAGAGTTACAGCGCGGCGCCGTTTCTCCATTGCTTCGTTCCTCTTCATCTTCTTCGCCATAGCCACTGAGCTTTCCTCCGCCTCAGCTACTAGGCGCAACCTCCATTTCTTCTCCCTCCATGGGTTGTTCAAGTAGTGACAGGCAAAGGTAGTCTCGCATCTTTTAGGTTTTCATATTTACGTGTTTTAATTTCGTTACGTTCTGACTTTAAGTGTTGTTGTCCATACGAGGTGTGTGAAAGGAAAAAGGGAAGGGATACTACCTTTGGGTTTTGGAGATGGAGGCGAGGTGGACCGGAGGCGCCTAGGGTGGCCGGACGGAGAACGCGATGCTGAGAGTTGCTCTTGCTGGAAAACCTGGTACTCTGTTGTCTTACTTTTTGGTTTGATGATGAAATGCCTAAAAACCTTGCTTTAATCACTTCTTTTCTTCTTCTGCCTCGTATGCTTGGAAGCTTGTATGCTTGATATGCTGATTTCTGATACGCTTGGTATATTGATATTGCTGAGTATTGCTTTGTATGCTTGACACTGAAACACTTGCTTCTGAAACACTTGCTTCTGATTGCTAGTTGAACCCTATGATGAGCCCAGCTCTGAGGGCTTTATGATTTTGACTTTTGGACGAATTTTTGTGGTTGATTTGCTCAGTGATGAACTCTTTGATGTTCTGAGAGCTTGAGTGCTTGCTTGCTCTTTTGGTTTATGAGGCTTGTAAGCTTGTATGGCTTAAGCAGGTTTGTAGGCAAGTTAGACTTGGACACAGGTTGGTATGGTTTGTGGTTCAACAGGCTGGCTTATGTTTTCTGGTATAGACTTGTATCAGTTTGGATGGCTTTTTGGGCTTGAGGTCATAGGTTGAGAGCTTCTGGTTCAGGCTTCAGGCTTATAGTCTTTGACATGATTTTGATGTAGTTAAGGCTATGGCTTGTATATAGGTTTGTGGTTTATGTCACAGTTTGTAGTGAACTGGTTTATGCAGGTTTAGTTTTGAAAGGCTTAATACAGGCCTCAGACTAAGGTTGTTTGACAGGTTAGCAGGTGAAGGCTTTTTTGAATCTTTGGCTTCAGCAGGCTTTAGGCTTGGCTTCTGTTTTTGACCGGTTGGGTTTGAAGCAGGTTGATGGCTTTTGTTAGGTTTGAAGGCAGCTTGACAGTTCAAGCAGGTTTTTTTGTTTGTGTTATTTCTGCCTCCCCTACTGTTCTATTACAGTTTTGTTTTTATATTTCTCCAGCCTAAAGCCCGTAAGCCCTTTCTTTTCTCTTTTTTCTCTCTCTCTCTACATTTAAAAAAGCATTTTTATTGCTTTAGAAATGTACTTTTCTGAAAAAGCATACTGGCTGGAAAATGATGAAATTGGATGTTGCTTGTATGTTAGCCTTTCCTCTGCATACTTTCCATACTTCCTGCATATTATGTACTTCTTGATATCTTTTCATATCTTCTTTGGACAGCTTTTTGTCTCTTGACACCTTTGGACAGTTTTGGACAGTTTTTTAGTTCAGTTTGAAATTGTGACTTTGTAGTTCAGTTTGGACTTTGTTGACAATTTATGAACTATGCAGCTTTAGCACTTTTCAATTGATTTGCCTCTTTTGGTTGAAAATTTGGATTTATGCAGTATGTTTGACAAACTTTGAATTTGTGCAATATTGTAACTTTGTGCATTTTTGCAAGATATTTTTCCATCCCTCTTTGTGAACCGAGAGTAATCTCGTGATTTGCAGAGAGGGCAAACTGATTCCGGCCAGTCGCTTTTAATGATGAGTCCATTTTTTATCTGTCTGCTTTTTATTTCATTTCATCTGCTTTTGACTTTTTCTTTTTCTTTGTTTTGCAGATAAAAATCAATGGAGCAAAAGAGCATCAGTAGAAGAATGAAGATTTAGGAATTTTTTAGGATGTAATTTTATTTTCCTTTCAATCACTTGTAACATTATTATTGTAAATACTTTGTAAATAATTACTGTATTTAAATAACAATTGTACAAATAATTAAAGATAAATAAAAAGTCTTTTTAATCAGTTAATTCCTTTTCTTCTTTTCAAATGTTTATTTTATTATTTATAATTCTTAAATTATAATAACTGGAAATAAATCCCAACCATTTTAACTCAGAATAATAAATAATTAATAAACGTCCGGAATTCTGAATAATCAGAGCATTACACAGCTAAACAACACACGTCCACATGTCCCTTTTTTATTTGATTAAATCCAACACTGCAAACTCAAATCAAATGCCTCAGTCCATATCTCAGAATAACTTGAAAAGCACTGTAGAATTAATTCTTTCTGAGAAATATGCGCACAAACCCTAGTTCTTGATTAAATGCCAAAGAAGCGTTCGCCTGATCAAAACTTGAGCCAAAATCAACCAAACCCTAATAATCTGCTTGAACTGTTCCAGAGTCCATGAAAACCCTAATTTGGATAGACTGATAAGAAAAAGTCTGTTTGACTGATTCTTATGCCAATCTAAAAAAATCAGGAAAAGCCCGAGGCTGTGATTTCTTGTGGAAAAAGAGGAGGGAAAATTTTAGGGTACAACAGTCATCCATGTCAAATTTCCAGCCTTGCAGAAGAAGTTTGCTCAGTCAATTGTTCAAATGCCTGAAAATCAACTATACTAGGGCAAAAGTCAACTGTGGCCCACATACAGTCAAACTTCAAGATTTTTGGTCAACATCCTCATTTTTAAGTATTATTCATCATTTTATCAAGGGTTGATCATGATTCCTCAAGGATTGCTAACAATTCATCAAAACCTAAAAGTTGCTAAATTAGGGTTTTGTAAGAAAAGTCAACTCAACTTTGACCAAGCATAACTTTCTCACACTTTATCATAAATGACCCATCCAAAGCTCATTTTTAATAGGATGCAATTACCTACAATTCATCTTCATCTCCCAAGTTCATAATATGCACTCACAAAAAGATATGAATTTTGACATTATAGGTCCTTTTGAAAAGTCAACAAAAACACCTTTTGGGTCAAAGATTCATACATGAACATGGAAGACTCAATTGAGATGAGACCAAAAGGGTTGCTTATATGACATCCTAAGATTTCTAAAAAGTCCAAGAACACCTCTCTAGGGTCAAAATTGAGAGAGTTATGCATTGGCCAAGTTGACCATTTTTGCAAAATTGCCAAAAGTCAAATGTGCTCAAATTTGCATTTTTTGCTAAATGGGCCCAACTTTTTATGCTTGCACCTCAATTATAATGTGGTCCACGACTCAAATACTTATCCAAAAATTATTTGCTTCATTTTCAATTTATTTTGATTTTTCATTAATTAAAAAGTGAATTAAATCAAATAAATGATGAAAATTATCAAAGATATGATTTGATTTGTTTTTTTAGCAACCAAGATATGATGAGCTTGCAAGATCAATTCGAATCAATGGAAATTGGTACAAAAAAAGCATGATTGGCATGAAAATAGAAAGATATCATATGGGTAAAGAATCAAATCAAATATCATCAAAGCTTAAACATTCAATCTGTTTTGCAACCCTAATTCATTGAGGGATATATAATGAACAAGAATAAAGCAAAAAAAGTGGATTGGCAGTCGTGAAAAAACCAAAAGAAAATTCAAAAATTTACAAGAAAGTGGGTGATCCTTCTTGGACTTAGAGAGTGATTCAAGCCATTCCAAGGGTACCAATAGACTCCTGGACATCTCCAGAAGGGATCTCAATCAATTGTAAGCATTTTCACGTCTGGAATCGTAAGCTACAGGCACCATTGTTTGCCTAAAAACTTGATTTTGATTTAATTGATTTACTCATCATAAGCATGTTTTAATTATATATTCTTGTTCATCATTGAGTTTGCAAGCTATTGGTACCACTTAATTGTATTTACAGTGCAGGAATCACGATATGCCATTGTTAGGGTTCCTTTGCTCGTTTTAGGGATTTTCAGTTTAGGCAAAATTAGGCCTGGATTCTGGTACCATGATACTCGTGAGGATTAGACGAGTTGATTGGCACCCTCACTTGTCATTTATCTTGCTTGTATACAATTTTTGAGATGAACATGTTTGTACCTACAACAAGTGTCCATAGGTAAAAGCTTTGTCTGTTAAAGCGACGGAGAGAGGAAGAAGAAGCTTGCATGGCAGCGTGTGACTCGTCCGTTTGAAATTTCGCGCGTTTGACTGACCCCACTAGCTTGTTTTGAATATTATGTGTTATTGTTATCTTATTTACAACTAACCATCATGGCTCAGTTGGCAAGCAAGCGTGGGAATTGAGTATAAGGGCCTGGGTTCGATCCCCGGATCCCAACATTTGTTTCATGTTATTTTTCATCATGTGATCAGGTGCGCTGCTATCCCATATGTCCACCATGCAACTCAATGATCTGGCCTTCAAACGCCTCTCCAGCCAAGATCCAACGTGCCATCATTGAAGGCCCACCATACACCTCAAAGTCAACGTTGCATGGGAACCAACGTAGTCAAACAGGCTGAGATTTGTTGGGCCCAAAATTTCAACAACATACCCCCAGGATTGCTAATACTATCAGGCCCACTTCTTTTCTTTCTTTCTTATTTTTATTTATTTTAATATTTTTCTTTAATTATTTTAATTCACTAAAACTAATTACTATTTTTTATAAAATCATAAAATCAAGAACTCACAAAAAAAAATTAGAATTAGATTTTTTATCAAATTTAATTTTGTTAATGTAATATAATTTAATTTAACTTAGGGAAATTTTAACTTGTTTTTTTATATAAATAAAATCAAATAGAAATTAGGTTAAATTCTTGATGTAATTCTTTTATTTTTTCTCAAATAAATAAAAATACAAAAAATAGGTTTTTAGAGTGATTTAATTTACTTTTCTTAATTTAAAATTAATTAGAACTTAGACTTTTCTTCTTAATTCAATTATTTCATTATTTTCTTAAATGACAAAACATGACAAAGACATCTTCTTTTCTTTATCAATTGCAAATAGGATTAGTCGAAGGGTCAAAATCCTAATCGTTTTGCACTTAATTTGCCACGCGTTTGTTTATTATTTTGCCAATATTTTGTAACTGTTTATGGTTTGTAATAGTTTAATTTAGGGTTTTATTTACTGTTTAAACCCCCAGGTTTTTTGACTATGTAATTAATCCCCCTCCCCGAAGCCTTGTAATAGCGTAGATTTATTTTCTCGCATTTTTTAATTCCTGCAAATATTTAACTGTTTAGATGTATGCTAATAGGATTGTATGACAAGAATGCACGACAAATTAACACGGTTAGAAAACCCTGATGTGCAAAGGTAAATAACTGAAACAAATCACTCGCACATATCACTCTTAGGGTATACTCTCACTTCAGTTGCCTTCGGTAAGCGATCATTAAGCATAGGGTGTCTTAGTGGTTGCCCTCCTGTCTAAAAAAGATCAAACGTCCCATTCGAATGTTGCCTCAGAAATGTTGCCTCGAATATGATCTTAAGACTCTAGGGTTACTACTAAGGTGTCCTAATATTGCTTTAGTGATCGTACGTCCCTTTCGAATTGACCCCTTACAAACTCCAACAACGGTGCTACCTATTTCTCAATAGTGGGATAGCGCTGTCTAAAGGAAACAAGAATAGAAACAATCTTTTTTCGAGTAGGTAGATGCTAGTAGGTACTTGCTCAAATCAAAACTTTTCACACTTACACTTTTCAGACAAACTTTCAAAACAAACTTTGTTACACCTTTGAGGACTGATACAAGGGTTATCACGAAGAAAAACATTTTTCAAAAGCAAAGCACACAAACACAAGCAATTTAAAAATGAGCAAGTACCTAAGAGCCCATGGAAAACCATGGATAGAAAGGGTGCTAACACCTTCCCTTTCTATAATCTACCCCCCGTACTCAGAATATCTCGAAAAAGGATTTTTTCTGTACTTTTTTCCTTTCCGATTGGATGAAATAAAAGTTGGTGGCGACTCTTGCTTACCGCGACATTTTGCGAATACAAAACGCAAAATGAAAACCAGTATCAAACAGTCGGTTCTACCACCGTATCACAGAACTGGAGACTCTGCTGGGGAAATTATAAGTGGGGTATACCTTAGGATCTAGGTCATCATAATTACTTCTCTTGATTGCTTTGTTTGATTTACTTTTGAGGGTTTTGTTTGGGGTTACTATAGATCCTACACTCGGATCTGGGGAACACCTTTTAGGTAAGTAACAATAGATTGTGAGGGAACTGTACGGTGTAGACTGATACGGTCAAAGCAGTAGGTACGTTGATGTGGCACTTTGGTTGGTACCGGTATCCCTTGTGGATAAACGAGGAGAATACGGGGCCGCCGCGTGGTGTCGTTAAGCATCAACTAACCTTAGAACCTTTAATCGCCTAACTTGGCCATTAGAAAGTAGTGAGATATCCTACCTTGGTGTAGATCCGAGAACTGGTTGATACTCGATGCTACACTCATTGAGACCAGACTTTCGAAATATTTTGGCCGCAAGAAAAGATTGTGTGAGCTGAAACCATGACCGATAAAGGATGGTCGGTGATATTGAGATCCTCTAGAACCCGGTTACTTTTTCTAGGACAGGTTTAAAACTAACTTAAATTCAAGAGGGTATTACCTTTGACCTCATGCAAGCCTTAAACCTAAGGGCTCTGTGTGATTTGACTGTGATTGCAATACCTGTGTTTGCTATACCTGTGGTTTATCATGACATCATGCATCATAACATGGCATCCATGCTTCATTACACTAACCATTTCAAAGACCAAGGGAATGTGGATTGTAGAGCATGGCATCCTCTTAAAAATGAGCTTTGAATGGGTCATTTCTCATAAAGTGTGAGAAAGTTATGCTTGGTCAAAGTTGAGTTGACTTTTCCTATAAAACCCTAATTTAGCAACTTTTGGTTCTTGATGAATTATGAGCAATCCTTGATGAATCATGATCAACCCTTGATCAAATGATGGAATATACTTCAAAATAAGGATGTTGACCAAAAATTTTGAAGTTTGACTGTATGTAGCCCACAGTTGACCTTTGTCCTAGCATAGTTGATTTCCAGGCCTTTGAGCAATTGACTGAGCAAACATTCTCTGCAAGGCTTGAAACTTGACATGGATGATCTTGAGAACATGTTAGTACATTAGGGAGAATTTGAGATCCCTTAGACTCAAGCAACTTGATGCAATATGAAACCCTAATTTGAGGTAGACTGCCTTAGGAGAGAGCTTGTCTGGTCAACCCTTGAACTTCCTTGAGCAATTTAAGGGTCTTTCTTGAGATGTTTTGAGAAATATGGGAGGGAAAATTTTGGGGTACCACAGACGGTGCTTCCTATTTCTCAATAGTAGGGTAGCACTGTCTAAAGGAAACAAGAACAGAAATAATTCTTTTTTCGAGTAAGTAGATGCTAGTAGGTACTTGCTCAAGATAAACTTTTTCACATTTACACTCTTTTCAAATAAAGTTTTCAAAAACACTTCGTAACACTCTTGAAGACAGAAGCAAGGGTTAAAACGAAGTAAAAAAACTTTTTCAAAACAAACACACACAAGCAATTTTTAAAATGATGAGCAAGTACCTAAGAGCCCGTAGAAAACTACGGATAGAAAGGGTGCTAATACCTTCCCTTTCTATAATCTACCCCCCGTACTCAAATTCTCAAAAAAGGGGATTTTTCTGTGCTTTTTTCCTTTCCAGTTGGATAAAATAAAAGTCGGTGGCGACTCTTGCTTACCGCGACATTTTGCAAACACAAACGCAAAACGCAAACCAGTATTTTTCCAAAATAGTCTGGTTCTGCCACCGTATCACATAACCCCACTTTTAAATTCTCCCCAGCAGAGTCGCCAGTTCTGTAACACGGTGGGAGAACTGACTTGGTTGTTTTGCGTTTGATCGCAAATGTTGCGGTTTAGCAAGAGTCACCACCGACTTTTCTTTTATCCAAAAGGAAAGGCTGAAAAGAACAGGAAAGACCTTTGAGATATTTTCTTAAGTTCGGGGGATAGATTATAAAAAGGAAAGGTATTAGCACCATTTTTATCCATGGTTTTCCATGGGCTCTTAGTTACTTGCTAGAACACTTGCTTTTGTTTGAAAATCTGCTTTGTGTGGTTGTTGAAAGTATTTTCTAAAGATGCCATCGTTTAGGCAAACTTTGTAATGATTCTCATTCGTAAGAATGTATACAAAGTGTTTGATCGTTTGAAAATGTTTTCAAGTTTGAAAGATGTTTTGAAAGTGTTGGTGTTTGTTTTGAAAATAGCAAGGATGTTTTGATTTTGAAATTGAGCCAGTAACTAAGAACATTCTACCTACTCAAATGTATTTCGTGTTCATTTCCTGTTTCCTTTGACATTGTTATCTTACCATTGATTTGGTAAGTAACCCTATCTTTGGATATAAAAGGGACGGGCGTGGGTCACCGTATAGCCATGATTAGCAATGTTGTAAGATATCTTAGCATTTTCTTTAGGGACTAAGATCATTTTGAAAGGCAACATGGATAGCGTCATCGAGGGACTATGATCTTATATTTTGCTTATTTTTGCTAATATATCTCACATGCATAATATGGCCATTTTTGTAAGACAACAAAGTGGGTTTACCCTAAGGGTGTAAGTGTGCAAGTGTATTGATTTACATGCTTGATTTGTCTTTGATTAGAGTTTGCTATTTATTGGTTTTAATCTTTCCATAGAAACCCTAATTACTAACATTTGTATATAAAGCATTTAAATTGCGGAAAATAAAAATACTAAGCTATTACATCATTTAGGGGAGGAGGTGTACAAATTACAAATGGGGAATTGCAAGAAATTAAATCTAAATAAATTATTACAACCATATTGAATTTGAATAAATGTATAAAAATAAAGATAAAAATACAAGAATATAAAATGTAAGAAGAAATGTGATTTTTTGCTTGATTTTATGAAAAGGGTTTTTTTTATCTAATTAATAAAATAATTAACTAAAAAATAAGAAAATTAAGATTAAGTTAGTAAAATAAATTAATTTAAAGAAAACAAGTTTTTTAGGGTTTTTGTGAATTTAATTAAATTAGTAAATAAAAATAATTAAATAAAAGTCCTAAATTCTAAATTGATTTTAATTTACAAGAAAATAATAATTTAGAATTTATCATCTAAGTATTTTAAAAAAAAGGGAAATTAATTTATTAAAAAAAAATATTTTTGTTCTTTTAGTTTTATGAAAAATAAACTAAATAAAAATAAATAATAAAAATATAAATATTTTTGGGTTTTCTTTTTATTAGTTACAAAAAAAAAGGTATTAATAATAATAATAATTATTATTATAATAAAGGAAATAAAAAAATGAAAATAAAATGTAAACATAAGTCAGGGGGGTTTGGAAATGATTAAAGGGGTTAGAAGGTAAAAAAAAAGAAACAAAGGCCCAAAGCTGTTGGCCCAGGCGCTGCAAAAACAAAAAGATGTTAAAAAATGTGAAAAAATGCAAAAGGCAGCGCACTGAGGTTTAAACCCATGACCTCTTGGTTACCAGCACGTTGCCTTACCACTGGGGTGGCTATACATCCATTAATATAACTGAAATGATAAATATATAATACAAAACAAGTCCTGAATACACTTCATCTTCAACCTCCAGCCAGACCACCTGTAACTTCACAATTTCTCAACAAAAATGGAAAATGCAAACATGAAAATTGTTCCATTTTTCCATACGAATCCAACCATAGTAATATCCTAAACTATAAATCAAAGATGAATGAGAATTTTTGAAAGTACTAAATTCTGACCTAATTATTTTCAGAGGTTCAGATTCAAAATTCTAATTACTCAAACAACAATAATTAAATCTAAGGATATGGTTAGCTTCAGGACAATAATATCTAAATTTCTTATTCACAAATAAACCATTAATGATGCTTGTATGAAGAGTTCAAAAGTAAAAAAACTCACCTTGCAAGAGGGTATCGTGTTTTGAGTTTGAGCAGCTTTTGATGAGTTCCAGTGATTGTGCTAGCTTCCTTAAGTTCCCAGGAAGCCAATGTGATGCTTGGCTTGAGCTGAAAGTGGCTGAGGAGTTCTAGAGAAGTCAAGGTGTAAGGTGCTATTTTTGAAAATGGTGGATGGTGATGGAGGTGTTACAGTCGTGTTGCAGGTGTTGGAATTGTTTGTGTATGTTATTTAGAAGCTTTTGAAAGTAAACAGCCAAGAAACGCACGAGCAAATTTGGAGATTGGATTCAAAACTCAGAAATGGCCAGTTTTGAGATGTTTTTGGTGGTTCTGTGTTTTAGGGAGTTTCAGGGCTTGAGCATGCGTGTGTTTTCTTGCAAATGACTTGTGTTTATGTATGGAAAAGGTTTGGATACTTGAGGTGGTCAGAAGTATAAGATCACATGTTTTTGCTTCTTGACTAGTTTTTGAAGTAAGGTTGACAAACATGGTTTCAATGCATAGTACAAAGCTATCTAGAGTGGTTACCAACTTTAAACATACTTATCTGACTTTGTAGAGGATGTTTGTGCAGAAGGAACAAGTGCAAAGCTCAATGCCAGTTGACTTTGCATAAAGCTTGCTTTATGTAAATGACAATGGTACCTTTGTGCCATTAATGGAAAATTAACTTGGATAAAGCTTGAATCAAGTGGATAATAGCTCAAAAGCAAGTGAAATCTTATGATTATGGAGAGATCTGGAGGTTTAGAGGCCTGCAAAGCAAGATTGTGCAGCATAGGTTTGAGATTTAAATTTTGTTCATCACAAAATTTGCCTTGTAAAACAACTTGAAACCTCAACTTCTGACCTTCGATTCTCCTTGATCACAAATGATCTCAAGGATTTCTTGGACATTTTGGAAAGCTTGTAGTGTTATCTTCAACCCCTATTTGAATCACTTTTGCAAAATCCAAATGGAACTATGTGAAACTTGGGTCAGAAGTTAGGTCAAAATCCTGACCTAAAATGTTCAAAATTTCACTGTTTTAATTTTATGACCATGACTTCATGGATTAATAACTTGAGATCCAAGCATTTCTAGGAGAAGTTATGTAAATAAATGTTATATATATCATGGAGATCTAAAACTTTCATGTTGAAAGTTTCTTTTGAATCATCTTGCATCATGGTGAAAATTGGCTCAAAGTTGTGAAAAAAATATGAAGTTTTCAACACTTAGAAAAATTTCTAAGTTTGAAAACTTTGACTTTTCAAAATGAAATCTTGACTTTTTGATTTCTTGATGAACAAGTTTCATATTTTGACATGTTTTGATGAATTGTGATTTTTGACACTTGATTTTGACCAAAAAGTCAAAGTTTGACTTTTCAGCATACAATTGACTTTTGATCAGTTGACTAAAAATTAACTATCAATCAAATGACCTTGAGCAATGTTTTGAGTCATGCCATTAGGTCAAAATGATGCAATTAAACTCTTGATATCATGCCTCAAACTAATTAACCATTTGCTAGGTCAAAAATCAAAAATTGCCCTTTCTCAATCAAAACCCTAATTTTGACCATTTTGCCCTTTTAATGATTTGATCAAATTTATTGAGGAATTATGGTCCAAACTTGATCAAATGATACATATGATTTTATAATGTTGATGTGGATAAAAAATTATGAAGTTTGATTGTAAATTGGCCACAATTGACTTTTTCCAAATACAGCTGATTTTTAGGTCAACTGCTTAATTGACTGGGTAAAAATGTGATCCAAGGCTTGAAACTTGACATGAGTAATCTTGAGGGTCCATGGTGATCCATGAAAGTCATATGAGGCATTAAAAGTTCAATTATCCTTGTGCAATCTCAAACCCTAATTTCAGTCATCAGTGCTTAAGGAGGTGTCTTGAGCTGATCAATCCTTGTGCAGTCTTGAACCAAATGAGATCTTATGAGAAAATACTTGATAAATGAGAGGGAAAATTTTGGGGTACAATAGTCCTCCTTGGAGAGTCGAGGGAGAAGTTAAATGAGAGATGGGAAACCTGGAGAAGGGCTGTAGAAACACATGACTTTCACCTAAGCAGAAGTAAGTCGGAGTATATGAAATGTAAGTTCAACAAAAGAAGCAGGGTTTCTAACTTAGAGGTGAAAGTAAGAGACCATGTTATCCCTCAAGTTAAACGGTTTAAATATCTTGGGTCTGTAATATAAAATGATGGAGAAATAGAAGGAGATATAAATCATCGTATTCAAGTTGGATGGATGAAATGGAGAAAGACATCAGGTGTTTTATGTGATGCAAAGGTACCGCTCAAGTTAAAGGGAAAGTTTTATCGGACTGCGGTAAGACCTACTATCATACCCCAAATTTTCCCGCCCTTTATTTCTAGAATCAAAAATATTTTCAACATTGGTTTTTATAATATTCTTTAGTTCAAATTTACTAACATTTTAACAATAATTTATTTCGCTCATTTAAAAATGTATAATAGTTTATTTCAAATTATTTGTATTTTGAATATCAAATACTTGTTCGCTTTCGTATACTCTCAATTGGGTTTTTATTTCAAACGAGTAACATAGCATAATTGGTAAAGAATGAAACTTGCAAGTATGAGGTTGTGGGTTTGAATCTCTGGTGTTGCATGTAACACCTCATTTCTACCCAACAAATTTATATAAAATCAGAGTTACAAAATTTCTAACAAACAAATGGAATGCCACGCTTTCAACTTGGAAACAACGATATTCAATCACCTATAGTTCAGATACATAACACATAAATTTTGGATGAACCGATAACAACTTGTTTAGTCTTTAAAAATAAAACAACTTTCGTTGCTACGCAATGGATTTACAAATTCAACTGAAAACATCATAACATCTTGTCCAACTCAAAACGGATTTAAGACAACAAGTCTTTAATGAAAACAACTTAAAAATTCAACAACATAATGAAAACCAACGATAAAGAAAACATGCGTTCATCCCCCGAGTGCTACGTATCAGAGCGACAACACCGACTCAAACTAACGAATGTAACAACTATCCTTCTTGATTACCTGCACGTTACCAACAGAGGGGAACATTCAAACATAAGGGATGAGATCTCGAACCATATAGTTGAGTGTATGATAAACAATTTGTTAGATCAGATTATAGAAAATCACCACTTCACAACTTTCAACTAACATCAATCATCACAAGTCAACAACACAACATGCTAAATATGCAACACGGAATGCGACTCGTTACAAAGATACATTTTGCCCATAAATAGAGGCAATTCAACAAAGAACACAATACAACGAGTCAACAAAAATTTACTACAAATAAACCGCGTAATTATTCTGACTATTACGACTATTTCTGATTAATTAATTATCTAAATACTTATTTCTAATTACAAAATTTTTACAATATTATTATACTAATAATATTAAATTATTATTAATTATTATTATTATTATCATTAATTATACAATAAAATATTATATATTATAAACTTGAAAATAGATTTTCTTTAGTTTAGCGCATACAAACACACTATGTGTGTTGTTACAGTACGTGTGCCGTTACAGTACCTAAATTTGTTATTCTCAATTTGAATCTTAATTGCTACCATGTGTAACCCATATTTTAAATTCCAATTTAACAGCATCATGATAGTATTACCAAATCAATTAATAAAATATTGAATAGCATGATAATTATAACGAAACACATAATTAAGTTATAGCATATTAATACTGATACCGCAAGCAGATTCAATTTTTGATAGCTAAACAATAAATAAATATCATTCTTATTCTAAGAGATTTTTTGTATTATAAATTAATTCACAATTTCAATAAATATATAAACACCGACATCTTACACTGACAACTCTAAACACGTCAGAATTACACAAAACAAATAAAAGTGATTTTTAATAATACGGAACAACTGTATTGATAACTGTAATAATATTATTGACAACTCTAAAAATCTTATTGACAAATCAATTGACAACTCTATTAATAGTTCTAACAACTCTATTAGAATAGAAATTAACTCAAATTAACTATTTATCTAAATACTTATCTCTACTTCATAACCTCTACAAAATTATATTTAACAATATTAAATCATTATTATTATTATTATTATTATTATTATTATTATTATTATTATTATTATTATTATTATAAAATACTATGTATATTAGTAAACTTGACATAGTTGCTAGGCTTATCAATACAGGTGACATTTTTCAAAATATATAGGCGGTGATATATATATATATATATATATATATATATATATATATATATATATATATATATATATATATATATATATATATATATATATATATAAAGGAATGAAAAATTACGGTACATGCATACCTATTTATATTTGCCTCAAAACCCAATTTCTCATTCTATTCAACTATTACTCCTCAAAACCTAACAATGTCAAACTCATAAAAATTAAAGATTTCAACCTAAACATGTTTCTATATATTAAATTAGGTTCTCAATCATTTCTCAATTTTAACAATATAACAATTTCAAACATAACCAGAAACAATTTTACAACTCAATCCCATATACCATTCATTATATATATATATATATATATATATATATATATATATATATATATATATATATATATATATATATATATATATATATATATATATATATATATATATATATATATATATATATATATATATATATATATATATATATATATATATATATATATATATATATATATATATATATATATATACTATTATAGAGTCAGAACTCCACCCTTACTTTAGATTTAAGGTTGCTCTAATTCTCCGATTGCACCTAGTTTTGCCTCCTCTTTTCACTTCTATGAATCTCTTCCAAAACCCTTATTCCTCTTTTGCGGAAACCTATTTTTTTTCTCCTCTTACTGCTACTTCTATTATTCCTAAATATCTGTTAATATAATAATATTATCATTCTATTATTCTTATTGGGCTCAAATTCCTACACCTCCATTTCTACTACTTCTAACATTAAAATATGTCCACATAAATAATAATACTATTACTCAATATTAATCCTACAACTTAATCAAATAATTAATCCAACTAAGAACGACACAACTTAAATCAATATTTCACAACTTTGAAAATTTAATCGGAAAAATATTCGAAAATATTTGATTAAATAATTAATTAAATATTGGGTGTTACAACTCTCCTCCACTTAGAATATTTTCGTCCTTGAAAATCTACCTGATACTACCACTCTTAACGTGAATTTCGCGTCTCACTCTCCGATCCCTAATTCGCGTTTGGCAACACTTCGACCACTACTTTCCCGACATAACAATAACTCAACACGATTTAAATCAAATACACATATGCTAATCATTCAACACCTTCGCGACATAATCATTAATAACTTATCAATCATTTCAACAATAACACGCTTATACTCGAATATACAACATCACATTATCATCTTAACAACATTTTCAACACCAAAACACATACAGGATTTCACTCCCATATATATATATATGACAATTATCAACAAAATATCAACAACTCTATTCATATCGTCATATCACCCTTATAGTGACATCAACATAGCCAACATAATCAACTTCGTCATATTATGGAGTACTATTCATCATTTACGGTAACCAACAACAACATCACAAAAACGAGAACAAAATCATTATAACGTTAACTTAACAGTATAACTCAACAAATATACACACAACTCACCATCAACCAACAACCACATTAATATCCTTATAAAACCAGTAAATATTTACGAAAAAACACAGTACCCTGGCACATCATCTCTATATCAACAATCCCCCAAATCAAACATGTAGATCAAGACATATTATTCCCATAGCCTTCTGATATTTAGTCCTTCACTTCTAACGAGTCATATAAGCATAGCAACTGCGCCACATCACACTTCAACTGCGCAACTCTGATCATCCATCTTACGTCACCGTCCTTATTAAAATTTTCCTCAAATATATGGTTTACAAGTTTCAACCTAGTTTCGTACTTTCTTTAACATTCACCATAAAACCGTTGTTCACTTGATATTCTCAATCTTTCACTTTGCAACGTTAGCTCACATGTAAACCTGTTACTCCGAATTATTCAATACGCCTCAACTCTTTCCTAGCCACTCCTCTATTAATTCACACCAACTGATGATCAACAATCCTCACGATATAACATAAATCACTTAACACACCATTAAGATAGCAAGACAAGTCTATAAAATCCAACACGATCTCGTCTACTATCAACAAGAGATTAAGGGTTATCAGTTCCTCAATTTATCAATAGATAGCCGACAACCATAATGGAGTATAAATCATCATTACCAAACTATAATAGTGTTCCTTTAGAACTTGTACTCAAGTCACCTAAAGCACCATAATCCAATAATTTCCAATGAGATTTACAAATACTCCCATAATTTCCCTCTCATTCGATCTTGTCGATGAGACACCAACGCTAAACATTTTACACGGTCCACATTACACTCACTTAGCCTCACACGAAGGTTAAATATTCTCCAACTCAAGAATTACTACTATACCAGTACATTACATGTCGTCTCATTCTAATTTGAAATCTCAACAATGTCGTTCCACACCGTTTTGGTGATATAACCTCCCCAATTCTTCTTTTATACACGCCACTACTTTGGCATCATAAACACGACTATAATTCCTCTTAAAAGCATCTTCCTTTAAAAGGACATCTTCATTATAATAATTATTAATTATCATAAGCTGCATCTCTATGCACTTCTCCAATACTTTCACATCCTTTTAAATGTCGAACATCTCATTTCTCAACTTATTCACCAACAACATATTACGTTTAACCTCGTCTCGAACAACTGCGATAATAACCATTTATGCCTAAAAAGCCTCTAGTTTCATAACCGACTTCAAAGTCCCTCCATATAGGAATGCATATACCATATTTGAAAACACTTTCATAGGATATAATATATTTTTATCTCCTCATAGGTTCAAAAGAAACATGAATGCGATACTCAGAACACAAGATATGAATTTCCAAAGTTATCCGAAAATACGAACACCGATGTCATACAGCAACATACTATTACACACCTTACAATAACATCAAAACAAAATTTCTTTGTACCAGTACCAACACTTACCATTCTTGAAATCGTACTCATCTCCTCGCATTTCCGACTTCAACTCGCGATTCAAAACATTCCAACAACTTCAACAACTTTTACAATCACCCACAAGGATCCCACGACAAGGTCTACATCAATCTGTCACTCTATCACTGTTCAAACGTCGACATCTTATGCAAGGGCTACCCAAACCGACAATTTCATAGTCCACCAGTAGCGCTGGAACATCACAACTTTCTAAATTCCATCTTCTAAAAATTATCCTTGTTACTTAACAATCACCTTCAGAAACATCAGGGATTTACACTCTACGCGTATATCAACAATCGTTACATTGCTCCTCATCCTTCAAGAAGTAAACATCAACAATGTCTGGTCATCCTCCCTCAAGACGCTCCAACTTGATTAACAAACAAAATCTTTAATCCATGTCACCTTCGAATTCGGGAACCAACAAAACTTCAACAATACTTGCACTGTCTCCATACCGGACCAACATGTTATAACTGGAACATATTCGAGAAGCAAAGCTTCTCCCCCCACTTATCTTCAAACCAACTCCTGCATACAATCGATTGGAAAAGCAAACAAGTATCGACAGTGTGTCGCACACATGTCACATACTAAGAAATAACACATCGACAATATTCAACTGTCACGCTACTCTACTGACTCAACAAATTGGTCAGATAGACCGACCTGCTCTGATACCACTAATGTAACACCCCATTTCTACCCAACAAATTATATAAAATCAGAGTTATAAAATTTCCAACAAACAAATGGAATGCTACACTTTCAACTTGAAAACAACGACATTCAATCACCTATAGTTCAGATACATAACACATAAAATTCGGATGAACCGATAACAACCTGTTTAGTCTTTAAAAATAAAACAACTTTCGTTGCTACGCAGCGGATTCACAAATTCAATTGAAAACATCATAACATCTTGTCCAACTCAAAACGGCTTTAAGACAACAAGTCTTTAACGAAAACAACTTAAAACTTCAGCAACATAATGAAAACCAACAATAAAGAAAACATGCGTTCACCCCCCGAGTGCTATGTATCAGAGCGACAACACCGACTTGAACTAATGAAGGTAACAACTATCCTTCTGTTTCCAGTGATTTCTGGTAAACAACCGCTAGTCTTCCAAACTATCGAATAATCTTTCTGACTGTTATTCAATTCCTCTGGTAACTCACAGGATCGACTAGATTGATCCTAGGACTCCTTGGATATTAAGGTTACTCTCACGATCGAACAGATATTCATGGTTGATATTGTATATGTGTTTGGCTTATTTCGATTTCTCTCTAAAAGTCTAAAGATGTAATCAAAATGTGTGTGTGAAACTAATTTACACGAATAAATGCTAATTGTAAAGACATGTAAAGTTGCATAAAAGTGAAGTAAATGGTTTCGACTTACAAAACAGTTAATATAAAGGATTTCTGGAACGTAAAAGGTTTGAAATATGAAGAAAGCGTTTAATGCAATAAATCTTTAAATGACTTTAAGTAAAAATATGCGTTCGAAGGGTAAGACTTGAAGGTAAAAGTATGGAAAATATGACAATTTTCTGAGATATAAAGTGCTTGAAATATGAAGAAAACATTAAAATGTAAAACTTTGAAGAAGAGATTTCGAAGTGAAAAGACTGTAAATGAGAAAACTTGTAAATGTTATTTGACAAAAGGATAAAGGAAAGTGCTGGAAATGGTAAAAGGTTTTCATTAAATCAGAAATACATGGTGTTATCATACATACATTTCTCTTGCATTCGTTTCCCTTGCCATGTGGTAGTTTGAATGTTACTGAGTATTTTGTATAATAGATATGACACACAAAATCCTAATACTAAGACTTCTATTTATACTAATTCGACCATAACGGTCTTGCTATAGGATTATGCCACGTCTAGAACATGCAGGACAATGCTTCTTTCGTCTTTCCACGTGTCCCCAAATGCTCCAGCACATAACTTTCAAACTTCGAAAGTCCCGCTTCCATTTGAATTTCAAATGCCTTGGTACTTCTCCGTTTCGAACGCTCTTCCCAGACACAGCCTTGTTGTTACTTCGAGACTTCTTTAGATATGTTCCCATAACTGCCACTCGAAGCTCCAAGCTTTGACATACTTATTCGAAACACAACTTCTGCTACTTCGAAACATGACGCTTTACCTCATTTCGATCAAAACGTTTAATTCATTTGGCTTCTAATAACATTATCAAAATCTTCAGCCAACAAATTGCCCCTTTAAAATATGTATTTCGATTCCTCTGAGAAATACCTATTTTAAACACCTACACAAGATTTTGATGGGACTTTCGAATCATCATAACATTTAATGCATTTGACTCCAGTCACGTCAATCATAGCACCTTTTGGATTCCTTAACCGCCTGGAGCCACTTCACAGCATGGTGCAGTTACAAATAATGATTATCTTTAAATCACGCCTATTACCCATGTTAACTTTACGCCACCTCTTCATCACACCAACCCATGATCTCCACGTATCACACCCTTATTCGGTGGATGCTTAAACTTCCCCATTATAAAACATCACCAACTTAATCTTTCTCTTTTCTTTTCATACTCTAAATCTTTTACCCTCCTTCTCTCGTAAGAAAAAATCCAAGCTTTCAACATCTTTCAAAAATGTCTTCTTCTACTTCATCCCAACTCAAGAAAGTCTCCAAGAAGAAAGGAAAAACTGCAGGAGCTACCATGGAAAGTAAAATCATCACTCACCAAGGTCAATCCGTTATTGCCCCTCAGATGATTTCAAAAGAAAAAGAAACGCTGTATGCGTCACAAGTACTCATTCCTACCAACGTTGCTGGTAAGAGGTTAGCTTTAAATGGCCCTCTTACGGTTTTTGAAATATTAAAAGACACCAGGACGATTTTCCCAGTTTGTTATAGCTTCAAACCCTTATTTAACAAAATGGACGCCCCTAAGGCAGTAGAATCTCCTAGTTCAAATACCATAGAAACCCCAACTGTTCCTCCTAAGGACCCCTTTGTTTTGGATTATGTAAAAAGTAATTTTAAGCCATTTCGATCTTGCCCCACCTCTGATATTGCTTATCAAAATTGGTTCACGAAAGTAGAAGCTAAGAAATCCCAGCAATGGGAAGAATTAGGCATCTATAACGTGATTAAGCTATCGAAGCCTGGTTTCACCTACAGCCACCCTCTGCTATTCGCGTCCCTTTATTTCTGGGACAGTACCTATAACACTTTCCATCTCCCAGGTGGAATGATCACCCCAACCTTCTTCGACATAGCGGCCATCACTGGGCTATCGCCAGTGGGAGAAACTTATATACCCGACAACAAAGAACACTCAAGTATAATTGACTTTGAAGTCAAGCTAGCCAGTTTTTCCAAATTTATCAGTCATTACCATGCTGAGAGGGACAATGTGTCTGACGTAGAGCACATTGCTTTCTTAACCCTGTGGCTGTCAAGATACGTTTTCTGCAGTAGATCCCTACAGGTAGCCAGTAGGTTCATTCCTCTAGCCAGGGACTTGCATGAAAATCGAAAAGTGTGCCTAAGTGAACTGCTCTTAGTTGACCTCTATGAAAGCCTGAGGTCAGCTGTTTCGAGCCTCAAATCCCACACCTCCAAAAATATTCTATTGGCTGGCCCTTTTTGGTTACTCCAACTATGGCTAAATGCCATGTTCGAACCCTCCTTATCAACCGCCAACACCCTTGATGAGCAAGATTCTGAGATAAATGATAGGATAGTCGAAGGCACTAGGCTTCGAAGATTAACTCCCAATGATGACAAAGATGACTTCAAAGTTCAATTCTCGAAGTACATCATGATATTCTCCAAAAGGCACAGGTTCGAAGAGAGCATGGCGCCTTTTGCTTCGAGGGCTCATGGACCTTCTTGGTTCACCATGGCTCTCTCAGAAGCCATCAAGAGCAAGGAGATTCAGGATGTATGGAGAGCTTTTTTGCTGCCTAGACTCATTTCTTCAAGAATAACCCCAGCCAAGAACCAAATTTTTCTCTTTGCCTACCAACCAAACTTCGTTTCGAGGCAGTTTGGCTTATGCCAACTGATTCCTGAACCTTTATTTCACACTGAGAGCACCATCACTTCTGGACGAACTTTCAAGGCACGGGAAGCCAAAATACAGCAAGAACAATATCAAGGCTTTGCCCAATTTGAGCTGATAACCTTCGAACCTACCCATCTCACGGCTAAAGGATTTCTGGAATGGTGGACCAAGTTTTATCAAACTTATATGTTCGATACACTTACAATTCAACAGAAACTAATTGATGCCTTCGATGTGCAGGTACCAACAAAGAAAGGTATGTTTACTCATGCCAAAGATATTAAAGCTTTCCAAAATTATTTTGAAACTACTTATGACCCCACGCGCTTGGAATTCACTGTGCATCAAGCAGCTGAGACCTTGAAGGAAAAATTTAAACAAAAAGTTTCTAAGTTAAAACTTCCTTCAGGGCTGTCACCTGAGGATAGGTATAGGTTGGCATTCGAAATGCATCCACCTAAATTTCCCAGATTACCTACCTCAGAACTGGCTCTGGCTTGGTTTCCCCCATATCCATGGTGGTTTACTTGCAAAGAGATGTTCAAATATCTTCAAAGGAAACCAAAGCCATCTGAGACTGTGACATGGGCTCGATACTGGCTTCATGATTTCCCAGGACACCTTCGATACGACCTTTCTGCCATGTCAATTAAATCTGATCAAGGCACAGGTGCGAATGCTTGGGAAAATCCCAAATGTCTTTTACTTTCTATGTCTTTAACCTTTGCTTTAATTGTTTCAATTTTTATCCATCAGGATAAAGACAACTGCCTCGAAGTCAAAAGAAGGGAGTGCCTCTCAAGCCTCCATCGAAACTACTGACAAGGTGACTCCACCCGAAACAATCACTATTGCTGCAACCATAACAACAACACTAATACCAACAACAACCAGTGTTCCAATTCCAACGGTAATCACTTAGCCTTGATGTTTCGAATTCACTCATGCTTTATGGTTTGCATCTAATCTCTTCGTTTAAAATTCTTTCAGACCAACAAGCTTCCTCCTACTACTCCCAAGAAGCGGAAATCAAGCACCACTGGGGAAGACCCCAAGGCTGGAGGAAACTTAAATACTGCTTCGAAGAAGAAGCCAAAGAAAGATATTTCGAAAAGCACCGTTCCAACTAGTGTCTCTGGACTTGATTCCATGGATGCTGCTCCCTCACCCAAATCCAAAAATCTACCTTCGACCTCCAACCCAACGTTGGAACGCATAGCTAGTAACCTCTCCTCTGAGAGTCCACAGGTAAATTGAACCTTAAATTTTTTTACAATACTAACTTCTTATTACCTTGGTGAATGTTTTTCCTTAACATTCTGTTGTTCCTTGCAGAACATCTTGAATCCAGCTTCCACTATTTCGAACTCACCATCCAGAGCTGCTGCTCCGCTCAACTCCTCTCCTCAAGGAGACTCCAGCAACCTGGTTCAAAATAAAGGTTCCTCCAATATGGCGGTTCCGGCTGGAACTTCTGAACAGCAGGATGACCAAGGTACCTCCATTCCTCTGAAAGAGATAAACGAAACAACACTTCAAACGTCTGCAGAGGATTTGCAAAGGGCTTCTCTTCAAAAGTCCCCTCTTGAAACTCTTCAAGAGGACCCAAAGGACACTCAAACTGAAGAAGAGAAAGCTGATTCTGGGCAAAGAGCCGAAGAATCTGCAGACGAAGAATCTGAGGAGGAGAATGCCAATGACGGTTCGACTGCTGGGACGGAGTCCAACGCAAATAGCAGTGAAAGGGATGGCATCGAAGTGGTGGACTTGGATGAGGATGAAGAAGACCAAGAGCACGAAATGAATGAAGGGGATGGTAATGCAACCAACGAACCCATAGAGGTTGAAATGGACGTGGCTCCCCTGCGTGTGGAACTCCCTCAATCCTCTCTGTCTCGAATGACTGACGAGGAACTGGCACTTCTGAGACGAAATGACCCTATTGGGTACATGAAGGCAAAGTTGGCTCAGAGGGACGTCCCACTTGCTAGGGCTGGCACAAGTTCGACCAGTTATCCTCTTCCCACAGATGAAAGAATTGTTTTCCTTAATAAAATTAGGAAAACCATTCTCAATGTGGATATATTCGAAGTGCTTAAGCAAGATAGTACTGCCTGCTATACTATGAAGGAGCTGCTCACAAAGGTCAATCTTTCCACCTGCTCCTTGCCAGTTAGTACTCTCTTGTTCGATCTTCAGAATTTGTTGGACAACGTAACTGGTTACCTTCTCCAAGACGAATTTGCTGCCAAGAAAGTTCAAGAGAAACGCATTGCCATGGATGCAGCTTATGAACAAGCTTCGAAACTCTCTCAAGAAGCTGAGGATCAAGCCATGCATCTGAAGCAGGCGAAAACAGATTATGAGGCTCGAGCTGAGTCCATCCTTCTTTGGGAAAGGCAGATTTTGGAACTTCAACAGAAGGTTAAGGAGGCTAAAGAACAACAACTAGCCTTCGAAACCAATTCTGCTGGTAACCAATTCGAAGAGCTTCTCAACCAGGGGCTTGCGGAAATGGAGACTGCAGAACAACTTAAAGGAGAAGTGGCAACCTTGGAAGGAGCCAAGCGGTTCGCTCAGCAGAAACTTGAATCATTTCGCAGCACTTTTAATCGATTGAAAAATAATTCTTATTTCTAGATTTTGATGTTTATTTGACTATAATTTTGGTTTCTTACATGTAATATTCGAACAACGCCATTTTGGCATTTTATCTTGCCATCTTGGCTTTTTATAACATCTTGTTTACGTTGTTACTATTCGAATCTCCTGCAGGCTTGGCTTATATTTCTTTAAATATTTCCCATTAACCTTTAGGATACGTTTATCATCCATGAGTTCTTCGATTTCGTATGCATTGTTTGAGAATACTTTTAATATTCGAAAAGGTCCTTCCCAATGAGGTGACCATTTACCTAACGCTTTATTCTTCTTGTCCATAGGCAATATGACTCTCCAAACCAAGTCATTAATAGTGAATACTTTTTTCTTCACCCTTTTATTGTATGTTCTGGCCACTCTTTCTTTTTGCCTCATCAAAATTTCCAATGCATGTAATCTGATTTCGTCCAACTCAACTAATTCATTCATCATCATTTCCCAATATAATGCCGTTGGGATTTCGTTTTGTCTCTGAATTCGAACTGATTGTAGATGAATTTCTACTGGCAACACTGCATCATGACCAAATGTGAGTTGGAAAGGCGTAGTGTTAGTAGCTTCCTTAGGAGATGTTCTACAAGCCCATAATATTTGGTCCAGGGTTTTGTGCCAGTTTCTTGGCTTTTTGCCAATATGCTTCTTGATTAATCCTATTATTACTTTATTTGCTGCTTCGACTTGTCCGTTTGCTTGGGCATAATATGGCGTTGATGTTAGCAATCTAAACCCCATTTCTTGGGCAAATCCTTGCATCTTTCTACCCGTAAACACAGAGCCTTGGTCTGTAGTTATGCTCTCTGGCAATCCGAACCTATAGATAATGTGCTTTTGTATAAATTCAATAATAGCCTCTTGATCAGCAACTATCACTGGTATAGCTTCGATCCATTTGGTAAAATAATCTATTCCCACCAAGATGTATTTCTGTCCTTTGGACGAAGCAGGATTTATTTCTCCTATCAAATCCAATGCCCATCCTCTAAATGGCCATGGTTTGATGATCGAATGCAACTCACTTGCAGGGGCATGTTGAATTCCTGCATGTTTCTGACATTCCTCACATCCTTTAGCAAAGTCTATGCAATCTTTGAGCATGCTAGGCCAATACAAGCCGTATCGAAATAACAACCATTTCATTTTATGGCCTGCTTGATGTGCCCCACATGCCCCATTATGGACTTCAGACAATGCTAAGTATGCCTCACTTTCTCCTAGGCATTTCAATAATACACCCTCTTGGGTCTTTTTAAACAATTTGTTCCCCATGAGGAGATATGACAATGCTCTATATTTTGTTTTTCTATCCACCTTTAGAGTTGGGTCTGCTAAATAACTCTTCAATGGACTTCGCCAGTCTGCATCTGACAAAGTATTTATGGCTAATATTTTGAATCCCTGTTTCTCAGCATATCCCAATCTCATACTTTCCAGATCCGATGGTGTGAATCTAGTAGCCATAACTCTTCCCCTTAATTCGACCAAATCCTTGAAGTTCTTGGTAGACACTTTATAGCCTGAAGCCAACTGCGCTAAGTCATTTGCTTCTTGGTTCTCTATTCTTGGTATGTGTTGAATATCCATGTATTCAAATTTCCTCAATAGCCTATTGACTATGACGAAGTATACCATTAAATTTTCCTTTATGCACTTGTATTCCTTTGTGATTTGTTTGACCACTAATTCAGAGTCTCCTTTAATTTCGACTCTGGTTGCCCCCAATTCCAACAAAGCTTCAAGTCCAACAATGAGCGCTTCATACTCAGCTTCGTTGTTAGAACAACGAGGACCATCTAATTTATACTTGAATTTTGTTGGAATTCCTTCAGGAGAAATCAGAAGGACTCCAACACCACTTCCATTCCTGTGGGTTGAACCATCAAAGTACAATTTCCATGGTTGCATTTCGACGTAACTCATGATCGTCTGCTCAACCAAAGAATGGTCCACAATGAAGTCAGGAATCACTTGCCCTTTCATAGCTTTTAAAGGCATGAAAGTCAACGAATATTCTGTTAAGGCTAAAGCCCACTTGCCAACTCTGCTATGCATTATTGGTTTTGAAAGCATATGTTTAATGACATCGAAATGAGATGAAACATAAACATCAACAGGTTTTATATAATACTTTAGTTTCATACAAGAGAAATACAAACAGAGACATAGCTTTTCTAAATTGCTATATCTGGTCTCTGCATCATTTAACACTCTACTTAAATAGTATATGGCTCTTTCGACGCCATTGCTATCTTCTTGTGCTAGCATACTACCTATACTAACTTCAGAGGCAGATATGTACAATCTCATGGGCTTCCCCCATGAAGGTGGAGACAAAATAGGAGGCTGAGAAAGGTATTCTTTTATTCTGTCAAACGCCTCCTGGTGAGCTTCGTTCCATTCGAAGGCTTGACCTTGCTTTAGACGAAGTAACAAAGAGAAAGCTTGGGTTCTTCCACTTAGGTTCGAGATGAATCTTCTGAGGAAGTTAATTTTCCCTAGCAGAGATTGCAACTCCCTTTTTGACGCAGGTGCTTTCGTCTCCATTATGGCTTTGGTTTTGTTCTGGTTGATTTCGATTCCTTTCTTGTGAACCACAAAACCAAGAAAATCTCCAGCCTGCACAAAAAATGCACATTTAAGGGGATTCATCTTTAAGCCATGTTTTCTCATTCGCTCGAATGATTGGCTTAAATGATGCAAATGTGTTTCTGCAGATATAGATTTGATGACTATATCGTCAATATACACCTGCATGAAGGTTTCAATGAAATCATGAAAAATTGAATTCATTGCCCTTTGGTAAGTTGCCCCAGCATTCTTTAAACCAAAAGGCATCACCACCCATTCGTAGGTGCCTAAGGCTCCTGGGCAACGAAATGTTGTCTTTGCAACATCTTCTTCAGCAATGAAAATCTGGTTATACCCAGAGTATCCATCTAACATACTCAAGTATTCGAACCCTACAGCAGAATCTACTAGCATTTCTGCCACAGGCATGGAATATTCATCTTTAGGGGTTGCAGTGTTTAAATCCCTAAAATCTATGCAAATTCTTAAAGAACCATTTTTCTTAATAACAGGTACTATGTTTGCTAAACATTCGACGTACCTTGTTGTTCTGATGAATTTGCAACGCAGCAACCTTTCGATCTCAGCTTTAATTTTTGTGAGAACCGCTGGTGTGAATCTTCTGGGAGTTTGTTTGATGGGCCTCTTGCCATCTTTGATTGGCAGTCTGTGTTCGACCAACTCCCTCTTTAAACCAGGCATCTCGTCATAATCCCATGCGAAGCAATCTTTGTTTTCCTTAAGGACTTCGATCACTTCCTTCTTGAGGCCTGGGCTAAGTTTAGCACTTATGTAGGTTACCCTTTTCGTTTTTTCATCCCCTAAGTTTACTTCTTCGAGTGGATCCTGTGCCAACATTTTGGCACCTGAGTTTATGGGGTCCCTTTCGAAGCCTAAGGGTTCTTTATCATAGATGGAATCCAACCTTTGATCCATCTCAAACTCTTTGAAGGGTGAGCATTTCGAACCATCCCCACTTACTTCGTCCGTCTTTATAGTTGATTTATTTATTTCAGCCTCTAAGGCCGCTTTTGATTCGTTCTCAGCCATATAGGCCGAAATCCTTTCGAAAAAGGTTGACTCAGTCATGGCTAGTCTTCCAAAAAGGAAGACTAGCTTTTGACTCAGTCACCGGGTGTGCCAATTTGTTTCCAGTGATTTATGGTAAACAACCGCTAGTCTTCCAAACTATCGAATAATCTTTCTGACTGTTATTCAATTCCTCTGGTAACTCACAAGATCGACTAGATTGATCCTAGGACTCCTTGGATATTAAGGTTACTCTCACGATCGAACAGATATTCATGGTTGATATTGTATATGTGTTTGGCTTATTTCGATTTCTCTCTAAAAGTCTAAAGATGTAATCAAAATGTGTGTGTGAAACTAATTTACACGAATAAATGCTAATTGTAAAGACATGTAAAGTTGCATAAAAGTGAAGTAAATGGTTTCGACTTACAAAACAGTTAATATAAAGGATTTCTGGAACGTAAAAGGTTTGAAATATGAAGAAAGCGTTTAATGCAATAAATCTTTAAATGACTTTAAGTAAAAATATGCGTTCGAAGGGTAAGACTTGAAGGTAAAAGTATGGAAAATATGACAATTTTCTGAGATATAAAGTGCTTGAAATATGAAGAAAACATTAAAATGTAAAACTTTGAAGAAGAGATTTCGAAGTGAAAAGACTGTAAATGAGAAAACTTGTAAATGTTATTTGACAAAAGGATAAAGGAAAGTGCTGGAAATGGTAAAAGGTTTTCATTAAATCAGAAATACATGGTGCTATCATACATACATTTCTCTTGCATTCGTTTCCCTTGCCATGTGGTAGTTTGAATGTTACTGAGTATTTTGTATAATAGATATGACACACGAAATGCTAATACTAAGACTTCTATTTATACTAATTCGACCATAACGGTCTTGCTATAGGATTATGCCACGTCTAGAACATGCAGGACAATGCTTCTTTCGTCTTTCCACGTGTCCCCAAATGCTCTAGCACATAACTTTCAAACTTCGAAAGTCCCGCTTCCATTTGAATTTCAAATGCCTTGGTACTTCTCCGTTTCGAACGCTCTTCCCAGACACAACCTTGTTGTTACTTTGAGACTTCTTTAGATATGTTCCCATAACTGCCACTCGAAGCTCCAAGCTTTGACATACTTATTCGAAACACTGCTTCTGCTACTTCGAAACATGACGCTTTACCTCATTTCGATCAAAACGTTTAATTCATTTGGCTTCTAATAACATTATCAAAATCTTCAGCCAACACCTTCTTGATTACATACACGTTACCAACAGAGGGGAACATTCAAACAGAATGGGTGAGATATCGAACCATATAATTGAGTGTATGATAAACAATTTGTTAGATCAGATTATATAAAATCACCACTTCACAACTTTCAACTAACATCAATCATCACAAGTCAACAACACAACATGTTAAATATGCAACACGGAATGCGACTCGTTACAATGCACATGCATGTGGTACCAATGGAGTAAAACTCCCAACTTAGAAATCTGTCAATTAATAAAGGCATCAACAAGGCATAAGCCTTCAACTTAATTTGTCAATCCAGACCAACTTACCGAGCATCAACTCCAACTTGATATGCTATGTATGCGACACAATATGAATGTCAGAATAGCAACAACAAAATTCTATAGCAACGCAATAACAAACCAACATTGGCCATAAGTCCACAACTTAATATTTTCCCCATAAATAGAGGCAATTCAAAAAGATACAACATCACCTGCAAATTCACATTTTTCAACAAAAAACACAATAGAACGAGTCAACCAAATTTTATTACAAATAAACCATATAATTATTCGGACTATTACGACTATTTCCGATTAATTAATTATCTAAATACTTATTTCTAATTACAAAAATTCTATAATATTACTATACTAATAATACTAAATTATTATTATCGTTAATTATACAATGAAATATTATATATTATAAACTTGAAAACAGATTTTCTTTAGTTTAACACATAAAAAAACAGTATGTGTGCTGTTACAGTAGGTGTGCCGCTACAGTACCTAAATTTGTCATTCTAAATTTGAATCTTAATTGCATGTGTAACCCATATTATAAATTACAATTTAACATCATCATGATAGTATTACCAAATCAATTAATAAAATATTAAATAGCATGGTAATTATAACAAAACACATAATTAAGTTATAGCTTATTAATATTAGTATCATAAGCAGATTCAATTTTTGATAGCTAAACAATAAATAAATAAATAAATACCACTCCTATTCTAAGAGTTATTTTATATTATAATTTAATTCACAATTTCAACAAATATATAACACACCGATATTTTACACTGACAACTCTAAACACATTAAAATTATGCAAAACAAATAAAAGTGACTTTTAATAATACGGAACAACTGTATTGATAACTTTAACAACATTATTGACAACTCTAACAATCCTATTGACAATTCAATTGACAACTCTACTGATAGTTCTAACAACTCTATTAAAATAGAAATTCACCCAAATTAACTATTTATCTAAATACTTATCTCTACTTCATAACCTCTACAAAATTATATTTAATAATATTAAATCATTCTTATTAATATTATAATAATAATAATAATAATAATAATAATTATCATTATTATTATTATAAAATACTATGTATATTAGTAAACTTGACACAGTTGCTAGACTTACCAATACAAGTGACATATTTTTAAAATATATAGGCGGTACTATATATATATATATATATATATATATATATATATATATATATATATATATATATATATATATATATATATATATATATATATATATATATATATATATATATATATATATATATATATATATATATATAAAATGAGTTGTTACAGTATTATCAATATGTTCACCTATCAATTGTTATATATAAATTCTTCTTATCTATTTTGAAAATATTAGTAACATTATAGTTACGGTAACAAATCAACATCTATGTATGAATGGAAAATGCTACGGTTCGTATATACGTATATATGAACGAAAAGTTACCATATATGCATACTTATTTATATTTGTCTCAAAATCCAATTTCTCATTTTTGTTGGAAATCTATCAAAGTCTATGATGAATTTCTACCATAATGACAATTTAATTATGAGACAAATAAAAAAGAAAATAAGACAGATAATTTCTGCAGAGTTTCTCTCTGCTCACAAACTGTGAAAACTTTGTTATTCACTTGCAACTGCAAATTCTGTGAATACAACTTGCTTGACTTTCTTACAAAAATAGGAGTTACTTCCTCTATTTATAACTGAGTTTACACCCTAAGCCCAAAGCCCAAAATATATTTTTGTTACTAAATCAAATCTAATTTATTCTAAACTTAAATCAAATCTATTTAAATCTAAAACAAATCAAATCTTTTCGACACATAGTTTCGACACACTGAATTACAATTTAACAATTCTATTTAACTATTATTCCTCAAAACCTAACAATGTCAAACCCATCAAATTAGGGTTTTCAACCTAAACATGTTTCTATATATTAAATTATGTTCTCAATCATCTCACAATTTCAACAATATATCAATTTCAAACACATTCAAAAACAATTTTACAACCTAATCTCATATACCAATCATCACATACCCTATTATAGAGTCAGAATCTCATCCCCACCTTAGATTGAAGGTTGCTCTAACTCTCCAATTGCACCTAGTTTTGTCTCCTTTTTTCACTTATATGAATCTCTTTCAAAATCCTTATTCCTCTTTTGCCAAAACCTATTTTTTCTCTCCTCTTACTGCTACTTCTACCTGTATTATTTTTAAACATCTATTAATATAATAATATTATCATTCTATTATTCTTATTGGACTTAAAATCCTACACCTCCCTTTCTACTGTTTCTAACATTAAAAGTGACCCACATAAATAATAATAGTACTATTCAATATTAATCCTACAACTTAATCAACTAATTAATTCAACTAAGAACGACACAACTTAAATCAATATTTCACAACTTTAAAAATTTAATCAGAAAAATATTCAAAAATATTTAATTAAATAATTAATTAAATATTGGGTGTTACATTGCACTTTTAATGCTTTCTTTTTCTATTTTTTACTAATTTTCTTTTCTTTTTTATAGATCAGACTTTGGGCTTTTAGGTGTTTTGGATAACTTAATTTCCAAGTTTTTAAAACCGAATTTTAAGTTTATAAATAGGACTAGTGTTCATCTTTATTTTTTCATCTAGAAATCCACGATGTCATAATCTCATTTCTTTCTCTCACTTCTGGTTTATTCCAGGATTTCTGAACTGAAACTCTGAAAAACACATCCACAATTCATCAAAAATCCATAAATTAATCCATAAATTTGCTATCTTTTAAGCACTTATAATTCTTGTTTTCTTGGTTTATTCTAGGATTGTTGACTTTATCAGACAACAATAAGAACAATACACTTTTTCCTCTTTCACAATTTTCTACGCATTTACAAACAACGATATTTTTATTGGTCAATGATTTAATATGAGGCCTCCCGTTTTCAATATTTTTTTAATTTGTTTGTTTTTTTAACCAAATGATGAATAATTGATGGTTTATCTTTTTAAATTATATCTACAATTTACACTAATTTCTACATATACTTTCCTTACAAAAATTCTACTTTAGTAACCAGCTTTATTTTCTCACGAAAACCTTTTGACAATAGTATGGTGGTTTTAAGTTAAACTATTTTTGTTATTTTTACTTTTGTCAACCGATCTAATCTTCGCTCAATTTTTTTTCTTATAATTGGTTAAACTTGATGGTTTGTTATAGAAGGTCACTCAAGGCCACTTTTCTTTCACAATTCGCACACCAACTTTTATCACTCACTCTTTTATCACTCACTAATTCTATACTTTCACTAACAATTCTTACCTTGTTTTCCCTCTTTTTTTTGTTACAATAAATAGTACACTCTATTCTACCAATTGTACATAGTATTACTTACCCACACTAAATACACTATAACTCCCATAACTTGTAACAAAAATTCAAACTGCAAATTTCAAAATTTTCACAGATTTAAAACCCAGAATCATCATTATAACATGCCTTGTAACAACAATGTTTCACTTACCCAACAAAAGTTCAAACCTGTAAAAAAGGAATTAACAACACCATTCTTAAATCAACAACAATGTTTTGTTTCTCTTTTTTCATTGTAGATTAACAACTAATAAACAGAGAATTCAGAATATCCAGAACAAGGAAAGAGCACATATTCAAATTGGGAGGAATAGAGTGAAGAATTGGAATCTCAATCTAAAAAGCTCTTTGGCCGTCCCACCTCTTAGATCCAAATGTTAACTTTGGAATGCCAAGAGAGAAAAAGTAAAATAGAATAAACTCATTGTATTATTCTTATTTTGGAATGTACAAGACAATACTATATATACTGTTAAGTAACAAACTAAACTGTTAAGTAACAAACTAAACTAACAGTTAAGTAACAAACTAAACTGAATTATTTGCATCATGTAATAGCCCCCCACAAGCTGGACTATGGATGTCTAATAGACCAAGCTTGGAAACAAGAGAATCGAAAGAGGGAGCTACCAAAGACTTGGTGAGAACATATGCCAATTGAACAACAGAAGAAACTGGTAAAAGGTGGATGAGACCAGTTTGGATTTTCTCATGAATGACGTGGCAGTCAATTTCGATATGTTTTGTCCGTTCATGGAAGGTGGGGTTGTGAGCAAGGTAGATAGCACTTTTATTGTCACAATAGACTGAGCTAGGTTGATCAAAGGAGATGTGGAGATCCTTGAACAAATACTGCAGCCATTGCAATTCACAAGTCAAGCTTGCCAAGGCCCTGTATTCCGCTTCTGAACTTGATTTGGATACTGTAGATTGCTTTTTGGGTTTCCAGGATATGAGGGAATTTCCAAGGAACACACAATATCCAGTTACGGATCTGCGGGTAGCAGGGCAACTTGCCCAATCTGAGTCTGCGAAGCCAGAGAGTTTGAGTGAAGAGGAAGATGAATAGAACAAACCCTTGGCAGGAGCACCTTTGAGATACTTGAGTACTCGAATTGTTGCAGAATGATGAACTTGCATAGGATGTGAGATGAATTGGCTGAGCTGTTGGACGATGAATGCAAGGTCAGGTCTGGTGGTAGTCAAATATAGAAGTTTTCCAACAAGCCTTCGATAAGTTGTGACGTCTTCGAAAGGTGGTGAGTTATCATCATGAAGCTTCAAGGAGGAATCGAAGGGAGTAGAGCAAGGTTTAGTAGCCAATAAGCCACTGTCTTCGAGCAATTCCAAAGTGTACTTTCTCTGATTGAGAAAAATGCCGTGAGTTGATCTGGCAACTTCTAGACCAAAAAAATATTTTAGCCTACCAAGGTCCTTGATTTTGAAAGTGGAATCAAGGAAGCATTTGACATATTGGATTTCCTGCAAATCATTACCGGCTAAGACAATATCATCAACATAGACTAATAAGGCAGTAAAAGAAGAGTCATGTGATTTTGTGAGAAAAAAATGATCAGCAGAAGAATATGAGTAGCCAAGAGAGATAAGGGCAGTGGACAATTTCGAAAACCACTGTCTGCTAGCCTGCTTCAGGCCATATAATGACTTATGCAATTTGCAAACTTTGTTGGTCGAAGAAGTGCAAACTTCGTTGGTCGAAGAAGTGCAAACTTCGTTGGTCGAAGAAGTGTAAACTTTGTTGGTCGAAGAAGTGCAAACTTCGTTGGTCGAAGAAGTGTAAACTTCGTTGGTCGAAGAAGCAGAAGAAGTGCAAACTTTGTTGGTCGAAGAAGTGCAGACTTCGTTGGTCGAAGAAGCAGGGGGCAGGAATCCAGGAGGCAGATCCATATACACTTCCTCATGTAGATCACCATGAAGGAAGGCATTGTTGACGTTGAGTTGTTCCAAGTGCCAATTCTTAATGGTAGCCACTGAGAGAAGGGTTCAAATAGAAGTAAGCTTCGCAACAGGTGAGAAAGTGTCGAAATAATCCACACCCTCCAGCTGAGTATATCCTTTTGCTACCAAACGGGCCTTGTATCGTTCGATGGATCCATCAACATGATGCTTGATTTTGTAGACCCATTTGCAACCAATCGATTATTTTCCTGCAGGCAAATCAACAACAGACCAAGTATTTGTAGATTCAAGAGCATCTAACTCAGATTTCATAGCATTGTTCCAACAATCAAACTTGCAGGCTTGTTTATAGGTTTTGGGTTCTGTGAAAGAACTTATGGATAGACAAAATAATTTGTGACCAGGACTACATTGGCTATAAGATAATACAGAAGAGAAAGGGTAGTTAGAGGAACCTGAGTCAGATGCTGGCAGCATGGGGGATATCAAATTGCAGTGATAATCAGATAGATAAGCTGGAGGTTTAATATTTCGATTGGATTTTCTGGTTGGCACAGGAGGTGAGGGGAAAGGGGAGTTGTTAGTGTCATTTGAGGAAGAAGAGAGGTTGGTGGGAGAATCTGGCTGGGGGAGAGAGGTAGGAGAGGAAGGTTCATTTGATGGTGGAGGTGAGATGGGTGGAATGTTGGTGGAAATATCAGGTGAATCAAGGGAAGGAGGGTCAGGAGTAGGAATTATAGGAATAGGTGCAGGTGGGATGAATGCAAAAGGGAACACAGTTTCATAAAAGAATACATTCCTTGAAATGTAAAATTCATGTGTGATAGGATCATAGAGAAGGTAGCCTTTTGTGCCTTCCCTGTAGCCAAGAAAAATAGATTTCCTTGCTCTTGGTTCGAATTTAGTGCGATGGTTAAGCAAGGTTGAAGAATAGGCAAGACAACCAAAGACTCTCATATGGTTAAGACTGGGAGGAGTAGAATGGAGTTTTTGGTAGGGAGAGTGGTTGTTTAAAAGAGGAGTGGGAAGAAGGTTTATAATATGAATGGCATGTTGTATGGAAAGGTGCCAAAGGTTGTGAGGGAGGTGAGAGTGGAAAGAGAGGGCACGGGCAACATTCAAAATATGCTGATGTTTTCTTTCCATGATACTGTTCTGTTGAGGCGTTTCCACACAAGACCTTTGATGAATGATTCCTTTAGAAAGGTAGAAAGTGGTCATGAGAAACTCAGGACCATTATCACTACGAATGCACTTGAGTTTCTTGTTAAATTGAGTTTTGATAAAAGATATGAAGTGAATTAAATGGTTTCTGGTTTCACTTTTGTTGGCCATAAAAATTGTCCAAGTAAACCTGCTGTAATCGTCTACGAGGGTTAAAAAATACTTGTGGCCACATATGGAAGGTGTGTAAAGAGGGCCCCAAATATCGACATGAAGTAAATCGAAGATGACAACAGACTTAGTATTACTGTGAGTAAATGGCAAATGTTTTTGCTTAGCCAAATGGCAAGTATTACAGGGCTTATGATTATCATTGTAGGTGACAAAAGGAAATTGAGAGGAAATACATTTGTGTATGTAAGGACTTAAGTGTCCAAGCCTAAGATGCCAAATAGTAGCAGGATCGTGTTTAGCAGGTTCTAATTGGGGAGAAGAGGAGGTGTTGACAGAGCCAGATGTGGGAGAGATGGCCTTAGGTGGGGTGGCATCAAGAACATACAATTTTCCAATCCTCCTAGCTGTAAATCCAGTCATCTTGGATTGGGACAACTGTATAATTTGACAGCAATTAGGGGAAAATTTCACATCATATAAAGTGGAGTCAAAAATAGTGGTGACAGAGATGATATTGACATGAAATGAAGGAAAGTAATAAACATTGTGAAGGACAAGTGAATCACATAGTAAAACTGAACCAGCAATAGTTGTAGTGACAGAGTCACCATTAGGCATTGTCATAGATTTAGGTGCAATGTGGTATGTGGAAAGGAAACTGGAAAAGATATGGGTGATGTGATCAGTGGCACCTGTGTCAATGATCCACCAGTTATGACAAGGAAGATTCGAGGAATTCTTACCAGAGGAAGTATGAGGAGAGGTATGGGACACAGAATTAGCAGTATAAACTGAATTAATCGAGGGAGGTGAAGGAGATTGCAAATTAGACTGTTGGAGGAGCTGCAGAATCTGAGTGTATTGCTCTTGAATCATAGACAAAGCACTTGGATTGGTGTTTGATGTGGAAGCAGAGGAAGATAATGCCTCAAGTTGAGGAGAAGCAGCATCTTGAATCGAGTTCACTGTAGAATCAACAGAATTTCCCACAGATGTAGTAGGCTTGCGTTGTTGAAATCCAGGGGGATAGCCATGTTTCATGAAACAAGTCTCAATGGTGTGATTGGTGCGGTTGCAATGAGTACATAGTCGATTTCCACGGCCACCACGGCCACGACCACGATCAGGGTTGTGAGAAGAACGAGAAGGTGCTTGAGAAAGGTGATTCACAGACGATTGAGACTCAATTGAAGAAGCAGAAGGTGAAAGAAGGTTGAATTGGCGTTCTTGTTGAAGAACCAGATTAAACACATTATCAAGAGTTGGTAGTGGGGTCATCAACATAATCTGTGAGCGAACATGAGCGTATTGGTCACCAAGGCCCTTCAAGAACTTGATAACTTTATCTGGTTCTTTGAATTTGCGTAAGTCTGAAGCAGCACCACAGGAGCACGGTATAGCGCAAGTACAATCACGAATTGGCCGGAAGTTCTCGATTTCTTCCCAAAGCGTCATCAATTTCGTGAAGAACGAAGAGATATCGAGAGTTCCTTGTTGAAGACGAGCAACCGTTTCTTGAATGTCAACAATGCGAAAAATGTCTCCCTAAGAAAAACGATTTTCCAAACTTTTCCATACAAGAGAAGCACGATCATACCAGAGAAGAGATTTTGCAATTTCCTCAGAAATCGAGCGTTGAAGCCATGAGAGGATGAGATTGTTGCATCACAGCCAAGGTTCGTATAGAGAGTCGGAGATAGGCGGAGGAGAAAGAGTGCCATCAACGAACTTGATCTTGTTCTTGGAGATAAGAGCCACTTTCATCGATCTAGACCAGATCTGGTAGTTCTTGGTATCAAGAACAGGTTGAACAAGAACTAGAGAGGGATTCTCATTAGGATGCATGTAGTAAGGATTGGAAGGATTGGTAGCAAAATCAGAGTAAGGAAGCGCCATAATCAAGCTGATGCAGCAAAGGAAGAAGAAGGCGCGAAGAAGATGAAATGAAAAAAGAAAGGCGCGTAAAAGAAATTTTAAACTGATACCATGTTAACTTTGGAATGCCAAGAGAGAAAAAGTAAAATGGAATAAACTCATTGTATTATTCTTATTTTGGAATGTACAAGACAATACTATATATACTGTTAAGTAACAAACTAAACTAACAGTTAAGTAACAAACTAAACTGAATTATTTGCATCATGTAATACCAAACAACCTCCGGCGAAACCTCCATGCTCGTCGTCGCAACAATAGTCGCTGCCACCACTGCCACCAAGCACGATGCATGACTCCCTCCGTCGATCTCTTCGCACAAAGCTCAGATCATCACCTCAAACCAACTCCGCGCGGCCAACTCCTCGCGATCTCCAGATCCTCCCTAACCTCCGTGCAAATCACAACAACCGCGCACACCTTCAATCGGCCACCGTAAAGCATTGTCTGCAACCAATCGAAGACGACGGGTTCTAGCCACCACCCATCATTTTCCGATCTACTCCTGCGGAAAAAGATCTCTGCGGATTGTTATCACTATGAGGAAAAAGAAGGAGAACCCAAGAATATACAAAGAAAAAACTAAATTTCCTCCTTTGAGTTCGACGCCGACGACTTACACCTGCGACCATCTGCCGACGATATCTATCGCACCAGCGATAACTTCCATCGCCGACCACTCCCCTGACCGGAGACCCACCAACACGTTTCCGCGTTGCCATCTTCGGATCCGACAGGTTAATTGTTTTGTTTTCCTTGATTTCTCACTCTTATTGGTTTGTTGATGATTTGATGAACTAGATGGATTTTTTCATCTGATTTTGATGGAGGAATTGAATCATGGAAAGAGAAAAGTAAAAGGGAGAAACTTGTTTTTATTATTTTGTTTCTTTAATACTCATATTTTTTTTATTAAAAAGAGGTGACACGTGTCGTGTATTGAATGGTGAGATTTAAATTTTTTGGGAAAAATATAATGTTGTCACGTTTTATCATGCTGATACACCGTCCTATATAATTTACATTACAACGTTGCTTTTCTTTTCCATTTGCTATACTGTTTTCAATTTACTGGTTTTATTATTTATGTTATTAAATTATATTAAAAGATTATTGGCCATTAGGTGTTTGGGCCTGTTAGTGTAAATTTCTGAGTTACACTCCCTCTGGGTTTAAATTTAATATCTGAATTTAATCAATTAATTTTTACACCCACTGCGTTTTAATTAATTTTTATTTTTATATTTCATTTATTTATTTATTATTATAATTAATATTTTTAATATTTACTTTTATAATAAATTCTAAGTTTATTTATTCATTAATTCATATTTTTTTACTAACCCATTCAAATCATTTTAATTGCATTAAAATTATTTTTCTCATGTATTAAAAAGATTTTTTATATTAATATATTTAAAAAACAATTAATTAAATACTAATATTTTTACTAACTTAATTAATTCAAGAAATTTTTTAAAAAGGATTATGAAAATATTTTTAATCGAATGTAAACTTCGTCTACAAATTCTGCTATTTACACACCCAAATTTAGTTCAAGAAAAATTCGAAATATCTTTGTAATCCATAAAATATACCAACCAACTACGAACTACGAATTGAGATTCTGATTCCTCATAAGAGGATACGTAGGCACGCGGCTTAAAAACTAAGGCGAGTTCCTCTAATAAAAATTAAAATCTTATTCCTAAACCATAAATCTAAACCCTAGTATTCTTGTGAACAAGGTGGATGAGGGGTGTCTAACACCTCCCATTCGTCTAAAAACGAGTCAACAACTTAGAATTTCTGACCAAATCATGGTTATCCTTTATATTTTCTTCCTAAAGATAAAAATTAAGGGTGACGACTCTCATTTTCAAATTGGTTATTACACATGCGATTTTGTACGGAACATAATGTTGGACTGTTAAGAACCGACACGAGAATAAAGTAGGTGTAGCGGAGATGAGGATGTTGCGGTGGATGTGGGGTAAGACTCGACAAGATAAAATTAGAAATGCAATTATTAGAGAGAGTGTTGGAGTATTGCCTATTGTAGAGAAGATGATGAAAAATAGACTTAGGTGATTTGAACAGATGGAGAGAAGACATCCAATTCGAGAAAAAGGAAGATCCAAAAAGACTATAAGAGAAATTATTAAGAAGGAATCTCGAAATTGATGATTTTGACAGAAATATAATTTTTGATAGAACATTATAGTAAAAGTTGATTCATGTAGCCAATCTTACCTAATAAGATAAGGCGTAATTGTTGTTGTATTAATAAAATAATTTTTTTTGTACAATTGCAGGTAATACATTGTGATTTTTTTTAATAATAAAATGAATACTTTTATAATCAATATGTTCACTTCCTTCCCGATTGTTTAAGGAATGAACAACTTTTTGTGATCTCACGTACTGGTTTGTTTGTGGTTCTGATAAAAGTATATGTCCATGTACCAGCCAAAGCTCCTAGAATAGGTGAAATTAAATAAATCCATATCCCTCTATATTCGTGGTGCACAATAGCTGGACCTAAACTTCTCGCTGGATTCATTGATGCTCCTGTGATTGGCCTGTCAAATATATTTTAAATCACAAAGTTTAACATTTCTCATAAAAACATGTAACATCTAAATTTTATTTAAACATTGCACTTAATGATTTATAGCAAATTAGGAAGGTCTTAAGATTAATACCCAGCAAACAACACATTTAGAATAATTGCAGATCCAACTGCAAGTCCAGCCAATTCACCGATCTGCAAAAATAAACAAAATTACATAAATTAAAACCAAAAATTGATAGATTTTCATAGACCAAATACTTTTTTAAGTATTTTTACTTTTAATATTTTAATTATTAATATCAATCAATTTTTTTATTTTTAAATTACCGCTCTGTCATCGGTGGCAACTCCAGAAATGATGAACATAAGATAGAAAGTAATTATAAATTCAATGACAAAAGCTTGAAGGTCAGAACCGGCTGGAAGTGTTCCTACAAATTGATTTTCTTTGCCAGTGAATACAAGTTTCAGAGCTCCACTTGCAAGTAGGGATCCAACGAGTTGAGCGATTATATATGGTGGTACCTGCATGTCAAAATCAAATTAAAAATTAATAACTAAGTTTTTTTTTACAAAAAAAAGTACTTTCTTATATAAGACTTTACCTGCACCAATGGAAATCTTTTGGTAGATGCATGAGCAATTGTAACAGCAGGATTAAAATGAGCACCAGAAATATGGCCAAGAGAATATACCAATACCACAACGCAAAGTCCCCAAACAATTGCGATTCCAAGAAGTGTCACTACATTATCATTGTTAAGATTTGTAACTACAACACCACATCCAATAAATATTAAGAAGAATGTTCCCACCACCTCTGCTATCAACTATATTCAACAATAAACACAATTATTTTGTATAGTCATAATTTTATTTAAAATATCATCTATCATATATTATATACAACAATTGAACTTTTTTAAACATCATAAAATCACCTTCTGTAAAAGAGGAACATGAGCTTCAATGCTTGAGTCATCACACATTTGTGTTGCATTGTCGTCTACATTTAAAACTGCATCGAGATTTCCATTACAAGTTGAATTATCACCCTCCATGTTTAATAGAAAATAATTAAGGATAAAATTAAGAGATAACTTTATTAAATAATTATGCTTTGTTTATGAGAATAAAAATGATGGATGAAGAATTGAGATAGAACACGACCAATTTATATGGTTTAAAGTTGTTTAATGACATGGTTGACCGAAAATATATGCTTTTAATTGGATTAAATGAATTGGCAAAACAAAATCTAAAGATAGATTATTAATCTTTAGATAAATTTTGTTAATTAGATAAAGTTTGACGTGGATTAGATACATTACAAAGAAAATTAGAGTTTTATAAAAGTTATGACAGTTACTTAATAACTGTTGTAATTGGCGCATAGAAACATGGGTTATAACGGTTGACACTAACTGTCCTTACTTTTTTTAAAATTAATAAATATTGTGACGGTTATCAATAAACTGCCCTAAAAATGAGCTCACGATGATCACAATCATCGCCCTGAAAAAAAATCTGCGGCGGTTCAATAACGACCGCCCATCAAATATATACAATTTTCGCTTATGCCTTAGAGAAATTTAGAACTACGACGGTCGAACAACAGTCGTCCCCCAAATATTACTAAAACACGCCTTAGAGAAATAGGGAAACTATTCACCTTTTGCTTTGCTTCAAATCCCTAACCGTGAATATCAACAAATTCGATTACGGAATCTCAACAAACTCTGCGCATCTAACTCCAAATCATCATTCTCAGACTGACCGAGTCCAACCATCGAATCTACCAATTTCACATCTAGCTTCTGAGCTTCTTTGATACTGTCCAGAAAATCATTGTTAATCTTCAACATCCCCAACATAACACTCTTCGGTGTCACTTCGCAAACTAAGCTCGCATCTCTGAACTGTTCAATTAATTCCAATTCTTTAACCATCATTACCGACATATATAAAGTCCTTTGACTTAACGCATCAGCCACCACATTAGCTTTACCTTGTATGATAATTCAAACCGAAATCATAATCTTCCAATAACTCCAACCATCTTTATTGTCTCCTATTCAATTCCTTCTGATCAAATAAATACCCTAAACTCTTATGGTCGCTAAATACTTCAAATCTAGAACCAAAAAGACAATGTCTCCAAATATTCAACATAAATACCACTAAGTCCCATCTTAGACGCGTTCATAATACACTACAAATGACTCACTCGGATTAGGCAAAACCAATACCGGAGCAGTCGTCGATCTTTTCTTTAGTTCTACAAAACTTTCTTCACATGCAACATCCCATACTTGAAATGATGAACGACTATCCTTTTTAATGCCGAACATCTCATTTCTCAACTTATTCGCCAACATCATATTATGCTTGACCTCGTCTCGATCAACCGCGATAATAACCAATCCTGCCCAAAAAACATCTAGTTTCGTAAACGACTTCAGAGTTCCTCCATATGGGAATGCATCAACCATATTTGAAAACACTCTCAAATGATAGAATATATTTCTATCTCCTCATAGGTTCAAACAGAACACTAATCCGATACTCGGAACATAAGATATGAATTTCCAAAGTTATCCGTAAATGCGAACACCAACGTCATGCAACGACATACTATTACACATCTTACGATAACATCAGAACATAATTTCTTTGCACCAGTACCAACACTTACCATTCTTGAAATCGTACTCATCTTCTCGCATTTCTAACTCTGACTCGTGATTCAAAATATTCCAACAACTTCAACAACTTTTACAATCACTCTCAAGGATCCCACGACAAGGTCTACATAAATCTGTCACTCTATCACCGTTCAAACATCGATATCTTACGCAAGGGATACTCAAATCGATAACTTCACAGTCCACCAGCAGTGCTAAAACATCGTAACTTCCTAAATTCCATCTTCTAAAAATTGTCCTTGTTACTTAACAATCACCTTCAGAAATATCAGGAATTTACACTCTACTCGTATATCAACAACCGTTACTTATCTCCTCATCCTTCGAGAAGTAAACATCAACAATGTCTGATCATCCTCCCGCAAGATGTTCCAACTTGATTAACAAACAAAGTCTTTAATCCATGACACCATCCGATTCGGGAAACAACAAAACTTCAACAATACTTGCACCCCCCCCCAACAACAGCATACTGAACCAGCCTCTTATAACCGAAACACATCCGAGAAGCAAAGCTTCTCCCCCACTTATCTTCAATCCAACCCCTGCATACAATCGATTAGAAAAACAACAAGCACCCACAGTGTTTCACACACTTATCGCGTACTAAGGAACAAACAACATTAGACAACTTGGCCGGACGGACCGACCTGCTCTGATACCACTAATGTAACACCCCAATTCTACCCCAAGCAATTATCGGAAAATCAGAGTATAAAAAATTCCAATATAATCAGGATGTCACATATTCAACAAAACACATAAATTTGTCATGCTTTTAGAATAGATACATAACACTTAAAGAAGCGGAATGAACACAACTCATAAATGTAGTCTCCATAACATAAATTAAACTTTGATTAATTACGCAGCGGATTCATAATAATTCTCTAAACAAGATATAGCATCTTTTGAATCATGAAACAACATCAATACAATAAACTCCTCAAATAACAACATAAGCTTCAATAATTAAACAACAAAACAGACAAGCGTTCATTTCTCCCCGAGTGCTACGTATCAGAGCAAATGACACCGAACTCAAACTAACAATGCTATCAGCTACTCGTCTTGGTTACCTGCACGTTACCAACAAAGGGCAACATTCAAACAGAAGGGGTGAGATTTTTAAATCGTATAAGTGAGCGCATGATAAATCATATATTAGAATCAGTTCATGCAAAAATCACCATTTTACAACAACAATCACAGCAGGATATCATCAAAATGCAACAATTAATTCATCAACACAACAGCTCAATTTACAACTTGGAATACGACTCAATGTTATGCGAATGCATGTGGTACCATTGGAGTAAAACTCCCAACATAAACATTTTCCAGTAATCTCGAGGCACAAGGCATAATCCCTCTTCACAAATCATTTTTCCAATACATGCCTTCACAAAATCCGCCAATACATGCCTTCACAGAATCCGCCATCTTTAATGAATGCATGCGACACTGACATGCAACAACTTAATTTACATTAATTTTTCATACTTATCAATTTCTCGCCAATACAGGCCATCCTCATCATCATTATCATGCAATACATCACACAAAATCCTTCGTACATCGTTTATACAACACTGATACATTCAATCACAACATTTTGCATTACAACACATACAATGTACGCACACATAAGAATTCTTCCAAAAAAATATTAGTATACTATCATCAAAATTATTATCACATTGTAGGAAATATTTTTATCTTTCCAACGATCCAAACGGCGCGTCAAACGGACACCCGAGTCAAAAGTTATGGGATTTTCAAGTTTTCAAAAAAAAAACTGTCAAACAGTGAGCAATCGATTGCACTAACATGCAAATCGATTGCACCTTGTTTCAGAGGCCAAAAATCGCATTTTTAAGCAGTGCAAATCAATTGCTCTGTACTACAAATTGATTGCTTACTGAAACAGAAGAAAAATTCACCAAAATTGAACTGTGCAAATCGATTACACCCGCACTGCAAATCGATTGCACCCTGTGAAAAACAATCTCACGAATTTAGAAAAATAGCAGGAAAATCCTTTTGGCTCAATTCTAAAACACAAACTTCATGAGATAATGCACAATCAAACCCAATCCAGACAAGTATATAACACAGTAATACATCAATTCTTTGACAATTCTTTAATCAAATCAATTATGAATAATGCTTATCACAACAAACACAAACCAACACAAATCAACAGCCAGTAATAATCCCACATACTAATTCCCACATACAAAATATCATATGCCCCATTATAGGATAAGAAACCCCACCCTTACCTAGTTCGGTTTGAAGAAAACTCTATAGGTCTCCAATTGAATCTCCTCTTGTTCTTCTTCTCCTCTCAAAATCCTATTCCTATTTCTCTTCTCTTTTTATTTCCTGATACACTATCTTCTCTTTCTCCTCTATTTCTATTCCTAATACAATAATATTATTATTTCTCTTAATAAATCTAAATGGGCCTAAGTGACATATGTGACACCCCAAATTTATTCAAGTGTTAAATAATTAGGAATTTAATTATTTAATTAATTAAAGGCTTAATTAATAATATTTTGGATTAAATGGATGAATTAATTATAAAATTAAAAAGGAAGACCGGGGGGTTTAAGGTTGAATTAGAGGTGTGTGAAGTAAAAAGCTCTACTAAATAATAACTAATTTATTTCTATTATTTGGAAAATAATAAAAGGAATATAAAAAGAAGAATAATAAAAGGAAAAGAAAAAGGAGGTTATTTGGGAAAAAGTCATTGTACGTGAAATTGGAGAAGAGAAGAGAAGAGAGGAAAAAGCCAAACGCCGTGAATTCGAAGGATCATCGCAAGGTAAGGGGTGATTTCAATTATTTAATATGCCTTATAGATTTTGGGATCAATAGAATTTATTAAGCATGTTAGGAATCTCAATTTAGGATTTTCTAGGTTTGTAGAATTTGTCCCTAATGTTGTCAAATTGTGTGGAATTGAACCAATTGCATGATATAGGATTGTTAGGAATTGTTGAATTGTGTTATTTGACATTATGTTGATGATACTTGGGTGATTCTGGTGTTAATTGATGTGGTCATTCGTATGGGAATGAAAAGATACGGATTGAGATACATAATGCTGTCAAAAATAGCAGTTTTTGACTCTACAGGTCGCAGGAACCGGTTCCCAGTGGGGAGGAACCGGGTTCCACTGTGTAAATTTACAAAAACTTGCAAAAACGCACGTAGGAACCGGTTCCTGTATAGGTAGGAACCGGGTTCCCATACATTTTCTAGAAGGGTGATTTCTGAACTTCGCAGGAACCGATTCCTGTATATGTAGGAACCGGGTTCTGCTGTAACTTTTTGAAAAATATTAAACTTTGAAAATTCATAACTTTTAAACCGTAAGTCCGATTTGAGTGCCGTTTTCGGCAGTATTTATTGAATTAAAAATACTATCTTATAAAATAAGAAAAATATTATTTTATGAAAATTATTTTAAAAAGAGTCGAATTCCCGATTTTTGTAAACTTTGGTGTTTTGAGAATGATGTAGAATTGTTTGTAAATTGTTCTGATTTGGTGAATGAGAATTGATACTTATGTGTTGTGCATGCTATCCATTATGATTGAGATGTGATCATGTGATATATTGGTTTTGGCATTATTTGGAATTATGTTGTGATCATATTCCGTTGATTTGATGTTGCATGTTGGTGATGTGCATGCATATGCATTGTTTGGTGGAGTTAATTCCCATTGTGTGGAATTTGACTTGTATTGCCGTTAATCGATACCCGAGAGATGATGGGTGGTTAGGCTGGATTCGTGTCCGGGTGTTTATGGGCGAATCGATGGTTGCTGTATCCGGTTGATGATGGATCAGTGTTGGGTGACTTGGTCACGTGTTGGTACCACATGCATTGTGTCTGCATTTGTGTTTGCATGGAATTGTAACATGTTAGGATGTCTTCCAGTGTTACAATTCTTTGGTTAATTATTGATTTGTGCATAATGACTTGTATGATTGGAACTGTGTGTTGAATATGAACTTATGCTAAAATTGGTGAAATAATATGCTTGTGATATACTGTTGATTGAGAAGCTTATAATGCATGTTAGTTATGAGAAATCTCACCCTTACTTTAATGATTTCAGATTAAAGTTAGCAGCTCATGAGTTGGTGAGGATGGCTCTAGAGCTATGTTACTTTAAGTCCGCGTGTCAATGTCATGCTCTGATAGGTTATAACACTAGGGGAAACGTTTGAATGATGAGTTTTATTTTATACTCTATTGTTTAATTTATGTTGGGAATACTTATGAAGTGAAGTTATTCCGGTTTTGAGACATTTCCGCTGTGTAGAACATGATGTTGATTTGAATATTTATCTTAATAATTCCTTCAGTAAAGCATGATAACTGTAGATTTGAGGTTTTTATATTTATCTTGAATTGTGACATCCCTGTTTTCCATGTTACTCTGATTTAATTAATATATTCGCGGGTTAATTAGAAGGGGTGTTACAATAGTGGTATTAGAGCATAGTCGGTCTTGTCTTGTATCGTTATCCCTTTTGTATGCGACTAGTGTAAGATGACACTGTCGATACTTGTGTGCTGTTGAGGTTGTTTTGTAATGTTACAGAACAATGGCCGGAAGAGGTAACGGAAGAAACGACGATGCTCTTGCTGAAGCATTGGGAATGTTGGCTGGAGTACTCGGAGGGAACCAGCAGGAAGCTGTGATTGGTGCTGACCGACAATTGGGGAATTTTCAGAGGAATAATCCTTCGTTGTTCAAGGGTGCACATGATCCCGAAGGTGCTCAGAAGTGGTTGAAGGAGATCGAGAGGATCTTCAGAGTAATTGACTGTGCTGAAGGGCTGAAGGTGAGATACGAAACTCACATGTTAGCAGAGGAAGCTGATGACTGGTGGGTTGCTACCAGAACTGAAATGGAAGAAGATGGTATTACGTTGACTTGGGCTGTGTTCAGGAGGGCTTTTCTGAGGAGGTACTTTCCTGAGGACATCAGAGGCAAGAAGGAGATTGCGTTTCTGGAACTCAAGAAGGGTAACAAGACTGTCAGTGAGTATGCTTCAAAGTTTACTGAGTTAGCGAAGTATTATGCTCATTATACTAACGATGCAGATGGAGAATTTTCCAAATGTATCAAGTTTGAGAATGGTCTTTGTGATGAGATTAAGTAGGGTATTCGGTATCAGCGTATCCGAAGATTTCCTGATCTGGTTGACTGTAGTAGGATTTTAGAGGAGGATCTTGCTAGCACTAAGTCGAATGCTCGAGGGTATGTTGATAGGAAGGGTAAGCAACAGATGGATCATGGTAAGCCTTATGATAGAAGTAATCAGAGACCCGGTGGTTGGAAGAAGTTTGGTGGAGGAGATTCTAGTTCTTCCATTAAGTGCTACAAGTGTGGTGAGACAGGACATCATATGGTGGATTGCAAAAGTAATGATAAGAAGTGTTTCAAGTGTGGGAAACTCGGCCATGTGGCCAATGATTGCAGAGTAAGAGTGGTGACTTGTTACAACTGTGGTGAAGAAGGTCATACTCGTCCTCAGTGTACAAAACCCAAGAAGGAGCAAGCTGGTGGTAAAGTGTTTGCATTGTCTGGGTCAGAGACTAAGCCAGATGATCGGCTGATTAAAGGTACATGTTTTATTAATGACATACCTTTGATTGCGATTATTGATACTGGAGCTACACATTCTTTTATTGCTTTGGATTGTGCTAAAAGATTGAATTTGGAAATTTCTAATATGGATGGAAGTATGGTTATTGATACTCCTGCGTCGGGTTCAGTGACTACTTCGTATGTTTGTAGGAATTGTCCTATTGTGATTTTTGGTAGGGGTTTCAGTATGGATTTAGTGTGCCTACCGTTAGAACAACTTGATATCATCCTTGGAATGAACTGGTTGGAATTCAACCAGGTTCACATCAACTGTTTTGCGAAGACGGTTATTTTTCATGAAGAGGTTGGTGTCGAAGATATGACTATGTCGGTTAAACAGATGAACCTAGCTGTGAAAGATGGTGTTGCGGTATTTATGTTGTATTCTGCAATAGAAGCGGATGGAAAAGCAAAGAGTGATGGATTGCCAGTGGTGAATGAATTTCCAGAGGTGTTTCCGGAAGACGTTAGTGAATTGCCACCTGAGAGGGAGGTAGAATTTACTATAGATTTGATTCATGGAACTAGTCCGGTGTCGATGACGCCTTACCGTATGTCAGCATCTGAATTAGCAGAGTTAAAGAAACAGTTGGAGGAGTTACTTGAGAAGAAGTTTATTCGTCCGAGTGTTTCGCCGTGGGGTGCTCCAGTGTTGTTGGTTAAGAAGAAAGAAGGTTCAATGAGATTATGTGTTGATTACAGACAGCTGAATAAAGTTACAATCAAGAATCGGTATCCTTTGCCGAGGATCGATGATTTGATGGATCAACTAGTTGGAGCTTGTGTATTTAGTAAGATTGATCTGAGATCTGGATATCATCAGATTCGTATGAAGTCGGAAGATATTCAGAAAACTGCATTTAGAACGAGGTATGGTCATTACGAGTATTCTGTTATGCCGTTTGGAGTTACTAATGCACCTGGTGTTTTCATGGAGTATATGAACAGGATATTTCATTTGTATCTTGATAAGTTTGTGGTGGTGTTCATTAATGACATTCTAATTTATTCGAAGAGCGATGAAGAGCATGCAGAACATCTCAGAGTTGTGTTGGAATTGTTGAAAGAGAAGAAGCTTTATGCGAAGTTGTCCAAGTGTGAATTCTGGTTAAGTGAAGTAAGTTTTCTTGGCCATGTAATTTCCAAGAATGGAATTGCTATGGATCCTACGAAGGTAGAAGCAGTATCTCAGTGGGAAGCGCCGAAGAATGCTTCTGAGATCCGTAGTTTTCTGGGTCTTGCAGGTTATTACAGGAAGTTTATAGAAGGATTTTCCAAATTAGCGTTACCGTTGACTAAGTTGACCAGGAAGGGTCAGATGTTTGTTTGGGATGTTGAATGTGAGAAAGGATTTCAAGAGCTGAAGAGGAGGTTGACAAGTGCTCCGATCTTGATTTTTCCAAATCCGACTAAGTCTTTTGTTGTGTATTGTGACGCATCATTAATGGGATTAGGTGGTGTGTTGATGCAAGATAAGCAAGTGGTGGCTTATGCTTCGAGACAATTGAAGGTACATGAAAGGAATTATCCGACTCATGATTTGGAGTTGGCAGCTGTTGTGTTTGTTTTAAAGTTGTGGAGGCATTATTTATATGGTTCTCGGTTTGAGGTGTTCAGTGATCACAAAAGTCTGAGGTATCTCTTTGATCATAAAGAGTTGAATATGAGGCAGAGGAGATGGTTAGAATTTCTAAAGGATTATGATTTCGGTTTGAATTACCATCCTGGTAAGGCAAACGTTGTTGCGGATGCCTTGAGTAGGAAGTCCTTGCATATGTCGATGTTAATGGTCCGTGAGTTAGATTTGGTTGAGCATTTCAGAGATTTAAGTTTGGTATGTGAAACTACTCCGAATAGTGTGAAATTGGATATGTTGAAACTGACTAGTGGTATTCTGGAAGAAATTCGGAATGGACAGAAGTACGATGTTGGGTTAGTTGATAAATTGACATTGATCAACCAAGGTCAAGGAGGCGAGTTCCGGATTGATGAGAATGGTGTTATGAGATTTGGTAATAGGGTGTGTGTTCCGGATGTTGCAGAGATTATGAAGAGTATTTTGGAAGAAGGACATCGTAGTGGATTGAGTATTCATCCTGGTGCTACTAAAATGTACCATGATTTGAAGAAGTTGTTTTGGTGGCCGGGAATGAAAAAGGAAATTGCTGAGTTTGTGTATGCTTGTTTGGTTTGTCAGAAGTCGAAGATTGAGCATCAGAAACCGTCAGGATTGATGGAACCGTTGTTTGTTCCGGAATGGAAGTGGGATGGAATCTCTATGGATTTTGTGTCTGGTTTGCCAAGGACATCAAAGAATTGTGATTCTATCTGGGTTATTGTTGATCGGTTGACGAAATCTGCTCACTTTATTCCGATAAGAATGGATTATCCGATGGAAAGGTTGGCAGAATTGTATGTTGAGAAGATTGTGAGTTTGCACGGTATTCCTTCTAGTATTATGTCGGATCGAGATCCGAGGTTTACATCTAAATTCTGGACGGGATTGCAAGAAGCTTTGGGTACTAAGTTGCATTTGAGTTCCGCTTATCATCCACAGACAGATGGTCAGACGGAGAGGACGATTCAGTCGTTGGAAGATTTGTTAAGAGCTTGTGTGTTGGAGAAAGGTGGAGCTTGAGATAGTTATCTACCATTGATTGAGTTTACCTACAACAATAGTTTTCATTCGAGCATTGGTATGGCTCCGTTTGAGGCATTGTATGGTAGGAGGTGTCGAACACTGTTGTGTTGGTATGAATCTGGAGAGAGTGTTGTGATTGAACCGGAAATTGTCCAACAGACTTCGGAAAAGATTAAGATGATTCAGGAGAAGATGAGGACTTCTCAGAGTCGTCAGAAAAGTTATCACGATAAGAGGAGGAAAGATCTTGAGTTTAGCGAAGGAGAACATATTTTTATGCGAGTTACTCCGATGACTGGTATTGGTCGAGCTTTGAAGTCAAAGAAGTTGACTCCACGTTTTATTGGTCCGTTTCAGATTACCAAGAGAGTTGGGAAAGTTGCTTATCAGATTGCTTTGCCGCCGTCACTTGCAAATTTGCATGATGTTTTTCATGTATCTCAGCTGAGGAAGTACATTGCTGATCCGTCTCATGAGATTCGGGTAGACGATATACAGGTACGAGAGAATTTGACTGTGGAAGCGGTACCTGCGAGAATTGAGGACCGGAAGTTGAAACAGTTGTGAGGCAAGGAGATCGCATTGGTAAGAGTGGCTTGGGGAGGACCAGCAGATGGAAATGTCACTTGGGAGCTGGAGAGCCAGATGAAGGACTCGTATCCCGAACTGTTCGTCTAAGGTATGTTTTCGAGGACGAAAACTCTTTTAGTTGGGGAGAGTTGTGACACCCCAAATTTATTCAAGTGTTAAATAATTAGGAATTTAATTATTTAATTAATTAAAAGCTTAATTAATAATATTTTGGATTAAATGGATGAATTAATTATGAAATTAAAAAGGAAGACCGGGGGGTGTAAGGTTGAATTAGAGGTGTGTGAAGTAAAAAGCTCTACTAAATAATAACTAATTTATTTCTATTATTTGACAAATAATAAAAGGAATATAAAAAGAAGAAGAATAAAAGGAAAAGAAAAAGGAGGTTATTTAGGAAAAAGTCATTGTACGTGAAATTGGAGAAGAGAAGAGAAGAGAGGAAAAAGCCAAACGTCGTGAATTCGAAGGATCATCGCGAGGTAAGGGGTGATTTCAATTATTTAATATGCCTTGTAGATTTTGGGATCAATAGAATTGATTAAGCATGTTAGGAATCTCAATTTAGGATTTTCTAGGTTTGTAGAATTTGTCCCTAATGTTGTCAAATTGTGTGGAATTGAACCAATTGCATGATATAAGATTCTTAGGAATGGTTGAATTGTGTTATTTGACATTATGTTGATGATACTTGGGTGATTCTGGTGTTAATTGATGTGTTCATTCGTATGGGAATGAAAAAGAATAGATTGAGATACATAATGCTATCAAAAATAGCAGTTTTTGACTCTGCAGGTCGCAGGAACCGGTTCCCAGTGGGGAGGAACCGGGTTCCACTGTGTAAATTTACAAAAACTTGCAAAAAGGCACGTAGGAACCGGTTCCTGTATAGGTAGGAACCGGGTTCCCATACATTTTCCAGAAGGGTGATTTCTGAACTTCGCAGGAACCGGTTCCTGTATATGTAGAAATCGGGTTCTGCTGTAACTTTTTGAAAAATATTAAACTTTGAAAATTCATAACTTTCAAACCGTAAGTCCGATTTGAGTGCCGTTTTCGGCAGTATTTCTTAAATTAAAAATACTATCTTATAAAATAAGAAAATTATTATTTAAGAAAAATATTTTAAAAAGAGTCGAATTCCCGATTTTTGTAAACTTTGGTGTTTTGAGAATGATGTAGAATTGTTTGTAAATTGTTCTGATTTGGTGAATGAGAACTGATACTTATGTGTTGTGCCTGCTATCCATTATGATTGAGATGTGATCATGTGATATATTGGTTTTGGCATTATTTAGAATTATGTTGTGATCATATTCCGTTGATTTGATGTTGCATGCTGGTGATGTGCATGCATATGCATTGTTTGGTGGAGTTAATTTCCATTGTGTGAAATTTGACTTGTATTGCCGTTAACCGATACCCGGGAGATGATGGGTGGTTAGGATGGATTCGTGTCCGGGTGTTTATGGACGAATCGATGGTTGCTGTATCCGGTTGATGATGGATCAGTGTTGGGTGACTTGGTCACATGTTGGTACCACATGCATTGTGTCTGCATTTGTGTTTGCATGGAATTGTAACATGTTAGGATGTCTTCTAGTGTTACAATTCTTTGGTTAATTATTGATTTGTGCATAATGACTTGTATGATTGGAACTGTGTGTTGAATCTGAACTTATGCTAAAATGGGTGAAATAATATGCTTGTGATATACTGTTGATTGAGAAGCTTATAATGCATGTTAATTATGAGAAATCTCACCCTTACTTTAATGATTTCAGATTAAAGTTAGCAGCTCAGGAGTTGGTGAGGATGGCTCTAGAGCTATGTTACTTTAAGTCCGCGTGTCAGTGTCATGCTCTGATAGGTTGTAACACTGGGGGAAACGTTTGAATGATGAGTTTTATTTTATACTCTATTATTTAATTTATGTTGGGAATACTTATGAAGTGAAGTTATTCCGGTTTTGAGACATTTCCGCTGTGTATAACATGATGTTGATTTGAATATTTATCTTAATAATTCCTTCAATAAAGCATGATAACTGTAGATTTGAGGTTTTTATATTTATCTTGAATTGTGACATCCCTGTTTTCCATGTTACTCTGATTTAATTAATATATTCGCGGGTTAATTAGAAGTGGTGTTACAACATAACCCCATATAACTTCACAACACCACAAATTAAGCCCATTATCATATTTAAGCTTAATAATAAAATAATACTTCAACTTAATTTCACCAAATTAATTCCGATTATTTATCATGCCACAAAATAAAATAATTTTGACTTCGACGATAAAAATTCGAATTAATATAAAATATTCAAAAATATTTAGTTAAATAAATAATTAAATATCGGGGCGTTACACCACCTCTTAGATCCAAACAACCGCCGACGAAACATCCATGCTTGTCGTTGCACTAACAGTCGCTGCCACCACCGCGACCAAGCACGACGCATGACTCCCTCTGTCGATCTCTTCGCACAAAGCTCAGATCATCACCTCAAACCAAATCCACGAGGCGAACTCCTCGCGACCTCTAGATCCGCCCTAACCTCCGAGCAAATCACAACAACCACGCACACCTTCAATCGGCCTTTGTAAAGCATTGTCTGTAACCAATCGAAGACGACGGGTTCTAGCCACCACCCATCATTTTTCGATCTACTCCTGCAGAAAAAGATCTCCGCAGATTGTTATCACTATGAGGGAAAAAGAAGGAAAACCGAAGAATATACAGAGAAAAAACCAAATTTCCTCCTTCGAGTTTGACGCCGACGACTAACACCTATGACCATCTGCCGACGAGATCCACCGCACCAGCGATAACTTCCAACGCCGACCGCTCCCCTGACCGGAGACCCACCACCACGTTGCCGCGTTGCCAACTTCAGATCCGACAGGTTAATTGTTTTGTTTTCCTTGATTTCTCACTCTTGTTGGTTTGTTGATGATTTGATGAACTAGATGGATTTTTTCATCTGATTTTGATGGAAGAATTGAATCGTGAAAAGAGAAAGGTAGAAGGGAGAAACTTGTTATTTGTTTTTATTATTTTATTTCTTTAATATTCATTTTTTTATTAAAAAGAGGTGACACGTGTCGTGTATTAAATGGTGAGATTTAATTTTTTTAGAAAAAATATAATGTTGTCACGTTTTATCCTGCTGATACACCACCCTATATAATTTACATTACAACGTTGCTTTTCTTTTCCATTTGCTATATTGTTTTCAATTTACTTTGGTTTTATTATTTATGTTATCAAATTAGATTAAAAGATTATTGGGCATGGGTCTAAATTCAATAGCTCGATTTAAGACCTTGTTATCTACACTCTCGACAATTTACTAATCAACTAATTTTTACATCCACTGCATTTTTATTATTTATTATTTTTATTTTTTATTTTATTTTTATATTTCATTTATTTATTACTATAATTAATATTTTTAATATTTAATTTTATAATAAATTCTAAGTGTATTTATTCATTAATTCATATTTTTTACTAACCCATTTAAATCATTTTAATTGCATTAAAATTATTTTTCTCATGCATTAAAAAGATTTTTATATTAATATATTTAAAAAATACATAACTAATCAAATACTAATATTTTTACTAACTTAATTAATTTAAGAAAATTTTCAAAAAGAATTATGAAAATACATTTAAACGACTGCAAATTTCGTCTACAAATTCTGTTATTCACACACCCAAACTTGATTCAAGGAAAATTCGTAATATCTTCGTAATCCATAAAAAACACCAACCAACTACGAACTACGGATTTGGACTCTGATTCCTCATAAGAGGATACATAGGTACGCGGCTTAAAAACCAATGCGAGTTCCCCTAATAAAAATTAAAATCATATTCCTAAACCGTAAATATAAACCCTAGTATCCTTGTGAACAAGGTAGATGAGGGGCGTCTAACACCTTCTATTTTTCTAAAAACGAGTCAACAACTTAGAATCTCTGACCAAATTAGGGTTATCCTTTATATTCCCTTCCTAAATATAAAAATTAAGGGTGATGACTCTCATTTTCAAACCGGTTATTACACATGCAATTTTGTACGGAACATAATGTTAGGCTGTTAAGAACTAACACGAGAATAAAGTAGGTGTAGCGGAGATGAGGATGTTTCAGTGGATATGTGGTAAGACTCGACAAGATAAAATTAGAAATGAAATTATTAGAGAGAGTGTTGGATTATTGCATATTGTAGAGAAGATGATGAAAAATAGACTTAGGTGATTTGAGCATGTAGAGAGAAGACCTGTAGACTTTGTAGTAAGGAGAGTAAACTAGATGGAGAGAAGACAAACAATTCGAGAAAGAGGAAGACCCAAAAAGACTATAAGAGAAGTTATCAAGAAGGAATTTCGAAATTGATGATTTGATAGAGGCATGCACTAGTGCAGAAAAAACTTTTTACATCGGGCGAAAAGTACATTTTACATCGGATCTGGATCCAATATAAATTCAAGTGATGTAGTAAATCAAAGACATTTTACATCGGCCAATAACCCAATGTAAAAAATACACATACCACATCGGTTAAATGAAAGGTCTGATGTGAAAAAAAATAAAATTTAATATATAAATATATATATATATATATATATATATATATATATATATATATATATATATATATATATATATATATATATATATATATATATATATATATATATATATATATATATATATATATATATAACATCGGTTACGTAACTGGTCCGATGTAATATACTGATTTTTACATCGGTTTCTACAATGACCGATGTAATATTTTTCTATTTTTTAGCGGGAACGAGCTGAATTTTCTGTAATTTTTTTGTTACTTAATTTTTTTGTTGTACTTATCAACTAAAGACCATACAAGAGGTGGATAATACAAAAATAGATCATGGCCGAAATTAGATAAACGAGGATTGAAGAAGCAACAATAGATTTCATTCATCCATAGATTAAAATTCAATTAGCATAACATTACTTGTTCCAAATTTTAGATGATTTACAACAAATATAAAAATAAATCAATGTACCAATTCAAACCAAGAAAAAATGGGCTAGACATAAGTTGTTCCAAATAATATCCAGTATTGATGACAAGGAAGATTCTTACACTTTGATCAGGAACGATGACAAGGAAAATTCTTACACTTTGATCAGGAACGATGCCATCCCAAGACTTATAACCAATCAAGTGTAGTCTAAGTGTTCCAATAAAGTTCCGCATTATCCAAACTTGAGAGGGTAGCAAATCACCTTCAAAGACTTCCGGGAATGGAAGATGGTGTTGCTGAACTTGAGCGTACCCGAAATAACTAGCCCAAACTCCAGCCTTCCATGCTCATGGCGGTTCCGAACAATGTTTTTCTCCACAACACAATCTACAGTCTTGTTAACCAACCGTGTCATCTGAAACACGGATACATCTGGCCCATTGATGGGGAAAGTTGGAAGAGTTGGGTTGTCTAAAACAACACTCTCATTCATGTAAAACACCTCTGCGAAGGAATCAATGAAGCAATTTCCTCTCAATTTTTCGAATCAGAAAACCGTAATGAATTCCAATATGCACCGATTTGCAACACAATAATCGTTATAAGTTATGATAACTCCATAAAATATATACGCTCAGTAATACTATTTAACAATCAACAAGTGTTGTTTAAAAAAATAGATGGAAATTCATACCTTTCTTGTTCAACTTTGTTTCTGTTTTTTGATTTCCTTTTGTCTCTTGTTTTGATTTTTCGAACAAAACATATGTTGTGAGGTGGTAAGCAATATTTCTGTACTATTTTGAAACCACTTAACCAAAGTTAATGCTTGACACCAAACAACTTACTACAAATAGCTTGCTATTTATCCTAAATTATTGTAAGAAACTATGCTAGTTTTGATATGAGATTTAATGATCATGGTAACATACACAACATCACGTGGAGGGAAATGCTACCAAGATACAAATGCAGCTAACTAGTTAGCCATACAGATAGATACAAACCAAATAGAGAAAGTTACAATGTGATATAAAATACTCACAGCCCTTTCTGAAGTACCGGGAGGACCATCGAGAATTTTAATGCGAGCCCGAATCTCCTCTACAATTTTCTTAATAAAATCTCCTTAAATATTAATTGGGATCTGTCCTATTTACAGGTTGAAAGTTATGACAATAGTCTTCTTCCCTTGAATAATAGTAATTCATAACTCAAGTCACAACGGGACCTGGCCCAATTCAGGCCCATGTTACTTAGAAAAATGTCTTACCTTTACCAGAGAGTCGTGCAACTTAAGCTCCTCTAAGACTTCCTTCCTCAACTGAGAAAGTCCAAGCTTATCATCATCATCGTCGGCACACTCTTGCGCCAACTCATACCTATGAAATCATAAAAATTCAAGGAATAAACTTAAACAGTCAAGTTACTTACCATAACCTTTTACTAGTTTCATCTTGTCTTAAAAAAGGAGAGGGGATAGGTCTTGCCTGGTCTTGTATATTTTAAAGATCGAAACTCACCTCAATCAAATTTACACATACAAGTTCACTAAATAATCAAACTCTCTGTGATACGGTGGGAGAACTGACTTGAGGTTTTGCGTTTTTATTCGCAAATGTTTCAGTTTAGTAAGAGTCGCCACCGACTTTTTATTTTATCCTAAGGAAAAGTTAAAAAGCATAGAAAAAACCTTTGAGATGTTTCCTTGGGTTCGGGGAGTAGATTATAGAAAGGGAAGGTATTAGCACCCTTTCTATCCATGGTTATCCATGGGCTCTTAGTTGCTTGCTTAGATCACTTGCCTTGCATTTTCAATTGTTTGAAATGGTGCTTGGTGTGTGTGGTTTTGAAAAGAGGCCATGGTGGTGGCAACCTTTGTAATGATCCATGTTTGAATGTATACAAAGGTGTATTTATTTTTTTGAAAAGTTTTCAATGTTTTGAAAGTTTGTTTTGAGATTGTGTTGTGATGTGTATTTTTAAAAAGTAGGCAAGTGTGTTTTGCAAGTTGGTCAAGTAACCAAGAGTTGTCTACCCCTAAGTTTACTCAAAGATTTTTCCTATGTTTTAACCCTTTTAACAGTATTGTTCCACCATTGTATTTGGTGGACAATCTTGTGTTAGGATGCTAACGGGACGGGCGCGGGTCATCGTTTAGACCATGAATTCAATGGTGTCAAGTATCTTTGGCAAATTTTCCTTTAAGGGACTTGATCATTTTTAGGCAACTTTGAAAGCGTCATCGAGGGACTATGATCATTTGATTTGTTTTGTTTTGCCAAAGACACTCAACATGCAAGCATGACCCATTTTTGAAGGCAACAAGTGGAGTAACCCTAAGGGTGCAAGTGTGATTGGTGTTGTCCATTTTCATGCTTGTTTATCTTTAAATTAGGTCAAACTATTTGTTGGTTGATTTTTGCATACAAACCCTAGGTCTATCATGGCATAATTAGAAAGCTTTAAAATGCGGAATTTAAAGTCCTAAATTATTACAACATAATTATGGGGATGGGGGTACAAATGTTCAAATGGGGGATATTTAACAAGAAATTAAAATCTAAGCTATTACATCCATATTGAATATACAAATATTTAAAATGTACAATAATTAAATAAATACAAAATGCAAAATGTATTATGCACAAAAATGTTTTTTATATGTATGTAAAAGTGTTTTTCAATGTAAAATATAAACAAAAAATAAAAAGTCCATTTTTTTTGGATATTTTCATGATTTAGGGCAAAACCCTAATTTTCTAAATAAATGGTATTTATTAATTACATTATACACAATATTTGTTAATTATATACAAAAAATAAAAAAAGAGAAGTATATTGTAAAAAAGTATTTTTTAATATCAAATATTAAAAAATAAAAAATGTATTATTTTCATATTTTTGTCCTAAATATTTAATGAATATACAAGTATTTATATTATATACACTTAAATATACTAAATATATACAAAAATAAAAATATTAATTATTTTTAAAAAAAGAAGTATATTTCTTAGAAAATGTTTTCAAAAAGTAAATAAAAAATGATGGTTGAAAATATATATTTTATGTTATTTTTAATGTTTTAAATAAAAGGTATTTATTATTTTACATGTATAAGTTCAAATAAAACAAATAAAATCCAAATAAAATGCAAAAATGGGTGGAAAAATATTTTTAATATTTTTTATGTTTTGACAAAAAATAATAAGTCAGAAGAAAAAAAATAAAAAGTCAAAAATAAGCAAAATATCACACAATGGGTCAAGGGGGTGTAGGTGGAAAAAGATGGTGCAAACAGAAAAAACAAACTCAGGCCCAACCCAAGTCCACCTTCTTCAACCTCCAGCCATTTCTGTCAAAAAACGCGTGCCCTCCATGCTTGATTTAAACTTCCTGATTCTTTGACTTTTAGCAAAAACTCACAACATAAACATTATAGAGCGTCATGTCACGATTCTAAACATATAAAGAAGTTGTTCTAACTCTCAGAAATGAGAGAGAATTTCTCCTCCCCCAATTTCTGACCTAAGTTTTCTTCTATGTTCAGGTCCAAAATTCTCTCAGCACACACAATATAAATGAAAATTAACTACATGGATGACTTCAGGGCTATGAGTAGAACATGCTTTCTTCATAAACTTAAGCCTAACTATGCTTGGATAGAGAGATAGAAGTTCAAAATTTTACCTGTTCAGCTTGAGTCGTGTGCAGCAATGGAGGTACCTTCAATGGAGTTTGAGGATTTGTACAGCTTGCCTGAAGTCCAAGGATGCTCCTCCAACCTCTAGCTTGCTTTGAAACTAACTGAATCGAGCTATGTAACTCAACCTGCACAACTGGAAAGTGAAAATGGCAAACTTGGTTAGGGGTGTTACAGTCTGTATCTAGGGCTTGGGATAGTTTGTATGGATGCTATAGAATGTGTTTGAAGTGGTTCAATATGCAAGTTTTCTTCTCATCTAAGCAAAGTTTGTCAAGTTGGGTTATAGGCTCATACAGGCCCCTCAAGCATGCTGCATTTTCTCTTCTTGATCAGTGGGATTTGTCCATAAACTTGTGCCTCAAAGATCTGCTTGTACTTCCAAGATATGGACTTTGACATAAAGTGGACCTTTTCAAAAATGGCAAAAATGCTTTTTCTAATTATGGACTAATCTTGTATGTAATGGCTAAATACACCAAATAAGACTTGAACACAAAGGATATGCATTAAATTATTGAGTGTGAGAAAGATTAGAGGCCTGTAATCTAGCTTGAACCATGCTGAGTTTGAAAATGCAAAGTGTATGAACATGCCTTTGTCAAGAGCAAAAGTGGATTTTGCCCAACTTTGCAAATTTGATTCTCCCTAACCACAAGGGTGTTTGAGAAGTTCTTAGACAATTTGGAAAGCTTGGAATGTGTACTACAATCTATCTTTGTAATGCAAATTGAAATTCCAAGTGGAAGCATGTGAAAAGTGGCCATTAAGTTGGGCAAAAATCCTGCCTAAAATAGGTCAAAAATTTTCTAAGTTAAGAATGTTTTGCACCCTTGTTCCAGAAATCATAACTTGAGCTACAAGCTTCTTTTGAGGAAACTTTGTGAATCAAAGTTGTAGATTTTGCAATGGACTACAACTTTCATGTTTTGAGTTTTGTTTGAATCCAAATGTATCTTGATGAAAAAATGGGACAAAGTTAGGAAAAAATAAGGGAATTTTATAACTTAGAAAATTTCTAAGTTATGAAATTTTATTCATTTTAAACCCTAATTTGCAATTTTGGGTTTCTTGATAAACAAGTTTCATAATTTGACATGTCTTGATGAAAAATGAATCTTGGCACTTGATTTTGACCAAAAAGTCAAAGTTTGACTTTTCAGTATACAGTCAAATTTGATCAGTTGACTGGAAAATTCATCTGTCAATCTTGTGCATTTGGAACCTTTTGAACTTGTTGAATGTGTCAAGACAATGCCATTGAGTCCTTGAGTCCATATGTGAGCTTGATTTGCCATTGGTTAGGTCAAACAGTCAAAAATTGCCTTTGTGCAGTCAAAACCCTAAAAATGACCATTTTGCCCTTTTGGTGATCTGATCAAATTTCTTGTGGAATTGTGATCCAAACTTGACCAAATGGTTCATATGAGTTCAATATGTTGATGTGGGTCAAAAATCATGAGGTTTGACTGTCAAATGGCCACAGTTGACTTTTTTCCCCAATACAGCTGATTTCTAGGTCAACTGTCCAATTGACTGGGCAAAGAATGAAATCAAGGCTTAAAACTTGGTATGGATAAACTTGTGAGTCCAATATGAAGCATGAAAGTCACTTTGGGTATTTTAGGTCAAAACATATTTGTGCAAACTCAAACCCTAATTTGGGTCAACAGTGCAAGGAGGAGTCTTGAGCAGGACAAACCCTAACTTGATCTTGAGCTCCAAGAGTCTTGTGATGAGAAAATATTGGAGAAATGAGAGGGCAAATTTTGGGGTACAACACTCTCCAATTTAAGTAGCTAAGAAAATTGACAAACAGGAGGGGCAAACATAAAATAAAATTTCATACTCATGAACTTTTAGTTGCATTCAATTCCAAAATCCCTAAGTTCAGTTGCATTTATATTAAAATCACATGAATCCAGTCGAGACATCAATTCACTTCCGCCAACCAAGAAAACAAACATATTCTATTTAGTGTTTTGTCAATCGTGGATAGCAGAAAATAGAAGTCGGTTAAAATTTTCGCTAGGCAGTATCTATAGCTGCGATTTGACCATATCTTGTACTAAATAGAGTATCTCAGACATAAATTAAAATTTAATATGCATGATCTGTTAGTTGCACTCATTTCCAAAATCCTCATTCAATTTCACTTACTTAAAAATCATATTATTCCATTCGAGAGAGCAATTCATTTCCACCAATCAAGACAAGAAAGATATCCTAATTAGTGTTCAAATTCAGATAAGCAACGTCTGTAGCGCCACTATAGCACAATTTAAGCGTATCTTGTACTAATAGGGTATCTCAGAACAATAACAACAATGATTCTAACATATCTGTATAGTTATCTACAGAGATCAAGAATCCAAATCAAACACCATTTATATATTTCATCTAACTACCAAAACAAGAAAAAGTATATGAAAGAGAGTTACGCTTTAGCAAAAGAACGAAGAAAATGAACATCTTGTGCGATGTAATGACGGAAGGAATCGGTCTTGAGGTTACCGGAGGCTAAAGAGATGACAAAAGGAGTGAACAACGCAAAGATTGATTCACGGTTGAACTTGATCCAGAAATGCTTCGCAAGTCCAATTTCGCTAAGGTTATTGGTAACGGCCATTGGGATTTGGATTGTAGACGACGATCTTGAACGGAAAGTTCAGAATGAGATTGAGCGCTTGTCGTTGATATTCGAAAGGGTTTGAGAGGAACCACTGCATGTGCATCGACACGGTGGCGATGATTCTATCACTGTAATTCGGTTGTTTTCTTTCTTGGCAAGTCTTGGAGTTTACAGAGAGAGAGCCCGAGCCAGATGTGTTGCTGCTGTGAGACGGGAACGAAGGAATAGTTCTGGATGGGAGTATGACAGCGTGAGAAAACTGTGTCGGTGGATATGACACCTTATCATATTTTTCGTACCGGTGGTTCTTGATAGAACATTATAGTAAAAGTTGATTTATGTAGTCAATTTTATCTAATGAGATAAGGCGTAATTGTTGTTTTATTAATAAAATAATTTTTTTGTACACTTGCAGGTAATACATTGTGATTTTTTTAATAATAAAATGAATACTTTTATAATCAATATGTTCACTTCCTTCCCGATTGTTTAAGGAATGAACAACTTTTTGTGATCTCACGTACTGGTTTGTTTGTGGTTCTGATAAAAGTATATGTCCATGTACCAGCCAAAGCTCCTAGAATAGGTGAAATTAAATAAATCCATATCCCTCTATATTCGTGGTGCACAATAGCTGGACCTAAACTTCTCGCTGGATTCATTGATGCTCCTGTGATTGGCCTGTCAAATATATTTTAAATCACAAAGTTTAACATTTCTCATAAAAACATGTAACATCTAAATTTTATTTAAACATTGCACTTAATGATTTATAGCAATTAGGAAGGTCTTAAGATTAATACCCAGCAAACAACACATTTAGAATAATTGCAGATCCAACTGCAAGTCCAGCCAATTCACCGATCTGCAAAAATAAATAAAATTACATAAATTAAAACCAAAAATTGATAGATTTTCATAGACCAAATACTTTTTTAAGTATTTTTACTTTTAATATTTTTATTATTAATATCAATCAAATTTTTTTTTTAAATTACCGCTCTGTCATCGGTGGCAACTCCAGAAATGATGAACATAAGATAGAAAGTAATTATAAATTCAATGACAAAAGCTTGAAGGTCAGAACCGGCTGGAAGTGTTCCTACAAATTGATTTTCTTTGCCAGTGAATACAAGTTTCAGAGCTCCACTTGCAAGTAGGGATCCAACGAGTTGAGCGATTATATATGGTGGTACCTGCATGTCAAAATCAAATTAAAAATTAATAACTAAGTTTTTTTTTACAAAAAAAAGTACTTTCTTAGGTAAGACTTTACCTGCACCAATGGAAATCTTTTGGTAGATGCATGAGCAATTGTAACCGCAGGATTAAAATGAGCACCAGAAATATGGCCAAGAGAATATACCAATACCACAACGCAAAGTCCCCAAACAATTGCGATTCCAAGAAGTGTCACTACATTATCGTTGTTAAGATTTGTAACTACAACACCACATCCAATAAATATTAAGAAGAATGTTCCCACCACCTCTGCTATCAACTATATTCAACAATAAACACAATTATTTTGTATAGTCATAATTTTATTTAAAATATCATGTATCATATATTATATACAACAATTGAACTTTTTTAAACATCATAAAATCACCTTCTGTAAAAGAGGAACATGAGCTTCAATGCTTGAGTCATCACACATTTGTGTTGCATTGTCGTCTACATTTAAAACTGCATCGAGATTTCCATTGCAAGTTGAATTATCACCCTCCATGTTTAATAGAAAATAATTAAGGATAAAATTAAGAGATAACTTATATTAAATAATTATGCTTTGTTTATGAGAATAAAAATGATGGATGAAGAATTGAGATAGAACACGATCAATTTATATGGTTTAAAGTTGTTTAATGACATAGTTGACCGAAAATATATGCTTTTAATTGGATTAAATGAATTGGCAAAACAAAATCTAAAGATAGATTATTAATCTTTAGATAAATTTTGTTAATTAGATAAAGTTTGACGTGGATTAGATACACTACAAAGAAAATTAGAGTTTTATAAAAATTATGACAGTTACTTAATAACTGTCGTAATTGGCGCATAGAAACAAGGGTTACAACGGTTGACACTAACTGTCTTTACTTTTTTAAAAATTAATAAACATTGTGACAGTTAACTCTGAGGTGCCTCTCTGTCTTTCTATGCTTTCAAATTTTGTATGTCATTATTTTGTGACTTCATTGTATTAATGACTGAGCAATGTTGTTTGTTTGCTTTAAAACTTAATAATCACGTAGCTCTTATTCTATGTGAGTCTATGACAAATGGTTTATGTATAGTGTTTGTTATCTAACAATAAACTTGTTTGAAACTTACAAAAACTTGTGATTCAACTTTGTTATATTAGTTGTTTGTGTTTCTACCAGAACATGTATATGGGAGCTGCAGTATAACAGTACTAGAAAGGTGTTTTGGGCTAAATCCATTTCAGGTTCAACAAGTCTTGGGGATATCATATTAGTATAAGGAGTTAGATGATTTTTATTTGAGATTGGTAGCATATTTGGATCCTTTATCTAGGTAAAAGTTTCTTCTCTTAACTTAAAAATGAATAGACTTATCACCCTTGCCTTTTTTTTTCAATTATACTTTTCAAGTTTTGATGGTCTTTTGGTACAAGAATATTATTACTAAGCTCACTGTAATTCCATTTCATTGATTTTTGTGACATTGTTATTGCTTCATATGTTGAGTACTTGACATTTCATTGATCTCCTGTTGATGATTTTCACAGATTCAAGCTTATTTTCTTGTTCTTGTTGACATTATGGATAACTCACATACCCACCATGGTCAGCCATGTTGGTTTAGAGTACTAAAGGTTTGAAGAAAAAGTAAACAAATACTATAATGTTATCCTTTTGTTTTTGTAGTGATGTAGTGATGAAAAAATTGATTATTTTACTAATAATTGTTTTTACTTTCAGTACATCCGATTGGATTTCAACTTGGGAAACCATCAGAAATGAAAAAAGCGGTTAGAATAGCACTAATCATCTGTGCACGTGTATACTTCTCAATAGGTCTATTTGGTTACCTTTTATTTGGTCTTTCAACTCAATGAGACATTCTAATCAATTTGACCACAATGCTGATTCATCTTTTGGTCATTTACTCAATACTTTAGTTTGTTTAAGCTTTACTTTTCATATCATGTTGACACATAGGTGATTTTAATTACAAGTCTGATCCAGATATCTAGAAGAGAGAAGGCAGCAAATATCAAGCATGATCTAGATATTGATGTCTACATGAAGGTATACATACAGAAGCTATTGTCAGTCTTGATATAGTTGTTGGGATTCATATCTTTGCATATCTAATTGTATTTTGCTATTACAGGCAGTTGCAACTGAAGGTCAAGAGTCAAGTATTTCAACAGATTGTGTACTGAAGGTAATATTCTCATTAGCATGATAAATCTTGTACTAGTCTGTATATCAAAATGAACATTGCCCGATGTTCGTATTGAATTTAATTTAATATTGCATTTTTTAATGGTTGCTCCCAATTAATATGTCGTTACCAAACTATAATAGTGTTCCTTTAGAACTTGTACTCAAGTAACCTAACACACCATAATCCAATAATTTCCAATGAGATTTACAAATACTTCCACAATTTTTCTCTCATTCGATTTTGTCGATGAGACCCCAACGCTCAACATATTACACGGTCCATATTACACTCACTTAGCCTCACACAAAGGTTAAGTATCCTCCAACTCAATAATTAATTTCTTCATCTTCGCATCATCAAGAATACAAATTCGATTACAGAATCTCAACACACCCTGCACATCTAACTTGAAATCATCATTCTCAGACTGATCGAGTCCAACCATCGAATCTACCAACATCTAACTTCTGAGCTTCTTTGATACTGTCTAGAAAATCATTGTTAATATTCAACATCCCCAACATAACACTCTTCGGTTTCACTTTGCAAACTAAGCTCATATCTCTGAACCGTTCAATTAATTCCAATTCTTTAACCATCATTGCCGACATATGTAAAGTCTTTCCACTTAAAGCATCAGCCACGACATTAGCTTTACCTGGATGATAATTCAAACCAAAATCATAATCTTTCAACAACTCCAACCATCTTCGTTGTCTCCTATTCAATTCTTTCTGGTCAAATAAATACTTTAAACTCTTATGGTCACTAAATACTTCAAATCTAGAACCAAAAAGATAATGTCTCCAAATCTTCAACATAAACACCACCGCTGCTAACTCTAAGTCACACGTAGGGTAATTCCTCTCATGAACTATGAGTCGTCTAGAAGCACAAGCAACAACTTGTCCATTCAGCATTAGCACACCACTAAGTCCCATCTTAGACGCACTCATAATACACTACAAATGACTCACTCGGATTAGGCAAAAATAATATTGGAGCAGTCATCAATTTTTCTTCTTTTATTCTATAGAACTTTATGCACATGCAACATACCATACTTGCAACATACCATACACGTAGCATTTCTTGTATAGCCTTCACTTTAGCTGGATCAACCTCAATGCCTTTGTTTTTGACAATAAATCCCAAAAGTTTACCAGACCTAACTCCAAAAGCGCACTTGCTTGGGTTCAGTCTGAGCTTATACTCCTTCAACCTGACAAACAACTTTTGCAAATGACCAAGGTGTTCTTCTTCTGTCTGTGATCGAGCTATCATGTCGTCTATGTAAACTTCGATCTCATGATGTATCATATCATGAAACAAAGCTACCATGGCGCGTTGATAAGTTGCCCCTGCATTCTTTAGTCCGAATGGCATCACTTTGTAGCAGAAGGTACCCCATTGCGTGACGAAAGTAGTTTTCTCCATGTCCTCGGGGGCCATTTTGATCTGGTTGTATCCCGAGAATCCATCCATGAAGGAAAACACCTTGTGCTGAGCTGTGTTGTCAACCAAGATGTCGATATGTGGCAGCGGAAAATCGTCTTTAGGGCTAGCCCTGTTCAAATCCTGATAGTCTACACACATTCTGACTTTGCCGTCCTTTTTAGGCACGGGCACAATGTTAGCAATCCATTGTGGATAGGAAGTAACAGCCAGAAAGCCAGCATTGAATTGTTTCATTACCTCAGCTTTAATCTTCTCAGACATGTCAGGCCTCATTCGGCGGACCTTTTGCTTGATCGGTGAACAGTCTTCTCTTGTGGGAAGACGGTGAACCACAATATCTGCGTCTAACCCTGGCATGTCTTCATAAGACCAGGCGAAGATTTCAACATATTCGTTCAACAACTACACTAAGCGCCCCTTGACACTTGGTTCCAGGTTGGCACCCACTTTTACTTCCTTCCTGTCTTCCTCTGTCCCTAAGTTAATGGTTTCTAGCAACTCTTCATGAGGCAGAATGGCCCTCTCTTCTTGTTGTAGAAGTCTGGCTAACTCTCCCGGCACTTCACAATCTTCGTCAACTTCGTACTCAGCATGATTGACCAAATCTTCAGAGTTATCGAAGGCTAAAGCAGAATAGTCACCCATGGAATCCGGAGTGGATGGGTACCTGCATTTGTGAGTGTGGGTGTGTGTAAGGGATAACCATCCTTAAACAAACAAAAATGCAAAAGGAAAGAAAATGAACACAGCAGTTTATAGATGAAAAATGTCCAATGATTCATTAAAACATGGCATATGATTATGAAGAAAAGCAAGCCCTTACAAATGGACCTACATGCCCCGGGCAAGGCATGAGGTGAAAATAGTGTGCGAATTGTTTTAGTTATTACAGACCATAAAAATGGGAAATTGTTCAAAGATAAAATTACTGGTTGATAAAGGTGATAGGAACAAAATCCTTTGCTTCCCAGTTGCTCAAACGCCCTTCGACGGTCGGAAAGATCCAATCTTCAAAGTGGCTCTCTTCATCTTCATATTCTACAACATTGATTCCATGGTGAGAGATCTTGATGGGTGGCCCTCCAGCCTTGGAGCGACGCATAGCCTTTTGTCCTGAGCAGTGAACCCTAACCCATACTTGTCTGTCTTATGGGGGAAGTCAGGCAATTGTCCCCATAATGTACTCTTCCCTTCTTTGATCACCGCCTCTGTGTCCTTGAGAGATGCCATCCTAGATACATGCTTGGGAACGATAGGCATCTCGACCATTATCTTCGCAACTGCTACCTCAGGAGACACTTCCTCAAAATGTTGGAAAGGCGTTTCGATGAACTCGCCATCCAACTCCATATAGCGGAAGGAATTGAGATGACTTATCATGTACTCTTCCTCGCCGTGCACTGTTATAATCTTACCCTTAACAGGATATTTCAGCATTTGGTGCAAAAAGGAGGTAACTGCCCCGACATAATGGATCCACGATCTCCCTAGCAAACACGAATATGACGGACGAATGTCCATCACGTAGAAGGTGGAGTTGAAAACTTTTGTGCCTACTTTGATAGGAATATCAACCTCTCCATGAACCATTCTCTTGGAACCATCAAAATCCCTAACAACGATGTTACTAGGTTTGAGAGTCAGTCCTTCGCAGTCCAAACGGTCTAAGGCTTTCTTTGGCAGCACATTCAAGGAAGAACCAGTATCAACTAAGACATGGGCGAGAGTGGTTCCCCGACATTCAACTGAAACATGTAACGCATCGTTGTGTTTCCTTCCTTTGGGAGTTAAGTCAGCATCGGAAAAGCCAAGGCCATTATCAGCAGTAAGACTGGCCACACATTTCTGAAAATGGTCAGCCGAAGTCTCTTGGGGTACATGTGCCGCTTTCAAGAATTTGATTAGGGCCTTAGCATGGGCCTCAGAACATAGCAGGAGAGCTAACATTGAAATTTTAGAAGGGGTCTGCCCTAACTGTTCCACAACGTCGTAGTCACTTTTTCTTATTATTTTCAAGATTTCATCCATTTCTTTCTGAGTGGTTTTGAGGATAACCACAACATGAGCCTTCGTCCTGACAAGCACTTCCAGTATCCCCTTACCCTTGTCGGTAGTATCAGCAGATGGTCTTACTTCAGGGGTATCTAATTTTTCAATCACTGGGCCTTGCACAGATGGTCCAACAGGTACAGAAGCTTTCAAGGGTTCGAAAATTGCTCGAGGGGGAGCAATCTCCGGAGAAAAGATCCGGCCACTACGGGTTATCTTGCTTGTACCCACGATGTTCCCTATATCAGGGTTTTCTTCTTCAGAAATCTCTTGGACTGTTTCGATTTGTTTGATACCATGGTAGAAGATTTCTCCCCCATAGTTCCATGGTATCGTTTTGCTTGATTGGTACGGGACAGATCCCAACATGGTGATCTTTAAAGGTACACATTCAGAGTTGGGTGTAATCCTGACAGGCCTTTTGCAAGCCTTGGGAGGATTGTCAGAAATGGTTATAATTGCAATATCATTGGTAGAAGTAGCAACAGTATCAGGAGTAACAGGATTGAAGGTATCAACAAGGGTTTTCTGGAAAAGTATCTCTTGGGTATCCATCAGGCGTTGGACACCTGACTTCAACATTGGGCAATCACCTCGTATGTTCAAACAAAAATAAAAGTCTTTACCACAACCAGGAAAGATCTCGGCTCTCAACAAATTTTCTTTAACCGCAAGTAACGGCGTCAACAGGTCAATAACACCAGTAACATGAGTGTCCTCCATAACAACATGAATATTGTGGCCGTGCTTGGGCATCGGAGCAGATATAACATTGGGCTTCTCAGGAGCATCAAATTCTACTTTCTTAGCATCAATCAGATCCTGGATTTTGTTCTTAAGTGCCCAGCAATTATTGGTATCGTGCCCAGCACTGTCGGAATGGTAAACACACTTGGCATTGGAGTGGTAGTATGGAGAGGAGGTGTTAGGGTTCTTTGGTTCTTCCTTCAAACTGGTCAGATTCAGCTTCAACAAATGAGGAAGTACCTGAGCGGGCTTCATGTTGATGCGAGTGAACTGCCGTTGTGGCCTTTCCACCCGTTGTTGATTAGGTCTCGACTGATTGTTACGAGGTTGATCATTTGACGAGTTTTGAATCATCACAGCCCCTACAGTCGGCCGACACTCAGTTCTTCCTTGTCCCTTCTGAGAATACACAGCAAATGCTTCCTTCTTGATTGGGAAGGGTTTCTTAACAGCCGTGGATGCGGAAGCATCCTTTTGAATCTTTCCACTTTTAATACCGGCCTCAACCCTTTTGTCGGTCAAAATCAATTCAGTAAATCCCGCAGAAGAACTTCCGATCAGATGATTGAAGAAGGGGCCAGACAGGGTCCTCAGAAACATGACAACTAACTCCCTATCTGATAGCGGTGGCTGCACCCTTCCAGCCAGATCACGCCACTTCTGGGCGTACTCTTTAAACCCTTCATTGGAAGCCATCCCCATACTTTATAACTGAGTATGAGTGGGCGCCAAATCAGCATTGTATTGATACTGACGATAAAAAGCAACTGCCAAGTCTTCCCAATTGTGAACCTCTGATCTTTCGAGCTGATAAAACCAGTCTAACTGCGTGCCAGACAAGCTGTCTTGGAAAAAGTGTACCCAGAGGTCTTTATCGGATGAATAGGGTTGGATTTTTCTGACATACGACCTCAGGTGCATCTAGCTGAAGCAGAGTTGATCATGACTGAGGTACACAGTGGTACATTTGGCACCCACTTGAGCGGACATACGATGGCTAAAAAGATTCTAAGGGCAGGCTACTACTGGTCTACCATGGAAGCTGATTGTCATCAACATTCCCGTACTTGCCACAAATGCCAAGTCTATGCTGACAAGGTACATATTCCTCCAGTTCCTCTCAGCGTTCTGATAGCTCCTTGGCCATTCGCAATGTGGGGCATTGACATGATTGGAGAGATCAAACCCACGACATCCAATGGACATCGCTTCATCTTGGTTGCTATTGACTATTTTACCAAGTGGGTCAAAGCAGCTTCCTTTGCCTCAGTTACAAAGAACGTGGTTTCCCGCTTTATCAAGCAGAACCTCATATGCCGGTACGGTTTCCCCGACAGGATCATCACAGACAACAGTACGAATTTGAACAACACTATGATCACCGCTCTATGCGAACAGTTCAAGATTTATCATCACAATTCATCTCCCTATCGTCCGAAGATGAACGGTGCTGTTGAAGCTGCGAACAAAAATATCAAGAAGATCATTCAAAAGATGACAGTTACCTACAAGGACTGGCATGAGATGTTACCATTTTCTCTGCATGGATATCGTACCACAACACGTACTTCAACAGGGGCAACCCCGTTTTCTTTGGTATATGGCATGGAAGCTGTTCTACCCATGAAAGTTCAGATTCCTTCAATGGTATCCGTGTCTGGAATGCACTTGAACTGTATCTGGAGACTGAGTCTGTATGAGCAAAGGAATGGCGTCCGTGTTTGGAGCGTATCTGAGCTTGAACTGTATTTGAACTTCAAATGAATATCAGAATGACTGCCCTGTCTGGAGTGTATCTGTATTGTATCTGAATTTGAGATCTGTATGAGTAGCAGAATGACTTCCGCGTCTGGAGTATATCTGAGACTGTAACTGGGATCTGAATAAGTGACAGAATGACTTCCGTGGCGATTGCATTGGGGAGAATCAAGCTGTTGGTGGAAGGGCCAGAATGACATCCGTGTCTGGAGCATATCTGAACTTGAAGTTGATAATTGAATCTGAATGAGAGATAGAATGGCCGCAGTGTCTGGAGCGTATCTAGTCTGTATCGGATTGCTGAAGTCTGAATGAGTAGTAGAATGACCGCCGTGTCTGGGGTGTATCTGTACTGTATTTGACTTGAAATTCTGAATGAGTAATAGAATGACCGCCGTATCTGGGGTGTATCCATACTGTATCTGAATAATTGTTAACGATAGCCTTTTAATCTTATCCTGAAAAGGGTAACATGTTAGCTAAAACACAAAGTTATGTTGCATGATATGTATGATGCAATGAACTGTATTTCATCAATGTTTATGATATATGAATGTAATGGTTATGCATGTAGGCTGAGTAGATGCCTTGTTGAGGAATATAAATTACGGATAGCTGGAGATAATGAAATCTTTGACTGCTTGTCGGGGAAAATAAATCCTTGACCGATGATGAGGATTCAAAAATATTTGATTGTTGAAGATGAGAAATCCTTGCCGACTGCTTGGGGAATAAGGAAAACTCTGAACATCTCTACTGGGGAGTTAAAACCTGGGAGACTTCTGCCAGAGAAATGAGACCGAGAATCTTCAATCTGCTGGGAAACAAACTCTGGAGAGAATGTTTAGACTATTCTGGCTCCACTGGGGATTGGGTTTTCAGGGTTTTTGGGCTCCACTGGGGATCTTGAAGCTTTAACTCTGAGGGGAATCTTGAAACTTAACTCAGCTTGGGGAATCAAGTTTTTAGAACATACTGGCTCTGCTGAGAACCTTGAAACTTAACTCTTTATGAGAATTTTGAAATTTAACTCAGCTGGGGAATCATACTCCAAATTTTAGCTTTGTTGAGGATCCGAATGGTGTATTGCAAGGGTTTTCTTCTGAAATGGCATAAAGATATCTTCCTACACCTTCAACCTATCAGTAATTATCTTTTTTTTCAATTCTATTTTATTTATAAGCAGTGATTATATCCAAATGCATATGTCTTTTTAACAAAACATTGGACGTTTTCAAATAAAACATAAGTGTAAAAGAAAAGAAAGGCAAGCAAATTCCTGCATTTTGAAGTATATTTGTATTAACTTTTGTGAGTATCTTTGTACAAAGGAGACAAACATCCTAGTAAGAGAATGTTGCCGTAAAAATTGAAAAATTTTATACAAAAGAAAGATGGCTACATGTAACAATTCCATGGGATTCCCATTCTGCTATAGCCTTCACAACTCTGAATATCTTGTCCATTTGCTGCTTCGTCTGCCGATGACTAGATTGATCAGAAGCTTGGAGTTTGTTGGTGAAGAGATTGTTCTTGAAGTGATCCGACGAGACATAGTCATACGCTTCTCCATAATTTAATGCATATCCATTTAGTTAAGGTATTATCTTGGTCATTAGGGCATTGTACACAAGATTAAGCCCTAAATGGTAAAAGGTATATTGCCATTTTTGCAAAAGTTTACTTTATGTCAAAACACTAAGCCTTGAGCCTTGAACAAAATCTGATACTGCAAACCAAATCCATGAATTAGAGGGGCCAAGAGTTTTATGTGCAGGGTGATAGGAGGGTCTGTACAAAGCTATAACATCACTTCCACTATTTTGCTTCAAGTAGAAGAAACTTGCAAAAACAGAAGCAATCTATCACATATGTAAAAAACCAACTTACACAAACATTACAAACAAGTTTGATACCTCCTAACAAGCCAGAAACACGACCCCTTTGCCTCTCAAACTCCCTTGTACACAGAATCACTGTTTTTCTGCAAAACAGGGCAAGCCCTGCAGAATCATCTCCATCTCCATTCTCCCTCGTGCGTTTTACCTCAAATTTGTTCCAATACCTTCCACTCAACTCACCTGAACTATCCCAGGCCTCCATTGCTAGCTGTAACACCATTAACACACATTTCCATTTTTGTTTCAAAGCTTTGCAGGTTGAGTTCTGTGGCACGATTCAAGCCATTTCAAAACAAAGTAAGCATTGAGAAAGCTTCCTTGGACTTCAGGCAAGCTCAAAAGAAGCTCAAACACCCTTGAAAGTTGCTGCATTGGCCAGCTCGAAGTCAACTGAAACAGGTATTTCATGGACTTCTATCTCTCTATTTAGGAATAGTTAGGCTCAGGTTTGTGAATGAAATATGTTGTACTCATAGCCCTGAAGCCACACATATGCTTAGATTTCATTTACATTAATCGTGCTAGGAGAATTTCACCCATGAACTTTCTGAAAAAACTAGGTTAAGAATTAGGGCCAGAGAAATTCTCTCTGGTCTTTGAGAGTTAGCTTAAGTTTTTTATATGGTTGAATTCATTGTTTGATGCTCTACAAGTTTCATGTTATGAGTTTTGTCAAAAAATCAAAGAATCAGGAGATAGCCATTGATGTACAAAACGCGCGTTTTGTGAACAAGAGGAAGAAGATGAAGTCTGACTAGGCTGAGCCTGGTTGTTTTTACTCTTTACACATGCATTTTCAGTTTACACATGCTTCCAAAAATCATAACTTGAGATACAAGCCTCTTTTGAGAAAACTTTGTGAATAAAAGTTGTAGACTTTATGATGGACTACAATTTCATGTTGCAAGTTTTGTTTGAATCCATTTGCATCTTGGTGAAAAAATTGGACAAAGTTAGGAAAAAATAAGAAAATTTCATAACTTAGAAAAATTCTAAGTTATTAAATTTTTTCCATTTTAAACCCTAATTTGTATTTTTGGGCTTCTTGATGAACAAGTTTCATAATTTGACATGTCTTGATGAAAAATGACCCTTGGCACTTGATTTTGACCAAAAAGTCAAAGTTTGACTTTTCATTGTACAGTCAAATTTTGATCAGTTGACTGAAAAATTCATCTGTCAATCCTATGCATTTGAGATCTTTTGAACTTGTTGAATGGGTCAAGACAAAGTCATTGAGTCCTTGAGTCCATGTGTGAGCTTAATTTGCCATTGGCTAGGTCAAACAGTCAAAAAATTGCCTTTGTGCAGTCAAAACTTTAAAAATGACCATTTTGCCCTTTTGGTGATCTGATCAAATTTCTTGTGGAATTGTGATCCAAACTTGATCAAATGGTTCATATGAGTTCATAATGTTGATGTGGGTCAAATTTCATGAGGTTTGACTGTCAATTGGCCACAATTGACTTTTTCCCTAATACAGCTGATTTCTAGGTCAACTGTCCAATTGACTGGGCAAAAATTTGAATCAAGGCTTGAAACTTGGTATGGACAAACTTGTGAGTCCAACATGAAGTATGAAAGTCACTTTGGGCATTTTAGGTCAAAACATCCTTGTGCAAACTCAAACCCTAATTTAGGTCAACATTGCAAGGAGGTGTCTTGAGCAGAGCAAACCCTAGCTTGATCTTGAGTTCCAAGAGTCTTGTGATGAGAAAATGTTGATGAAATGAGAGGGAAAATTTTGGGGTACAACATATGCCAACAACATATTATGCTTGAACTCGTCTCGAACAACTGCGATAATAATCATTTGTGCACAAAAGCCTCTAGTTCCATAAACGACTTCAGAGTTCCTCCATAGGAACACTAATCCGATACTCGAAACACAAGATATGAATTTCCAAAGTTATCCGAAAATATTAACACCGATGTTATGTAACGACATACTATTACACATCTTATGATAACATCAGAACATAATTTCTTTATACCAGTACCAAAATTTACCATCCTTGAAATCGTACTCATCTCTTTGCATTTCGACTCTGACTCGCGATTCAAAATATTCCAACAACTTCAACAACTTTTAAAATCACTCACAAGGATCCCACGACAAGGTCTACAGCAATATGTCACTCTATCATCGTTCAAACATCGACATTTTACGCAAGGGCTACTCAAACTGAAAACTTCACGGTCCACCAGCAGCGCTGAAACATCACAACTTTCTAAATTCCATCTTCTAAAAATTATCCTGGTTACTTAGTAATCATCTTCAGAAACATCTGGGATTTACACTCTACTCGTATATCAACAACAGTTACATTGTTCCTCATCCTTCAAGAAGTAAACATCAACAATGTCTGATCGTCCTCCCTCAAGACGCTCCAACTTGATTAACAAACAAAATCTTTAATCCATGTCACATTCGAATTCGAGAAACACCAAAACTTCAACAATACTTGCATTGTCGCCATCAACAACATACTGAACTAACATCTTACAACCGAAACATATATGAGAAGCAAAGCTTCTCCCCCACTTATCTTCAAACCAACTCCTGCATACAAGTGATTAGGAAAGTAAGCAAGCACCGACAGTGTTTCACACACTTGTCGCGTACTAAGAAACAAAAAACATTAGACAACTTGGTTGGACGGACCGACCTACTCTGATACCAACTTTGTAACACCCCAATTATACCCGATAATATAAATGTAAATCAGATTTATAAGAATTATGCAACAGAATCAGGATGCCACAAATTCAACTTAAAATCCATTGCATTCAACATGGATACATAACACTTTAAAACTTCGGATGAACCAACAACAAAATAAATTAATCTTTTAAATCAACAACTTGGACAACTACACAGCGGAATCATAATAACATCTTTATCCAACATGAAAGCAACTTCTAAATAACAAGTACTTCACAACAATCAACTTAAAGTTCAGCCAACTGAAATAATAAATACTAAAGCAACAAGGGTACAACTTGATTCTTTCCAATAGTTAGAGGCAATGCAACAAAATTCACCACCTGCAACTTCATAATTAACCACAACAATTGTTCCGTATAATTATTCAGACAAATTGATCAAATCCTGCAAATTAATTACTGGCTAATCGTCCCATTATTTTCTACTCTATACTAATGTACTTATTGACTCTTTGTTAATTGGCTACTACACTGCTACCAAATATGTGTACATCAGTTACTATTGATTTTTCCACCAACATTACTAATCCTGCTATTTGAATGAAATCTGTTATTTACTACTATGAAATATATCTACTATATGTAATATTACTTCTCTACTAATTTAGTAAATCTATTGTTCTTATTACTACTAAATTTCTACACTGTTAACATCTAACAATCACTAAGTGTCTCTGCAATTAAAACCATCACTGCTATTTTAATTTCTAAGACTACTACTAATATAACTCAGCTAATTATTAACTCTGCTGTTTTCATTACTATTATGCTAAATATATTGGACTAATACTCTGACTGCATACTAAGTCTTAATCTAACAATTACCTCCACTAGATACCAACAACTCTGCTACTTAATTTAGTTCTAAGTGCCAATATGCTACAGTACGCATGGGCCACAAAACAAAAACAAGTTAAGGCTTCATGTAACAACAAACAAAACAAAAAGACAAGGAAAATGGAGTGTGACCCTCGACACAAATCCCTCCCATATGTACATAGTGCCGATCGACACTCCTTTCTCCACAACCATGTCGTTCGGCATGTATCCTAGGCCCCTTGGCACCCACCATCCTCAAGAGTTCCACTCAGCACACACACTTGTTCCACTCGGCACAGTGTGTTTGTTTCGTTTGTTTTCTTCCTAATTTCCTCTGTCTGCTACGAAACCAATACGGTATCAAATTCAACAACACAACACAATACCACAACAACATAAAAATTATACCCAATCAACATAGAGTAATTTTCCACAACCAATTCATTGACATCAACCAAATCTCAGTATCAATTACAACAATTAAACACAAACAAAGGCAATTTTACAAACTCAATCCCACATAAAATCTGTCATACAACCCATTAGATAGTCAGAACCCCACCCTTACCTTGGATTAGAGATCACTCTATTCTACCGGTTAAAGTCTCTCGTCGTATATTCCAACCCTTTCCTCTTCTCTATAACTTTGCAGCTTCTCACGTTCCCACAAAATTCTCCAAGACTTGTTCAATTAACGTAATTCCTCATAATTAGCTTAACCTTATAATTATTAATATTTTTATTGGGCCTAACTTTCACACCCCCACCTATTACTCCATACAACCAAATAATGAGCCCAACTAATAAAACTTATATTATTCTAATATCTATATTAATATTATTACTAACAATACACAACCAAATAACAACTTAGTAACTAAATCAACATTTCTCAATATTTTGCAACTTCAACAATTTCAACAACATTTTCAACCATTAATCTGTAATTAATTTAATTAAATAATTAATTAAATTAACGGGCGTTACACTATCCATTTTCACACTTTTCACTTAAAACAAGGGACGAAGTTCACATTCTTAAAATCAATGTGGAAAAGGAATAGGCTCAAGGAGATAAAAATTGAACAAGTTATGGTCCTTTGAAGTCACATAAGGGAAATTGATGGTTCATCTAGAGGACTTGTAATCTTTCTTCATCATCAAGTACCTTTCACACAAAATTTCCTTGAAACTTTTGAAATTATTTGTTGATAACCCTTTTAAGAGAAGCATGTCTTTGGAATCACTCAAAAATACCAAAAGATGAACAAGATATTCCCATTTGAAGTTCAAAACCCTAGCTCCTAGAGAAACAAAATGCCTTGAGAACCCTTTTCAATTTTGACCAACCTTCTTGCACAAATATTTGTGTCATGTAAATAATATTTTTCGAGTATGACAATGAGAAACCATGGTAACCATAACCACTTACAAATATTGAGAATTGAAGGAGATATACACTTGTGATCAAGAAATCCAAAACTTGTCCAATTAGGTCAAACTTTTTCAATCAAACCTTGTATCTTTTGACTATCCTTGACAACTTGAGGCATGATGGCTCATAATATACTTTGTCATGATATTACTTCAAAACATATTTAATGACGAGGATTGAATCTCAATGAAGCTTTTGTTGAAGAAGGCATGAAAATAAACTCATGAACTTGTAGATCAACTTGATGGAAAGCGTTGTGCTCTCACCTACAATATCATCAATTAGGGAAAAAATTCATTGTATTTATTAGCTAAAAGTTAATCAAAACCAAACATAAATGATCACAAAAATACAAGTCAAGGTGCTTGGTGATTCCCCGTGAGCAAAGCCAAAGACAAGGAGAGGAACCAAACCCTAGTGTGTGATCTTGTTGCATTGTGATGGTATGAAATAATAGAGGAATTTTAGGGGCAAAAATTAGGGTACAACAAGGGTTCTTCTTGATCTCTAACGCGCATTTTTTTTGTATATGGATATTTGACCTTGCCGGAGAAGACGACCGGAGCTAGGGCTCCAGCGCCTCTCCTGTTCACTGGTTTATAATATATTGTTTTGTTTCTATTATGCTAACAGATGAGAAGTGCAACGCAGTTGGTTGAGGCGAAGGCTTGTTAAACAAGAGGGCATGGGTTTGATCCATGTCTTGCGTTTATTTTTTATTTTTATTTTTCAAATTAATATGCAGGTTTATAATACAATCATCACTTCTTGTTTCCTATCACAATCAGTGCGTTGGTGCAGTGGCAAGGAAGGACACCCGTGAAGCTAAGGGGCGTGGGTTCAACACCCACCCAAGGCAAAACCCTTTTTTTTCTATCTTTCTAACCTAATTTCTTATTCTATATTGTATTAACCCTAATTTCTTTATTTTTCTTAATTAATTATTTTTAATTAAATAATTAACCTTTAACCTTAAATCTTTTTTTTCAAAACCCTAATAACTTAGGATTAGTTTTTTGTATTATTAATAATTAATTTTTCTTATATTATTTTATTTTCTACATTAATACACTTAAAATAATTGAATCAATACACTTCGCACACTTGCACCTTTAGGGTATCCTCTCTTGTCGCCTTACGATACTTGGTCATATCCCTCGAAAGTAGAGATACTTTAGCAAAATACCCTTCCGAATAAAATATCATAGTCCCTCAATGACCCTTCAAAGTTGCCTACAAAAATGATCTAGTCCCTTCGATACAATTGCTAAAGTATCCTTACATGTTGCCTTCGATGACCATACGATGACCCTACGCCTGTCCCTTCACATCCAATAGATAGGGCTACCTACTAACTAATGGTATGGATAGTACTATCTCTAAAGGAGAAGGAAAAGAGTAAGAAATACTTTAGTGGGTAAGAAACTCCTAATTGCTTGCTCACAACTTTTCTCAAAACACTTTCAAAAAAATATTTTCAAAACACTTTGTACACATTCTTGAGGACTGATACAAGAATCATTACAAATTTAGCCTTACATTGGCAATTTTAAAATATTTTCAAACAAATCACACACACAAAGAAAGTTTTCACAAGTGAGCTAAGAAATTAAGAGCCCGTAGATAACTACGGATGAGAAGGGTTCTAACACCTTCCCTTTTCATAACTTACCCCCCGAACTCAAAATCTATCAAGGTCTTTCCTATTCTTTTCACCCTTTCCTAAATATTGGATAAAAGAAAGTCGGTGGCGATTCTAGCTATCTACACATTTTGGATAAAACCAAAAAGTCAGTTCTCCCACCATATTACACGTCTACTATACTATGTGCATGCAATAAGATAAATGGCTTAATGTGATTGCGCTCGAACAAAACGAGTGAAACAAAGCAAAAAGAATTAGGTTGAGCTATAATAGCATGATTGGAACTGGTCTACATAAGGAGGGTTTGTCTTATGTCATTATTGTATCTTTGTTGTTGATATTGAGCTTATATTGCTCTAATAAAAATGCCACGCGACCATGTATGAATTGATTTGTGTCATGTAATTACATTTAACACGTGCTTAAAAGATTACCATATAAATCATTTTCTTGAGGACAAGAAAAGGTTCAAGTATATGGGAGTTTGATAACGTGGAGATACATAGCATATTCGACCTGATTTGCATATATAAAGTTACTGTTTTATCTCAATTATGTTGCATTATGTTTGTATTTCAAGTTTGTTTCAGGTAATTATCTCATTCAAGGCATACATGAGAAAAGAAGAAGAAATGGAAAAGAAACGGACTAAAAATAAGAAAATAACAGAAAATAACAGAAGAATTCATATCAGAAGGTTGTGACAATCGTCACACCTTCTATGACGCTCGGCACAAGTAAAACATGTGTGCCCCTCGGCACACAAACCATGACGGTCGGCACAAGATAGAAATATGTGTGCCTCACAACATACAATGCATGCCACTCGGCACAGCCTATTTTATGTTTGACGCACGCACTACACTAAAAAGGGTTTTAGGCAGCGCACCTTAGACAACACTTTTTCCAAAAAGCGCTGCTATAAGTCAAATAAAAAATAAAACACGGAAAGTATTAATGAAATTATGTAAAAGCGCTGCTAAAAGGCCCACTTTAGACAACACTCCTCCAAAGCGCTGCTAAAAGGCCCACTTTAGACAACGCTTCTCCAAAGCGCTGCTAATAGGCCACATTAGACAATGCTTCATATAAGCACTACTAAAGGCCCACGTATGAAGCGCTTCTAAAAGGCCCACCTTAGACATCGATTCTTAAAAGCGCTGCTATAGGCCTACGTATAAAGCGCTGCTAAAGGCCTGTATTAGAAAGCGCTGCTAAAGGCCCATATTAGAAAGCGCTGCTAAAGAAATAGAAAGCACTGCTAAAGGGTTGCTTTAAACAACGCTTAAAAAAGCACTGGTAAAGGACCATATTAGCCAGTGCTTCTCCCAAGCGCTGTCTAAAGTCATATAAATTTTTAAAAAAAATCTTAAAAGCGCTACTAAAGGCCCATATTAGCCAGCGCTTCTTAAAAGCGCTGTCTAAAGTCATATAATTAGAATAAAAAAAAAATTCCCTCCATAACTCATTTCTATTCATCATAGAAACGCCCTTCCGCCGTTCCAGAAACCCATTTCTCAGCGTCCTTCTGTCGTTCCTCTAGATACCGCCCTCCTTCGGTCGTCCCTCCGACCACCCTCCTTCCACCGTTCCTCCGTTGTATCTCAAGGTATTCATTTCCTTATACTTTTATTACTTGTACGATTATGTCCAGTACTTAGAAATTAAAGGTTTTGATCTTGAACTAAATTACTAACAAATTTTCACTTGGCATAACCGAGTTCCAATAACCCTCATTCCTTAACCAATCTCCAAGCTTTGCTTCAAATTTTCATGCCATGGAGTTCATAAAATTGTTGCTTTAAATACCTATATCCATGCAATGTCTTAAAACTTACTCAATCGTGCTTTGCTACCAATGAACCTATCCATAATAGTCCTCATAAACTCAGGAAAATTAGCACTAACAGTTGCATGATAAACAAAAACAAACCAGTCCAGAAAAACCAAATTCAGCTTCTAAAAAATAGTTAACCATCCTAACTAAAAAATAATCAACATAACATGCATTATTATTGTAGAAACCAATTGGGAAATCCAAATAAAAATAGTCTAGTCCACTCCCATTTAAAAAAAACAGTTCACCAAAAACTCTCATAATAAGAATTCAGAAATGAAATTACCGGCCCACTCAAATATGAAAGCCATAAATACAAATAACAGAATTTTGCAAGCTTTAATCAGAAACGATCCATACCTTTAATCAGAATTTTGAATTTTCATTCCTTCCAATACTTAGAAAAAACGTATCCCTAATGGTACTACTGCATCTAATAGGTCATACCTCAACCCATCTTGAAAATGTCAGACACATATACACTTTATACCTCAACCCATCTTGAAAATCTCAGACACATATAACCCTATTTTATAGCTGCTAGGTAGCATTGGTTTTCAACATATTTCATGTTATTATGTATAAGTTATATTATTCAGTACTTTAGAAATCATTTGAGGATTGGTATCATAATTTTATTCTCAACTTTATGCATTTTCAACGTTAGTGTGCTTACTAAAAAGTTGGTTAAGACTTTTTTGTATTGGTGTAGTTAGTCGAAGACCATTACCGATTCGAAGAACATGAAAGCAACATCATCCGCCGTTGGCACCAATAACCCTTCTTCTTTCTTTGGTAAGTCAAGTTCAAGTTCAATATTACCGACTCGTTTATTTATTTACTACCTTCTTCCTAAATTATAAAACATTCTATCTATATCAATTAAAAAGAACAATTAATTTTATTTAGAAATAATTAATTTTAGTCTATATCAATCTAGAACTAATCCGATTAAATCATACGAAATATTTTAAAATGTTTGTATTAATATTCTTTTTGTGTTCACGAAAGTGTTTTTCTTTATGTTCTTTTGAAATAGTTGCATGAATAATTATAGTCTTTTTGTTTACCTTAATTAGAGTAATTCCATGGATAAAAAATGGATGACTGTCGATCGATTGTCAAAAGAGTATGAGAATGGGGTATTGGAATTCATTAAGTTTGTTGTTGAACACGTCAAAGACTCCAGTCAAATGAAATGACCTTGCTTGGGTTGTTGTTATGTGGGTAGGTTGACGCACATGGATTGAAATTGCATTTACTGACGCGTGGGATTGATCGAAGTTATAAGTGTTGGATATATCATGGTGAGAAAATTAACGAGAATGTTGAACCGGGGGAGAAAAGTAATGCGACGACCTATGCTCCAGACGTTAATGACATGGATACAGACGATTGTGATCGAGTCGAAGAGATTGCAGAAGCACTTGAAGAAGATCTTAAGGGTTGTCCTAAAATGTTTGAGAGGTTGGTAAGTGATGCAGAGAAACCGTTGTATAAAGGTTGCACTAAATTCACAAGACTCTCTGCGGTATTAAAGTTGTACAACTTAAAGGCCGACAATGAATGGTCGGATAAAAGTTTCACAGAGTTGTTAGCCCTTATGAGAGATATGCTTCCGGAGGATAATGTTCTTCCTAATCGAACCTATGAGGCCAAATTTTTTTCTGCTCTATTGGCATGAGCTATAATAAGATACATGCTTGTCCAAATGATTGTGTTTTGTTTCGAAACGAACATGCATCATTAAATGAGTGCCCTAAATGCTGTTTATATCAATATAAGAAAAAATTGTTTCCAGCGAAAGTCTTGTGGTATTTTCCTAAAATTCCGAGATTTAGGCGCATGTTTCTTAGTGAAACCAATGTAAGACACTTTACTTGGCATGCAAATGAAAGAATTATTTATGGAAAGTATCGACATCTGGAAGATTCACCACAGTGGGAAAAAATTGATGATGATTATCCTGATTTTGGAGAAGAAGCAAGAAACCTTTGCTTGGCATTATCTACTAATGGAACGAACCCACATGGCCTTCAAAGTATCTCACATACCACATGGACTGTGATTCTTATGATTTATAACCTACCTCCATGGCTATGTATGAAGCGTAAGTACATGATGTTATCTATGTTAATTTCTGGGCCTAAACAACCAGGGAATGACATAGACGTATACTTGACACCTTTGATCGAAGATTTAAAGATTTTGTGGGAGAATGGTGTGGAGGTTTATGATGGATAAAGGAAAGAAAGTTTCAATTTGAGGGCGATGTTTTTTGGCACAATTAACTATTTTCCAGCATACGGGAGTCTATCTGGGTATAGCATTAAAGGTCAACATGCCTGTCCTGTTTGTGAAGATGGAACCGATATGACGCGATTGGAACTTTGTCAGAAGAATGTGTTTCTCAGTCATCGTAGATTATTACATTCTAAACATCACTACATGGGTGGAGAAAAGAATTCAATGGGGACATCGAACAACGTAAATCTCCAACTGCATTGTCAAGTGACCAAATTTTTGAAAAGGTGAAAGATCTGTGTACTCAGTTTGGCAAGCCTTTTGCACATAAGCTTGTCAAAGGTGGGTGGAAGAAGAGGTCAATATTTTTTTGAATTTCCATATTGGAAGTCTTTGTATGTGAGACATTTTCTCGATGTTATGCATATTGAAAAAAATGTATTCGAAAGTGTTATTGGTACGTTACTCAATATAAAAGGAAAGTCTAAGGATGGTCGTAAAGCAAGGAAGGACATGTTAAAGATAGGAATAAGAACTGAATTAGGACCCGTGAAGAAAGAAAGACGAACATATCTATCACCTACTACTTTTACTCTATCTAGAAAGGAGAAAAAATGTTGTGCAAGTTTCTAAGTGAAGTTAAAGTTCCAGAAGGATACTCTTAAGATATTAGAAGACTTGTGTCTATGAAAGACCTCAATTTGAAGAGTTTAAAGACACATGATTGTCATGTTATAATGGAGTATTTTCTACCAATAGGTATACGTTTTATTTTGCCAAAAAAGTAAGAAGCGCCATAACTAAATTGTGTTTTTTCTTTAAGCCAATTTGTAGTAAGGTGATCGATCCTGAGGTCTTACCAACACTGCAAAAAAATAATAGTTATTACCTTGTGTGAGCTTGAGATGTATTTTCCTCCCTGTTTTTTTGACATAATGGTACATCTAGTTGTTTATCTTGTGAAAGAGACACAATTGTGTGGACCAGCTTATATGAGATGGATGTACCCTGCTGAATGTTATATGAAAATATTAAAAGAGTACGGGAAAAACCGAAGTCTCCCAGAGGGTTGTATTGTTGAACGATACATTGAAGAAGCGGTTGAGTTTTGTACTGAATACTTGTCCAATGTTCAATCTGTTGGGCTCCCCAAAACTCATATTTTTGAAAAAAAGGAAGGTAAAAAATTAATTGGAAATAAAATTGAGACAATATCAAGAGATGAACGGGAGCAAGTGCATTTGTATGTTCTGCATAATGACAGTGAGGTTGAGCCATATGTTGAAATGCACAAGGCTGAACTCCGAGGGTTAAATCAGAACATAAATGAAAATTGGATAGTACGAGAGCACAATCAAAGTTTTATACAATGGTTTAAGGATCATATTTATTCAAAGCGCTCTTTAGATCCCGCTTCAATAACAGAAAGGTTGAGATGTTTGGCATATGGTCCAAGTTTGCATGTGTTTTCTAATAGCGCATACGCAATAAATAGATACATATTTTATACCAAAGAACAAGATGATAAAAGTACTATGCAAAATAGTGGTGTCACCGAGGTAGCTGAAGTAATGCACATATCAAGTACGAAGGACTTAAACCCCAAATATGCAAATCTGTCATATTTTTGGGTTATTGAGCATATTTGGGAGTTTGATTACGAGAAATTTCAGATTCCTATTGAAAATTCTGGCAGCAGATACTCAATGTCACAATAAATGTTATGACACCGTATCTGACTTTCTATAAGACAGTAAATAAAAACAGTAAAGAACACAGTCAATTGTTTACCCAGTTTAGTGTGAAACAACACCTACTCTGGGGGCTACCAAGCCAGGGAGGAAATCCACTATAAGAGATATTAATTCAGGAATAAACCAACCAGTTTATCTCCTTCACTTAAGACCTACCCAATGCAACTTCAATCTAAGTTCTACTTAAACCTGAGTTCCTACTCACTCCCCCTCAATCACAGCAGTGATACTTAAAACAATTGACTAATGAATTAATGAAGACACTCTTCAGAACATACACTTGATTATGCTTCACAACTTTTTAATCAAGTAACACAAACACTCTTGCTTCACAGCTTTGAGTGATACATAAACCTAAATTGACTTTGCTTCAAAGCTTTAGTCAAGAGACACAAAACACTCTTGCTTCAAAGCTTTGAGTGGTACAAAAACCCTTACAAACAAAACCTATTCCAAGTCACTTATCACAATGATAATTGCTTGGATTACAGCAGTTAAAACTATACAGTTTCTAATTGATCTTCAGTCCAAAGAGATATTTTCCAAACAACAATCCTGTTGAATATATAGCAGCTGTTTCTTCAGTTAGGGTTTCCACAAAAAGCTAGGGTTAATTAGGTTTAACCATAAGACTTGGTCACAAGACTTTATCAACCAGTTTAGGGTTGAGCTAGGTTAACCCAAAGACAACGGGAGATTCTGTTCTGGAAGGAATGAGCCAACTTCCTGAAAAATCTCAGAATTAACCAAACTGCACTACTGTTAGATCAGTACAGGATGTCTTAACATTTGTTATGACATCAGAATTCCTGTTTACTGATTTTGGTAGAAGGCAATAAATGTGATCTTTTGCAAAATGCTCAGATACACACTCATACACAGTAGCTACTGTATGCCATAATTTTTCTGCATAAAGTACCTAATAAACCAGAATTTTATGACATCAGTCATGACATTCACACACCTGGTTTTACCAAAAATACATGCCAATAACTAAACACTTACAAACTCCCCCTTTGGCAGATTTTTGGCTAAAGCCCCTAAGCAATCAGAGAATATAGAGCATCAGAATGAATATGACTGCAGAAAAAATATGAGGTCTACCAAGTGATTAACACAGAAATTATCTCCCCCTCTTTAGCCACAAATGGGCCAAAGAAACATGTACTTAAATGTTATACAGTTATCCAAAATAGGTAATAAAAACAACAAATAAAATCTGAAGACACTTGCAGCAACATCATCAGCATCAGTGGAGCTATTTTCTTCAGCATTGAGCTGATCTTCAGCAGCAACCTCTTCCCTTCTGATTCGTTCAGTCTCCTTCTGTTCCAACTAGAGAGAGAACTTTGATTGAGAGAATGGGATTTGTTGCAGAGATGAGAGAGGAAGGAGGCAAATGAGTGTCTATTCTTAATAATTATGAAAGAAATGGGAAAGCATATGATTAACCCAATCAAAATAGACTTAATAAAAATAACTCCTTCTACCCTTGTTTCAAGCAAAGTTAATTGCTACAATTTCTCCTGTTGGCAAATACCCAACTTGCCCCTCAAGTTTTCAAATTGATTTGCATCAAGTGCCTTGGTAAAGATGTCAGCCAGCTGTAGCTCAGTGGCAACATGTTCTAGTTTAATCGTCTTCTCTTCTACAAGGTCTCTGATAAAGTGATGTCTTATGTTAATATGTTTGGTCCTGCTATGCTGAATAGGATTCTTGGAAATGTTGATTGTGCTCAGATTATCGCAGTACAATGTCATAACATCTTGTGTGACATTATACTCAGTAAGCATCTGTTTCATCCCGATCATTTGAGAACAGCTACTACCAGCTGCAATGTATTCAGCTTCAGCAGTAGAGAGACACACACAGTTCTGTTTCTTGCTGAACCAGGAGACCAGATTATTTCCTAAGAAGAAACATCCTCCAGAGGTGCTTTTTCTATCATCAGCACTTCCAGCCCAATCAGCATCACAATAACCAGTCAGAGTTGGTTCACAACCATGAGAGTACATCAAGCCATAGTTGTAAGTTCCACTTACATACTTCAAAATTCTCTTTACTTGGTTGATATGACTGACTTTAGGATCAATTTGGTATCTTGCACAAACTCCAACTGCAAAAGCAATGTCAGGTCTGCTGGCTGTTAAGTACATCAAACTTCCTATCATGCTTCTGTACAGACTTTGGTCCACCTTAACCCCACTTGAATCTTTGGATAGCTTTAAATGAGTAGGTGCAGGGGTCCTTTTGTGACTGGCATTCTCCATACCAAACTTCTTGACAATGTTCTTTGCATACTTGCTTTGAGATAGAAAGATAGAGTCCTCCATCTGTGAGACTTGCAGTCCAAGAAAATAAGTCAGTTCTCCCATGAGACTCATTTCGAATTCAGCCTTCATCTGGTCAGCAAAATGTTTAACCATTTGTTCTGACATTCCCCCAAACACTATGTCATCAAAATATATTTGAGCTACCATTAACTCCCCTCCTTCATTTTTGACAAAGAGGGTTTTATCCAAGCCTCCTTTTCTGTATCCTTTGTCTGAGAGAAATTTTGTTAACCTTTCATACCATGCTCTAGGAGCTTGTTTCAGGCCATACAGAGCTTTCCTTAATTTGTAGACATGATCAGGGTGGTTTGGATCCACAAAACCTTTAGGCTGTTCCACATAAACTTCTTCACTTAAGTACCCATTTAGGAAGGCACTTTTTACATCCATCTGAAACAGCTTGAACTTCAGGAGACAAGCAATTCCCAACAGGAGTCTGACAGATTCCAGTCTGGCTACAGGGGAAAAGGTCTCATCAAAATAAACCCCTTCAACTTGAGTGTATCCTTGGGCAACAAGTCTTGCCTTATTCCTAGTGACAACTCCTTCAGCATCTGATTTGTTTTTTTATATCCATTTTGTACCAATGATGTTTGTTCCTTCAGGTCTAGGAACTAACTCCCAGACTTCATGTTGCTTAAATTGGTTCAATTCATCTTGCATTGCACCAATCCAGTATTCATCAGTTAAGGCCTCCTTAACATTTCTTGGTTCAATTTTAGACACAAAACAAGAGTTTGAGATGATTTCTCTAGATCTTGTAATGACTCCACTATTTGGATCCCCTATAATGAGTTCTTTAGGATGATCTTTCTGAATTCTGATGGAAGGGATTTTGCTAGCTTCCTTGGATTCAGAGTCTGCTGTAGTGGTGTCAGGAAGGTCATTCTGTTGAGTTGGAATCTCAAAGAATGTCTCAACATTACAAGGGACATCTGTTTCTTCATGATAATCATCAATTATGACATTTATTGATTCCATCATGACTTTGGTCCTAGAATTGAATACCCTATAAGCTCTGCTGTTGGAGGAGTATCCTAGAAATATACCTTCATCACTTTTAGGGTCCAGCTTTCTCCTTTGTTCACGATCTGCCAGAATATAGCATTTGCTGCCAAAAACATGGAAGTACTTCACAATTGGCTTTCTTCCTTTCCAGAGTTCATAAATGGTGGATGAGGTTCCCTTTCTCAAAGTGACTCTGTTATGGACATAACAGGTTGTATTCATAGCTTCAGCCCAAAAATGAATAGGAAGTCTTTTGGCATGTATCATAGCTCTGGCAGATTCCTGTATGGTCCTATTTTTCCTTTCTACAACTCCATTTTGTTGGGGAGTTATAGGAGAAGAGAATTCATGACTAATTCCTTCTGAGGAACATAACTCATTAAACTTACTGTTTTCAAATTCCTTGCCATGATCACTTCTGATTCTGACAATACACCCTTCCTTTTCTCTTTGAATTCTTCTGCACAGTTCTTTAAAGACTTCAAACACATCAGATTTTTCCTTAATGAAGTTAATCCAGGTGAATCTGGAATAGTCATCCACAACAACATAGGCATATCTATTTCCACCAAGACTTTCCACCTGCATTGGTCCCATCAGATCCATATGTAGAAGTTCCAGAACCTTAGAGGTGGTCAGATGTCTTGACTTTGGATGTGACATCCTTGTCTGCTTACCAACCTGACATTCACCACAAACTCTCCCTTCATCAATTTGCAGTCTTGGAATCCCTCTGACTGCATCCATGGAGATAATTCTTTTCATTCCTCTTAGATGAAGATGGCCAAGTTTTTGGTGCCACAGTTTCACCTCTTTTTCTTCTTTGGCAATAGAACACACAGTGGAGTTATTAGTGTTCTTAGGCTCCCACAAGTAACAGTTATCTTTAGATCTGACTCCTTTCATTACAACTTCTTGTTTTTCATTTATTACAAGACATTCAGATTTTGAGAAGTTGACCTTGAATCCTAGATCACACAATTGACTGATACTAATGAGATTAGCAGTCAGGCCTTTTACCAATAGTACTTCATTCAGATTTGGAACTCCAGGGCAGTCCAAATTACCAACTCCTTTGATTTCACCTTTAGCACCATCTCCAAAGGTCACATAACTAGTGGTGTGAGGTTTAACATGATTGAGAATGTTCTTGATTCCAGTCATGTGCTTAGAACACCCACTGTCAAAGTACCAGTCTTCCTTTGCAGAGACTCTCAGGGAAGTGTGGGCTATCAGGGCAGTAGCCTTTTTCTTCCATTGAGGAGTATGTGGTATCTTGTTAGCCTTAGGTTTGACACCTGGGTTCTGATTAGGGTATCCATACAATCTGAAGCAGAAAGGCTTTATGTGACCAAACCTCCCACAATGGTGACATCTCCATCTTTGGTACTTTTTCTTCATATTTCTCTGTTCCCGATGTTGAGTGTTATGTTGTGACATCTGCTTTGACATTTGTTTATCAGACCTGATCTTCTTGTCTGCACCAGATTTCTTTGCTTCCACAAATCCTAGTCCAAACTTGTTTCCCATATTTTGTCCAACCTGAAGGATTTCTTCCAATTTGTCAGTTCCATTTGTCAGCATCTTGACAGATTTGGTCATCTGGTTCAGTTGTGAGTTCAGCAATTGAACTTCCCCTTCTAGATGACTTATAGTTTCAAGGTCTGCCCTTTTTTCAGCCTCCAACTTTATGATGAGCTTTGTTTGTCTCTCATTTTGCACACAGACTTCAACACTTCTGATACACAATTTCTTGTAAGTATCAGCCAGTTCTTCAAATGTCACTTCCTCATCATTGGTGTCACTTTCAGAGGTACAAACACCAGTTAGAGCAGTAACTATTTTGGCAGATTCTTCTTCAGAATTACTTTCTGAATCACAGTCAGACCAGGTAACAGTCATTCCTTTCTTTTGTTTCTTAAGAAAGGTAGGGCATTCAGCTCGAATATGCCCATATCCTTCACAACCATGGCATTGAATTCCTCTGCCTTGATTTCCCTTCTCTTCAGACCTTGGTCTTCTGCTGGAGTCATAAGATCTGTTAATGTCAGAGGGAATGTTATCAACATTTGACCTTGACTTTGGATCCATTCTCTTGATGAGTTTGTTGAATTGTCTTCCAAGCATGGCAATAGCTTCTGAAATATTTTCTTCTTCATCCTCCTTGTTTTCATCTTCAGTGTTGGATACAAGTGCTATGCTCTTGTTTTTCTTGTCAACATTGTCACTGATCCCCATCTCAAAAGTCTGAAGAGACCCAATGAGTTCATCCACTTTTAAGTTGCTGATGTCCTGGGCTTCCTCTATAGAAGTCACCTTCATTGCAAATCTTTTAGGCAGGGATCTGAGAATCTTTCTCACCAGTTTTTCTTCAGACATCTTTTCACCCAATGCTCCTGAGGTGTTGGCAATCTCCAAGATGTTCATGTGAAACTCATGAATGGTTTCATCTTCCTTCATCCTTAGGTTCTCAAACTTTGTAGTCAGCATCTGAAGCCTTGACATTTTTACTTTGGATGTGCATTCATGGGTAGTTTTGAGAGTGTCCCACACTTCCTTGGCCAGTTCACATTGATGTACTAGTCTGAAAATGTTTCTATCAATTCCATTGAACAAGGCATTTAAAGCTTTGGAATTTCCCAGGGCTATCTCATCTTCTTCTTTGCTCCATTCTTCCTCAGGCTTCAGACTTATTGTCCCATCTTTCTCAGTTATGGTGGGATGGTTCCATCCTTTGTCAGCAGCTCTCCAAGCCTTTTTGTCCAGAGATTTTAAGAAGGCAATCATACGAGGTTTCCAGTAGTCATAATTTGTTCCATCCAGAATGGGTGGTCTATTTCCAAAAACTCCTTCTTTGTCCATAGTGCCAGAAAGTGATATCCCTAGATCTCACCCAGTAATACAGGCAGGGTGCCTGCTCTGATGCCAATTGAAAATTCTGGCAGCAGATACTCAATGTCACAGTGAATGTTATGACACCGTATCTGACTTTCTATAAGACAGTAAATAAAAACAGTAAAGAACACAATCAATTGTTTACCCAGTTCAGTGTGAAACAACACCTACTCTGGGGGCTACCAAGCCAGGGAGGAAATCCACTATAAGAGATATTAATTCAGGAATAAACCAACCAGTTTATCTCCTTCACTTAAGACCTACCCAATGCAACTTCAATCTAAGTTCTACTTAAACTTGAGTTCCTACTCACTCCCCCTCAATCACAGCAGTGATACTTAAAACAATTGACTAATGAATTAATGAAGACACTCTTCAGAACATACACTTGATTATGCTTCACAACTTTTTAATCAAGTAACACAAACACTCTTGCTTCACAGCTTTGAGTGATACATAAACCTAACTTGACTTTGCTTCAGAGCTTTAGTCAAGAGACACAAAACACTCTTGCTTCAAAGCTTTGAGTGGTACAAAAACCCTTACAAACAAAACCTATTCCAAGTCACTTATCACAATGATAATTGCTTGGATTACAGCAGTTAAAACTATACAGTTTCTAATTGATCTTCAGTCCAAAGAGATATTTTCCAAACAACAATCCTGTTGAATATATAGCAGCTGTTTCTTCAGTTAGGGTTTCCACAAAAAGCTAGGGTTAATTAGGTTTAACCATAAGACTTGGTCACAAGACTTTATCAACCAGTTTAGCGTTGAGCTAGGTTAACCCAAAGACAACGGGAGATTCTGTTCTGGAAGGAATGAGCCAACTTCCTGAAAAATCTCAGAATTAACCAAACTGCACTACTGTTAGATCAGTACAGGATATCTTAACATTTGTTATGACATCAGAATTCCTGTTTACTGATTTTGGTAGAAGGCAATAAATGTGATCTTTTGCAAAATGCTCAGATACACACTCATACACAGTAGCTACTGTATGCCATAATTTTTTTGCATAAAGTACCTAATAAACCAGAATGTTATGACATCAGTCATGACATTCACACACCTGGTTTTACCAAAAATACATGCCAATAACTAAACACTTACACCTATCTTTGGTTGCAAGTGGGTAAATAGTAGTGGCATACGAATGGATAAGTCAGGATTTCTGCAAGTTGATATTAATAGGGTGGGGTATAAAGACGAGCCTTTTGTTCTAGAATCTAAAGCTAAAAAAGTGTTCTATGTCACTGACCTGATGAGTACGAATGGTCTATAGTGCTTTTATATAACAATTTGATTGATGATACCGGTGTAGATCAAGGTGATATTGATGTTGAGAATCAGTCATGTATTAGATGAAATGATCAAGATGAGAATATTATAGCAGATGAATCATATATTAGAAACGATCATAACAAGGGAATTTGGATCAATTCTGACGTCCGTATTGCTAAGAAACAAGTAATTCATATTCCAAACAAGAAAAGAAAGAGATGTTAGTGAAATAGGTAATATAGTAAAATGTTATGTATTATGTCATTTTCAATAAATTTATATGCTCTTCTTTATTTGTCATTTGTTATATATTCAATTGATTATGGATTTTTATATTGGGTTTATGTTTTTCTTTATTACAGGTTAAATGGTTAGTAACGAGGATCACCCACATGATGATGCTATTGATGATGGAGATCATGCGACCGTTACTGATTAAGAAGCATAAATTAGACGGGGAATAACAATTATGAAGAAAGTCATTTGTGATAGAGACTAAGGCATAAAATTAGATGCGCATTGGAGCCAAAGTGGCCAACTAATTGAGCCTAACGGTTCAATGGTGACAAGTTTTATTGGTGCACTTGTAAGGAATGAAGTTCCAATTACTTGTGATGATTGGAGAAAAATAGAGTTGAAAGAAGCTAAAGAAAAAATTTGGAGTGAGATACAAGTACCATATTTAATGAAGTTCCAATTTGTTTTTAATGACGATTGTGTCTTTAAATTACTTGTACTAACGTATTCTATGTATGTTATTCGTAAAGGTCTTTCAACAACATTGATGATACTAGAAGAACTTTTTGTGTCCGATTGGCCGGAAAACTACTAAGAGGGTTTAAGACTTTTTTAAATATCAAGTATCTTAGGGATGCGGATAAAAAATTTGTTGATGCAGAGCTTCCATCTAAATATGCAAGTTTGGTTTCACCTAAAACATGGGAAACGTTTAAAGCCAAATGAAAAACCCAAGAATTTCAGAGTGTAAGTGAAACAAATCGGCAAAGAGCATCAAGTCCCGCATATCCATACAAAAAATGGTGTATTGGATATAGACGCTTAGAATAGTCTATCAGAAGTATCTATAAATTGCAATGATATACTTGTTCATCATGAATTATATTTGATCATATTATTTGGCTTAATATGTAGTTAACAAAGGAGAATAGTTCTGAAACATCTCTTTCGGCACATGTTTTATGGAAGGAAGACTGTGTGGGTAAGGATGAAGTTGTCAAAGAAGATGTTCAAAAAGTTTTTGAGAAATGTGTAAGTATAGCATTATTTCTTTAATTAAATCAAAAGTTTAGTAACATATAATTAAGACAAATTTTCAATATTCATATGAATTTCAGGAGACTCTATCTCAGTCTATATGTCCAGATAAAGACAATGATTATAGGAGCATACTTAGTCGAGCATTAGATGTTCATGAATATTCTGGTCAGGTGAGGGGTAAGGGATTTGGAATCACTCCAAAATCCTTGAAGATAAAAACACAAAAGACTCCTAGCAATAAAGAACCGCATGAAACCTTGGAAGCACTACAAGCTGAAGTCCGTGAATTGAGAAGGGAAAAAGAATTAAGAGAGCAAGCTTTAGGTTTTAAAGCTACTAGTGACAAAGGTAGTATCAGTTGTAATTTTCAACAGAATCTTCCACAGGTGATTATATATGTCATTATGAAATTAAAGTAGCTTAATTTATTTAATTGAAATATATACACAATAACAATTTGAAATTTATGATTGGTTTTAGGGCATTTCACCTTGTCATCTCTACTTATCTTCAACAACTTATCGGATGGTTGGCAAGGGAAAAATGCATAACACTTTGGGAGAATTTCTTCACACTAAACCTCTCCCTACCGACTGTCTGAAAGTATCATTTGACATTGTTTGGAAGAGGATGCGTTATTACCACATCCTGACGATGTTTCGGATGCCACACTTGTGGGAGATGCAATCAGTTCATTTGTTGCATGGCCATCAATCCTCATTAGTGTAGATGATGAGGTATGCTTAAAACCATATATATGAACCTTTGAGCAATCAAAGTTTTTACGCGCATTTTACGTATATTTGTTTTTACATGGTTATGTTAATTAGACTCCAACAAAATCCAAAGCAAAAGACAAGGGGATTCCGCAGAAAATCGAGTCAGTGGTATCAATAAAAGAGGTACATCACAATTATATGATATTTATGCATGTAACTAATTAAATGTTAATTCGTGATCATATACTTCACATAACTAATTATATGATCTTTAGATTCATGCTAAAGAGAATGAAGATGTCGGTAGGGGTAAGAATCCTTAAATTAGCAACATTTCCACACAAAAAAGATTGTTGCTAAAAAGACCCCGGCTAAAAAAAACCTACTTCCAAGTTTAGGTCGTGCCTTGGGACATTTTTAGAAATGCCTGATATTCCGGAAGGAAATACTCGTCTTCTACCTATAGAGTTTGGTATTTTTGGTTTTGAATATTCTGAAACAATTGGTATGGGGGATTTTGATCAAGTTTTATAACATACGCAATTAGGCCTCGGTGTTGTTAATACATACATAAGGTATATCTGATCTACTTTGTCTAATTAATTTATCAATTCATTTACTCATTTCAAATGTTAATGAGGTCTTTTATTTAAGGTTTTTGTATGAAAAATTGATGAGCCCGAGTGAAATGGAGCAAAGATTCGCTTTCTTATCTCCTTTCAGTACCAACTTAGGGTTAATCATTCATAAACCAGATAAAGTCATGGCGTATGTACTCGAGCGCTTTATGGCCGACAAAGGTACCGAAAAGTTGTTCTTTTTACCGCTTAATACCGACAATGGGTTAAATTTTCATTCTAAATTCATCTATTATAATTTTTCATATTTTGATGTTGTGTAGAAAGTTTTCATCTCACATTTGTTTAATCTTACAGTGGACATTGGTTGTTGGTCGCCATTAATCCTATCAGAGAAGTTGTATATTATTTGGATTCTTTACGCAATGATCCAAGTGCATACCAAGATATGAAGAATATGCTTGATACGTAAGTGAGATTGTTCTAAATATTCATGTGTATATTTATTTATTTATTTATGTGAATTGTTCTAAATATGTGTTTATGTTTTATTAGCATTATACAAGTTTTTCGAGCACGAAGAGGTGTTCAAGTACCAAAGAGTAAAGCCAACAACATTACATGGATTATAGTGGAGGTATATTAATTAATTATCACAATTTTGATTATATTAATAGTGATGATACTTAATAAAACTTAGGCCTTATCCATATTTTCTTTTCATGTGTAGTGTCTTCGGCAGCGTAATGAAGTGGATTGTGGTTTTTACATGTTAAGGTTTATGAGATAAATCCTTCTTTTGGATCAAATAGAGATTCCATCTAAGGTATGGGTTTCTAACTTAGAAGTTATTTTAATATTTTACACATATTTCTCATATAATTAAATAGTTTTAACTTAAACATGCTATGTTATATTATTATATAGTACTTTGATGAATTCAAGTGTGCTTATTACTCAAGTTCTCAGTTGGATGAAACTTAAGGAGGATTTGTGTCAAATACATTATTGAGATGAAAGTTATATAAGGTATATTATAATCTTACTTTAATTGATGAGAATTTTGAGTATATTCAAGTGTTGCAATTTTGTTGTTGTTTGTCATGTGATAAATTATATATATTTTGCGTGTATCATGGTATCAATTATGATATTTTGGTGTTGTTTCAGGTTATATGTGTATATGTAGAAGATAGAGATGAATAGATTTTGTAATGGTATATAATGGTGTTGTTTTGGTGTTGTTTTTTTTGTAAAAGTATATATGTACAAGAGTAATATTAGTATATATAAGTACATTGGTGCAAATGTATAATATCTTTTGGTATTATTTTAAATTGGATTGAAGCTCCAATATTAGTGAAAATCTGGTGAAACTTGTAATGGTATATACATGTACAAAATATGGTGAAAACCTGATGCAAATATGGTCAAAATCTGTGCATATACAATTTTATATATCAAACTGCGCTTTTTTTTCAAAAAGGTTACATAAAAAATTTCGCTGACATTAGACAGTGCTTTAAAAAACATTGTCTAAAGCCCTATTTAGACAATGCTTTCTCTGTAAAAGCGCTGCCTAAAGGGGCTCTTTTAATTATTTATTTTTTTGTTTCAGAAAAAGCGTTGGCTAAAAGGGGCCTTTAGCAGCGCTTTAAATAAAGCGCTTCCTAAAGGGGGCTTTAGACAACGCTTTAACATTAAAAGCGCTGCCTAAAGGGGATTTTATTTAAAACTTTTTTAGTTTCAGAAAAAGCGCTACCTAAAGGAGGCTTTAGACAACGCTTTAACATTAAAAGCGATGCCTAAAGAGGCTTTTTTTAATAATTTTTTTTGTTTCAGAAAAAGCGCTGGCTAAAGGGGGCCTTTAGCAGCACTTTAAAAAAAGCGCTGACTAAAGGGGGCCTTTATCAGGGCTTTAAAAGTAAAAGAGTTGGCTAAAGGGGGCTTTTAGCAGCGCTTTCAAAGTAAAAGGGCTTCCTAAAGGGGGAATTTAGCACCTCTTTTACTTTTAACAAAACGATGTCTTTACCTACAACAGCACTGGAATATATAACGCTTTAAAGCGCTGTCTAAAGCCAAAAAAGCGCTGTCTAAAGTCTTGTTTGGCGTAGTGGCGAAGATTTCTCCATGATTCTCCACGTTGCCAGTGCCAACGACTCGTGCATGTTTTCCTCCTGGTCTTTCTCCACACATTGATTTTTCTGAAGCATGAAATCACAACTTCTAGATTCTCTCAAGAAGTTTTTTTTACAGAAGAACAATATAAAAAAGGGACATATTTACAATGGGGGAGCTCTCGAATCGTCTCTTCTCCGCTCTCTCTTGTGTTTTGTTACGCTGTTTCACATTTTCTCTTTTTCACGCCTTTATTCCAGTTTCAACAGTTCAGAGCTTTGTTTATAACTTAAGTAAATAAAACCTTCACCCGAACAATAGTAGTTTTCTACACTGGAAAGCTATTGCATCATTAGTTTCTTTTCATAGCTTCCTGAATTTTGATTTAAGTTTTATAGTTTTTATTCTACATTCAAGTTAGTTTTCTGCAAGCAAATCCTGCCGCCATATTCTGGAAGATTGCTATCAGTACTTGAAGTGTTGCAGAAATTCCATTGTTTTCATTATTTAATTCCAGGTTTTTAATTCAATTATATTATTGTTCTTTATCTATCAATCATGCCTGAATTATTATATGTCTGCTATTATTTTATGTTCATAATTAATAATATGCCCGGCTAATTTCCCTGATACTGGTATGTAAGGTCACAAACCGAAGGAGTTCAGTAATAAATTGGCATAAATCTTTTATAAAATACTTTTCTGGTTTGATTTCCAAATTTCAATATAAAACTGTTTTGTTACGAGAGTAAGAGACAGACGAAGGCTAAAACCAATAATCACGAGAGTGTGAGTTTTTAACTGGATAGTGGTAATAAAACATTAATTTTAAATACAACGAGAGCGATTTAGGATTAATTAGATTCTATTTGTTTTCAAAAAGTATCTTTGGATTTTAAATAAGACAAAGAGAGCAAGCATTTAAGTTTAATTATATAATCTGAATTAACAATCATGAGAGTGTGAGATAAAGGTTTTTAAACTGATAGTTTCTACTGAATAATGTTTTGAATACTCAGAGCTATACCAATGAATTACTGAATTCCCGAAGTCTGACTATTACGTACCGGTGTCCCTTTATTAAATATTTCAATTAAGCCTAAGCTTATTTTCGTCTACCCTAAAACCTAATATTTATTAGCCTTAGCTTTACACAGTAACTTTAGATAGCAGTAATTCAATTATCAGTCCTTTTGGGTTCGAGATCTTTTAAAACTATGCGATTAAACTGTGTACTTGCAGTTAATACACCCGATAGACTCTTAAAGTCGTGATCAGGTAACTTGCAGGTAATCAGGAATAGTCCATTGAAGCTTAGAGGATAGGTTCGGAGTGCATTTTTTATTTACTATTGAATAAAGTGGGTCTTTCTCTGATATGTAACATCGGGGTTGGAATCGTTTGATTGGAATAATTATGTTCTTTTGGTTGTCTTGAGATTTGAACTACCTTTCATGGTATTTGAGTTATTCGAATTATGAATTATGAGCGATGAAGTATGATGAAGCTTCTATAAAGTATTTTAATAAAAGTATTTTGAAATTATAAATTTCGCTGCGAGTAGTTGAAGTGTCATTGTTGTTATTAATGAAGTATCTGTTATAATTGATTTTGAAAACCAGTGTTACGGAGCAGGATGTTTTATATAATGTTTATATAAATATGTGACACCCTTATTGGTTGGTTTATTTAAATTATTTTCGTAAATTATATGTGAAATATATGTGGGTTTTAGAAGGGTGTTACACCCTCATCTTCTAATTTATCTAATTTTTTGAAATCAAGAACTTTATTATATATGGCATTGAAGAATAAGCACAACCTAGTTATAGTCACTCTCACATTTTTTGGTAGGATCCCACAGATAGCCACTGGTAGAAGTTGTTGCATAAATACATGAAAATCATGAAATTTCAAATCAATTAACTTGAGATATTTCATTGATACAAGTTTCTTTATGTTTAATGAGTAACCTTGGGGAACTTTGATACCATGCAAGCAATCGCATAAAATTTTATTTTCCTTTTTAGATAGAGTGTGACATGCTGGAGGCAGATAAGTTATATTTCCTCTATCTATTGGAGCTAACTATTTTTGTATACCCATCACCTCCATATCGAGACATAAAGTCTTACTATCTTTAGTCTTGCCTAGAATGTTTAGAAGTGTTCCAATCATACTATCACACACTTTTTCTTAACGTGCATCACATCAAGACAATGTCTAACATTAAGACTTGACCAATATAGAAGATCAAAGAACACATACCTCTTTTCCATATATTTTTCTCAGCTGGCCCTTTTTCTTTTTCTCTCTTTCCTAAGACAACATTAATGTGCTCATGTAGTTGATAAACTTCATCCCTGGTTAAAGGTTTAGGAGACATAGCAAACTCTTTCTCTCCATTAAAAGCCTTCTGCAATCTACGATAAGAATGATCAGGTTTTAGAAGTTTTTGATGCCCAAGGTAAACAGTCTTTTTTTCCAAACTCAAGTTGGTGATAATAGGTATCAGATTCACATATAGGACACGCTTTATGTCTTTTGACACTATAGTCAACCAAATTTCCATAAGCAGGAAAGTCGTCGATTGTGAAAAATAACATTGCACACATCTAAAACTTTAACTTCAATGCCTTTATCCAACAAAAGTCATAAAACTTCAATTAATGGAGCAAGATAAACATCTATGTCGTTACCAAGTTGTCGTGGTACATAAATCATCAAACTTAATAAAATATACTTGTGTTTTATGCACAACCGACGAGATAGGTTGTAAATAGTGAGAAGAACAGACCATGAAGAATGATCAGTGCTAAGATTACCAAAGAGGTTCATTCCATCAGTGGTAAGCCTAAGCCTAAGGTTTCTTGGCTCAATTCCAAAATCTGGAAACAAAGAATCAATTTTCTTCCATTGCAAAGAATCATCTACATGGTGAATGTTTCTATCACGTTTCCTTTCATCTGCATGCCATCTCATATTCTTTGCATCATTTGAATTACCAAAAAGTCTCTTAAACCATGAAATTATTGGCAAGTACCATAACAATTTAGCAGAAGGACTTCCTACTAACATTGTTATAATCATTGTCATAATCATTGTCATCGCCATTGTTGGCATTTGTGATACGGTGGGAGAACTGACTTGAAGGTTTTGCGTTTTATCGCAAATGTTGCGGTTAGCAAGAGTTGCCACCGACTTTTCTTTTATCCAAAAGGAAAGGTGAAAAAGAACAGGAATGACCTTTGAGATTATTTCTTGAGTTCGGGGGTTAGATTATGAAAAGGGAAGGTGTTAGCACCCTTTTCATCCATGGTTTTCCATGGGCTCTTAGTTACTTGCTAGATCACTTACTTTTGTTTGAAATTGTGCTTTGTGTGGTTTTTGAAAGTATTTTGTAAAGAGGCCATTGTTTAGGCAAACTTTGTAATGATTCTCGTTCGTAAGAATGTATACAAAGATGTTGATCTTTTGAAAATGTTTTCAAGTTTGTAAGATGTTTTGAAAGTGTAGGTGTTTGTTTTTGAAAATAGCAAGATGTTTTGTTTTGAAATTGAGCAAGTAATTAGGAGCATTCTACCTACTCAAAAGTCTTTCATGTTCATTTCCTCTTTCCTTTGGCATTGTTATCTTACCATTGATTTGGTAAGTAACCCTATCTTTGGATTTAAACGGGACGGGCGTGGGTCATCGTATAACCATGATTAGCAATGTTGCAAGGTATCTTAGCATTCTCTTTTAGGGGCTAAGATCATTTTGAAAGGCAGCTTTTGATAGCGTCATCGAGGGACTATGATCTTGTGTTTGCTTGTTTTTGCTAAGATACCTCACATGCGTAATATGGCTATTTTGTAAAGGCAACCAAGTGGATTTACCCTAGGGGTGCTTGTGTGCAAGTGTATTGTTTTTTTATGCTTGGTTTTTTCTTTGATTAGTGTTTTCTAATTGATTGGTTTTATCTTTTCATGCAAACCCTAATTACTAGCATTTATATATAAAAGCGATAAATTGCAGAATTTAAAATTACTACGCTATTATAATACTTGTGGGATGGGGTGTACAAATTATAAATGGGGATTACAAGAAAATAAAGCCTAATTATCTATTACAATCACATTGAATTTATACAAGGATTGAATAAATAAATGTACAAAATGAATAAATATACAAGAATATAAATGTGAAGAAAATGGGTATTTGTTTGGATTTTATTTAGAAAGAAAGGGGTTTTGTTTTTAACCTAATTAACTAAAGGGAAAATAATTAATTAAAAGTAAAAACCTAAATTTATTAGGAAAAGAAATTAAATAAAACCCTAATCTATTAATTGATTAAAAAGAAAATTAAGTTTATAAGAAGAATATTTTTGGTATTTTTGTCTTAAAAATAAATTATAGTATCATAAAATATTTTTGGTCTTTTTTGGTTTTAAAATAATATATTTAAATGGTGTGAAAAAAATAACTAAAACCCTAGTTTTTAATTAAATTACAAATTAATTGGTAAAATAAATAAAGTATGATTAAATAAAATAATTTTTTTGCGTAAAAAAATAAATAAAATTTATCAAAATATAAATCCAATATTTTTGTATTTTTTATGATTTTTTAATATTAGATAAAATATTTAAGAAAATAAATAAATAAAAATAAGAAAAAAGGAAATAAAAATGGTCCAAGGGCTGTGTAAGTGAAACAAGGGGTTAGCAACAAGAAAAAAAAACATAAAGGCCCAAGGGAGGCCCAGCGCATGCCAAAAAAAGTCAGAATGTATGAAAAAAATGGAAAAAATCCAAAAGGGTATCACTAGGGCTCGAACCCAAGTCCCACAATTCACAGGCGTGCGCTTTTACCACTGGGGTGGCTTTACATCCGTTTATATAAATTAAACCATAAATATATGGCAAACATGTTCCTGAGGCCAACTTCATCTTCAACCTCACGCCCAGCCAGAACCTCTGTAACTTATTCAAATCTCAACAAAAATGAAAACTGTAAACATGAAACTTGTAGCAAATTTCCTCACGATTTCAGAAATGCAAAGCAATAAAATTAAAGATCAAAGATAAGCATGAATTTTAATGGCCCTAATATGAACCCTAAAAATTTCAGAAACTTCAATCTTAAAATTCTCTAAGCTTAAGCAAAATTAGTGAAAACTATGGACATGGTTAGCTTTAGGGCAATGATATCTACATTTTTTATTCACAAATAAATCATTGATGATGCCTGTATGAAAAGTTCCAAAGTTAGAAAACTTACCTTGCAAGAGGGTATCGAATTTGGAGTTTGAGCAGCTTTCAGTGAGTTCTAATGATTGTATTAGCTTCCTCAAGTTCCTAGGAAGTTAATGGGATGCTTAGTTTGAGCTAAAAGTACCTGAGGAGTTCTGGAGAAGTCCAAGTGCAAAGCTATGTTTTTGAAAATGGAGGATGGTGTTAATGGTGTTACAGTCTTGTAACAGGGTGTGGGATGAGTTCTAAATGATGTTTAGAAACTTTAGGAACCAAAAGGCTTGAAAACGCACGAGGGAGATGTGAGTTTCAAACTTTTGGTCAGGTTAGGCAACAATGGAGGTATGTGATGCAATTCTGAGCTCTTGGTGTTTTTAGGGGTCAAGCATGCGTGTGATTTATGGAAAATTGCTTGTGTATCTATAAGCAAAGAGTCTTGAGTGGTTTTGAAAGTCAGAAGTACTAGTTACAAGCTATTTGCTATGTTACTTGATTTTCAAGAAAAGTGGGGAAACAAGTTTCAAGAGGAAGTACAAGCATGGGATGGGTGATTGTAAGTGTCTAGATAAGTTTATTATGAGTTATGGGACTTGTATGATCAGAAGAGAACAAGTGCAAGACTCAAGAACAAGTTTTGTGCAAAAAGTCACTTTATCAAAATGGCATTGTGCACTTTCTTCCCAAAATGGATATAAAGCATGGCCTTGCATTGAATGCTTGAAATAAGAACTCTAACAGTTGTGAAAGTAATAAATTATGGAGTTCCTAACAAGTTTTAGGCCTGCAAAGTAGAGGTTATGCAGCATAACTTTGAATTTTTGAATTTGTTCATCACAAAATGACTTGTAATTCAAGTGATAAAATCCTAACTTCATCTCTTCGATTCTCCATACTCAAAAACAATCTCAAGGAGTTCTTAGACATTTTGGAAATCTTGTAATGTTCTCTACAACCCATATTTGAATCACTTTTGAAAATTCCCCTTGGAACTATATGAAAAAGTTCCATGAAATTGGGTCAAAATCCTGACCAAATTAGGGCAAAATTTAACTAAGTGTTTTGTTTCATGACCACATGTTCTTAAAATTATAACTTGAGATCCAAGAACTTTAGGAAGAAGTTGTGTGAAGAAAAGTTGTATATTTCGTCGAGATCTACAACTTTCATGTTGGAAGTTTCCTCTGAATCATCTTGCATCATGGTGAAAATTTTGCTCAAAGTTATGAAAAAATAAGAAATTTCCAACACTTAGAAAAATTTCTAAGTTTGGAAATTTTAACTTTTCAAAATGAAAATTTGAAATTTTGATTTCTTGATGAATAAGTTTCATATTTTGACATGCTTTTATGAATTTTGATCTTTGGCATTTGATTTTGACCAAAAAGTCAAAGTTTAACTTTTCAGTATATAGTTGACTTTTGATCAGTTAACTGAAAATTGATCTGTCAATCCATTGGACTTGAGCAATGTTTTGAGCTATGTAATTAGGTCAAAACGATGCAATTTGACTATTGAGATCATTCCTTAAACCAATTGATCATTTTCTAGGTCAAAAATCAGAAATTGCCCTTTCCCAATCAAAACCCTAATTTTGACCATTTTGCCCTTTTGCAGATTTGACCAAATTTCTTGAGAAATTGTGGTCTAAACTTGATCAAATGATACATATGAGTTTAAAATTTTTATGTGGATAAAAAATTATGAAGTTTGACTGTAAATTGGCCACAATTTACTTTTTCCCCAATACATCTGATTTTTAGGTCAACTGCTCAATTGACTAAGCAGAAGTGTGATCCAAAGCTTGAAACTTGTCATGAGTAATATTGAGGGTCCATAATGATCTATGAAAGTCATATGGGGAATTGGAAGTTCAAATATCCTTGTGCAATCTCAAACCCTAATTTTGGTCATCAGTGCTTAAGGAGGTGTCTTGAGTTGATCAAACCCTAGTGCAGTCTTGAGCCTAAAGGAGACTGTTGTACCCCAAAATTTTCCCTCCCATATTCTTCAAGGTTTTTCAAGAATCATCTTCAAAAGGTTCAAGATTTCTCAAGGGTTGCACAGTCAAACCCTCTCGTAAGACAGTCAAAATTAGGGTTTTGGTTCTTTCAAGGAATTTGAGGTTTCCAATGGTTCAATCAAGTCTCATATGCCTATATACATCCTCAAGCACCTACATGCCAAGTTTCAAGACTCACAGTGCCAAATTCCACAATCAAAAGCCTCATTTGATCTACAGTCAACTACAAGGGCAAAATGGTCATTTTGCAGTCAAAAGTCAGAATTTTTGCTCAACATCTTATTTTGAGTCCACAATCATCATTTGATCAAGCCTTGATCATGATTCCACAAGCATGGCTCAAAAATCATCAAGATATAAAAAGTTACTATTTTTGGACAGTAGAAAAGTCAACTGTATCTTGACCAGGGCATAACTTTTTCATGGTTCATCAGAAAAATCCCATCCAATGCTCATTTTGAAGAGGAGGATATTTACTACAACTCATCTTCACATTCCAAGTCCAAGAAATGCTCTCATAAAAAGTTATCAATTTCTACATTATAGGTCAATTTCAAAAGTAAACAAAAATACATTTTAAGTCAAAGACCATAATTTGAGATTGGTAAATCCAAATGACATGGGACCAAAGTCATTGGATAGAGGACTTCAAGACCTTTCCAAAATGTCCAAGAACATGTTCATATGATCAAAATTGAGCAAGATATGCATTGGAGAAGTTGGGAAATTTTTGTGAATTTGCAAAAGTCAACTTTGCTCAAAACACCTTGTTTTTGCTAATGGGCCTCAAATTTCTTCTTGAAACTTTATCATTGGCCTATGCACGACCCATCAAGCTTATTTGAACTTATTTTTCTTATTTTTATTAATTATTTGGATTTTTAATCAATTTTAATTCATTTAATTAATTTAAATTGTAGGAAATACAAAGATTTGATTTTTCAATCTTTTTGTGAAGCAAAAGTGGTCAATATATGCTGGAAATTTTGTGTGCAAATCAAAGGGATAAGAATCTCCAAGTTTGGTAAGTTTTTCCAATCAAAAAGATTCAAAAATATATGATTGCAAATCAAATATTCAAACCATTATTCAATGGATCTTTGCTCAAGGATTTGACCTAATTCTATTCTACTATAAGTACACAAGCTAATCCTACTCATGCACACGTGAATTTGCTGCAAGAAAGCCATAACCACATTCAAAAAAAAAATCAAAGAAAAGTGAAAACTGTTTTCTATAGTTTAGCACGATTCAAAGCATTTTGTGGTTTCTAATACCTTGCAGGAACTCTCAGGGACGTTTTGCAATCAAAACCACACGCTAAAGCTTAAGAAATCCTCAAGAATAGTCATACGGTTTGATACTTTTTTTCATAATCGTAACTCGTATTTCATGCATAATTAACATGTTCTAATCATTGTCTTGTGTTGCTTGAGTTCATATAAAGCTAATGGTATTAGTTAATTGGATTATAATGCACAGAATTGTAAGTTGCCATTGACAAAAGCTAGGGTTCTTGAGTTTCCAAATTGGGGCTTTTCAGTATAGGAAAAATCAAGCCTTGAGAGACCTATGGTTGAATTCGTTGAGACCAGACGAACATGTTGGCACCCTCGCGAAATATTTATATAGAGCACAACTCTATTCGCTATTTTTCCTTATTGCAGGTTGTGGGGGTTAAAAACCCCCGCTATCTAACCTTTATTTTGCAGGCACGAGGAAGAAGACGAGGACGTGTTGATACGTGGTGGGTTGGTTTGAAAAAGGGCGCGTGTTTTTGACTTTTACAGCATACAGATTAATTGTTAATATATTATTTGTTTATTATTCTATTAACGACTAAAGCGTGCAGTTGGAGTGGTTGGCCAAGCGTTCAATAGGCATTGGGACCTGGGTTCGACTCCCAGGTCCACTCAAAACTCTTCTATTATTTTTTTCTTACATATTCTCATGCAGGATTCCAAGAGCGTTCCACCATGTGCTCCAACCATCCAAGCACCAAGTGGCCACAGTCATTAATCCAATGGTCAGGATGGGTAGACCACCATGTTCCCAGTCAACAATGCCATGGAGGATCTCAAAAGTCAGAAGGGCTTGATTGTTAATGGGCCTGAGAAATTGCTTCTTCACCCCAAAGCTGGCCCATCACCCCCTGGTTTCTTTATTCTTTTTCTTTTCTATTTTAATTTCTATTTAATTATTTTATTAATTATTATTATTATTACTTAATTAACTCACAAATTAATTATTTTTCATAATAAATTCAGAAACCTAAAATATTATTTATTTTTATCATTTATTAATTTCACTATTAATTATTTTTTGTAAATAAATTCTAAATATAATTAATTTAGTTAATTAGGTTAACTTTGACTTTTTTTCATAATAAATAAAATTAACCTAGAATTAGGGTTTTGACAATTTTAATCATATTTTTATTTTATTTTCATTAAAAACATAAAAAACTTAAAAAAAACATTTCTTTTATTTAATTAATTAGAATTAGGTTTAATTAAATGCAAAAAGGACCAAAATTCATTCTTTTCTCAAAAAGGGTCAAAACCCTAAAGGACTTCCCCGATTCAATTTTTATTCGCGCATATTTATTTTTGATTATATTTATGTATCTGCTCCGAGGATGTAATAGCGTAATTAGGATCTTTTTACTGCTTTCTTTATTTTCTCGCAATTTACTTTTCAAGGGTTATGTTTTTGGGGATGTAAATACCCGACGCCTTGTAATAGCGTAGATTTACTTTCCGCAATTTACTTTCTGCACAATTATTAACTGTTAACTATGCATGACAATACTTGCCTGAAAATTAAAATCAACTCGTAGCTCACAATAACATGTGCAAAGATAATTAAATTGAAACTTGACACACTCGCACATGCCACTCCTAGGGTACGCCTCACTTGGTTGCCTCGACGTGGTGATTGAGTATAGGGTGTTTTAGAGGTCGCCCTCCTGTCTAAAGATCCAAGTTGCCTCGGATAAAAAAAGGATCTAGGACATTAGGGTTACCGCTAAGGTGTCCTACTGTTGCTTTGGTGACCACACATCTCCCTATAATCGAATTGACCCGAATAACTCCAACGACGGTGTTACCTACTTCTCAATAATGGGATAGTACTGTCTAAAGGATATTTACACAGCTTAATTCCTTTTGAGTAGGTAGATAGTTCTAAGGTACTTTCTCTTTCAAAAACAAAACAAACTTTTCGCACCTACACTTTTCAAACAAAAGTTTTCAAACAAACACTTCATGACACTCTTGAGGACTGATACAAGAGTTAACACGAAGTTTTCAAACAAATTTTTTCAAAACCCACAAACACAAGAAAAGCAAAACATTTTTTAAAAACATAGTGAGCAAGTACCTAAGAGCCCGTGGATAACCACGTATAGAAAGGGTGCTAATACCTTCCCTTTCTATAATCTACCTCCCGAACCGAGAAACATCTCGAAAAGGAATTTTGCTGTGCTTTTGTCCTTTCCTTGTTGGAGAAAATAAAAGACGGTGGCGACTCTTGCTTACCGCGACATTTCGCGAACCAGCATTCCAAAACAGTCAGTTCTATTTCCACCGATTACAGAACTGGCGACTCTGCTGGGGAAATCTTTATAAGTGAGGTGTAACTTAGGATTAGATCATTCTATGTTTTCAATTGCATGCTTTGTTTGCTTTTATATTTGTGGGCTTGCATCGGAGTTTCATAGATCCTAACCCGGATCTGGGGAATACCCTTTAGGTAGCAATAAGCTGTGAGGGACCTGTCCGGCGTAGACCGACACGGGTGAAGCAGTAGCTACGTTGGTGTGACACCTTGGTCTGTACCGATATCCCTTGTGTTGGAACGAGGAGAATATGGGTCTTCCGAGGAGTCATTAAGGACCAACTGACCTTAGAACCTTGAATGACCCAACTTGGCCATAGAACAGTAGCAGTATGCTACACTCATTGAGGCTAAACTCTCGTGATGGTTCCGGCTGCAAGAAAAGATTGCGAAGCTGGAGTTATGACCAATTGAGGGTAGTCAGTGATATTGAGATCCTCTAGAACCCGATTACTATTTTTAGGACAAGTCTTAACCAACTAAAACTGAAAGAGGGTAGTACCTAAACTTCATGCCGGCCTAAAATCTAAGGGCTCTCTGTGTGACTTGTGTGCCTTCAAACTTGAACTACTCGCACATTCTTGTTATCTGACAACATGAGTTCCTTGCAGGTTTTGTTTACAGTCCTTAACCTGGGCTTATAACAGGGTTTACTTACATCACTCCATGCATATCATAACATCATACCATCATACCATTGCATACATCCTGCATAAGGACTAACCCATTTCAAGGATCTCAAGGGTTTGTGATGCAGGTCATGATGAACCAAATGTCTAGCAAGGGGCAAAGGGGATTTATTTTCCTCTAGCCAAGGTTGTTTGGAGATCAAAACACGATATCTTGAGTCAGGGGCTATGACCCACTCGATATGGTGAGCCTAACTCTTGAAGAAGGATTCTCAGAAACACGAAGTTCCTTCAATCAAGCTACAAAGTTCAAATACTAACAAGTTTCTTTGTTTACCCCGCAAGATCCTTGAAAACATTGCATACATATATCATACATATCATTGCATTACAGGTACCCTTGTTACAGGTCACTTATCTTCTTTGCTGTTTATTTCAGCAATCATAATGTCCACTGAACCTTCCGCTGAACAGGCTATCAAGGCCCTCCACGCCCAGAATGCCCAATTCCAAGAGTTGGTTATGAGCCTAGCATAGGGTCAACAGGATTTGAAGACTCTTATTCTAAAAGAGAGGAAGAAGAAGAAGAAGAGGACTGTTTTGTTCAACACTAGACGCAGATCTGGGAATGAATTACAGAATGAGGTTGAGTTTGGCTACCTCATCTGTAGGAAAGGGCAGTCCCCAAGAGAGAAGGGTTCCTAGTCCCGTGGTCTCCGACAACGAGACGGATTATAATTATGAACAGTACCCTCCTGCTGAGGATAGGTACAAACAGCTGGAAGACCGCTTAAGTGCTTTGGAGATTCAACATATGCCCGGGTTGGATTTTGGAGACCTAGGCTTAACCTCTGGGGTAGTGATCCCACATAAGTTCAAGGCACCTGCTTTTGCAAAGTACGACGGAGCTTCCTGTCCTAAGCTGCACCTCCGATCGTATGTGAGGAAGATCCAACCTTATACAGCTGACAAGAATTTGTGGATCCATTTCTTCCAGGATAGTCTTTCAGGGACTCAACTCGAATGGTTCTATCAGCTGGATGGAGCCAGTATTCGTAACTGGGAGGACTTGGCTACTGCGTTTTATAAGCAGTATCACTATAATTCCGACCTCTCTCCTACGCGTACCCAACTCCAGGGTATGTCACTAGGGACAGGTGAAGGATTTAAAGAATATGCTCAAAAGTGGAGAGACCTGGCTGGAAGGGTGCAACCACCTTTGACTGACCGTGAGCTTGTGGATATGTTCCTGGGGACCCTGTCTGGTCCGTTCTTCAACCATTTGATTGGAAGTTCTTCAGCCGGGTTTACAGACCTTATCTTGACTGGGGAAATAATTGAAGCTGGTATCAAGGCTGGGAAGATTCAAGAGGCCACACCTTCTGATGCTCATAAAAAGCCTTACAGTGGGAAGAAAGAGTCCAATGCCGCGTACAGTCAAAAGATTCGTCGCGACCAACATGTAGGGGCAATCATGATCTCTGGTTCCGCGTCACGCCGACAACCGCAAAAGGGAAATCAGCGAAGGCCAGACGATCCTAAAAGACAGTTCACCAACATCAACATGCCATTGTCATAAGCATTGCAGCACATGTTGAAGATGAACCTGATTGCGGTGATAAACCCTCCTGCGAACCCTAAGACTTCTTCTCCAAACTACAATCCAGAGGCAAGGTGCGCTTATCATTCTGGTAGCCCGGGGAACGATACTGATGATTGTTGGGCGCTGAAATACAAGATCCAGAATATGATTGATGCTAAGGAGATCGAATTCGAGCCTTCTGAGACTCCCAATGTGATCACTGCTCCCTTGCCAAAACATGGCTAGGATTGAGAGACTTTTGTTCATTTTTAAATTATGATATTGTATTTTTCTTTGCTTATTCAAACAATTATCATGTCAAACTCTCTTATTTCATTAATGCATTACACGTGTCTGTTTTGAAGTAATTGTGTTCACTATGCTTAAAATTGCTTTCATTTTTGATGTTCAGCTCTCGATTAGAAAATTCTAAACCTTTTGAGGGAGGATGACGAAAACGATACCACGATCTTTACAATATGCTTTTGAACAGACCCCGCTGATGAGGTACAGGCATTGTTTTAAATCCTAAACAGTGGAGTTATAAGGAAGATAATCCCTCGTCAACCCCTTTGAGCCAAAGAAGTTGGAGTTTTTCTTTTCGCAAAAATTAAAAACCCTTAATCATAACCTAGGGCAGGGTAGTTTTCTCAGTTGATCCAGGTGCACAATGAATGGCATCACAGGAGTCCTTCTAAAACAAGAGACAATGATGGTTCCGAATAATTGTAAGGACAAGCAGTCATTATCTCTCAGAAAATAAAAGCCCATTAAGTCAAAACCTATGAAGGAGACTTACAAAACTGGGGCATCCTGCTGACTGTAAATACAAAAAGAAACAGTTCAGGCAAAAGACAGGGATAATAAAATAAAAAAGAAAGAGGTCCTACAAACCCTCAACAAAAAAGAAATGACTGCCTATTCAAAATAAACTATCAGTATCCGAACCATCACTGGAATATCAGAGCAAAGACTCAAACGGGATCTAATGCACGGTTAGCTGAGTTTATGATCGAAGAACATCACGAAGAACGGGTGGGTACAAATACACTTTGAGCCTTTATCCTTTGTTTCTTAAACCGTGAACCAGACCAAGTTATAACCCTTAAAAGTCCTAGCTGAAGCATGGGTTAGTTCGAAAGCATACTGTTACCAAAGGTATCCTGACTCCTGTAGGGTTTGCTGTAAAATCCTGAGTTGACATCACATTTCACAAATAATTCACTTGTTTTATGGAAAACTGCATTTTCAAAACTTCAAGACAGACATAAGCTTTGCATTCTTAAAATAACATTGTTTGCATATGACTATTTGTTTGAACAGTAGAGAAATTCGCACGACGAATATCTAGTGGATAAAAATCTTCTCAAGGATCACATCAAATGGAAAAACACCTCCAATCAAGGGGCAGACATGATCATGGTCCGTCATCTGGGGCAGTCAAGTCAAGATTCAGAGAATCTCTCAAAAGCCAAATAGCCAGGGGCAGATCTCCATCTGAATCAATTGGGGCATTGGACATGAATTCCAGTGACGAATCTTACACGATCAAACATCTTCTGGTAGTATGGCGACATAACACTACTGACAGTGATAATTCCCTGCGCTCTGAGAACGTGGACATAGTCAAAAAAATACTACGCATAATCAAAGACCCGCTAGGTTGACTGGCCTAGGCAAAAATAAGGGCTTCCCGGCGAACCAAAAGGGTTCGGGCAAAAATAAGGGATGAAAATAAAAAGAAATTTGTACACCCGGCAAGTCGAAAACCTGAAAAGGCGGCTTGGGCAAAAATGGGTATCTCGGTGGACTGAAAACCCGAAAGGGCGGTCCAGGCAAAAATTAGGGATCAAAGCGTACGACTATGTCCTATCATCTCGTCACTTGCCTACCAGAAGAAGGTTTGTCTATCAACAACTATCAGCACCTCATAGGCCTTCTTCTCCCGCAGAAACTGGGGCAATAAGAATTGTCTAAGCGATCTAGCTGCTCTGTCCTCCAGGTACCAAGGTAGGTTCAGCTGAAGAATATGACCAAGATACCTTCACTCCCCGCAGAGTCAGGCAAGATTCAGCAATACTCTCCCCAAACAGAGTTGGTCTCCCGTCAACCCTAAAAAGGCATAGTATCCCCAGCAAGTCAGCAATACTCTCCCCCGAGCAGCGTTGGTCTACCACCAGTCCTGGAAAAGTTGGGTATCCCCAGAAGATCTTAATATTCCCCAGCGGAGTATACAGATGTTCCCTAGCAAGCATCCCCGACAGTCTTAATATTCCTCGACAGAAATATAAGATTGTTCCCCGGCAGAATACAGATATCCCGGTGGAGCCATTTCCCCAATACAGTCCAAAAGTTTCCCCAGGAGAGTTGAATCATTTCCCTAGTAGATTCAGGAAGCTTGTCCCCTGCAGAGTACGAAAATCTCTCCCCAACCATGTTCAAAGGTTATTCCCCACCAGAGTCTAACTGGGTTATCCTCAGCAAATTGTAACGGAAAGATCGTCCTCAGCGAAGTTCTTCCTATCCCCAGCGGAGTTCATCAAAATCCCCAACAGAGCTTATCAACGGAATTCCCAGTGGAGTTATCGTTAAGTTCTCAGCGAAGCATCTCTTCCCACAGAGTAATTCCCCGCGGAGTAATCTCTTCACCATGTTTATTCCCCAACGGAGTCATCTTCTCCTACTGGTTTATTCTGGCAAACATCTTTGTGCATCATCCCCAGCGGGAGCGAAGAACTCTATCAGCCCAGGATTTAACAAACTTCTCGGCATTCGTCAAGGATTTATTTTCCCATACGAAAATACATTCATAAACATCACGTTGTCATACATCATAATACATGCATATACGCATCATACACCACAAATCTCATTTATTCTTGAGAACATCTTAATATCATGCGGTTCATGCATCATGACATTGCATATAGCTAACGTTTTTACCTTTTCAGGAAAAGGTCAATCAAGAGATGATTACCATCTACCTTTGCAGTTCCAGATCAACACCTGTAACAAGCCAGGAAAATTCTGTGGATGACTGATCGTGGGTTAATACCTGAAACCAGACAGGACAATTATCTATTTGATCATCATGAGGCAACCCTACACCGGTTCCTTCTCTCTCCAAGATGCAGTTTTACACGGACTCATGATCAGGAAACCCTACACCGGTTCCTTCTCAGTGCAGATGCAGTTTTACACGGACTCATCATGAAGAACCCTACACCGGTTCCTCCTCAGTTCCAAGATGAAGTTTCACACGAACTCATCGTCAAAATAACCTTACCCCGGTTCATCCAGAAGTTTTACACGAACTTATCTCACAGTAACCTTACCCCGGTTCCTCCAGAAGTTTTACACGAACTTATCTCAAAGTAACCTTACCTCGGTTCATCCAGAAGTTTTACACGAACTTATCTCAAAGTAACCTTACCCCGGTTCCTCCTAAAGTTTCACATGAACTTATCTCACAATAACCTCACCCCGGTTCATCCAGAAGTTTTACACGAACTTATCTCACAATAACCTTACCCCGGTTCATCCTGAAGTTTCACACGAACTTATCTCACAATAACCTTACCCCGGTTCATCCTGAAGTTTCACACGAACTTATCTCACAATAACCTTACCCCGGTTCATCCTGAAGTTTCACACGAACTTATCCCGCGGTAACCTTACCCCGGTTCCTCCAAAAGTTTCACACGAACTTATCCCAAAGTAACCTTACCCAGGTTCCTCCAAAAGTTTTACACGAACTTATCCCGAAGTAACCTTACACCGGTTCCTTCTCAACTCCAGACGTAGTTTTACACGGACTCGTCATCAAGAAACCCTACACAAGTTCTCTCTTTCCAAAGATGAAGTCTTACACGGACTCGTCATTAAGAAACCCCACACAGGTTCGCTCTTTCCAAAGATGAAGTCTTACACGGACTCGTCATCAAGAAACTCTACACAGGTTTCCTTCTCAATTCCCAATGCAGTTTCACACAGGCTCATCCTCAGGCGACCCTACACCGGTTTCCTTCCTTCAAAGATGAAGTTTCACACAGGCTCATCATCATTCAACCCTACACAGGTTTCTTTCTTTCCAAGATGCAGTTTTACACGAGCTCATCATCAGGCAACCCTACACAGGTTCCCTCGTTCGACTTACAAGATCACAATTCTACCAACAATCTCCAGATGGCATCTATAAGCCCATCCTCCTATCCATCCATCTCCAAATGGCATCTGTAAGCCCATTCCCGACATCACATTGCTGATACTATACTATGCGAGTGCAAATTTCTGGGCACTCTAGTGTTCAATCATCTTCCACCTTCGGATCACGAAAGGCACGCAAGCCAATCTACATCTTCAGGTTTAAGAAGATTGAACAGGGGCAACTGGTGTACCCCAAAATTTTCCCTCCTATATTATTCAAGGTTTGTCAAGAATCATCTTCAAAAGATTCATGATTTCTCAAGGGTTGCACAGTCAAACCCTCTCCTAAGCCAGTCAAAATTAGGGTTTTGGTTCTTTCAAGGAATTTGAGGTTTCCAATGGTTCAATCAAGTCTCATATGCCTATATACATCCTCAAGCACCTACATGCCAAGTTTCAAGACTCACAGTGCCAAATTCCACAGTCAAAAGCCTCATTTGATCTACAGTCAACTACAAGGGCAAAATGGTCATTTTGCAGTCAAAAGTCAGAATTTTTGGTCAACATCTTATTTTGAGTCCACAATCATCATTTTATCAAGACTTGATCATGATTCCACAAGCATGGCTCAAAAATCATCAAGATATAAAAAGTTACTATTTTTGGACAGTAGAAAAGTCAACTGTATCTTGACCAGGGCATAACTTTTTCATGGTTCATCAGAAAAATCTCATCAAATGCTCATTTTGAAGAGGAGTATATTTCCTACAACTCATATTCACATTCCAAGTCCAAGAAATGCTCTCATAAAAAGTTATCAATTTCTACATTATAGGTCAATTTCAAAAGTCAACAAAAATGCATTTTAAGTCAAAGACCATAATTTGATATTGGTAAATCCAAATGACATGGGAACAAAGGAATTGGTTAGAGGACTTCAAGACCTTTCCAAAATGTCCAAGAACATGTTCATATGATCAAAATTGAGCAAGATATGCATTGGAGAAGTTGGGAAATTTTTGTGAATTTGCAAAAGTCAACTTTGCTCAAAACACCTTGTTTTTGCTAATGGGCCTCAAATTTCTTCTTGAAACTTTATCCTTGGCCTATGCACGACCCATCAAGCTTATTTGAACTTATTTTCTTATTTTTATTAATTATTTGGATTTTTAATCAATTTTAATTCATTTAATTAATTTAAATTGTAGGAAATACAAAGATTTGATTTTTCAATCTTTTTGTGAAGCAAAAGTGGTCAATATATGCTGGAAATTTCGTGTGCAAATCAAAGGGACAAGAATCTCCAAGTTTGGCAAGTTTTTCCAATCAAAAAGATTCAAAAATATATGATTGTAAATCAAATATTCAAACCATTATTCGATGGATCTTTGCTCAAGGATTTGACCTAATTCTATTATACTATAAGTACACAAGCTAATCCTACTAATGCACACGTGAATTTGTTGCAAGAAAGCCATAACCACATTCAAAAAAAAATCAAAGAAAAGTGAAAACTGTTTTCTATAGTTTAGCACGATTCAAAGCATTTTGTGGTTTCTAATACCTTGCAGGAACTCTCAGGGACGTTTTGCAATCAAAACCACACGCTAAAGCTTAAGAAATCCTCAAGAACAGTCATACGGTTTGATACTTTTTTTTCATAATCGTAACTCGTATTTCATGCATAATTAGCATGTTCTAATCATTGTCTTGTGTTGCTTGAGTTCATATAAAGCTAATGGTATTAGTTAATTGAATTATAATGCACAGAATCGTAAGTTGCCATTGACAAAAGCTAGGGTTCTTGAGCTTCCAAATTGGGGCTTTTCAATACAGGAAAAATCAAGCCTTGAGAGACCTATGGTTGAATTCGTTGAGACCAGACGAACATGTTGGCACCCTCGCGAAATATTTATATAGAGCACAGCTCTATTCGCTATTTTTCCTTATTGCAGGTTGTGGGGGTTAAAACCCCCCGCTATCTAACCTTTATTTTGCAGGCACGAGGAAGAAGACAAGGACGTGTTGATACGTGGTGGGTTGGTTTGAAAAAGGGCGCGTGTTTTTGACTTTTACAACATACAGATTAATTTGTTAATATATTATTTGTTTATTATTCTATTAACGACTAAAGCGTGCAGTTGGAGTGGTTGGCCAAGCGTTCAATAGGCATTGGGACCTGGGTTCGAATCCCAGGTCCACCCAAAACTCTTATATTATTTTTTATTACATATTCTCATGCAGGATTCCAAGAGCGTTCCACCATGTGCTCCAACCATCCAAGCGCCAAGTGGCCACAGTCATTAATCCAATGGTCAGGATGGGTAGACCACCATGTTCCCAGTCAACTATGCCATGGAGGATCTCAAAAGTCAGAAGGGCTTGATTGTTAATGGGCCTGAGAAATTGCTTCTTCACCCCCAAAGTTGGCCCATCACCCCCTGGTTTCTTTATTCTTTTTCTTTTCTATTTTAATTTCTATTTAATTATTTTATTAATTATTATTATTATTAGTTAATTAACTCACAAATTAATTATTTTTCATAATAAATTCAGAAACCTAAAATATTATTTATTTTTATCATTTATTAATTTCACTATTAATTATTTTTTGTAAATAAATTCTAAATATAATTAATTTAGTTAATTAGGTTAACTTTGACTTTTTTTCATAATAAATAAAATTAACCTAGAATTAGGGTTTTGACAATTTTAATCATCTTTTTATTTTATTTTCATTAAAAACATAAAAAACTTAAAAAACATTTCTTTTATTTAATTAATTAGAATTAGGTTTAATTAAATGCAAAAAGGACCAAAATTCATTCTTTTCTCAAAAAGGGTCAAAACCCTAAAGGACTTCCCCGATTCAATTTTTATTCGCGCATATTTATTTTTGATTATATTTACGTATCTGCTCCGAGGATGTAATAGCGTAATTAGGATCTTTTTACTGCTTTCTTTATTTTCTCGCAATTTACTTTTCAAGGGTTATGTTTTTGGCGATGTAAATACCCGACGCCTTGTAATAGCGTAGATTTACTTTCCGCACAATTATTAACTGTTAACTATGCATGACAATACTTGCCTGAAAAATTAAAATCAACTCGTAGCTCACAATAACATGTGCAAAGATAATTAAATTGAAACTTGACACACTCGCACATTCCACTCCTAGGGTACGCCTCACTTGGTTGCCTCGACGTGGTCATTGAGTATATGGTGTTTTAGAGGTTGCCCTCCTGTCTAAAGATCCAAGTTGCCTCGAAACGGTTGCCTCGAATAAAAAAGGATCTAGGACATTAGGGTTACCGCTAAGGTGTCCTACTGTTGCTTTGGTGACCACACATGTCCTTATAATCGAATTGACCCGAATAAATCCAACGACGGTGCTACCTACTTCTCAATAGTGGGATAGTACTGTCTAAAGGACATTTACACAACTTAATTCCTTTTGAGTAGGTAGATAGTTCTAAGGTACTTGCTCTTTCAAAAACAAAACAAACTTTTCGCACCTACACTTTTCAAACAAAAGTTTTCAAACAAACACTTCATGACACTCTTGAGGACTGATACAAGAGTTAACACGAAGTTTTCAAACTAATTTTTTCAAAGCCCACAAACACAAGAAAAGCAAAACATTTTTTGAAAACACAGTGAGCAAGTACCTAAGAGCCCGTGGATAACCACGGATAGAAAGGGTGCTAATACCTTCCCTTTCTATAATCTACCTCCCGAACCGAGAAACATCTCGAAAAGGAATTTTGTTGTGCTTTTGTCCTTTCCTTGTTGGAGAAAATAAAAGACGGTGGCGACTCTTGCTTACCGCGACATTTCGCGAACCAGCATTCCAAAACAGTCAGTTCTATTTCCACCGATCACAGAGACCTTGTGAGAAAATTCTTGATAAGTGAGAGGGTAACTTTTGGGGTACAACATCTGCCCCTGTTCAATCTTCTTAAACCTGGAGAGTTAGATTGGCGAGTTTTTCCATTCGTGACTCGAAGGTGGAAGATGATTAGACATTAGAGTGCCCAGAAATTTGTACTCGTTGATATGATGGTAGAGGGAATGGGCTTAAAGATTCCATTTGGAGGGATGATGGAACGTTGCTGGAGATGGGCTTGTAGATTCCATCCAAAAATGATTGCTGAACCGTATCTGTAAGAGAATCTAAATGAGTATCAGAATGGCGTCCATGTCTGGAGCGTATCTTAACTTTATCTGAAAGTTGAAACTGAATGAGTATCAAAATGGCGTCCGTGTCTGGAGTGTATCTAAACTGTATCTGAGAGCTAAATCTGAATGAGTACCAGAATAACATCCGTGTGTGGAGCGTATCTGAACTGTATATGAGAGCTGAATCTGAATGAGTATTAGAATGACATTCGTGTCTGGAGCGTATCTGAACTATATCTGAAATCTGAATCTGAATGAGCATCAGAATGAAATCCGTGTCTGGAGCGTATCTGAACTATATATGAGAGCTGAATCTGAATGAGTATCAAAATGACATCCGTGTCTGGAGCGTATCTGAACTGTATCTGAAGATTGACTATGAATGAGTATTAGGATGGCATCCATGTCTGGAGCGTATCTGAATTGTATCTGAAAGTTGAATCTGAATGAGTATTAGAATGGAATCCGTGTCTGGAGTGTATCTGCACTGTATCTAGAAACTTTGAATATTGTTAATGGTAGCTGTTGATCAACTTTATCCTGAAAAAGGTAAAATGTTAGCTAATATGCAATGTTATGTTGTATGAAATGCATGGTATAATGAGATACATGCATTCGTGTTATCGATGTTTATGATATATGGATGTGATGTATGCGTATGTGAGCTAATCTTCTATAATGTTGTTGGATTGGGGAGAATAAATCCCTGACTGCTGCTGAGAATATGGAGTGTAAGTCTTCATGTTGTGAAGTTGAAGTGTTGATGAATTTCTGCTTAGAGAAATAAACTCTGTTGTAAGGGAAATTCCTTGTACTGCTTGTAAATTCCTGTTGGGGAATCCTGAGAAGTTTGGCGACTTCTACCGGGGAGTGACAGCTGGAAGTATTATTCCGCTGGGGATTAAACTGCACACTATGGGGGATTTTATGGAAATAGCTTAGAGATATTTCCCTATCTCTTAAAGCCATCAGTGACTGTCTCTTTACTTTGTTCATTTGTAAACAGTAGTTATGTTCAAATGCATATGTTCAAAAATAAATCATTGGACGTGTTTGTAAATAAAACACATGAGTAAAGAAAAACATATAGTTTTTCACTTTCAAAGGGATATCTTTGTATTTACTTTGAATAAGTATTTTTATACAATGAGACAAACATTCTAGTAAGAGAATGCCTTCGTAAAAAATGAAAATTTGATACAAAGAAAAGATAGCTATTGTGAAACAATCCCATGGGGTTCCCATTCTGCTATAGCCTTCGTGTCTCTGAGCATCTTATCTATTTGTTGCCTTGTCCGAAGCTGATTGAATTGATCAGAACTATCGAGTTTGCAGGTTGAAGCCAAAGGTTGTTCGTAAGGTGATCCAACAGGACATAGTTATACGCTTTAATTCCCTAACTTTTTCCTGGACCTCCCTTTCGGGTTTTCAGTCCACCGGGATACCCTTTTCTTCCCAAGCCGCCCTTTTGGGTTTTCAGCTTGCCGGATGTACATGTGTTTTTGTTTTATCCATAATTTTTTCCCGAACCTCTTTGGTTCGCCGGGATGCCCTTGTTTTACCTAGGTGTGTCAACCTAGCGGGTCTCTTATGCGTAGTATCTTTTGACTATATCCGCGTTCACAGGGTGTGACAGGTCGTTGCCATCCATGGTGGTTAAGATCATTGCTCCACAAGAGAATATGCTTTTGATTACAAATGGTCCTTCGTATGTAGGAGTCCATTTTCCCCTGGGATCACCTTGCGGCAGTATGATGCGTTTGATCACCAGATCTCCGACTTGATACACTTGGCGTCTGACCTTCTTGTTGAAAGCCTTGATCATCAATTTTTGATGCATTTGACCATGACAGACAGTAGTAAGCCTTTTCTCATTAATTAAATTCAGTTGATCAAGTCGAGTCTGGATCCAATCTTCTTCGTTCAGCCCTGCATCCTTCATAATTCTCAGAGAGGGATTCTGGACCTCAATAGGCAAGACAACCTCCATTCCGTATACCAGAGAGTAGGGTGTTGCCCCGATTGATGTATGCGCTGTGGTACGATACCCGTGGAGAGAGAATGGTAGCATCTCATGCTAGTCTTTGTAAGTGATTAACATTTTCTGTATGATCTTTTTGATGTTCTTATTTGCGGCTTCGAAAACACCATTCATCTTTGGCCGGTAAGGGGAAGAATTGTGGTGTTGGATCTTGAATTGCTCGCACAGGGCGGTGATCATAGTATTGTTTAGATTCGTACCATTGTCTGTGATGATCCTCTCTAGGATACCATATCGACATATGAGATTCTGTTTAATAAACCGGGCTACAACATTATTGGTAACAGAAGTGAAAGAGGCCGCCTCAACCCACTTTGTAAAATAGTCAATGGCCACCAAGATGAAGCGGTGTCCAATAGAGGATGTTGGCTTGATTTCCCCAATCATATCGATGCCCCATATAGCAAAGGGCCAAGGAGCCGTCAAGACATTCAAAGGAACCGGAGGTACGTGCACCTTGTCAGTATAAATCTGACACTTGTGGCAGGTTCGAGAGTGTTGATAGCAATCTGCTTCCATGGTAGACAAATAATAGCCTGCCCGTAGGATCTTCTTTGCCATTGTATGCCCACTGGAATGGGTGCCAAAAGTGCCTTCATGTAACTCAGCCATGATCTTTTCTGCCTCAACCTTGCCTATGCAACGGAGCAAAACAGAGTCATGTTTGGATTTGTAGAGAATGCCATTACTAAGGAAGAATTTATCAGAGAATCTCCTTAAGAACTTCTTATCATTGATTAAAGCTCCTTCCAGATATTCTTGAGCCTCGAGATACCTCTTGGCTTCGTGAAACCAAGGCTGGTCCACTACTTCTTCAACATTAATCTCGTGACAGTGAGCTGGTTCATCCATTCGTTCAATGGTGATCTAGGGAGCCTCGTTATCCCATTTAAGTTTAAACATAGATGACATTGTGGCTAGTGCGTATGCTAGTTAATTTTCTTCTCGCGAGAAATGCTCGAAGGCAATCTTCTCAAAATGTGGGATCAATGTCAACACGTGTTCTTTGTAGGGAATAGGATTAGGGTGTTTGGTGTCCCACTCTCCTTTGATATGGATAATGACCAAAGCTGAATCTCCGAATACATTTAAGGATTTGATCCCCATATCTATGGCAGCTTTGAGACCAAAAATGCACGCTTCATATTCTGCCATGTTATTTGTACAATTGAAGTAGAGTCTTGCCGTAAAGGGAGTATGAAATCCTTCAGGAGATATGAGTACAACACCAATACCATTGTCGAGTGCGTTGGATGCCCCATCAAAAACCAGGGTCCACCAGGATCCTTGTTTAGGTTCGTCATATGGATTGAATCCTTCACAGTTGTTTACCATCATGATGTCTTCATTTTGGAATTCGAACTTCATGGACTGGTAGTCCTCCACAGCTTGGTGAGCAAGGTGATCAGCTAGTACACTGCCCTTTATTCCTTTCTGGGTAGTATACTGCATGTCATATTCTGTTAGGATCATCTGCCATCTCGCTATTCTCCCAGAGAGGGCATGTTTATCGAAGATGTATTTTATTGGATCCATTTTAGATATCAATAAGGTAGTATGGGTCAGCATATACTGTCTTAGCCGGTGAGCAACCCATGCCAGAGCACAACAAGTTTTCTCGAGCAGTGAATATCTAGTTTCACAGTCAGTAAATTTTTTGCTCAGGTAATAAATAGCATGCTTTTTTCGGCCAGACTCGTCATGCTGCCCCAGCACACACCCCATTGAATTCTCCAAAACAGTTAGATACATGATCAAGGGTCTTCCCTCGACCGGTGGCATAAAAACAGGAGGCTCTTGCAGGTACTCTTTGATCTTGTCGAAAGCAGTTTGGCACTCATCATTCTATTTGACTACTTGATCTTTCTTCAATAATTTGAAGATAGGTTCACAAGTAGCTGTCAGGTGAGAAATGAATCTGGAAATGTAGTTTAAACGTCCCAAGAATCCTCTGACTTCCTTCTCTGTACGAGGAGCAAGCATCTCTTGTATTGCTTTCACCTTGGCATGATCGACTTTGATACCTTTATTTCTGACAACAAAGCCTAGGAGTATACCAGACCTCACCCCAAATGTGCATTTATTCGGGTTCAACCTCAGCTTGTATTTCTTTAACCTCTCAAACAGTTTCTGTAAATGATCAAGATGCTATTCTTCTGTTTGAGATCTGGCTATCATGTCGCCCACATAAACCTCTATTTCGTGATGTATCATGTCGTGAAATAAGGCTACCATGGCACGCTGATAGGGTTCCCCAACATTCTTCAACCCGAATGGCATAACCTTGTAGCAGAATATGCCCCACTATGTGACAAAGGTTGTCTTCTCCATGTCCTCAGGCGCCATTTTGATTTGGTTATAGCCTGAGAAGCCGTCCATGAAGGAAAACACTTTGTGCTGTGCCGTATTGTCAACTAGAATATCAATGTGGGGAAGTGGGAAATCATCCTTAGGGATTGCCCTATTCAAATCTATGTAGTCCACACACATTCGTACCTTGTCGTCCTTTTTGGGCACGGGAACAACATTGGTAACCCATTGCGGATAAGAGGTGACAACCAAGAATCCAACATTGAATTGCTTCATGACTTCAACTTTAATCTTCTATGACATGTATGGTTGCATACGATGGACCTTTTTCTTTACCAGTGGGCAGTCCTCTTTTGTAGGTAGATGATGTACCATGATATCTGCATCAAGTCCTGTCATGTCTTCGTATGACCAGGCAAAGACCTCAACATAATCGTGTAGCAACTGAATTAGACACCCTTTGACACTGGGTTCCAGATTGGCACCCACCTTGACTTCTCTATTGTCTTCTTCGATACCTAGATTAATTGTGTCCACTAGTTCTTTGTGGGGTTGAATGGTCCTCTCTTCTTGTTGTAGTAACCTGGCGAGTTCTCCTGGCACTTCACAATCTTCCTCACCTTCGTCTTCGGCTTGGTAGATTAGATTTTCAGAATCACAGAAGGCCATAGCAGAATCATTACCCATGGGATCTTGAGTGGATGTAAACCTGCATTGTGAGCGTAAGTGTGTGTAAGAGTATATCTATCTTTGAAAGAAATAAAAATGTAAAAGAGAAAAACAATGAGCGCAAAGTTTGTATGCAAAAAACGTCCATGATTCATTGATGTCATATGGAAATGAGATAATAACCCTTACAAATGGACCATTGTGTCTCGGGTAAGACACAAGGTTTTAAGAGTCTAAATTGTTTTAATATTACAGATCCAACAAAATTTAAAGACAAATTACTGTTGGATAAATGTGATCGGGACAAAATCTCTAGCTTCCCAGTTGCTGAGCCCTCGACTGACAGTTGGGAAAATCCAATCCTCCAGGTCATAGCTGTCTTCATCATCCTCTACGGCATTGACTTCGCGGTTGCTGATCTTCAAGGGTGGCCTCCAGCACGAGCACATAGTACAGCTTTCTAGGCTCCTGAAGTAAAGCCCAAACAAAAATTTTCAGATTTGTATGGGATATCTGGGAGTTGGCCCCAAATAATGCACCCACATTCTTCTATCATTGCCTTGGAATCTTTCAAAGACGACATCTTGAGCGGAGGCCTTGTAATCTTGGGGACTTGAGACACAGCCTTGGTTATCGCCACAGTTTGCGGGACTTCTTCAAAGTGCTGGAATGGAGTTTCAATAAATTCACCATCTAATTCCACATATCTGAAGGAATTTAGATGGGTGACCATATACTCTTATTCTCCATGAACAATGATGATCTTCCCCTGGATTGGATATTTTAGCATTTGATGCAACGCAGAAGTAACGACACCAGCATTATGAATCCACGGTCGGCCTAACAAGCAGGAATATGAAAGGCGAATATCCATTACATAAAAAGCTGAATCAAATGTTTGGGTTCCAACTTTTATGGGGATGTCCACTTCCCCATGCACCATCCTTTTCGAGCCTCGAAGGCTCTCACTACTATGTTGCTTGGTTTCAATGCCAATCCTTCATAGTCAAGCCTATCAAGAGCTTTTTTAGGCAACACATTCAGAGATGAACCGGTGTCAAACAAGACATGAGCCAACGTCGTGCCCCTGCATTCGAATGAGACATGCAATGCCTCATTATGCTTCCTCCCTCTTGGCGTTAAATCAGCATCCGAAAAACCTAAACCATTATCTGCGGTCAAGCTGGCTACGCAGTCTTGGAACTGATCGAAAGATGTTTCTTGGGGTACATGGGCAGTTTTGAGGAACTTTACCAAGGCTTTTGCACGAGCTTCGAAACATAACAATAAAGCAAGCATGTAAATTTTTTATGGAATTTTCCCCAGTTGCTCGACTATGTTGTAGTCGCTTCTTTTTATGATCTTTAGAATTTCCTCCATCTCTTTTCGAGAGGTCTCAGGGATAGCTATTGAGTGTGCCTTCGTTCGGACATGCTCAACTAGAATACCTTTACCTCGAGTCTCAGTTGACTCGACAACATGAGTGTCAGTTGGGGTGATAATAGGGATTGTAACAGTTTTGTCAACAAGAGTATTAGAAGAGGTGATTGCAGGACTGGGAACAGCCTTTGGAGGAGCAATAACAACATGAATGATAACGGGTCCAGAAATAGCTTTTGGAGGAGCAATTTCTGGAGAGAAAACCCTTCTGCTTCAGGTTATCTTACTAGTCCCTATGATGTTACTGATATCAGAGTCAACTTTCTCAGAACTTGAGTCTTCAGCAGTTGGCCAATCTTGTTTGATACCGTGGTAGTAGAAATCACCTCCATAATTCCATGGGACGGATTTTTCTGACGAATACGGGATTGGTCTAGGCATTATAATCATCAACGGAGCTACTTTAGGAACTGATGTAATTCTAACGGGTCTTTTGGTGGAGACCCTGGAAGAATTGGCGGAAATGGTCATGATGGAAACATTATTATAAGAAACAGTTGGAATAGAAGTCTTTTCGAACAAAATCTCCTTGTTATCTATTAGGCATTGAACGTCTGCTTTTAACAAATGACAGCTGGTTGGTGAGTGTTGTACCCCAAAATTTGCCCTCCTATTTTTCCACAAGAAATCACAGCTTCGGGCTTTTCCTGATTTTTCAAATTGGCGTAAGAATCAGTCAAACAGACTTTTTCTTATCAATCTATACAAAATTAGGGTTTTCATGGATTCTGGAACAGTTCAAGTAGATTGCTAGGGTTTTGTTTGAGTTTGGCTCAGGTTTTGATCAGGCGAACGCTTCTTTGGCGTTTAATCAAGAACTAGGGTTTGTGCGCGCATTCTCAGAAAGAATTATTTCTATTAGTTCTTTTCAATTTATCCTGGATATGAGCTGAGGCATTTGAATTGAAAGGTTGCATTAATCAGTGAAAAAAGGACATGTGGACGTTTGTTGTTTAGCTGTGCAATGCTATGATTATTCGGAACTCCGGACGTTTATTGATCATTTATTATTCAGAGTTAAAATAGTTGGGATTTATTTCCAGTTATTATAATTTTAAGAATTATAAATAATTAAATAAACAGTTGAAGAAGAAAAAGAATTAATTGATCAAAGGAAGATTTTTTATTCATCTTTAATTGTTTTGTTACAAATTATCATTTGAACAACTGTAAATTTATTTACATCTTTGTTTACAATAATAATGTTACAAATAATTGAAGTAAAATAAAACTCTATCCTAAAAATTTCCTAAGCCTTCGTCTTCTATTTTGCTGCTCCCCGTTGCGCAATTATTTTTACCAGCAAAAAGAAGAGAAAAGAAGTCAAAAGCAGATAAAATTAAAGGCGGACAGTTAATTCAAAAATCATCATTAAAAGTGACTGGCCAGAATCAGTTTATTTGCCCTCTCTGCAAATCACGAGATTACTCTCGGTTCACAAAGAGGGATAGAATATGCTTGCAAATAAAGTATGAAATGCACAAAGTATGAATTGCATAAGTTCAAAATGACAAGCAAAGCTGCATAATTCCAAAAATTCCAAACAAAGTCCAAAGGCAAACTGAACTGCATAAGGCCTAACCAAAGTCCAAACTAGACAGCAAACTAAAAACTATCCACAAGCTGCCAAAAAGATATCAAAGGCTATCCAAAAGCTGTCAACAAAGTACACAAAGTATGCAGGAAAACTGGAAAATATGCAGAGGAAGTCAACTAATGCAAGTAAACAAAGTTACATCACTTTCCAAGGCCAGTCACCTTTTCAGAAATATAGTGCAAGCAATATAATATGCTTTTAATCTGTAAAGAGAGAGAAGAGAGAGGGAAGTAGCTTACAGGATTGCGGCTTAGGCTTAATATATAAACAATATACCACAACACAGTACAAGTGGAGGCAGAAATAACAAAAACCAAACTGTAACATTGAAACATTGAAAACTGCCTCCAAAACCTGTGCTCCCAAAAGAAACCAAAAACATAAGCCTTAAACCTTTCAAAACCAGAGTTGCCTCCAGCCTGCATAAGTCCCAAACAGCAAGCCTAACCTGCATCAAAGCAAGCTAAACCAGAAGCATACATGCATCAACCTGAAACCAGAAGCCAAGCCTCAAAGCTTCAAGCCTATAACCTGTGTTCAAGCTTACAAACAAGCTTAAAGAACAAATATACAAACAGCAAGCCAAAGCCTAGCCTGCACAAACAAAAGCCAAAAACAATAAAAGCCTTTCAAAACCAGTATCATAAAACCTATCAAAACCTGCTAAGCCATACAAGCCTAACAGCCTCCAAACATCCACCTACACAAGCCTATACCCTTTCAAACCTGCCTTAAACCAGACCTGTGTCAAACCAGAAGCCTGTGACCCCAAATAGCCTCAAACTGAAACCTTTCAAAAAAACCACAAACCTGTGTATAAGCCATAGCCTTAACTACACCAAAACCATGTCAAAAACATACAAGCCTTAAAGTCTGTACAGATTCAAGAGTTCTTAAGAAGCAAAGCCTAAACCCTTCAAACCAGAAAAAGCCAAAACCAAAAAAAGCCTATACCAGATAAAACATATCAAACCTGCTAAGCAGGCATATCAGCATATCAGCATATCAGCATATCAAGCACACAAGACATCTCAGAGTCAACGAGTCCTAAGCCCTCAGAGCTGGGCTCATCATAATGTTCAACAGATTCTAAGCATACAGAAGCAGGCAAAAGAGAAGAGGAAAAGAAAGTTGTGCTAGGGTTCTCAGACCTCATCATCATCAAACAAAAAAAGGCAAAGACAAAGGCACTAGACAAACCAGGGAAGCCCACAGCTTCATCACTCCTCCATCTCCGGCCGCCCTAGGACGCCACCGTCCTCCTCCGTCTCCAACAAAGGTAGTATCCCTTCCCTTTTTCCTTTCACGCACCTCAAACAAGAACAACAACAACACATATAATCAGAAGACATAAGAGCTAATAACATGCACAAAGCTTGAAAACCTAAAAAGCGTTAAGACCTACAACAGAACCATTACCTTATATGACCATCGCTTGCGTGACCTTGGAGATGAGGAGGAGGAGGCGCCTGGTAGCTTAAGGTTGGGGAGCGTCAGTAGGCCGTGCTTGGTTTGAGAAAATGAAGGAGAACGAAGATGAAGATGCACGGCGCCGTAACCCTTTTCCAAATGAAACAAACTTTGAAAAATCCTAAACGAAAATGTTGTCAAAAACGCTTGGGCCTTGCCCCACTAACATGCCTAAGGCCGATCATAAACGCTGGTGTGCACCCCCCCTTTTCTCCATCTGATTTTTTGTCTTGCTTGGGCCATAAATCCCTTAAGCCCATTCAATTTCTTTTTTTTTAACTAATATCTTTTTTTTTTACTTACCATTTCATTTTTCTTTTTATGATTTAAACTAATACATTTTCTTTATTTTGTTAAATAAAACAATACCTTATTTTATACAAAACTTTATTTTATTTTAATATTAGGTTTAATTAGATTAATAGACTTTTATCTTAAAATTCTTTTCTTCATAAATCTTTTTGTACATACTAAATAAAAATATATAACAAATACTTAATAATACATTAAGTTAACATTTCTCACTTATAAATAAATCACGTACACATTTACAATATAGATTTTATTTCCCTTTGATTCTTATACATTGCTACATTTTACATTGCGATTGATTCGATTTGGTTGTAAATATTTGGACACTACTCTCCTATTAAAGTCTCATTCCCATTTGTAAATATTTGTACCCCCACTCTCGGATACTTATTTGTAATAGCGTAGACTTTAAATTCCCGCAATTTATCGCTTTCAAATATACCATGGTTAGACCTAGGGTTTGTATGTAAATAAAATCAACCGCTAGATAACCTAATACAAAGACAAATGCATGACAATCAATACACTATTAACACTTGCACCCCTAGGGTAATCCCACTCGTTGCCTTCCAAAATGGGCCATGCTTGCACGTTGAGTTTCTTTGGTAAAACAATTCAAATGATCATAAGTCCCTCGATGACGCTTTCGAAAGTTGCCTAAACGAAATGATCATAGTCCCTTCAAGCAAAATTGCCAAAGACACTTGGCACCATTGCATTCATGGTCTAATTGATGACCCGCGCCTGTCCCGTTAACATCCTAACACAAGATTGTCCACCAAATACAATGGTGGAACAATACTGTTAAAAGGGTTAAAACATGAGAAAAACCTTTGAGTAAATTTAGGGGTAGACAACTCTTAGTTAGTTGATCCAACTTGCAAAATACACTTGCCTACTTTTCAAAACCCACTTCACAATACACTTTCAAAAACAACTTTCAAAAACAACTTTCAAAACAACTTCCAAAAACATTTGAAACATCTTTTCGAAAAGATACACACCTTTGTAAAACATTCGAGTAAAGAATTGTTACAACGGTTGCCTAGACAAGGCCTCTTTTTCAAAACATTTTCAAACACACACACACACCACCATTTCAAGCAATTGAAAATCAAGGCAAGTGATCTAAAACCAAGTAACTAAGAGCCCATGGATAACCATGGATGAAAAGGGTGCTAATACCTTCCCTTTTCATAATCTACCCCCCGAACCCACGAAACATGTCAAAAGGTTTTTCCTGTGCTTTTTAACCTTTCCTTAGGATAAAATAAAAAGTCGGTGGCGACTCTTGCTAAACCGAACAAGTGCGAATACAAACGCAAAACCTCAAGTCAGTTCTCCCACCGTATCACAGAACTGGCGACTCTGCTGGGGAGAAATTCAAAAGTGAGGTTACCTTAGGGTTTAGATCACCTTTACATACTTGCTTTGATTGCTTTGATTGCTTTACTCTTTGGGTCCTCGTTTGGGTTTGTTGTAAATCCTACACCCGGATTTGGGGCACCTTCTTAGGTAAATAGCAATAAAACTGTGAGGGAACTGTGCGGGGTATACCGACATGGTTGAAGCAGTAAGCTATGTTAGTGTGACATATTTGTGAGTACCGGTAACCCTTGAGTTCAATCAAGGAGAGTACGGGGCCGCTGAGTGATGTCGTGAAGTACTAACGAACTCTTAGAACCTTAATTGACCATCTTAGCCTTTTTAGGGGTAGTGAGATGACCGACTTTGGTGCAGTCCGAAGTTGGTAGATACTCGATACTACACTCATTGAGGGTTGTTTTCTTGGAATATTTTGGTCGCCAGTTAAGTGGCTAAACCAAAACAATGAACACAGAAAATAATCCAATGATATTGAGCTCCTTAGAACCCGGTTTCTATTTCTAGGACAGGATGAGCCAACTAACTTCAAGAGGGTACTTACCTACAAACCCCATGCAAGCCCAAACCTAAGGACTTGTTTGCTTTGTGTGAATATGATTACCTGTATATACACTCACTTTCTTTTGCATACATGTACATAACATCATGACATCATACCATAGCATTTTCAATAACCATTTCAAGGATCTCGAGGGTTCTTTTGATGCAGGGTTACGTTGAACCAGACGTCTACCAAATGGAAAGAGGTTTCTCCTTTAAACAAATGCCATCAAAGATCAAGTGTAACAACTTGAATTAGGGGCTATGACCCACTTGACATGGTGAGCTTGATTCTCGTGGAAAGACATCCACAGGTGCACAGTTCTCTAATCAAAGATCAAGTACAACAACTCGAATCAGGGGCTATGACCCACTTGACATGGTGAGCTTGATTCTTGTGGAAATACATACACCGGTGCAAAGTTCTCCAATCAAAAGATCAAAGTTCAACCTCTAACATTCTCTTGTGTTTACCCCAAGAGATCCTTGGAAGCATGCATCCGCATATCATACATTGCATCTTGACGATTTTTCCTTTTTAGGTTTCCTTACTCCCCTACTGTTTATTTCAGTAGAGATGGCTCTGGAGCAGAATATCAAGGGCCTCCAAGCTCAAAATGCTCAACTTCAAGAGATGTTCCTGAACCTATCCAGGGGGCAAGAAGAGTTGAAAGTACTCCTCGCAAGGGACCTGGCCGAGAGAAATTCGGAGGGCAATAAGGACCAACAGTTGGAACAACTGCGAACTGAGGTTGAGGCAATGAGAACCCAGATGCTAGGGCAGATGGCTCTTATCCAAGGCCTAGCCCGAAGACAAGAGGAGCTGGGAACCATTATCAATCAATTTCGTCAAGACGGTCGCAACCGTATGGGGCAAACACTCAGGATTGGAAATCAAGGCCTTGCTCAGCTTCCCATGAGACAAGAAACCGATTTAAAAGAGAGAAGACCTTCTCACTTTGCTTCCACATCACGAGCCCAACAACGACCTCGTCAACACCAACCGGATAATCATCCAAAGGGCGAAAGGCTTCAAAGGCAATTCACCCAAATCAACATGCCATTGTCACAAGCATTGTAGCACATGTTGAAGATGAATCTGATTTTGGTGATAAACCCTCATCCGAACCGCAAAACTTTTTCTCCCAGCTACAATCCAGATGCCAGGTGTGCCTATCATTCTGATAGTCCTGGACATGATATAAACGATTGTTGGGCGTTGAAGTACAAAATCCAAAATCTGATCGACGAAGGGATGCTGGAGTTCACACAAGATGGCCAGACTGAATTCTTCTGCCAAGGGTTCTCCACTTGAAATGACAAAGCTCAAACTGGGAGACTTCTGAAAATTTTGATTTACCAATCTCAAGTTATGGCCTTTGACTTAAAGTCCCTTTTTGTTGACTTTTGAAAATGACCTATAATGTTGAAATTGATAACTTTTTGTGAGAGCATTTCTTGGACTTGAAGTATGAAGATGAGTTGTAGGAAATGTCTTTCTCTTCAAAATGAGCTTTGGATGGAATTTTTCTGATAATCCATGTGAAAGTTATGCCCTGGTCAATTTCAGTTGACTTTTTCATCTGTCCAAATATAGTAACCTTTGCATCTTTGATGATTTCTGAGCCAAATTTTGAGAATCATGATCAAGAATTGATCAAATGATGTTTGTGGCTTCAAAATGATATGTTGACCAAAAATTTGAACTTTTGACTGTCAAATGACCATTTTGCCCCTACAGTTGACTGTAGTGCAATTTAGGGTTTTGACTGTGCAATTTTGAGCTGAATGCCTTGAAACTTGATATGAAGATGCTTGACCACATTTGTAGGCATATGAGACTTGATTGGACCTTTGAAAACTTCAATCTCTTGATTAGAACACAAACCCTAGTTTTGACTGTATAGGAGACTGTTGCACTGCACAACCCTTGGGGAATTTTGTGACTTGACTTGGCAATTTCTTGAAGAATATGGGAGGGCAAATTTTGGGGTGCAACAGTTGCCCCTGTTCAATCTTCTTAGACCTGAGGATGCAGATTGGCTGACGTGCCTTTCGTAATCCGAGGGTAGAAGATGATTGAACACTAGAGTGCCCAGAAATTTGCGCTCACATGTTAGCAGTGTGATGGGGGGAATGGGCTTATAGATGCCATTTAGAGATTGGTGGATAGGATGATGGGCTTATAGATGCCATCTCGATGTTGATCGCGTAGAAGATTCCTTAGCGAGAACCTGCATACCTGCAAAACAGAAAAAATGAGTACCTGACACGTTGCAGGAACTGGTTTTCAGATGCTTGGTATAGATGTGTCCTGACTGGTTGCAGGAGCTGATTTTAGATGTTTGGCATAGACATGTCCTGACTGGTTACAGGAGCTGAGTCTGGAGCTTTAAATGCTGATGAATGAACCAGGGATGGTTACTGCCTTAGCATGAATGGTAAGAGAACCTTGGTTGATTTTAACTTCAACAACGCTCGTTGAGAAAAATCTTGGCGGGAATTACCATCTTTGCAACATCGGGAAGAGAACCATCGAAAATTATAATCTGAAAGGGAATCACCTCACTCATCGTCGGAGAGGGAATCATAGGAAAAGGAATTGTCACCTCACACACCGTCGGAGAGGGAACCATAGGAGACTATCACCTCACGCTCATCGTCGGAGAGGGAAACATCTGAAAAAGGACTTACCACCTCACACACCGTCGGAGAGGGGACCATAGGAGAATATCACCTCACACTCATCGTCGGAGAGGGAAACATCTGAAAAGGACTTACCACCTCACGCACTTGTCGGAGAGGGGACCATAAGAGACTATCACCTCACACTCATCGTCGGAGAGGGAAACATCTGAAGAAGGAATTACCACCTCACGCACTTGCCGGAGAGGGGACCATAGGAGACTATCACCTCACACTCATCGTCGGAGAGGGAAACATCTGAAAAAGGAATTACTACCTCACACACCGTTGGAGAGGGAACCATAGGAGAATATCACCTCACACTCATCGTCGGAGAGGGAAACATCTGAAAAAGGGATTACTACCTCACTCACCGTTGGAGAGGGAAACATCTGAAAAAGGAATTACTACCTCACACACCGTTGGAGAGGGAACCATAGGAGAATATCACCTCACACTCATCGTCGGAGAGGGAAACATCTGAAAAAGGGATTACTACCTCACTCACCGTTGGAGAGGGGACCATAACTTCTGCTGAGTCTTTATCAGAAAAATCTGTTGGGAGTCGATTTAGCTGGACTAGAGAAGGCCTGGGACTGGATAAGAAATCTTTTGAGTCGATTAACTGAACCGGTCTAGGTCTTGAAATATGATTGAGAATTTAAACTGCATCTTTCCTGAAAGGTAAAAGTCAGTCATATGCAATGCATGATATGGATCAAGCAATGATATTCTCGACATAAGTGAGATTTGTATGATATAATGCGTCTATGCATGCTGTAATGATGTATGTGATGTTTATGTATGTGTTTTGCGTCTAGGAAAGTAAATCCTTGACGGGTGCCGGGAAGTCATATCCTGGGCTGATGTTGAGGAATAGATTTTTGCTTCCGCTGGGGATGATAGTTGCAAGGATACCGGTAGGAGAAGATGACTCCGTTGCGGAATAAACTTGGCCAATGGAAGATTCTGCGGGGAGAAAAGATACTCTAGCGACCATGCTGGGAAGCAATATTCTGTGGGGATAGAGATGCTCTTGCTGAATTGTTGAGAATGACTTGCTGAGGATATCTCTGCTGTATTGGAAGTGCTGATAGACTTCGCTGGGGATAAGAAGATTCTGTAGACGACGATCTTTCCGTGGTTTTTGGCTGAGGATAACCCAATTATATCCTGTTAAGGAAATAACTCTTTGAATAAAGCCGGACGACGCGTTCATGCTCTGCGAGGGGATAAGCTTCCAGAATCAACTGGGGATACGCTTACTGCTTGGGGAGATGGATTCCAACTTTCCTGGGGAAGCTGGGCTGGACTCTCCTGGGGAGGTATTAAACTGTATTGGTTATGTTCTTCAACAGGACCTACCCTGATACCTTGGAGGATAGAACAATTAGACTGCTCAGACCAACCTTTATTGCCCCTGTTTCCATGGGGGAGGTACTTGTGGGGTGCTGATAGTTGTTGATGGACAAACCTTCTTCTGGTAGACGGATGGCAAGACATAGTCGTACGCTTTGATCCCTAATTTTTGCCTAGACCGCCCTTTCGGGTTTTCAGTCCACCGGGATACCCATTTTTGCCCAAGCCGCCTTTTCAGGTTTTCGACTTGCCGGGTGTACAGATTTTTCATTTCAACCCTTCATTTTGCCCGAAACCTTTTGGTTCGCCGGGAAGCCCTTATTTTTGCCTAGGTGTGTCAACCTAGCGGGTCTTTGACTCTGCGTAGTATCTTTTCGACTATGTCCATGTTTTTAGAATGCAGGGAGGTGCCCCTGGCTGTTTATGTTACCATGTTACCAGAAGATGTTTAATCAGGCAAGATTCATTGTCGGAATGCCCCAAGTGATTCAGGCAGAGATTTGCCCCAAGCTATTCAGACGAAGATTTGCCCCAGTCTATTTGGCCTTTGAGATATTCTCTGGATCTTGACTTCGCTGCCCCAGATGGTAGACAATAGTCATGCCATGCCCCTTGATTGGAGATACTCTTGTTCATTAGACTTTCGTCGTGCAAATTTTTATGCTGTTCAAACAAAAAGTCATATGCAAACAAAGTAATGTTAAGAACGCAAAGCTTATGTCTGTCTCGAAGATTTTGAAAATGCATCTTTTCATAAAACAAGTGAATGTTTGTAAAACGTGATGTCAACTCCGTATTTACCGTAGGCCTTCAGGAGTCAGGATACCTTTCGTGACAGTATGCTTTCGAACTAACCCATGCTTCAGCTAGGACTTTTAAGGGTTATAACGTGGCTTGGTTCATGGTTTAAGAAACAAAGGATAAAGGCTCAAATTATTTGTACCCACCCGCTCTTCGTGATGTTCTCCAAACCTATGCTCAGTTGATCGTGCGTTAGACCTTGTTTGAGTCTTTGCTTTGATATACCAGTGATGATTCGGACATTGACAGTTTATTTTGAATAGGCAGTCATTTCCCTTTTTTTTTGGTTGAGGGTTTGTAAGACCTCTTTCTTTTTGATTGTGTTATCCCTATTTATTTATTTTTTTTGCCTGAACTGTTTCCTTTTTTGGAATTACAGTCAGCGGGATGCCCCAGTTTCATAAGTCCCCTTTGTAGGTTTAGACTTTTTGGGCTTTTCATTTATGAATTTTGATGATGACTGCCTATCCTTTTGATTGTTCTGAACCATCACTGTCTTTGTTTGTTTTGTAAAGATCTCTTCGGTGCCATTCGTCATGCACTTGGATCAACTGAGAGACTACCCTGCCCCAGGTTATGATAAAGGGTTTTAAATTTCGAAAAGGAAAAACTCCTACTTCTTTGGCTCAGATGGGTTGACGAGGGATTATCTTCCTTATAACTCCAGTGTTTAGGATTTGAAACAATGCCTGTACCTCATCAGCGGGGTCTGTTCAAAAGCATACTGTAGATTTGGTATCGTTTTCGTCATCCTCCCTCAAGAGGCTTAGAATTATTTAAGATCAAGAGTTGACATCAGAAAAAATATGAAAACAGTTTGCATATAGTGAATGCGAATATATTGATTCAAAAATAGACATAAGCGATGCATTAATGGAATAACAATGTTTTAACATGAATAAATGTTTAAACAAAAGAAAATCACAACTTGAATTCGAATGAACAAAAAGTGCTTTCTATCCTAGCCATGTTTTGGCATGGGGGCAGTGATCACGTTGGGAGTCTCGGGTACTTCAAAATGAATCTCTCTAGCGTCGATCATGCCTTGAATCTTGTACTTCAGCGCCCAACAATCCTCAGTATCGTGCCCCGGGCTACCAGAATGGTAAGCGCACCTTGCTTCTGGGTTGTAGCTTGGAGAGGAGGTCTTTGGATTTGCAGGAGGGTTGATCACCGCAATCAGGTTCATCCTTAACATATGTTGCAAGGCTCGTGACCATGGCATGTTGATATTGGTGAATTGTCTCTTAGGCTCGTTCGACCTGTTCTGATCAACCCGCTGTTTCTGGCGAGGTCGTTGTTGAACCTGTGAAGTAGTAGCAACTCAGAGAGGTCTATTCACTGGACCCGACCTTTGCCCTCTTGGGAGCTGTTCCGTGACCTGGTCCCTGATTTGGGTTGGTTGCTTCATGCCTTGAGGAAGCTGACTGACCATGGCTCTCAGCTCTCCTTGCTCCTGAGCTAAACCTTGAATGAGGGCCCTTTGCCCCAGCATCTGAGTTTTCAATGTGTCTACCTCAGCTTGTAGACGTTTCAGCTGTTCGTCCTTGTCATCTTCAGGACCTTTTCTGATCAGATTCCCCATGAGGAGTGCCCTCAACTCTTCCTGCCCCTTGGATAGACCTAGGAAGATTTCCCTGAACTGAGACTCTTGAGCGTGAAGGTCCTGGTTATCTTGTTGTGAGGCTATTGCTGAAATAAACAGCGAGAAAGGTAAGTGACCTGCAAAAGGGATACCTGTAATGCAATGATGTGTATGATATGCATGCAATGTTTTCAAGGACCTCGTAGGGTAAACAAGAAAATTGTTAGCATCGGAGTTTATAGCTTGATTGAAGGAAACCCATGTTGTTGAGAATTCTTCTTCAAGGGTCAAAGGCTCACCATATCCAGTGGGTCATAGCCCCTGACACCCTTGGCTAGAGGAAAATAAATCCTCTTTGCTCCTGGCTAGATGTTTGATTTATCATGACCTGCATCACAAGCCCTTGAGATCCTTGAAATGGGTTAGGATGTATGCAATGGTATGATGTCATGCTATGCATGGGGTGATTTAGGTAAACCCTGTTATGAGTCCTAATTAAGGACTATAAACAGACCCTGCAAGAAATTCAGTATACTTTGTTATGAGTCCCAATTAAGGACTATAAACAAAACCTGCAAGAGATCTAGTAAACCCTGTTATGAGTCCCAATTAAGGACTATAAACAAAACCTGCAAGAAATTTGGTAAACCCTGTCATGAGTCCTAGTTAAGGACTATAAACAAAACCTGCAAATAGTTCATGTGTCAGCTAACAAGTATGCAAGTAGGCAAGTACAAAGGCACACAAGTCACACAAGAGAAACCCTTAGAGTTTAGGCCAGCATGGGGTCTGGGTATTACCCTCTTTCAGTTTGTTGGGCTCAACCTGTCCTAATCAAAGTAACCGGGTTCTAAGGTTCCCAATATCACGGGATTGCTTTCATTGTTCATCGTTTCGATTTAGCCACTGAACTGGCGACCGAAATATTCCAGGAAAGCAACCCTCAATTGAGTGTAGTATCGAGTATCAACCAACCTCGGACTGCACCAAAGTCAGTTATCTCACTACCCTAAAGAGGCCAAGATAGTTCAATTAAGGTTCCTAAGGTCAGTTGATGCTTCACGACACCACGCGGAGGCCCCGTACTCTCCTTGACTGAACTCAAGGGTTACCGGTACACACCAAAGTGCCGCATCAACGTAGCAGACTGTTTCAACCATGTCGGTATACCCCACACAGTTCCCTCACAGCCTTGTTGCTACTTTCTAAGAAGGTATCCCCCAGATCCGGGTTAGGATCTATAGAACTCCCAAGCAACCCACAATAATAAAGCAAGCAAAGAAGACAATTGAAAACACAGTGATCTTAATCCTAAGGTACACCTCACTTTAAGTTAAGTCCCCAGCAGAGTCGCCAGTTCTGTGATCGGTGGATCTGGAACTGACTGTTTAACGCTGGTTCGCGAAATGTCGCGGAAGCAAGAGTCGCCACCGTCTTTTATTTTCTCCAAATGGAAAGGACAAAAGCACAGAAAAATTCCTTAAAGAGATTGCTCTCGGTTCGGGAGGTAGATTATAGAAAGGGAAGGTGTTAGCACCCTTTCTATCCATGGTTATCCATGGGCTCTTAGATACTTGCTCATTGTGTTTTCAAAAATGGTTTGTTTGCTTTTCAATTGTGGGTTTTAAAAAAGGTTTCTTTGAAAAATTTCAGTTCGACTCATACGTCAGAGTGTTTGAAAAATTTGCTTTTGAAAGCTTTTGAAAAGTGTCGGTGTGAAAAGATTTTTGTTTGTTTTTGAAGTTTAGAGCAAGTATCCAGAGTCGTCTACCTACCCTAAGGAATTCGTCTGTGTAAATGTCCTTTAAAGTAGTGCCATCCCACCATTGAGAGGTAGGTAGCACCACCGTTGGAGGTGTTCGGGTCAATTCGAGTTTTAGGGACATGGTGATCACCGGAGCAATGGGAAGACACCTTAGAAGCTACCCTCATGCCAGGTTCCCGGATCATGAGGACTTACTAAGACGTCCTCTACTCGACGATCACCTTTCGAAAGGCAACAGTGAGGCGTACCCTAGGGGTGGTGTGTGCGATTCGTGTGTCGTTTTCAGATATTTTGTCTTGTCATGTTTGTTGTGATCTACGCTTGATTTTATTATGTCCATTCATTCTTGCATGCATATTTGTTAACAGTCAAAATATTTGCGGGAAAATAAATCTAAGCTATTACAAATGGCGCGGGTCCACATCGCCAAAATTAAACCGGACCCGATTTGACGGAAAATAAATAAAACAAATAAAACAAAAGTGCGAGAAACAAATTGTTACAACGCTTTGGGAGAGTTACATAATTATAATAAATGACATAAAATAAATATGCACAATTAGATAAGAATTGGAACGAGGGCGTTGGACCCTTTCGCAAAATATTAAAATTAACGAGGAATTAAGATTAAAAATTAAAAGAGCATGTTTTTGGTATTTTTATAGAAAGGGATTAATTAGAAATTAAAACAAAATATTAAACCTAGTTCTAATTACTTTTAAGTTTGTTACGAAAAGAATTAAAAATAAACCCTAATTTAGGCTAAATTCACTTATATAATTTATTTATGAAAATGATTAAAATAAAATAACATTTATTACATTTTTTAATTTATGAAAATAAATAAGATAAATATTATTATTATGAAAAAAGGAAAATTAAAAAAAAGGAATAAAATTTATGAACCCTAATTCTACTTTTCTTTGGATTGGTTACTAAAAGGAATTAAAGTTAAAAAAAACCTAATTAAACTAAATAATTTACATATTAATTTATTTATGAAAATATTAAAAATAAAAATTATTTACTATATTTTATCTTTTCTGATTTTTTTGTGATATTTTATATGTGGTAAAAATAATTAATTAATTAAAATAAAGCAATAAAATAAATAAAATAATTATTGGAAGAAAATAAAATATGAAGGAAAGGCAAACCAGGGGGGGTTCAGGCCCCAATTTAGGAGGTATAGGCCTAGCATTCTGGCCCATTAAGCCTGAGATTCGTTGACCTTTCCAGGATCATGTATGATGCATTGACTGGTGTTTATTGTGTTCTTTGAACCCATGCCCTTGCTTTGATCTCTCAGGACGCGTGTAAGTTTGATTATTGAGGATGCATGGTGTTTTTCCCTTAAGCGCTGCACGTGAACACATAGTAAAAAATAATATTGGAATTTACACAGACCTGGGGTTCGAACCCAGGTCTTGAACATTAACAATCCCTTCGCTTACCAACTGAACTACATTACGCGTGTTAATATATTATAGCAAACAAATGATAAAAAGGAAAACCAAAGCAATAGTGGTTCAGCGCACGAAAATTTCAAATTATCCAATCAATACACGCCACTTCATCGTCTTCCTCAAGATTTCGTTTTGCCTGAAAAATAGAGAAAGGTTAACGGGGGTTTTGAACCCCCTCAAAACAAGCCAAATTCCATAATAGCGAATAGCCCCTCATTGCACATAAATTAGGCGCGAGGGTTGTATATTGATCGTCCAATCGCGCTGGTTTTGATCATGGCATTGATGAGTCTCAATTTTACAGCATTATGAAATGCCCAAATCAAAGCTCGTAAAAACCCTAGAACATAATAATGGCAAATCTGTATATGGCGCACGAAAACTCAATTAAATATGATGGTTAGTCTCAGAATTTCATAACAAACATGAATCAACAAACAAAAAGTGCAAAGGATGCATAAATCATGATGCACGATTTTGTATTTTTCTCTTTACAGTTTGAATCATAGATACCAATTCTTGACGTTTGAGTGGATATTCTGGATTGGAATACGTTCAAGGATTGCCAAGGAAGCTATTGGAAAAGGAATGGAGGCTTGAATCGACCTCTAGAGTGCTTTTCAGTTTTGAGTTTTATGGAGAATTTCTCAAGTTTGTAACTTGTTCTTTTGCGCAGCCTTTCAGTCCATTAGCATTAGGGTTGTGATCCTGGTTATGTAATGAGGCAATTAGGTCAACAAAATTCATAGAAATCTCTTGCAATTATGGATTGAATATTTGATTTTCTTCCATTATGTTTTCAATCTTTTTCTATGCAATTTGATACCAAATCTTGCCAAAACTTTCCATAATTGATCATGCACGATTTTGAGTGTTCAATGAGAATAATTTCTGCACAAAAAGATTTTATTTCATTAGTTTTGTATTTTTCATGCATTTTATTTAATTAAGTGAATTATAAATGATAAAAAATCCATATAAATAAATAAAAATGGAGAAACACTTCCCTTTGGGCCTAATGGTCGTACCTATGCCATGGATGATGATTTGTGGAAGGAAAATGGGCCCATTAGCAATTTTGAATCATTTGAATCAATGTTGACTTTTCAAAATTCCCAAAAATTTCCCAACTTCCACAAGGCATAACTTGCTCCATTTTTAAGCTTTTCACATGTTCTTGGACATTTTGGAAAGGTCTTTGAGTCCTCTAACCAATGCCTTTGGTCCCATGTAATTTTGATTTACCAATCTCAAGTTATGGCCTTTGACTTAAAGTCCCTTTTTGTTGACTTTTGAAAATGACCTATAATGTTGAAATTGATAACTTTTTGTGAGAGCATTTCTTGGACTTGAAGTATGAAGATGAGTTGTAGGAAATGTCTTTCTCTTCAAAATGAGCTTTGGATGGAATTTTTCTGATAATCCATGTGAAAGTTATGCCCTGGTCAATTTCAGTTGACTTTTTCAGCTGTCCAAATATAGTAACCTTTGCATCTTTGATGATTTCTGAGCCAAATTTTGAGAATCATGATCAAGCATTGATCAAATGATGTTTGTGGCTTCAAAATGATATGTTGACCAAAAATTTGAACTTTTGACTGTCAAATGACCATTTTGCCCCTACAGTTGACTGTAGTGCAATTTAGGGTTTTGACTGTGCAATTTTGAGCTGAATGCCTTGAAACTTGATATGAAGATGCTTGACCACATTTGTAGGCATATGAGACTTGATTGGACCTTTGAAAACTTCAATCTCTTGATTAGAACACAAACCCTAGTTTTGACTGTATAGGAGACTGTTGCACTGCACAACCCTTGGGGAATTTTGTGACTTGACTTGGCAATTTCTTGAAGAATATGGGAGGGCAAATTTTGGGGTGCAACAGTTGCCCCTGTTCAATCTTCTTAGACCTGAGGATGCAGATTGGCTGACGTGCCTTTCGTAATCCGAGGGTAGAAGATGATTGAACACTAGAGTGCCCAGAAATTTGCGCTCACATGTTAGCAGTGTGATGGGGGGAATGGGCTTATAGATGCCATTTAGAGATTGGTGGATAGGATGATGGGCTTATAGATGCCATCTCGATGTTGATCGCGTAGAAGATTCCTTAGCGAGAACCTGCATACCTGCAAAACAGAAAAAATGAGTACCTGACACGTTGCAGGAACTGGTTTTCAGATGCTTGGTATAGATGTGTCCTGACTGGTTGCAGGAGCTGATTTTAGATGTTTGGCATAGACATGTCCTGACTGGTTACAGGAGCTGAGTCTGGAGCTTCAAATGCTGATGAATGAACCAGGGATGGTTACTGCCTTAGCATGAATGGTAAGAGAACCTTGGTTGATTTTAACTTCAACAACGCTCGTTGAGAAAAATCTTGGCGGGAATTACCATCTTTGCAACATCGGGAAGAGAACCATCGAAAATTATAATCTGAAAGGGAATCACCTCACTCATCGTCGGAGAGGGAATCATAGGAAAAGGAATTGTCACCTCACACACCGTCGGAGAGGGAACCATAGGAGACTATCACCTCACGCTCATCGTCGGAGAGGGAAACATCTGAAAAAGGACTTACCACCTCACACACCGTCGGAGAGGGGACCATAGGAGAATATCACCTCACACTCATCGTCGGAGAGGGAAACATCTGAAAAGGACTTACCACCTCACGCACTTGTCGGAGAGGGGACCATAAGAGACTATCACCTCACACTCATCGTCGGAGAGGGAAACATCTGAAGAAGGAATTACCACCTCACGCACTTGCCGGAGAGGGGACCATAGGAGACTATCACCTCACACTCATCGTCGGAGAGGGAAACATCTGAAAAAGGAATTACTACCTCACACACCGTTGGAGAGGGAACCATAGGAGAATATCACCTCACACTCATCGTCGGAGAGGGAAACATCTGAAAAAGGGATTACTACCTCACTCACCGTTGGAGAGGGAAACATCTGAAAAAGGAATTACTACCTCACACACCGTTGGAGAGGGAACCATAGGAGAATATCACCTCACACTCATCGTCGGAGAGGGAAACATCTGAAAAAGGGATTACTACCTCACTCACCGTTGGAGAGGGGACCATAACTTCTGCTGAGTCTTTATCAGAAAAATCTGTTGGGAGTCGATTTAGCTGGACTAGAGAAGGCCTGGGACTGGATAAGAAATCTTTTGAGTCGATTAACTGAACCGGTCTAGGTCTTGAAATATGATTGAGAATTTAAACTGCATCTTTCCTGAAAGGTAAAAGTCAGTCATATGCAATGCATGATATGGATCAAGCAATGATATTCTCGACATAAGTGAGATTTGTATGATATAATGCGTCTATGCATGCTGTAATGATGTATGTGATGTTTATGTATGTGTTTTGCGTCTAGGAAAGTAAATCCTTGACGGGTGCCGGGAAGTCATATCCTGGGCTGATGTTGAGGAATAGATTTTTGCTTCCGCTGGGGATGATAGTTGCAAGGATACCGGTAGGAGAAGATGACTCCGTTGCGGAATAAACTTGGCCAATGGAAGATTCTGCGGGGAGAAAAGATACTCTAGCGACCATGCTGGGAAGCAATATTCTGTGGGGATAGAGATGCTCTTGCTGAATTGTTGAGAATGACTTGCTGAGGATATCTCTGCTGTATTGGAAGTGCTGATAGACTTCGCTGGGGATAAGAAGATTCTGTAGACGACGATCTTTCCGTGGTTTTTGGCTGAGGATAACCCAGTTATATCCTGTTAAGGAAATAACTCTTTGAATAAAGCCGGACGACGCGTTCATGCTCTGCGAGGGGATAAGCTTCCAGAATCAACTGGGGATACGCTTACTGCTTGGGGAGATGGATTCCAACTTTCCTGGGGAAGCTGGGCTGGACTCTCCTGGGGAGGTATTGAACTGTATTGGTTATGTTCTTCAACAGGACCTACCCTGATACCTTGGAGGATAGAACAATTAGACTGCTCAGACCAACCTTTATTGCCCCTGTTTCCATGGGGGAGGTACTTGTGGGGTGCTGATAGTTGTTGATGGACAAACCTTTTTCTGGTAGACGGATGGCAAGACATAGTCGTACGCTTTGATCCCTAATTTTTGCCTAGACCGCCCTTTCGGGTTTTCAGTCCACCGGGATACCCATTTTTGCCCAAGCCGCCTTTTCAGGTTTTCGACTTGCCGGGTGTACAGATTTTTCATTTCAACCCTTCATTTTGCCCGAAACCTTTTGGTTCGCCGGGAAGCCCTTATTTTTGCCTAGGTGTGTCAACCTAGCGGGTCTTTGACTCTGCGTAGTATCTTTTCGACTATGTCCATGTTTTTAGAATGCAGGGAGGTGCCCCTGGCTGTTTATGTTACCATGTTACCAGAAGATGTTTAATCAGGCAAGATTCATTGTCGGAATGCCCCAAGTGATTCAGGCAGAGATTTGCCCCAAGCTATTCAGACGAAGATTTGCCCCAGTCTATTTGGCCTTTGAGATATTCTCTGGATCTTGACTTCGCTGCCCCAGATGGTAGACAATAGTCATGCCATGCCCCTTGATTGGAGATACTCTTGTTCATTAGACTTTCGTCGTGCAAATTTTTATGCTGTTCAAACAAAAAGTCATATGCAAACAAAGTTATGTTAAGAACGCAAAGCTTATGTCTGTCTCGAAGATTTTGAAAATGCATCTTTTCATAAAACAAGTGAATGTTTGTAAAACGTGATGTCAACTCCGTATTTACCGTAGGCCTTCAGGAGTCAGGATACCTTTCGTGACAGTATGCTTTCGAACTAACCCATGCTTCAGCTAGGACTTTTAAGGGTTATAACGTGGCTTGGTTCATGGTTTAAGAAACAAAGGATAAAGGCTCAAATTATTTGTACCCACCCGCTCTTCGTGATGTTCTCCAAACCTATGCTCAGTTGATCGTGCGTTAGACCTTGTTTGAGTCTTTGCTTTGATATACCAGTGATGATTCGGACATTGACAGTTTATTTTGAATAGGCAGTCATTTCCCTTCTTTTTTTGGTTGAGGGTTTGTAAGACCTCTTTCTTTTTGATTGTGTTATCCCTATTTATTTTTTTTTTTGCCTGAACTGTTTCCTTTTTTGGAATTACAGTCAGCGGGATGCCCCAGTTTCATAAGTCCCCTTTGTAGGTTTAGACTTTTTGGGCTTTTCATTTATGAATTTTGATGATGACTGCCTATCCTTTTGATTGTTCTGAACCATCACTGTCTTTGTTTGTTTTGTAAAGATCTCTTCGGTGCCATTCGTCATGCACTTGGATCAACTGAGAGACTACCCTGCCCCAGGTTATGATAAAGGGTTTTAAATTTCGAAAAGGAAAAACTCCTACTTCTTTGGCTCAGATGGGTTGACGAGGGATTATCTTCCTTATAACTCCAGTGTTTAGGATTTGAAACAATGCCTGTACCTCATCAGCGGGGTCTGTTCAAAAGCATACTGTAGATTTGGTATCGTTTTCGTCATCCTCCCTCAAGAGGCTTAGAATTATTTAAGATCAAGAGTTGACATCAGAAAAAATATGAAAACAGTTTGCATATAGTGAATGCGAATATATTGATTCAAAAATAGACATAAGCGATGCATTAATGGAATAACAATGTTTTAACATGAATAAATGTTTAAACAAAAGAAAATCACAACTTGAATTCGAATGAACAAAAAGTGCTTTCTATCCTAGCCATGTTTTGGCATGGGGGCAGTGATCACGTTGGGAGTCTCGGGTACTTCAAAATGAATCTCTCCAGCGTCGATCATGCCTTGAATCTTGTACTTCAGCGCCCAACAATCCTCAGTATCGTGCCCCGGGCTACCAGAATGGTAAGCGCACCTTGCTTCTGGGTTGTAGCTTGGAGAGGAGGTCTTTGGATTTGCAGGAGGGTTGATCACCGCAATCAGGTTCATCCTTAACATATGTTGCAAGGCTCGTGACCATGGCATGTTGATATTGGTGAATTGTCTCTTAGGCTCGTTCGACCTGTTCTGATCAACCCGCTGTTTCTGGCGAGGTCGTTGTTGAACCTGTGAAGTAGTAGCAACTCGGAGAGGTCTATTCACTGGACCCGACCTTTGCCCTCTTGGGAGCTGTTCCATGACCTGGTCCCTGATTTGGGTTGGTTGCTTCATGCCTTGAGGAAGCTGACTGACCATGGCTCTCAGCTCTCCTTGCTCCTGAGCTAAACCTTGAATGAGGGCCCTTTGCCCCAGCATCTGAGTTTTCAATGTGTCTACCTCAGCTTGTAGACGTTTCAGCTGTTCGTCCTTGTCATCTTCAGGACCTTTTCTGATCAGATTCCCCATGAGGAGTGCCCTCAACTCTTCCTGCCCCTTGGATAGACCTAGGAAGATTTCCCAAAACTGAGACTCTTGAGCGTGAAGGTCCTGGTTATCTTGTTGTGAGGCCATTGCTGAAATAAACAGCGAGAAAGGTAAGTGACCTGCAAAAGGGATACCTGTAATGCAATGATGTGTATGATATGCATGCAATGTTTTCAAGGACCTCGCAGGGTAAACAAGAAAATTGTTAGCATCGGAGTTTATAGCTTGATTGAAGGAAACCCATGTTGTTGAGAATTCTTCTTCAAGGGTCAAAGGCTCACCATATCCAGTGGGTCATAGCCCCTGACACCCTTGGCTAGAGGAAAATAAATCCTCTTTGCCCCTGGCTAGATGTTTGATTTATCATGACCTGCATCACAAGCCCTTGAGATCCTTGAAATGGGTTAGGATGTATGCAATGGTATGATGTCATGCTATGCATGGGGTGATTTAGGTAAACCCTGTTATGAGTCCTAATTAAGGACTATAAACAGACCCTGCAAGAAATTCAGTATACTTTGTTATGAGTCCCAATTAAGGACTATAAACAAAACCTGCAAGAGATCTAGTAAACCCTGTTATGAGTCCCAATTAAGGACTATAAACAAAACCTGCAAGAAATTTGGTAAACCCTGTCATGAGTCCTAGTTAAGGACTATAAACAAAACCTGCAAATAGTTCATGTGTCAGCTAACAAGTATGCAAGTAGGCAAGTACAAAGGCACACAAGTCACACAAGAGAAACCCTTAGAGTTTAGGCCAGCATGGGGTCTGGGTATTACCCTCTTTCAGTTTGTTGGGCTCAACCTGTCCTAATCAAAGTAACCGGGTTCTAAGGTTCCCAATATCACGGGATTGCTTTCATTGTTCATCGTTTCGATTTAGCCACTGAACTGGCGACCGAAATATTCCAGGAAAGCAACCCTCAATTGAGTGTAGTATCGAGTATCAACCAACCTCGGACTGCACCAAAGTCAGTTATCTCACTACCCTAAAGAGGCCAAGATAGTTCAATTAAGGTTCCTAAGGTCAGTTGATGCTTCACGACACCACGCGGAGGCCCCGTACTCTCCTTGACTGAACTCAAGGGTTACCGGTACACACCAAAGTGCCGCATCAACGTAGCAGACTGTTTCAACCATGTCGGTATACCCCGCACAGTTCCCTCACAGCCTTGTTGCTACTTTCTAAGAAGGTATCCCCCAGATCCGGGTTAGGATCTATAGAACTCCCAAGCAACCCACAATAATAAAGCAAGCAAAGAAGACAATTGAAAACACAGTGATCTTAATCCTAAGGTACACCTCACTTTAAGTTAAGTCCCCAGCAGAGTCGCCAGTTCTGTGATCGGTGGATCTGGAACTGACTGTTTAACGCTGGTTCGCGAAATGTCGCAGAAGCAAGAGTCGCCACCGTCTTTTATTTTCTCCAAATGGAAAGGACAAAAGCACAGAAAAATTCCTTAAAGAGATTGCTCTCGGTTCGGGAGGTAGATTATAGAAAGGGAAGGTGTTAGCACCCTTTCTATCCATGGTTATCCATGGGCTCTTAGATACTTGCTCATTGTGTTTTCAAAAATGGTTTGTTTGCTTTTCAATTGTGGGTTTTAAAAAAGGTTTCTTTGAAAAATTTCAGTTCGACTCATACGTCAGAGTGTTTGAAAAATTTGCTTTTGAAAGCTTTTGAAAAGTGTCGGTGTGAAAAGATTTTTGTTTGTTTTTGAAGTTTAGAGCAAGTATCCAGAGTCGTCTACCTACCCTAAGGAATTCGTCTGTGTAAATGTCCTTTAAAGTAGTGCCATCCCACCATTGAGAGGTAGGTAGCACCACCGTTGGAGGTGTTCGGGTCAATTCGAGTTTTAGGGACATGGTGATCACCGGAGCAATGGGAAGACACCTTAGAAGCTACCCTCATGCCAGGTTCCCGGATCATGAGGACTTACTAAGACGTCCTCTACTCGACGATCACCTTTCGAAAGGCAACAGTGAGGCGTACCCTAGGGGTGGTGTGTGCGATTCGTGTGTCGTTTTCAGATATTTTGTCTTGTCATGTTTGTTGTGATCTACGCTTGATTTTATTATGTCCATTCATTCTTGCATGCATATTTGTTAACAGTCAAAATATTTGCGGGAAAATAAATCTAAGCTATTACAAATGGCGCGGGTCCACATCGCCAAAATTAAACCGGACCCGATTTGACGGAAAATAAATAAAACAAATAAAACAAAAGTGCGAGAAACAAATTGTTACAACGCTTTGGGAGAGTTACATAATTATAATAAATGACATAAAATAAATATGCACAATTAGATAAGAATTGGAACGAGGGCGTTGGACCCTTTCGCAAAATATTAAAATTAACGAGGAATTAAGATTAAAAATTAAAAGAGCATGTTTTTGGTATTTTTATAGAAAGGGATTAATTAGAAATTAAAACAAAATATTAAACCTAGTTCTAATTACTTTTAAGTTTGTTACGAAAAGAATTAAAAATAAACCCTAATTTAGGCTAAATTCACTTATATAATTTATTTATGAAAATGATTAAAATAAAATAACATTTATTACATTTTTTAATTTATGAAAATAAATAAGATAAATATTATTATTATGAAAAAAGGAAAATTAAAAAAAAGGAATAAAATTTATGAACCCTAATTCTACTTTTCTTTGGATTGGTTACTAAAAGGAATTAAAGTTAAAAAAAACCTAATTAAACTAAATAATTTACATATTAATTTATTTATGAAAATATTAAAAATAAAAATTATTTACTATATTTTATCTTTTCTGATTTTTTTGTGATATTTTATATGTGGTAAAAATAATTAATTAATTAAAATAAAGCAATAAAATAAATAAAATAATTATTGGAAGAAAATAAAATATGAAGGAAAGGCAAACCAGGGGGGGTTCAGGCCCCAATTTAGGAGGTATAGGCCTAGCATTCTGGCCCATTAAGCCTGAGATTCGTTGACCTTTCCAGGATCATGTATGATGCATTGACTGGTGTTTATTGTGTTCTTTGAACCCATGCCCTTGCTTTGATCTCTCAGGACGCGTGTAAGTTTGATTATTGAGGATGCATGGTGTTTTTCCCTTAAGCGCTGCACGTGAACACATAGTAAAAAATAATATTGGAATTTACACAGACCTGGGGTTCGAAACATTAACAATCCCTTCGCTTACCAACTGAACTACATTACGCGTGTTAATATATTATAGCAAACAAATGATAAAAAGGAAAACCAAAGCAATAGTGGTTCAGCGCGCGAAAATTTCAAATTATCCAATCAATACACGCCACTTCATCGTCTTACTCAAGATTTCGTTTTGCCTGAAAAATAGAGAAAGGTTAACGGGGGTTTTGAACCCCCTCAAAACAAGCCAAATTCCATAATAGCGAATAGCCCCTCATTGCACATAAATTAGGCGCGAGGGTTGTATATTGATCGTCCAATCGCGCTGGTTTTGATCATGGCATTGATGAGTCTCAATTTTACAGCATTATGAAATGCCCAAATCAAAGCTCGTAAAAACCCTAGAACATAATAATGGCAAATCTATATATGGCGCACGAAAACTCAATTAAATATGATGGTTAGTCTCAGAATTTCATAACAAACATGAATCAACAAACAAAAAGTGCAAAGGATGCATAAATCATGATGCACGATTTTGTATTTTTCTCTTTACAGTTTGAATCATAGATACCAATTCTTGACGTTTGAGTGGATATTCTGGATTGGAATACGTTCAAGGATTGCCAAGGAAGCTATTGGAAAAGGAATGGAGGCTTGAATCGACCTCTAGAGTGCTTTTCAGTTTTGAGTTTTATGGAGAATTTCTCAAGTTTGTAACTTGTTCTTTTGCGCAGCCTTTCAGTCCATTAGCATTAGGGTTGTGATCCTGGTTATGTAATGAGGCAATTAGGTCAACAAAATTCATAGAAATCTCTTGCAATTATGGATTGAATATTTGATTTTCTTCCATTATGTTTTCAATCTTTTTCTATGCAATTTGATACCAAATCTTGCCAAAACTTTCCATAATTGATCATGCACGATTTTGAGTGTTCAATGAGAATAATTTCTGCACAAAAAGATTTTATTTCATTAGTTTTGTATTTTTCATGCATTTTATTTAATTAAGTGAATTATAAATGATAAAAAATCCATATAAATAAATAAAAATGGAGAAACACTTCCCTTTGGGCCTAATGGTCGTACCTATGCCATGGATGATGATTTGTGGAAGGAAAATGGGCCCATTAGCAATTTTGAATCATTTGAATCAATGTTGACTTTTCAAAATTCCCAAACATTTCCCAACTTCCACAAGGCATAACTTGCTCCATTTTTAAGATTTTCACATGTTCTTGGACATTTTGGAAAGGTCTTTGAGTCCTCTAACCAATGCCTTTTGTCCCATGTCATTTTGATTTACCAATCTCAAGTTATGGCCTTTGACTTAAAGTCCCTTTTTGTTGACTTTTGAAAATGACCTATAATGTTGAAATTGATAACTTTTTGTGAGAGCATTTCTTGGACTTGAAGTATGAATATGAGTTGTAGGAAATGTCTTTCTCTTCAAAATGAGCTTTGGATGGAATTTTTCTGATAATCCATGTGAAAGTTATGCCCTGGTCAATTTCAGTTGACTTTTTCAGCTGTCCAAATATAGTAACCTTTGCATCTTTGATGATTTCTGAGCCAAATTTTGAGAATCATGATCAAGCATTGATCAAATGATGTTTGTGGCTTCAAAATGATATGTTGACCAAAAATTTGAACTTTTGACTGTCAAATGACCATTTTGCCCCTACAGTTGACTGTAGTGCAATTTAGGGTTTTGACTGTGCAATTTTGAGCTGAATGCCTTGAAACTTGATATGAAGATGCTTGACCACATTTGTAGGCATATGAGACTTGATTGGACCTTTGAAAACTTCAATCTCTTGATTAGAACACAAACCCTAGTTTTGACTGTATAGGAGACTGTTGCACTGCACAACCCTTGGGGAATTTTGTGACTTGACTTGGCAATTTCTTGAAGAATATGGGAGGGCAAATTTTGGGGTGCAACAAAAGGTATCCTGACTCCTGTAAGGCTTTGCTCTAAAATCTTGTGTTGATTTGTCTTATAAAAAGTTTTCTGCTAAAAAAACGCGTTTTTCAAAACTTCGAGACAAACCTAAACTTTGCATTGCTTGAATATCATTGTTTGCATTTGGCTATTTGTTTGACAGCGAAGAAATTCATACAGCGAATGTTCGGAGGAACGAAAACTCTCTCAGTGAACAAAAATCACTTCAAAAGGATGACACTTCCAACGACAAATCTCCTATCAACAAAGGGGTATGACATGTCACCATCCAATTAACCTGGGGCAGTCCAGTCAAGGTTTCAACAGATCTTTCAACGTTCAGTTAACCTGGGGCAGTCCAGTCAAGGTTTAAACAGATCTTTCAAAGTTCAGTTAACCTGGGGCAGTCTAGTCAAGATTTCAAGAAATCTCTCAATCTACAGAGTAACCTGGGGCAAGTCTCCTTCATCATCACTTGGGGCATTCGAATGTCAAAACCAAGGTCATAAAAATTCCTTCATCACCTGCTGGAAGTTACAACCACCCACAGAATAACAGACAATTGAAGCTCCTAAAAATCTGACCCTCAAGAATGAAGACTCTCATCCTTAAAACCATATAAGATTGGTATACTCCCAGTTTCTGACCGTTGACATCATAAAGATTCTCGTCACCTCAGAAGATTGGTATACTCCCAATTTCTGACCCTTAACAAAATCAAGATCCAGAAATAGTTCAAGATGTGACCCAAGATTTGGCGACATTCCGTAACTTATTCAAGATTTCCTTCTAGAAATAGTTCAAGATGTGACCCAGATTTGGCGACATTCCGTAACTTATTCCAGATTTCCTTCTAGAAATAGTTCAAGATGTGACCCAAGATTTGGCGACATTCCGTAACTTATTCAATATTTCCTTCTAGAAATAGTTCAAGATGTGACCAAGATTTGGCGACATTCCGTAACTTATTCCAGATTTCCTTCTAGAAATAGTTCAAGATGTGACCCAGATTTGGCGACATTCCGTAACTTATTCCAGATTTCCTTCCAGAAATAGTTCAAGATGTGACCCAGATTTGGCAACATTCCGTAACTTATTCAAGATTTCCTTCTAGAAATAGTTCAAGATGTGACCCAGATTTGGTGACATTCCGTAACTTATTCCAGATTTCCTTCTAGAAATAGTTCAAGATGTGACCCAGATTTGGCGACATTCCGTAACTTATTCCAGATTTGCTTCTAGAGATAGTTCAAGATGTGACCCAGATTTGGCGATGTGATCGGTGGATCTGGAACTGACTGTTTAACGCTGGTTCGCGAAATGTCGCGGAAGCAAGAGTCGCCACCGTCTTTTATTTTCTCCAAATGGAAAGGACAAAAGCACAGAAAAATTCCTTATAGAGATTGCTCTCGGTTCGGGAGGTAGATTATAGAAAGGGAAGGTGTTAGCACCCTTTCTATCCATGGTTATCCATGGGCTCTTAGATACTTGCTCATTTGTGTTTTCAAAATGGTTTGTTTGCTTTTCAACTGTGGGTTTAAAAAGTTTCTTTGAAAATTCCAGTTCGACTCTTGTATCGGTCCTCAAGAGTGTTTGAAAAATTGCTTTCGAAAGCTTTTTGAAAAGGTGTTGGTGTGAAAAGTATTTTTGATTTGTTTTGTTTTGAATTAGAGCAAGTATCCACGAGTCGTCTACCTACCCTAAGGAATTCGTCTGTGTAAATGTCCTTTAAAGTAGTGCCATCCCACCATTGAGAGGTAGGTAGCACCACCGTTGGAGGTGTTCGGGTCAATTCGAGGTTCAGGACATGGTGATCACCAGAGCAATGGGAAGACACCTTAGAAGCTACCCTCATGCCAGGTTCCCGGATCATGAGGACTTACTAAGACATCCTCTACTCGACGATCACCTTTCGAGGCAAGGCAACAGTGAGGCGTACCCTAGGGGTGGTGTGTGCGATTCGTGTGTCGTTTTCATTTGTATTTGTCTTGTCATGTTATTGGTGTTCTACGCTTTTGTTTTTATTTAAGGCCATTCATTCTTGCATGCTTTGTTTAACCGTTAAGATATTTGCGAGGAAAAGTAAATCTACAGCTATTACAAATGGCGCGGGTCCACATCGCCAAAATTAACCAGGACCCGATTTGACAGAAAATAAATAAACAAAGTAAATAAAGAATTGAAAAGTGCGAGAAATAATTTACATGGCTTCGGGAGAGGTACATAATTATTTAAGCAAAAACAAAATAAATATGCGAAATTAAATCGAAACGAGGGCGTTGGACCCTTTTGCAAAATTAAAATTAGTGAGGAATTAAAATTAAAATTGAAGGCAAGAACTTGTTTTTTTGGTATTTTATGTTTTTTAGATTTAATAGAAAAAGAAAGAATTAATTAAAATTAACTACAAACCCTAATTCTATTTTATTTTAATTTATTGAGAAAATATTAGAATTTAACCTAAATTAACCCTAAGTTACTTTCATGCAAACTTAATTATAAAAATAAATAAAATAAATAAATATTATTATAAGAAAGAAAAATTAAAAAGGGATAAAAACATTAATTAAACCTAATTCTACTTCTTTTTAGATTTTTTATTAAAAGTATTAAAATTAAACCCTAATTTATACTAAATTCAATTATATACAATTTGCTTATGAAAATAATTAAAATACAATACTTATTATATTTTGCTCTTTTTGATTTTTTTTTGATGTTTTTATATTTTGTAAAAAATAATATATTAATTAAACAAGTAATAATTAAAATAAAAATAGAATTAAAAATAAAGAAAACAAAAATTATGCAAACCTTGGGGGGTGGTAGTCCCCAAATAGGAGGTCTCTTGTTAGCAATTCAGGCCCATTTGTTCTGGCCTATTTGGACTTTTTTGAGTAGCATACTGAAGTGTTGACTAGGGCGTAGCGTGTTCTCCAACTCTCAACCTTTGATCTGGTTCCCATGTGCACGTGGATGAATAGATGATGAAGGAATATGATGGTCTTCCATACGATGCCTGCATGTGATGATGAATTGGAAAAGAATATGGAAATAATGTAGACCTGGGACTCGAACCCAGGTTATATGCATTGCCAACGTTCACACCTTGCCACTGGACCACTATCACGCGCTTTGATATATAATAAACAAACAAATAATATAAAAGAAAGTGGGTTAATGGCTTGGAAACGCGCGCGAACTTTTGAACTGGCCTATCACCATTTGACACGACTTCGTCTTCTTCCTATTCCTGAAATACAAAAACATGAGGCAACGGTTTCTTGTACGTTCTCTTAGGTCAGTTTTGAGAAAATAGCGAATAGGTCTTAGAGGGTCAATAAATTAGGCGCGATGGGTGCTTCTTCTTCGTCCACATGCGCTGAGTCGAATGGTGGTAGTCTTGAGTCTCAATTTTTCCTTGGGTGAAAAGCCCCAATCTGAAGCTTGCAAAACCCTAAAACTTGGCAATGGTGAAATCGTGTATACAGCATAAAAATGCAATTAATCATATTGGTTAGTTTCAGAATTTCACAAGGAACATGAATCTACAATCAAAATGCTATGAATGTGCGTAAATATTGAAACACGATAATGAATTTTTCATGAGGTATCTTGAATGCTGTATACCAATTCCTTGCGTTTTAATGGTTGTTTCTGATTGGAATACGTTCAGGGAACCTTGAGGAAGCTATTGAAACAAGAATTAGGTCTTGAATCGTCCTGGAATGATGTTTTCAGAATTGACTTTTTTGACAATTTTTTCAAGTTTGTGAAGAGCTTTCTTGCGCAGCTTAGTGTCTGTTCTCATTAGGGTTGTGATCAGGCATTTGTATTGAGTGAATTAGGTCAAGAAAAACCAATCAAATCCATGGCATTCATTGTTTTTGAAAATTTGATTTGCTAAGATTTTTTCATATCTTTTTCCATGTGCTTTTGTGCACATCATGATCTAATCAGTCCAATTCTTTCCATTTTGGTACAAGCACGAAATCTTGAGAGTAAAACATGTATAAAAAGATTGGTTAGGTTAAGTTAAGTATTTTTCATATATTTAAATGATTTAAATGAATTAATATAAATAAAAATTCAAATAAATAAATAAAAAATGAGAAAATACTTCCCTTTGGGCCAAGTGGTCGTGCACATGCTTGGAATGATGAATTGTGGAAGAAAAATGGGCCCATTAGCATTTTTAGGTCATTTGAAGTAATGTTGACTTTTCAAAATATCCAAAAATTTCCCAACTTCTACAAGGCATAACTTGCTCAATTTTTAAGCTTTTCTCATGTTCTTGGACATTTTGGAAAGGTCTTTGAGTCCTCTAACCAATGTATTTGGTCCCATGTCATTTTGATTTACCAATCTCAAGTTATGGCCTTTGACTTAAAGTCCCTTTTTGTTGACTTTTGAAAATGACCTATAATGTTGAAATTGATAACTTTTTGTGAGAGCATTTCTTGGACTTTAAGTATGAAGATGAGTTGTAGGAAATGTCTTTCTCTTCAAAATGAGCTTTGGATGGAATTTTTATGATAATCCATGTGAAAGTTATGCCCTGGTCAATTTCAGTTGACTTTTTCAACTGTCCAAATAAGGAAACTTTTGCATCTTGATGATTTCTGAGCCAAATTTTGAGAATCATGATCAAGCATTGATCAAATGATGTTTGTGGCTTCAAAATGATATGTTGACCAAAAATTTGAACTTTTGACTGTCAAATGACCATTTTGCCCCTACAGTTGACTGTAGTGCAATTAGGGTTTTGACTGTGCAATTTTGAGCTGAATGTCTTGAAACTTGATATGGGGATGCTTGACCATATTTGTAGGCATGTGAGACTTGATTTGACCTTTGGAAACTTCATTTCCTTGATCAGGACACCAACCCTAGTTTTGACTGCTTGGGAGACTTTTGCACTGTACAACCCTTGGAGAATTTTGCAGCTTGACTTGGAAAATCTTTGAAGAATATGGGAGGGCAAATTTTGGGGTACAACAGTTGCCCCTGTTCAATCTTCTTAGACTTGAGGATGCAGATTGGCTGACGTGCCTTTCGTAATCCGAAGGTGGAAGATGATTGAACACTAGAGTGCCCAGAAATTTGTGCTCACATAGTAACGGTGTGATGATGGGAATGGGCTTATAGATGCCATTTAGAGGTTGATGAATAGGATGATGGGCTTATAGATGCCATCTGGATGTTGATCGCGTAGGAGATTCCTTAGCGAGAACCTGCATACCTGCAAAATAGAAAATGATTACCTGACACGTTGCAGGAGCTGATTTCAGATGCTTGATATAGATATGTCCTGACTGGTTACAGGAGCTGAGTCTGGAGCTTCACAAGATGATGAATGAACCAGGGATGGTTACTACCTTAGTATGAGTGGTAAGAGAACCTTGGGTGATTTTAACTTCAACAACGCTCGTTGAGAAAATCTTAGTGGGAATTACCGTCTTCGCAGTATCAGGAAGAGAACCATAGACAATTATATTCTGAAAAGGAATTATCACCTCACTCACCGTCGGAGAGGGCACCGTAGGAGACTATCACCTCACTCACCGTCGGAGAGGGAAACATCTGAAAAGGACTTACCACCTCACTCACCGTCGGAGAGGGAACCATAGGAGATTATCACCTCACTCACCGTTGGAGAGGGAAACATCTGAAAAGGACTTACCACCTCACTCACCGTCGGAGAGGGAACCATAGGAGACTATCACCTCACTCACCGTTGGAGAGGGAAACATCTGAAAAGGACTTACCACCTCACTCACCGTCGGAGAGGGAACCATAGGAGACTATCACCTCACTCACCGTCGGAGAGGGAAACATCTGAAAAGGACTTACCACCTCACTCACCGTCGGAGAGGGAACCATAGGAGACTATCACCTCACTCACCGTCGGAGAGGGAAACATCTGAAAAGGACTTACCACCTCACTCACCGTCGGAGAGGGAACCATAGGAGATTATCACCTCACTCACCGTCGGAGAGGGAAACATCTGAAAAGGACTTACCACCTCACTCACCGTCGGAGAGGGAACCATAGGAGACTATCACCTCACTCACCGTCGGAGAGGGAAACATCTGAAAAGGACTTACCACCTCACTCATCGTCGGAGAGGGAACCATTTGAAAAGGAATGATCGCCTCACTCACCGTTGGAGAGGGAACCGTTGGAGATAACTTCTACTGAGTCTTCATCAGAAAAATCTGTTGAGAGTCGATTTAGCTGGACTAGAGAAGGCCTGGGACTGGATAAGAAATCTTTTGAGTCGATTAACTGAACCGGTCTAGGTCTTGAAATATGATTGAGAATTTCAACTGCATCCTTCCTGAAAGGTAAAGGTCAGTCATATGCAATGCATGATATGGATCAAGCAATGATGTTCTCAACATAAATGAGATTTGTATGACATAATGCGTCTATGCATGCTATAATGATGTATGTGATATTTTATGAATGTATGTTTTTGTCTAGGAAAGTAAATCCTTGACGGATGCCGGGAAGTCACTCCTGGGCTGCTGTTGGAGAATAGATTTTGCTTCCGCTGGGGATGATGATTGCAAGAATACCGGTCGGAGAAGATAACTTCGTTGGGGAATAAACTCGGCGAAGAGATTACTCTGCGGGGAGAAAAGATACTTTAGCGACCATGCTGGGAAGCAATACTCTGTGGGAAGAGGGATGCCTTGCTGAGCGTAGATAATAATTTGCTGGGGATACCCTTGTTGTTGGAATATTGATAGACTTCGCTGGGGTAAGAAGACTTCGTCGAGGATGCTCTTTCCGTGGCTTTTGGCTGAGGATAACCCAGTTATATCCTGTTAAGGAAATAACTCTTTGAATCAAGCCGGACGACGCGTTCGTGCTCTGCGAGGGGTAAGCTTCCAGAATCTACTGGGGATAAGCTTACTGCTCAGGGATATGGAGTCTACTTTCCTGGGGGCACTGGATTGGACTCTCCTGGGGGAGTTTTGAACTGTAATTTTGTAAGTTGAAAGAGGGAACCTATGTAGGGTTGCATGCTGATGAGCTTGTGTAAAACCGCATCTGAAATGGGGAAGGAACCTGTGTAGGATTACTTTGATGATGAGTTCGTGTAAAACTTAGTTCTTGGAAAGGGAGAACCTGTGTAGGGTTTCTGGGTGACGAGTCCATGTAAAACTGCATCTTGAAGAGAGGGAACCGATGTAGGGTTGCTTGGTGAGGTAAGTTCATGTAAAACTTCTTGATGAACCGGGGTGAGGTCATCTTGAGCTAAATCCATGTAAGACTTCTGGGGGGAACCAGGGTTAGGTTGCCGCAGGATAAGTTCGTGTAAAACTTCTTGACGAACTGAGGTAAGGTCATCTTGAGGTAGGTCCATGTAAGACTTCTGGGGGGAACCGGGGTTAGGTTGCCGCAGGATAAGTTCGTGTAAAACTTCTTGACGAACCGAGGTAAGGTCATCTTGAGGTAGGTCCATGTAAGACTTCTGGGGGGAACCGGGGTTAGGTTGCCGCAGGATAAGTTCGTGTAAAACTTCTTGACGAACCGAGGTAAGGCCATCTTGAGATAGGTCCATGTAAGACTTCTGGAGGAACCGGGGTTAGGTTACTTGGATAAGTTTGTGTAAAAACTTCTTGATGAATCGGGGTTAGGTCATCTTGAGATAGGTCCATGTAAGACTTCTGGAGGAACCGGGGTTAGGTTACTTGGATAAGTTTGTGTAAAAACTTCTTGATGAACCGGGGTTAGGTCATCTGAGATAGGTCCATGTGAGACTTCTGGAGGAACCGAGGTTAGGTTACTTGGATAAGTTTGTGTAAAAACTTCTTGATGAACCGGGGTTAGGTCATCTTGAGATAGGTCCATGTAAGACTTCTGGAGGAACCGGGGTTAGGTTACTTGGATAAGTTTGTGTAAAAACTTCTTGATGAACCGGGGTTAGGTCATCTGAGATAGGTCCATGTAAGACTTCTGGAGGAACCGGGGTTAGGTTACTTTGAGATAGATCCGTGTAAGATTTCTGGATGAAAATTGAGAAGGAACCGGTGTAGGGTTGCATGATTTTGATTAAGTGGATGATTGTCCTGTTTGGTCTCGGATGTTAACCCACAATCTGGAATTGATAAAGGTAGATGGTAATCATCCTTATGTTGATCTTTCCTTTGTACTTTGGTTAACAGAGCAATTTGATCGCTCGGATGACTCGTTATTGCCCCTGCTTCGGAGATGAGGGAAGAGGATACCTGTGTGGGTGATTGACAAATCTTCGGGTAGACAAGTGATGAGATACCGGAACATAGTCGTACGCTTCGATCCCTAACTTTTGCCTGGACCGCCCTTTCGGGTTTTTAGTCCACCGGGATACCCATTTTTGCCCAAGCCGCCTTTTCAGGTTTTCGACTTGCCGGGTGTACATATTTTTCCATTTTCATCCCTTATTTTTGCCCGAACCCTTTTGGTTCGACGGGAAGCCCTTATTTTTGCCTAGGTATGTCAACCTAGCGGGTCTTTGATTATGCGTAGTATTTTTCGACTATGTCCCTGCTTTCATAATATAGGGAGTTGCCCCTGTTGTTGGACATCTTGAGTGATTCTCCAGGTTGTGACTGGACTGCCCTAGATGATAGTCTTTTATCATGCCATGCCCCTTGATTTAAAGTGCTCCTTCCATTAGAGGGACTCTTTTGTTGAAAAGATCTTCGTTCATCGGATATTCGTTGCGCAAAGTTCTTTGCTGTTCAGACAAATAATCATATGCAAGCAATGTTATCTTAAGAATGCAAAGTTTATGTCTGTCTTGAAATTTTTGAAAATGCATTTTTTTCAATAAAGGCAAGCGGATTTTGTAAAACGTGATGTGAACTCAAAATTTTTACAGCGAGCCTTAAGGAGTCAGGATACCTTTGTAACAGTACGCTTTCGAACTAACCCATGCTTCAGCTAGGACTTTTAAGGGTTATAACGTGGCTTGGTTCACGGTTCAAGAAACAAAGGATAAAGGCTCAAATTTATTTGTACCCACCCGCTCTTCGTGATGTTCTTCCAACCTAGACTCAGCTGATCGTGCGTTAGACCTTGTTCGAGTCTTTGCTTTGATATACCAATGATGGTTCAGATAATGATGATTTATTTTGAATGGGCAGTCATCTCCCTTTTTTGTTGAGGTTTTGTAGGACCTCTTTTTTTTATTTATTTTATTATCCCTATTTTTTGCCTGAGCTGTTTCCTTTTTTTGGAATTACAGTCAGCGGGATGCCCCAGTTTCGTAAGTCGCCTTTATAGGTTTTGACTTTTTGGGCTTTCATTTTTGAGATATAATGACTGCCTTTCTTTATTGATTATTCGGAACCATCACTGTCTTTCTTTGTTTTGTAAGGACTTCTTTGGTGCCATTTGTTATGCACTTGGATCAACTGAGAGACTACCCTGCCCCAGGTTATGATTAAGGGTTTTAAATTTCGAAAAGAAAAACTCCTACTTCTTTGGCTCAGAGGGGTTGACGAGGGATTAACTTCCTTACAACTCTAGTGTTTAGGGATTGAAACAATGCCTGTACCTCATCAGCGGGGTTTGTTCAAAAGCATACTGTACATTGTGGTATCGTTTTCGTCATCCTCCCTCAAGAGGCTTAGAATAATTAAGAGTTGACCATCATAAAAATATGAAAGCAGTTTTAAGCATAGTAAGCATAATTAAATCAAGACAGACATGTGTAATGCATTCATGAAATAAAAGAGTTTAACATGATAATTGTTTATCTGAACAAGAAAAGAAAAATACAACTTGAATTCAAATGAACAAAAATATCTCGACTCTAGCCATGTTTTGGTAATGGAGCAGTGATCACGTTGGGAGTTTCGGCAGGCTCGAACTCGATCTCTTTGGCATCGATCTTGTTCTGGATCTTGTATTTCAGTGCCCAACAATCCTCGGTATCGTGCCCCGGGCTATCAGAATGATAGGCACACCTTGCTTCTGGGTTGTAGCTTGGAGAGGAGGTCTTGGGATTTGCATGAGGGTTGATCACCGCAATCAGGTTCATTTTCAACATATGCTGTAATGCTTGTGACCATGGCATGTTAATGTTGGTGAATTGTCTTTTAGGCTCGTCCGGCCTTCGCTGATTTCCCTTTTGTGGTTGACGGCGTGGTGCAGAACCAGAGATCATGACTGCCCCTACATGTTGGTCACGACGACTCTTTTGGCTGTATGCAGCATTAGATTCTTTCTTTCCCATGTAAGGCTTTTTGTGAGTGTCAGAAGGTGTGGCCTCTTGAATTTTCCCACTCTTGATACCAGCTTCAATTCTTTCGCCAGTCAGGATGAGGTCGGTAAATCCAGCAGATGAATTACCAATGAGGTGATTGAAGAACGTCCCGGATAGGGTCCCCAAGAACATATCAACGAGCTCCCGGTCAGTTAAGGGAGGCTGCACCCTTCCAGCAAGGTCTCTCCATCTTTGTGCGTACTCCTTGAAACCTTCACTTGCACCTAACGACATACCCTGGAGTTGAGTACGGGTAGGGGCAAGGTCGGCATTATATTGATACTGCTTATAGAAAGCAGTAGCCAACTCCTCCCAGTTACGAACTTTGGTCCCATCCAGCTGATAAAACCATTCGAGATGAGTCCCTGAAAGACTCTCCTGGAAGAAGTGGATCCACAAGTTCTTATCCGCTGTATATGGTTGTATTTTCCGAACATAGGACCTGAGATGTAGCTTGGGACAAGACGCCCCGTCATATTTAGTGAAGGATGGTGCTTTGAACTTCCGGGGAATGATCACACCAGTAGACAAACCCAGATCTCCAATATCCAGCCCAGGTACCTGTTGTATTTCCATAGCATTCAAACGGTCTTCCAACTGCTTGTACTTGTCGTCAGCAGGAGGGTATTGTTCGTCGTTGAAATCTGTCTCGTTGTCGGAGACCACTGGACTAGGCACCTCTCTCTCATGGTGACTGCTTTCCCTCACAGATGGAGTAGTCCTCTCAGTTTCAGTCTGCAGTGTGTTCCCAGATCTGCGTCTAGGGCTGAACAAAACAGTCCTCTTCTTCTTCTTTTCTTTCCTCAAGAGCAAAGCCTTCAGATCTTGTTGCCCCTGGGTCAAATTCATGATCAGCCCTTGGAACTGGGCGTTCTGAGCCCGGAGGGCCTTGATAGTGTGCTCGGTTGAGGATTCAGGATTCATGACGAGACGGCTGAAATAAATAGCGAAGAAGGTAAGTAACCTGCAGAGAAAGGGTACCTGTTATGCAATGATATGTATGATATGCATGCGATGATTTCAAGGACCTCGCGGGGTAAACAGAGAAACTTGTTAGAGTTGAGAACTGGTAACTTGATTGAAGGTACTTCATGTTGTTGAGAGTCCTTCGTCAAGGGTCAAAGGCTCACCATATCCAGTGGGTCATAGCCCCTGACAACTTTGGCTAGAGGAAAATAAATCCTCTTTGCCCCTTGCTAGATGTTTGATTCATCATGACCTGCATCACAAGCCCTTGAGATCCTTGAAATGGATTAGGATGTATGCAGTGGTATGATGTTATGCTATGCATGGGGTAATGTAAGTAACCCTGTTATGAGTCCCAATTAAGGACTGCAAACCAAAATCTGTAAGAAACTTAGTATACCCTGTTATGAGCTCCTATTAAGGACTATAAACAAAACCTGCAAGAAATTCATGTGTCAGATAACAAGCATGCAAGTAGTCAAGTACGAAGGCACACAAGTCACACAGGAGAAGCCCTTAGAGTTTAGGCCAGCATGAGGTCTAGGTATTACCCTCTTTCAGTTAGTTGGTTCATACCTGTCCTATCAAAAGTAACCGGGTTCTTAGGGGATCCCAATATCATTGACTACCCTCAATCGGTCATAACTCCAGCATCGCAATCTTTTCTTGCGGCCAGAACCATCACGAGAGTTTAGCCTCAATGGGCGTAGCATACTGCTACTGTTCTAATGGCCAAGTTGTGTCATTTAAGGTTCTAAGGTCTGTTGGTGCTTAATGACTCCTTGGAAGACCCATATTCTCCCCGTTTCAACACGAGGGATATCGGTACAGACCAAGGCGCCACACCAACGTAGCCACTGCTTCACCCATGTCGGTATACGCCGGATAGGTCCCTCACAGCTTATGCTACCTAACAGGGTATCCCCAGATCCGGGTTAGGATCTATGTAACTCCGATGCAGCCCACAATAATAAAGCAAACAAGCACAACAATTGAAAACACAAGTGATCTTAGTCCTAAGGTACACCTCACTTTATAAGGGTCCCCAGCAGAGTCGCCAGTTCTGTGATCGGTGGATCTGGAACTGACTGTTTAACGCTGGTTCGCGAAATGTCGCGGAAGCAAGAGTCGCCACCGTCTTTTATTTTCTCCAAATGGAAAGGACAAAAGCACAGAAAAATTCCTTATAGAGATTGCTCTCGGTTCGGGAGGTAGATTATAGAAAGGGAAGGTGTTAGCACCCTTTCTATCCATGGTTATCCATGGGCTCTTAGATACTTGCTCATTTGTGTTTTCAAAATGGTTTGTTTGCTTTTCAACTGTGGGTTTAAAAAGTTTCTTTGAAAATTCCAGTTCGACTCTTGTATCGGTCCTCAAGAGTGTTTGAAAAATTGCTTTCGAAAGCTTTTTGAAAAGGTGTTGGTGTGAAAAGTATTTTTGATTTGTTTTGTTTTGAATTAGAGCAAGTATCCACGAGTCGTCTACCTACCCTAAGGAATTCGTCTGTGTAAATGTCCTTTAAAGTAGTGCCATCCCACCATTGAGAGGTAGGTAGCACCACCGTTGGAGGTGTTCGGGTCAATTCGAGGTTCGGGACATGGTGATCACCAGAGCAATGGGAAGACACCTTAGAAGCTACCCTCATGCCAGGTTCCCGGATCATGAGGACTTACTAAGACATCCTCTACTCGACGATCACCTTTCGAGGCAAGGCAACAGTGAGGCGTACCCTAGGGGTGGTGTGTGCGATTCGTGTGTCGTTTTCATTTGTATTTGTCTTGTCATGTTATTGGTGTTCTACGCTTTTGTTTTTATTTAAGGCCATTCATTCTTGCATGCTTTGTTTAACAGTTAAGATATTTGCGAGGAAAAGTAAATCTACAGCTATTACAAATGGCGCGGGTCCACATCGCCAAAATTAACCAGGACCCGATTTGACAGAAAATAAATAAACAAAGTAAATAAAGAATTGAAAAGTGCGAGAAATAATTTACATGGCTTCGGGAGAGGTACATAATTATTTAAGCAAAAACAAAATAAATATGCGAAATTAAATCGAAACAAGGGCGTTGGACCCTTTTGCAAAATTAAAATTAGTGAGGAATTAAAATTAAAATTGAAGGCAAGAACTTGTTTTTTTGGTATTTTATGTTTTTTAGATTTAATAGAAAAAGAAAGAATTAATTAAAATTAACTACAAACCCTAATTCTATTTTATTTTAATTTATTGAGAAAATATTAGAATTTAACCTAAATTAACCCTAAGTTACTTTCATGCAAACTTAATTATAAAAATAAATAAAATAAATAAATATTATTATAAGAAAGAAAAATTAAAAAGGGATAAAAACATTAATTAAACCTAATTCTACTTCTTTTTAGATTTTTTATTAAAAGTATTAAAATTAAACCCTAATTTATACTAAATTCAATTATATACAATTTGCTTATGAAAATAATTAAAATACAATACTTATTATATTTTGCTCTTTTTGATTTTTTTTTGATGTTTTTATATTTTGTAAAAAATAATATATTAATTAAACAAGTAATAATTAAAATAAAAATAGAATTAAAAATAAAGAAAACAAAAATTATGCAAACCTTGGGGGGTGGTAGTCCCCAAATAGGAGGTCTCTTGTTAGCAATTCAGGCCCATTTGTTCTGGCCTATTTGGACTTTTTTGAGTAGCATACTGAAGTGTTGACTAGGGCGTAGCGTGTTCTCCAACTCTCAACCTTTGATCTGGTTCCCATGTGCACGTGGATGAATAGATGATGAAGGAATATGATGGTCTTCCATACGATGCCTGCATGTGATGATGAATTGGAAAAGAATATGGAAATAATGTAGACCTGGGACTCGAACCCAGGTCATATGCATTGCCAACGTTCACACCTTGCCACTGGACCACTATCACGCGCTTTGATATATAATAAACAAACAAATAATATAAAAGAAAGTGGGTTAATGGCTTGGAAACGCGCGCGAACTTTTGAACTGGCCTATCACCATTTGACACGACTTCGTCTTCTTCCTATTCCTGAAATACAAAAACACGAGGCAACGGTTTCTTGTACGTTCTCTTAGGTCAGTTTTGAGAAAATAGCGAATAGGTCTTAGAGGGTCAATAAATTAGGCGCGATGGGTGCTTCTTCTTCGTCCACATGCGTTGAGTCGAATGGTGGTAGTCTTGAGTCTCAATTTTTCCTTGGGTGAAAAGCCCCAATCTGAAGCTTGCAAAACCCTAAAACTTGGCAATGGTGAAATCGTGTATACAACATAAAAATGCAATTAATCATATTGGTTAGTTTCAGAATTTTACAAGGAACATGAATCTACAATCAAAATGCTATGAATGTGCGTAAATATTGAAACACGATAATGAATTTTTCATGAGGTATCTTGAATGCTGTATACCAATTCCTTACGTTTTAATGGTTGTTTCTGATTGGAATACGTTCAGGGAACCTTGAGGAAGCTATTGAAACAAGAATTAGGTCTTGAATAGTCCTGGAATGATGTTTTCAGAATTGACTTTTTTGACAATTTTTTCAAGTTTGTGAAGAGCTTTCTTGCGCATCTTAGTGTCTGTTCTCATTAGGGTTGTGATCAGGCATTTGTATTGAGTGAATTAGGTCAAGAAAAACCAATCAAATCCATGGCATTCATTGTTTTTGAAAATTTGATTTGCTAAGATTTTTTCATATCTTTTTCCATGTGCTTTTGTGCACATCATGATCTAATAAGTCCAATTCTTTCCATTTTGGTACAAGCACGAAATCTTGAGAGTAAAACATGTATAAAAAGATTGGTTAGGTTAAGTTAAGTATTTTTCATATATTTAAATGATTTAAATGAATTAATATAAATAAAAATTCAAACAAATAAATAAAAAATGAGAAAATACTTCCCTTTGGGCCAAGTGGTCGTGCACATGCTTGTAATGATGAATTGTGGAAGAAAAATGGGCCCATTAGCATTTTTAGGTCATTTGAAGTAATGTTGACTTTTCAAAATATCCGAAAATTTCCCAACTTCTACAAGGCATAACTTGCTCAATTTTTAAGCTTTTCTCATGTTCTTGGACATTTTGGAAAGGTCTTTGGTTCCTCTAACCAATGTCTTTGGTCCCATGTAATTTGGATTTACCAATCTCAAGTTATGGCCTTTGACTTAAAGTCCCTTTTTGTTGACTTTTGAAAATGACCTATAATGTTGAAATTGATAACTTTTTGTGAGAGAATTTCTTGGACTTTAAGTATGAAGATGAGTTGTAGGAAATGTCTTTCTCTTCAAAATGAGCTTTGGATGGAATTTTTCTGATAATCCATGTGAAAGTTATGCCCTGGTCAATTTCAGTTGACTTTTTCAGCTGTCCAAATAAGGAAACTTTTGCATCTTGATGATTTCTGAGCCAAATTTTGAGAATCATGATCAAGCATTGATCAAATGATGTTTGTGGCTTCAAAATGATATGTTGACCAAAAATTTGAACTTTTGACTGTCAAATGACCATTTTGCCCCTACAGTTGACTGTAGTGCAATTAGGGTTTTGACTGTGCAATTTTGAGCTGAATGTCTTGAAACTTGATATGAGGATGCTTGACCATATTTGTAGGCATGTGAGACTTGATTGGACCTTTGGAAACTTCATTTCCTTGATCAGGACACCAACCCTAGTTCTGACTGCTTGGGAGACTTTTGCACTGTACAACCCTTGGAGAATTTTGCAGCTTGACTTGGCAAATCTTTGAAGAATATGGGAGGGCAAATTTTGGGGTACAACAGGCGATATTCCGTAACTTATTCCAGATTTCCTTCCAGAAATAGTTCAAGATGTGACCCAGATTTGGCGACATTCCGTAACTTATTCAAGATTTCCTTATAGAAATAGTTCAAGATGTGACCCAAGATTTGGCGACATTCCGTAACTTATTCCAGATTTCCTTCTAGAAATAGTTCAAGATGTGACCCAAGATTTGGCGACATTCCGTAACTTATTCAAGATTTCCTTCTAGAAATAGTTCAATATGTGACCCAAGATTTGGCGACATTCCGTAACTTATTCCAGATTTCCTTCTAGAAATAGTTCAAGATGTGACCCAGATTTGGCGACATTCCGTAACTTATTCCAGATTTGCTTCTAGAGATAGTTCAAGATGTGACCCAGATTTAGCGACATTCCGTAACTTATTCCAGATTTGCTTCTAGAGATAGTTCAGATGTGACCCAGATTTGGCGACATTCCGTAACTTATTCCAGATTTCCTTCCAGAAATAGTTCAAGATGTGACCCAGATTTGGCGACATTCCGTAACTTATTCAAGATTTCCTTCTAGAAATAGTTCAAGATGTGACCCAAATTTGGCGACATTCCGTAACTTATTCCAGATTTGCTTCTGGATGATAGTTCAAGATGTGACCCAGATTTGGCGATATTCCGTAACTTATTCCAGATTTCCTTCCAGAAATAGTTCAAGATGTGACCCAGATTTGGCGAAATTCCGTAACTTATTCAAGATTTCCTTCTAGAAATAGTTCAAGATGTGACCCAAGATTTGGCGACATTCTGTAACTTATTCCAGATTTCCTTCTAGAAATAGTTCAAGATGTGACCCAAGATTTGGCGACATTCCGTAACTTATTCAAGATTTCCTTCTAGAAATAGTTCAAGATGTGACCCAAGATTTGGCGACATTCCGTAACTTATTCCAGATTTCCTTCTAGAAATAGTTCAAGATGTGACCAAGATTTGGCGACATTCCGTAACTTATTCCATATTTCCTTCTAGAAATAGTTCAAGATGTGACCCAATATTTGGCGACATTCCGTAACTTATTCAAGATTTCCTTCTAGAAATAGTTCAAGATGTGACCCAGATTTGGCGACATTCCGTAACTTATTCCAGATTTCCTTCTAGAAATAGTTCAAGATGTGACCCAGATTTGGCGACATTCTGTAACTTATTCCAGATTTGCTTCTAGAGATAGTTCAAGATGTGACCCAGATTTGGCGACATTCCGTAACTTATTCCAGATTTCCTTCCAGAAATAGTTCAAGATGTGACCCAGATTTGGCGACATTCCGTAACTTATTCAAGATTTCCTTCTAGAAATAGTTCAAGATGTGACCCAAGATTTGGCAACATTCCGTAACTTATTCAAGATTTCCTTCTAGAAATAGTTCAAGATGTGACCCAGATTTGGCGACATTCCGTAACTTATTCCAGATTTCCATCTAGAAATAGTTCAAGATGTGACCCAGATTTGGAGACATTCCGTAACTTATTCCAGATTTGCTTCTAGAGATAGTTCAAGATGTGACCCAGAGATGGCGACATTTCGTAACTTATTCCAGATCAACACCTGCAGCAATCAGAAGATTCTTGCAATCCCCAGCCAGAGAACCTTCCAGAATCTAATTCCCCTCAGAATCAAGATTCTTGCAATCCCCAGCGGAGCTAAAACTTCCAACTATCAATCCCCAAGCAGAGTGAAGACTCTCATTCTCATTTCCTCACAGGATATTAGAATATTCCTCAGTGAAGATCTCCTCAAGACAGGAATCCCCAGTAGATTGGCATACAACCCAAGCTTCTGATTCCCCAACAGTGGTCCCAGGACTTCTCATCTTGAACGATCAAAAGATTCTTGCCCTCCCCAGCAGCAGTCAAGGAATTACTTTCCCCGGCGACAGTCAAGATTCTTTTATCTCCTGCCATCCAAGATTCATCTGTCCTCAGCAAGACAGCTCATCAGCTTACATGCGCATTCATTACATTCATATCATAAACATTGATATAACATACATTGCATCATACATTTCATGCAACATGACTTTGTGTTTCAGCTAATATCTTACCCTTTTTCAGGATAAAGATTAGTAAGCTTCAATCTCAAGACTTCTGAAAACAGTTCACAGGTTCTCCAGTAACGGATGTTAACCTATCACTTGTTCAGATTCTTCTTCAACTTCTGAAAACAGTTTAATGATTCTCCAGTAACGGATGTTAACCTATCGCTTGTTCAGATTCTTCTCAACTTCTGAAAATAGTTTACGGATTCTCCAGTAACGGATGTTAATCTATCGCTTGTTAAGACTCAAGACTTCTGAAAATAGTTCACGGGTTCTCCAGTAACGAATGTTAACCTATCGCTTGTTCAGATTCTTCTTCAACCTCTGAAAACAGTTTACGGGTTCTCCAGTAACAGATGTCAACCTATCGCTTATTCAGATTCTTCTCAACTTTTGAAAACAGTTTACGGACGCTTCCCAACAACGGATGTTGCTCTATTTCTTATTCAATCTCAACTCCTGAAAACAGTTTACGGATGCTTCCAGATACAGATGTCAATCTATCGCTTATTCGGACCCCCAGTTCAGAGATGTTCCAAAGCATGGATACCTTTCTGATACTCACTCACCAATGACGTACAGTTCAACAATCACCAAATGGCATCTTTAAGCCCATTTCCAGATGGCATCTCTAAGCCCATCCTCCTACCAGCAATTTCCAGATGGCATCTTTAAGCCCATCCTCCGACAAGATTCTGTCACATCTCCAGATGGCATCTTTAAGCCCATCACCAAATGGCATCTTTAAGCCCATTCCCTCTACCATCACATCATCGAGTGCAAATTTTTTGGGCACTCTAGTGTCCAATCTCCTTTTACCCTCGAGTCGCGAAAGGCAAACTTGCCAATCTAACTCTTCAGGTTCAAGAAGATTGAACAGGGGCAACTGTTGTACCCCAAAATTTGCCCTCCTATTTTTCCACAAGAAATCACAGCTTCGGGCTTTTCCTGATTTTTCAAATTGGCGTAAGAATCAGTCAAACAGAATTTTTCTTATCAATTTATACAAAATTAGGGTTTTCATGGATTCTGGAACAGTTCAAGCAGATTGCTAGGGTTTTGTTTGAGTTTGGCTCAGGTTTTGATCAGGCGAACGCTTCTTTGGCGTTTAATCAAGAACTAGGGTTTGTGCGCGCATTCTCAGAAAGAATTATTTCTATTAGTTCTTTTCAATTTATTCTGGATATGAGCTGAGGCATTTGAATTGAAAGGTTGCATTAATCAGTGAAAAAAGGACATGTGGACGTTTGTTGTTTAGCTGTGCAATGCTATGATTATTCGGAACTCCGGACGTTTATTGATCATTTATTATTCTGAGTTAAAATAGTTGGGATTTTTTTCCAATTATTATAATTTTAAGAATTATAAATAATTAAATAAACAATTGAAGAAGAAAAAGAATTAACTGATCAAAGGAAGATTTTTTATTCATCTTTAATTGTTTTGTTACAAATTATTATTTGAACAACTGTAAATTTATTTACATCTTTGTTTACAATAATAATGTTACAAATAATTGAAGTAAAATAAAACTCTATCCTAAAAATTTCCTAAGCCTTCGTCTTCTATTTTGCTGCTCCCCGTTGCGCAATTATTTTTACCTGCAAAAAGAAGAGAAAAGAAGTCAAAAGCAGATAAAATTAAAGGCGGACAGTTAATTCAAAAATCATCATTAAAAGTGACTGGCCGGAATCAGTTTATTTTCCCTCTCTGCAAATCACGAGATTACTCTCGGTTCATAAAGAGGGATAGAATATGCTTGCAAATAAAGTATGAAATGCACAAAGTATGAATTGCATAAGTTCAAAATGACAAGCAAAGCTGCATAATTCCAAAAATTCCAAACAAAGTCCAAAGGCAAACTGAACTGCATAAGGCCTAACCAAAGTCCAAACTAGACAGCAAACTAAAAACTGTCCACAAGCTGCCAAAAAGATATCAAAGGCTATCCAAAAGCTGTCAACAAAGTACACAAAGTATGCAGGAAAACTGGAAAATATGCAGAGGAAGTCAACTAATGCAAGCAAACAAAGTTACATCACTTTCCAAGGCCAGTCACCTTTTCAGAAATACAGTGCAAGCAATATAATATGCTTTTAATCTGTAAAGAGAGAGAAGAGAGAGGGAAGTAGCTTACAGGATTGCGGCTTAGGCTTAATATATAAACAATATACCACAACACAGTACAAGTGGAGGCAGAAATAACAAAAACCAAACTGTAACATTGAAACATTGAAAACTGCCTCCAAAACCTGTGCTCCCAAAAGAAACCAAAAACATAAGCCTTAAACCTTTCAAAACCAGAGTTGCCTCCAGCCTGCATAAGTCCCAAACAGCAAGCCTAACCTGCATCAAAGCAAGCTAAACCAGAAGCATACATGCATCAACCTGAAACCAAAAGCCAAGCCTCAAAGCTTCAAGCCTATAACCTGTGTTCAAGCTTACAAACAAGCTTAAAGAACAAATATACAAACAGCAAGCCAAAGCCTAGCCTGCACAAACAAAAGCCCAAAACAATAAAAGCCTTTCAAAACCAGTATCATAAAACCTATCAAAACCTGCTAAGCCATACAAGCCTAACAGCCTCCAAACATCCACCTACACAAGCCTATACCCTTTCAAACCTGCCTTAAACCAGATATGTGTCAAACCAGAAGCCTGTGACCCCAAATAGCCTCAAACTGAAACCTTTCAAAAAAACCACAAACCTGTGTATAAGCCATAGCCTTAACTACACCAAAACCATGTCAAAAACATACAAGCCTTAAAGTCTGTACAGATTCAAGAGTTCTCAAGAAGCAAAGCCTAAACCCTTCAAACCAGAAAAAGCCAAAACCAGAAAAAGCCTATACCAGATAAAACATATCAAACCTGCTAAGCAAGCATATCAGCATATAAGCATATCAGCATATCAGCATATCAAGCACACAAGACATCTCAGAGTCAACGAGTCCTAAGCCCTCAGAGCTGGGCTCATCATAAGGTTCAACAGATTCTAAGCATACAGAAGCAGGCAAAAGAGAAGAGGAAAAGAAAGTTGTGCTAGGGTTCTCAGACCTCATCATCATCAAACCAAAAAAGTCAAAGACAAAGGCACTAGACAAACCAGGGAAGCCCACAGCTTCATCACTCCTCCATCTCCGGCCGCCCTAGGACGCCACCGTCCTCCTCCGTCTCCAACAAAGGTAGTATCCCTTCCCTTTTTCCTTTCACGCACCTCAAACAAGAACAACAACAACACATATAATCAGAAGACATAAGAGCTAATAACATGCACAAAGCTTGAAAACCTAAAAAGCGTTAAGACCTAAAACATAACCATTACCTTATATGACCACCGCTTGCGTGACCTTGGAGATAAGGAGGAGGAGGCGGCGCCTGGTAGCTTAAGTTTGGGGAGCGTCAGTAGGCCGTGCTTGGTTTGAGAAAATGAAGGAGAACGAAGACGAAGATGCACGGCGCCGTAACCCTTTTCCAAATAAAACAAACTTTGAAAAACCCTAAACAAAAATGCTGTCAAAAACGCTTAGGCCTTGCCCCACTAACATGCCTAGGCCCAATCATAAACGCTGGTGTGCACCCCCCTTTTCTCCATCTGATTTTTTGTCTTGCTTGGGCCATAAATCCCTTAAGCCCATTCAGTTTCTTTTTTTTAACTAATATCTTTTTTTTTTACTTACCATTTCATTTTTCTTTTTATGATTTAAACTAATACATTTTCTTTATTTTGTTAAATAAAACAATACCTTATTTTATACAAAACTTTCTTTTATTTTAATATTAGGTTTAATTAGATTAATAGACTTTTATCTTAAAATTCTTTTCTTCATAAATCTTTTTGTACATACTTAACAAAAATATATAACAAATACTTAATAATACATTAAGTTAACATTTCTCACTTATAAATAAATCACATACACATTTACAATATACATTTTATTTCCCTTTGATTCTTATACATTGCTACATTTTACATTGCGATTGATTCGATTTGGTTGTAAATATTTGGACACTACTCTCCTATTAAAGTCTCATCCCCATTTGTAAATATTTGTACCCCCACTCCCAAATACTTATTTGTAATAGCGTAGACTTTAAATTCCCGCAATTTATCGCTTTCAAATATACCATGGTTAGACCTAGGGTTTGTATGTAAATAAAATCAACCGCTAGATAACCTAATACAAAGACAAATGCATGACAATCAATACACTATTCACACTTGCACCCCTAGGGTAATCCCACTCGTTGCCTTCCAAAATGGGCCATGCTTGCACGTTTAGTTTCTTTGGCAAAACAATTCAAATGATCATAAGTCCCTCGACGACGCTTTAGAAAGTTGCTTAAACGAAATGATCATAGTCCCTTCAAGCAAAATTGCCAAAGACACTTGGCACCATTGCATTCATGGTCTAATCGATGACCCGCGCCTGTCCCGTTAACATCCTAACACAAGATTGTCCACCAAATACAATGGTGGAACAATACTGTTAAAAGGGTTAAAACATGAGAAAAACCTTTGAGTAAATTTAGGGGTAGACAACTCTTAGTTACTTGATCCAACTTGCAAAACACACTTGCCTACTTTGCAAAACACACTTCACAATACACTTTCAAAAACAACTTTCAAAAATAACTTTCAAAATAACTTTCAAAAACATTTGAAACATCTTTTCGAAAAGATACACACCTTTGTAAAACATTCGAGTAAAGAATTGTTACAACGGTTGCCTAGACAAGGCCTCTTTTTCAAAACATTTTCAAACACACACACACACCACCATTTCAAGCAATTGAAAATCAAGGCAAGTGATCTAAAACCAAGTAACTAAGAGCCCATGGATAACATGAAAAGGGTGATAATACCTTCCCTTTTTATAATCTACCCCCCGAACCCACGAAACATCTCAAAAGGTTTTTCCTGTGCTTTTTAACCTTTCCTTAGGATAAAATAAAAAGTCGGTGGCGACTCTTGCTAAACCGAACAAGTGTGAATACAAACGCAAAACCTCAAGTCAGTTCTCCCACCGTATCACAGTGAGGATAAACATAAATGACATGTTTCATCACAACCTGGGAATACACTGACATTTAACAAGTTATTTTTTATAGTCAGGAGTGGGGTCACAAGTTCATCAACTGAAGTAACAAACATATCTTCCTCAATGGCATTTGCATTATGGCCGTGCTTGGACATAGGGGCAGTGATGACATTGGGAATTTTTAGCGTATAGAATTCAATCTCTTTAGCTTCAAGGAGGTCTTGTACCTTGTTCTTCAGAGCCCAACAGTTGTTAGTGTCATGGTCGGGACTCTCAGAATGGTATGCACAACGGGCATTAGGATGATAGCGAGGAGAGGTTGTGTTAGGATTTGTTGTACCCCAAAATTTGCCCTCCCATTTCACCAATATTTTCTCACCACAAGACCCTTGGAGCTCAAGATCCAGTTAGGGTTTACTCTGCTCAAGACTCCTCCTTGCACTGTTGACCCAAATTAGGGTTTGAGTTTGCACAAAGATGTTTTGACCTAAAATGCCCAAAATGACTTTCATGCTTCATGTTGGACTCACAAGTTTATCCATACCAAGTTTCAAGCCTTGATTCCAATCTTTGCCCAGTCAATTGGACAATTGACCTAGAAAGCAGCTGTATTGGGGAAAAAGTCAATTGTGGCCAATGGACAGTCAAACCTCATGATTTTTGACCCACATCAACATTATAAACTCATATGGACCATTTAATCAAGTTTGTATCACAATTCCACAAGAAATTTGATCAAAACACCAAAAGGGCAAAATGGTCATTTTTAGGGTTTTGACTGCAGAAAGGCAATTTTTGACTGTTTGACCTAGCCAATGGCAAACCAAGCTCACATATGGACTCAAGGACCCAATGGAATTATCTTTACATGTTCAACAAGTTCAAAAGATCCCAAATGCACAAGATTGACAGATGAATTTTCCAGTCAACTGATCAAAATTTGACTGTATACTGAAAAGTCAAACTTTGACTTTTTGGTCAAAATCAAGTGTCAAGATTCATTTTTCATCAAGACATGTCAAATTATGAAACTTGTTCATCAAGAAACCAAAAATTGCAAATTAGGGTTTAGAATGAGAAAATTTCATAACTTAGAATTTTTCTAAGTTATGAAACTTCCTTATTTTTTCCTAACTTTGTCCCATTTTTTCATCAAGATACATTTGGATTCAAACAAAACTCAAAACATGAAAGTTATAGTCCATTGCAAAATCTACAACTTTGATTCACAAAGTTTCCTCAAAAGAAGCTTGTAGCTCAAGTTATGATTTTTGGAACAAGGGTGCAAAACATTCTTAACTTAGAAGTTTTTTGACCTATTTTAGGCAGGATTTTTGCCTAACTTCATGGCCACTTTTCACATGCTTCCACTTGGAATTTCAACTTGCATTACAAAGATGGATTGTAGTACACATTCCAAGATTTCCAAATTGTCCAAGAACTTCTCAAACACCCTTGTGGTTAGGGAGAATCGAATTGGCAAAGTTGGGCAAAAGTCACTTTTGTTCTTGACCAAATGCATGTTCATAACACTTTGCATTTTCAAACTCAGCATGCACAAGCTAGGTTACATGCCTCTAATCCCTTTCTTACTCAATAATTAAATGCTAAACCATTGTGCCAAGATGTTATTTTATGCATTTGGTCATTACATGAAGGATTAGTCTTAAAATGGATAAAGCATTTTTGCCATTTTGGAAAAGAAGCACTTTATGTCAAGTTCACATATCTTTGAAGTACAAAGAAATCTCTGAGGCACAAATGTGTGGACATATCCCACTGATCAAGAACAAACTTTGCAGCATGTTTGAGGGGCCTGTATGAGCCTGTAACCTAACTTGGCATTTTTGGCTTAAGAAGAAAGAAAACTTGCATTTTGAACAAGATCTCACATTGCTGTCAAGACAAACCAAAACAAACCTTGTGAACACATTGCATACTCCCTAACTAACCTGAAACACGACCAAACCATCCCTAAAACTCCCTCATCCACAGAAACACCATTTTTCTGCAAAACAGAGTCCCTGTTGCAGATTGACTTGACCAGCTCATTTCCCTCGTGCGTTTTCATCCAAACCAGTTCAAACATGTTCCATATCACCCACTGAAGCTATCCCAAGCATTGAACACAAGCTGTAACATCCCTAACATCATTTGCCATTTTCAGTTTTCAACTTTGCAGGTGAACTTCCATAGCTCGATTCAGCTAGTTTCAGAGCAAGCTAGAGGTTGGAGAAGCATCCCTGAACTTCAAGCAAGCTGTACAAGTCCTCACATTGCATTGAAAGTGCCTCCATTGTTGTACACGATTCAAGCTGAACAGGTAAAAGTTTGAACTTCTATCTCTCTATCCAAGCATATCTAGGCTTAGGTTTGTGAAGAAGTTATGTCCTACTCATGTCCCTGAAGCCACCCATATCCTCACTTTTCATTTATATTGTGTGTGCTGAGAGAATTTAAGACATGAACATTGGAAAAAACTTAGGTTAAAAATTGGGGGAGAGGAAATTCTCTCTTATTTATGAGAGTTAGAACAACTTTTTTATATGTATGAGTTCGTGATTTAATGCTCTACATAGTTCATGTTGTGTGTTTTGGCTGAAAATCAAAGAACCAGGATGTTTGAACGAGGCATGAATGGCGCGCATTTTTGACAGAAGTGTGGCTGGAGGTTGAAGAAGCCTCCTTGGGCTGGGCCTGAGTTTTGTTTTTTCTGTTTACACCACCTTTTCACACATACACCCCCTTGGCCCATTGTGCTTTATTTTTATCATTTTTGATTTTTTCTTTTTGTTTCTGACTTGTTTATTTTTTGTCAAAATATAAAAAATATAAAAAATATTTTCCATACATTTTTGCATTTGTTTTGAATTTATTTGCTTTTATTTGAACTTGTACATATAAATAAACATATATACTTTTATTTGAAAATACTAAAAAATAATACAAAATACATTCTATTTTCTGATTTTATTTTATTTTATCTTTTGAAAACATTTTCTAAAAAAATATACTTTTTTTGTAAAATAATTAATATTTTATTTTTGTGTATATTTAATATATTTAATATATAATACAAATACTTATATAATTATTAGAATATTTAGGATAAAAACATAAAAATAATACTTTTTTTTCTTATTAATATTTAACCTCAAAAATCACTTTTTTACAATATACTTCCTTTTTATTTATTTTTTTTGTACATAATTAATAAATATTGTATATGATGAATAATAAATACTATTTATTTGCAAAAATTAGAGTTTTGCCCTAAACATGAAAATATCCAAAATCAACCTTTTTTTCATTATTTTTATTTCACTTGTAAATAATTATATACACTTACACAAATACATTTACACATACACATTTACTTATTCCTATACATTGATACATATTACATTTGCGATTGATTCGATTTGGTTGTAAATATTGGGACACCACTCTCCTATTTAAGTCTCATCCCAATTTGAACATTTGTATCCCCATCCCCATGACTATTTTGTAATAACTTAGGACTTTAAATTCCATATTTTAAAGCTTTCTAAATATGCCATGATAGACTTAGGGTTTGTATGCAAATCAAAAACAACAAATAGTTTGACCTAATTCAAAGACAAAAAAGCATGAAAATGGACAACACCAATCACACTTGCACCCCTAGGGTTACTCCACTTGTTGCCTTCAATAATGGGCCATGTTGCATGTTGAGTTTCTTTGGCAAAAACAAAACAAATCAAATGATCATAGTCCCTCGATGACGCTTTCGAAAGTTGCCTAAAATTGATCAAGTCCCTTAAAGGAAAAATTGCCAAAGACACTTGGCACCATTGCAATCATGGTCTAAACGATGACCCGCGCCCGTCCCGTTAACATCCTAACACAAGGTTGTCCACCAAATACAATGGTGGAACAAAATTGTTAAAAGGGTTAAAACATAGGAAAAACCTTTGAGTAAATTTAGGGGTAGACAACTCTTAGTTACTTGATAAACTTGCAAAACACACTTGTCTACTTTTCAAAACCACACTCCACAACACTTTCAAAACAACTTACAAAAATATTGAAAACTTTTCAAAAAGATGTACACCTTTGTATACATTCAAACATGGATCATTACAAAGGTTGCCACAACAAATGACCTCTTTTCAAAACATTTTCAAACCCACACACAAAGCACCATTTCAAACAATTGAAAGCACCATTTTAAACAATTGAAAATGCAAGGCAAATGATCTAAGCAAGTAACTAAGAGCTCATGGATAACCATGGATAGAAAGGGTGCTAATACCTTCCCTTTCTATAATCTACTCCCCGAACCCAAGGAAACATCTCAAAGGTTTTTGTTGTGCTTTTTAACCTTTCCTTAGGATAAAATAAAAAGTCGGTGGCGACTCTTGCTCAACCGAAACATTTGCGAAAACAAACGCAAAACCCAAGTCAGTTCTCCCACCGTATCACAGAACTGGCGACTCTGCTGGGGAGATTTTTTAAAGTGGAGTAACCTTAGGGCTTAGATCACCCTCTTGTATGACTAATTGTTTGCTTTGATTGCTTTATATTTTGGCTCTCTTGTTCGGGCTTGAAATCCTACACCCGGATTTGGGGAAACATTCATAGATAGCAATACGTTGTGGAAACTGTGCGGGGTATACAGACACGGTTGAAGCAATAGCTATATTAGTGCGACATATTTGTGAGTACTGGTAACCCTTGAGTTCAATCAAGGAGAGTACGGGGTCGCTGAGTGATGTCACTAAGCACTAATGACCTAGAACCTTACTTGACCATCTTGGCCTTTTATTAGGGGTAGTGAGATGACCGGCTTTGGTGCAGTCCGAAGTTGGTAGATACTCGATACTACACTCATTGAGGGTTGTTTTCTTGGAATATTTTGGTCGCTAGTTAAGTGGCTAAACCAAAACAATGAACATGGAAAACAATCCAATGATATTGAGCTCCTTAGAACCCGGTTACTATTTATAGGATAGGTTTTTAAGCCAACTACACTCAAGAGGGTACTTACCTATGAAACCCCATGCAAGCCTGAAACTAGGGTTTTGTGTGAATTGCTTGTACATATGTTTCTGCATGCATCATGAACATCATAAAGCATCATATGCATTCACTAACCATTTCAAGGGTTTGGATCTTCATCTTTGTTCTTGTTTTGTAGGTCATGGAAATTCTTCGCAGGAAAACTATCCAAGTCAACCTTATGAGAATCCCTCCTCAACTCAAGGAGCTCACATCCAGAATTCCAGAAAGCTCTCCCTTCAGTGAAAGACATGGTAGACTGCTCAGCCTAGTCAACACCAGCATTGAAGAGGACATGGTAAAGGTGTTGTTCCAGTTCTTTGACCCCCTTCACCATTGTTTCACTTTCCCCGACTACCAATTGGTGCCCACTTTTTGGAGGAATTTTCTCAACTCCTGAGAATTCCTATTTGAAATTCTGGCTGCAGATACTCAATGTCACGTTCAATGTTATGACACCGTATCTGACTTACTATATGACAGTAAATACAAAAACAATAAAGAACACAGTCAATTGTTTACCCAGTTCAGTGTGCAACAACACCTACTCTGGGGGCTACCAAGCCAGGGAGGAAATCCACTATAAGAGATGTTAATTCAGGAATAAACCAACCAGTTTATCTCCTTCACTTAAGACCTACCCAATGCAATTTCAATCTAAGTACAACTTAAACCTGAGTTCCTACTCACTCCCCCTCAATCACAGCAGTGATACATAAAACAATTTGACTAATGAATTGATGAAGACACTCTTCAAAAACATACACTTGATTAAGCTTCACAGCTTTTTAATCAAGCAACACAACCACTCTTGCTTCACAGCTTTGAGTGATACACACAACTAACTTGACTCTGCTTCACAGCTTTAGTCAAGAAACATTCAAACACTCTTGCTTTAAAGCTTTGAGTGCTACACAACCCTTACAATTAAAAACCTATTCCAAGTCACTTATCACAATGATAATTGCTTGAAGTACAATAATTAAACCTATACAGTTTACAAATGATCTTTTGACCAAAAAGGGATTCCTTGCAAAGTAGCAGCTATGTTGAATATATAGCAGCTGCAACTTCAGTTAGGGTTTCCACAAAAACCTAGGGTTAATTCCGTTTGACCTTAAGACTAGGTCACAGGACTTTATTAACCAGGTTAGGGTTGAGCTAGGTTAACCCAAAGAAAACGCAGGATTCTGTTCTGGAAAGACTGAGTTATTTTCCTGAAAAAACTCAGAATTAACCAACATGCATACCTGTTAGTTCAGAACAGGATGTCTTAACATCTGTTATGACATCTGAGAAACCTGTCTACTGATTTAGGAAAATGTGATCATTTTGCAAAATGCTCAGATACACACTTATAAACATCAGTACCTGAATGACAATATTTTTCTGCAAAGGTACCTAATGAATCAGTACAAACTAAACTAGAATGTTATGACATCAGTCATGACATTCACACACACACCCTTGGGTTTTACCAAAAATGCAAGCCAATAACTAAACAACTACAAACTCCCCCTTTGGCAGATTTTTGGCTAAAGACCCTAAGCAATCAGAGATAGATAACAGCATAAGGAAATGACTGCAGAAAAATAGAATGTCTAATTAAGCAGGTACCAAAATATTCTCCCCCTCTTTAGCCACAAATGGGCCAAAGATACATGTTCATAAAGATTATACAGTTATCCAAAAAAATAATAAGAGCAGCAGCAGAAAAAAAACTGAACACACTTCCAAACTCCACCAGATATCACCACCACCAATCAGCAACCAACCTTCAAGTACTGTCATCAGACTCAGAGGATTCGGGCTTCTTCCTTTTCTTGTGAGCAATGTCAGCATTCTTCTCTTTGTCTGATGTCTCAACATCCTTAGAGACATCTGGATTTGTTTCAGCATTTGAACTTTCTTAATTCAAAGGAACATAAATGCCAGGAACTGAGTGGTTCTCGTTCAGAATTCTTGAAACAATTTTTGCTATTGCTTGATTAACATAGGCTGACCCTTCCCTATTTGCAATTTCAGGGGGAACTGAAGAAGAAGGATGAGATGGATTACCAGAGGCAGAAGCTTGGGACTTTCCTGCATGTCTTGTTCTCAACTCTTTGACCTTGGTGGGGTTAGTTCCCACTTTTCTACGAGAAGAGATCTCCAGGACTTCAGAGTCCAGACAGGAAGAGATTGTCCTAGAATCTTGATCAGAGGAAGAGGTTGAAATAGTCGTATTGGATGATGATGGTGTTTGAGACATTTTGACAGTCTTAGAGGACCAACAGCAACTGAAGAGAAAATTCTGATTGAGAGACTGGGTTTTGATGAGGAGACGAGAGGGGAAGGAAGAAAAGGAGTGTCTATTCAACTTCTTAAGAGAATTGAAGGAAATGGGAAAATATAATTTTAACCCAATCAGAACAAGCATAACTCCTTTAATCCTTGTTTTAAGCAAAATTAATTGCTACAATTCCTCATGTTGGCAAATACCCAACTTACCCCTCAAGTTTTCAAATTGATTTGCATCTAGAGCCTTGGTAAAAATGTCAGCCAGCTGTAGCTCAGTGGAAACATGTTCCAATTTGACTGCCTTCTCTTCTACAAGGTCTCTGATAAAGTGATATTGTATGTCAATATGTTTGGTCCTACTATGCTGAATGGGATTCTTGGAAATGTTGATTGTACTCAGATTGTCACAGTACAATGTCATAACATCTTGTGTGACATTATACTCAGTGAGCATCTGTTTCATCCAGATCATTTGAGAGCAGCTACTACCAGCTGCAATGTATTCAGCTTCAGCAGTAGAAAGAGACACACAGTTCTGTTTCTTGCTGAACCAGGAAACCAGATTATTTCCCAAGAAGAAACATCCTCCAGAGGTGCTTTTTCTATCATCATCACTACCAGCCCAATCAGCATCACAGTAGCCAGTCAGAGCTGGTTCACAGCCATGAGAATACATCAACCCATAGTTGTAAGTTCCACTCACATACTTCAAAATTCTCTTCACTTGGTTGATATGACTGACTTTGGGATCATCTTGGTATCTTGCACAAACTCCAACTGCAAAGGCAATATCAGGTCTGCTGGCAGTTAAGTACAACAAGCTTCCTATCATGCTTCTGTACAGACTTTGATCCACCTTAACCCCACTTGAATCTTTGGAAAGCTTTAGATGAGTAGGAGCAGGAGTCCTTTTGTGACTTGCATTATCCATACCAAACTTCTTTACAATGTTCTTAGCATACTTGCTTTGAGATAAGAAGATTGAGTCCTCCATCTGTGAGACTTGCAGTCCAAGAAAATAAGTTAGTTCTCCCATGAGACTCATTTCGAATTCAGCCTGCATCTGGTCAGCAAAGAGTTTAACCATATGTTCTGACATTCCTCCAAACACTATGTCATCAACATATATTTGGGCAACCATCAACTTCCCTCCTTCAGTTTTGACAAAGAGAGTTTTGTCCAAGCCTCCTTTTCTGTAGCCTTTGTCTGAGAGAAACTTTGTTAACCTGTCATACCATGCTCTAGGAGCTTGTTTCAGGCCATATAGAGATTTTCTCAGTTTGTAGACATGATCAGGGTGGGTTGGATCCACAAGGCCTTTAGGTTGTTCCACATAAGCTTCCTCATTTAAGTACCCATTTAGAAAGGCACTTTTCACATCCATCTGAAATAACTTGAACTTCAGAAGACAAGCAATTGACAATAGGAGTCTGATTGATTCCAGCCTGGCTACAGGTGCAAAGGTTTCATCAAAATCAACCCCTTCAACCTGGGTGTATCCTTGAGCAACAAGTCTTACCTTATTTCTGGTGACAACTCCTTCAGCATCTGACTTGTTCTTGAAAATCCATTTTGTCCCAATGATGTTAGTTCCTTCAGGTCTAGGAACCAGTTCCCAAACTTCATGTTGCTTGAATTGGTTCAGTTCATCTTGCATTGCACCAATCCAATATTCATCAGTTAAAGCTTCCTTGACATTTCTTGGTTCCATTTTGGACACAAAACAAGAGTTTGAGATGATTTCTCTAGATCTTGTAATGACTCCACTGTTGGGATCTCCTATGATGAGTTCTTTTGGATGATCCTTCTGAATTCTGATGGAAGGGATCTTGCTAGCTTCCTTTGATTCAGATTCTGTTGTGGTGGAGTTGGGTAGATCATTCTGTTGGGTTGAGGTCTCAAAGAATGTCTCAACAGTACAAGGAACATCTATTTCTTCATGATAATCATCAATTATAACATTTATTGATTCCATCATGGCTTTGGTTCTGGAATTGAATACTCTATAAGCTCTGCTGTTTGAGGAGTATCCTAGAAATATGCCTTCATCACTTTTAGGGTCCAGTTTTCTTCTTTGTTCACGATCAGCCAAAATACAGCACTTGCTGCCAAACACATGGAAGTACTTCACCGTTGGCTTTCTTCCTTTCCAGAGTTCATATATGGTGGATGAGGTTCCCTTTCTCAAGGTGACCCTGTTATGAACATAGCAGGCTGTATTCATAGCTTCAGCCCAAAAATACATAGGAAGTTTTTTGGCATGTAACATTGCTCTGGCAGATTCCTGTATGGTCCTGTTTTTTCTTTCCACAACTCCATTTTGCTGAGGTGTTATAGGAGAAGAAAACTCATGACTAATTCCTTCTGAAGAACAGAAATCATCAAACTTGTTGTTTTCAAATTCCTTGCCATGATCACTTCTGATCTTGACAATACACCCTTCCTTTTCTCTTTGAATTCTTTTGCACAATTCTTTAAAAACTTCAAATACATCAGATTTTTCCCTAATGAAATTAATCCAGGTGAATCTGGAAAAATCATCCACAACCACATAGGCATATCTTTTTCCACCAAGACTCTCTACTTGCATTGGTCCCATCAGATCCATATGAAGAAGTTCTAGAACCTTAGAGGTGGTCAGATGTCTTGACTTTGGACGTGACATCCTAGTCTGCTTACCAACCTGACATTCACCACAAACTCTTTCTTCATCAATTTGCAGTCTTGGAATCCCTCTGACTGCCTCCAAGGAGATAATCCTCTTCATACCTCTTAGATGAAGATGACCAAGTTTTTGGTGCCACAGTTTCACCTCTTTTTCTTCTTTTGCAATGGAACACACAGATGAGAAATTAGTGTTCTCAGGCTCCCACAAGTAACAGTTGTCTTTGGATCTGACTCCTTTCATTACTATCTCTTGTTTGTCATTGATTACAAGACATTCAGATTTTGAGAAATTGACCTTGAATCCTAAATCACACAATTGACTGATACTAATGAGATTAGCAGTCAGCCCTTTTACCAGCAGTACTTCATTCAGACTTGGAACTCCAGGGCAGTCCAAATCACCAACTCCTTTGATTTCACCTTTAGCACCATCTCCAAAGGTCACGAAACTGGTGGTGTGAGGCTTAACATTATTGAGGAGGTTCTTGATTCCAGTCATGTGTCTGGAACATCCACTGTCAAAGTACCAGTCTTCCTTTGCAGAGACCCTCAGGGAAGTGTGGGCTATCAGGGCAGTAGCCTTTTTCTTCCATTTAGGAGCATGTGGTACCTTTTTAGACTTAGGTTTGACACCTGAGTTCTGATTAGGGTATCCATGCAATCTGAAGCAGAAGGGCTTTATGTGGCCATATCTCCCACAATGATGACATCTCCATCTTTGGTACCTTTTCTTCATATGTCTCTGTTCCTGATGTTGAGAGTTGTGTTGAGACATCTGTTTTGACATTTGCTTATCAGTACCAGATTTCTTTGCTTCCATAAATCCTAGTCCAGATTTATTTCCCACATTTTGTCCAACCTGAAGGATCTCTTCCAATTTGTCTGTTCCATTTGTCAGCATCTTGACAGATTTGGTCATTTGATTCAGTTGTGAGTTCAGCAATTGAACTTCTCCTTCTAGATGACTTATAGTTTCAAGGTTTGCCCTTTTTTCAGCCTCCAGCTTTATGATGAGTTTTGATTGTTTCTCATTCTGCACACAGACTTCAGTACTTCTGATACATAATTTCTTGTAAGTATCAGTCAGTTCTTCAAAAGTCACCTCTTCATCACTGATGTCACTTTCAGAGGTACAAACACCAGTTAAAGCAGTAACTAGTTTGGCAGATTCTTCTTCAGAATTACTTTCTGAATCACAGTCAGACCAAGTAACAGTCATTCCTTTCTTTTGTTTCTTAAGAAAGGTAGGACATTCAGCTCGAATATGCCCATATCCTTCACAACCATGGCATTGAATTCCTCTGCCTTGATTTCCCTTCTCTTCTGACCTTGGTCTTCTGCTGGAACTGTCAATGTCAGAGGGAATGTTATGAACATTAGACCTTGACTTTGGATCTATTCTTTTGATGAGTTTGTTGAACTGTCTTCCAAGCATGACTATAGCTTCTGAAATTTTTTCTTCAACATCAGTGTTGGACACAAGTGATATGCTCTTGTTCTTCTTGTCACCATTATCAGTGATCCCCATCTCAAAAGTCTGAAGAGACCCAATAAGTTCATCCACTTTCAACTTGCTGATGTCCTGGGCTTCCTCTATGGCAGTTACCTTCATTGTAAATCTTTTAGGCAAGGATCTGAGAATCTTCCTCACTAGTTTTTCTTCTGACATCTTTTCTCCCAGTGCTCCTGAGGTGTTGGCAATATCCAAGATGTTCATGTGAAACTCATGAATGGTTTCATCTTCCATCATTTTTAGATTCTCAAACTTGGTAGTCAACATCTGAAGCCTTGACATTTTTACTTTGGAAGTGCCCTCATGAGTAGTTTTGAGAGTGTCCCAAACTTCCTTGGCCAGTTCATATTGATGTACTAGTCTGAAAATGTTTCTATCAATTCCATTGAACAAGGCATTTAAAGCTTTGGAATTTCCCAGGGCTAACTCATCTTCTTCTTTACTCCAATCTTCCTCAGGCTTCAGACTGATTGTCCCATCTTTCTCAGTTATGGTGGGATGGATCCATCCTTTGTCAGCAGCTCTCCAAGCCTTTTTGTCCAGAGATTTTAAGAAGGCAATCATACGAGGTTTCCAGTAGTCATAATTAGTTCCATCCAGAATGGGTGGTCTATTTCCAAAAACTCCTTCTTTTTCCATAGTGCCAGAAAGTGATATCCCTAGATCTCACCCAGTAATACAAGCAAGGTGCCTGCTCTGATATCAATTGAAATTCTGGCTGCAGATACTCAATGTCACGTTCAATGTTATGACACCGTATCTGACTTACTATATGACAGTAAATACAAAAACAATAAAGAACACAGTCAATTGGTTACCCAGTTCAGTGTGCAACAACACCTACTCTGGGGGCTACCAAGCCAGGGAGGAAATCCACTATAAGAGATGTTAATTCAGGAATAAACAAACCAGTTTATCTCCTTCACTTAAGACCTACCCAATGCAATTTCAATCTAAGTACAACTTAAACCTGAGTTCCTACTCACTCCCCCTCAATCAAAGCAGTGATACATAAAACAATTTGACTAATGAATTGATGAAGACACTCTTCAAAAACATACACTTGATTAAGCTTCACAGCTTTTTAATCAAGCAACACAACCACTCTTGCTTCACAGCTTTGAGTGATACACACAACTAACTTGACTCTGCTTCACAACTTTAGTCAAGAAACATTCAAACACTCTTGCTTCAAAGCTTTGAGTGCTACACAACCCTTACAATTAAAAACCTATTCCAAGTCACTTATCACAATGATAATTGCTTGAAGTACAATAATTAAACCTATACAGTTTACAAATGATCTTTTGACCAAAAAGGGATTCCTTGCAAAACAGCAGCTCTGTTGAATATATAGCAGCTGCAACTTCAGTTAGGGTTTCCACAAAAACCTAGGGTTAATTCCGTTTGACCTTAAGACTAGGTCACAAGACTTTATTAACCAGGTTAGGGTTGAGCTAGGTTAACCCAAAGAAAATGCAGGATTCTGTTCTGGAAAGACTGAGTTATTTTCCTGAAAAAACTCAGAATTAACCAACCTGCATACCTGTTAGTTCAGAACAGGATGTCTTAACATCTGTTATGACATCTGAGAAACCTGTCTACTGATTTAGGAAAATGTGATCATTTTGCAAAATGCTCAGATACACATTTATAAACATCAGTACCTGAATGACAATATTTTTCTGCAAAGGTACCTAATGAATCAGTACAAACTAAACTAGAATGTTATGACATCAGTCATGACATTCACACACACACCCTTGGGTTTTACCAAAAATGCAAGCCAATAACTAAACAACTACACTATTCTTAATCAACTACCCTACAACGGTACGAAAAAGAACCAAAGCCTGAAGATGTTGCTCAAGCACTACACTTTCAACCATCTGACATCAAGGGGCATTGGGAAACTAGAAGTGGTGTCAAAGGCTTCTTGGCAAAATTCTTGTTTGAGAAGGCACAAGAGTGTTGGAATTCATTGGACCTACAAGCCTTTGAAGAAATTGTGGCACTCCTCATTTATGGGTTGGTCCTGTTCCCAAATCCTGACCAGCTTGTAGATGTCAACGCCGTCAAAATCTTCTTATCCAGAAATCCAATACCAACATTACTTGGGGACATTCTTCACTCATTTTACACACGAACAATGAGAAAGAGGGGTGTTCTCACGTGTTGTACTCCTCTCCTTGCAAGGTGGTTTATTTCGCACCTTCCACAATCTGTCTTGAAGAATGACCAAGGCTTAAGGTGGTCACAACGGTTGATGACCCTCACTCACTCTGATGTACATTGGTGTTCTCGGTCTAGAGAAAATGTCATCATCGTCGATCGTTGTGGAGAATTCCCTAATGTTCCATTGCTTGGCATTAGGGGAGGCATTACCTACAACCCTTGTCTAGCTTTGAGACAATTTGGATATGCACGGAGGGATGGCCCTCATGACATGTTGATTCCTGACTTAGTTTTTGACTTCGACAACGATGCGCAAGGACAGCGCCAAAGATTCATCAGAGCCTGGAGGATGCCTAACAAGGTAGACAGCAAGACACTGGGGCACAAGAACTCCATCCCTCTTGAGCCTTATCTCAAGTGGGTACGAACCCGAGCCCAGAGTCTAATGATGCCTTACCCTCATGTTCTCCCTGTGATTAAAGAGCCCGTTAAGGAAGGAGAGGTTCCCTACACCATCCTATATCCTGACATGCCAACATCATGGGAGGAGATGTATAAGAGTTGGATCCAACTCAAGGAGGAACGAAATACTTTTGAATCCAGTTTCTACGCCAGTGAGAAGAAGGTTTTAGAGCTTACCCGCCGACTCCACGAGGAAGAGACCCTCAACACCTACATCGCGCCAAAGAGGATGCGCAACGTCTTTTTACCTTGAGAAGTTTTTTGTAATATTTGGCCCATGGGGCATTTATGTACTGACAAATTTCTTATTAATATGACGTGTGTTCTTTTTGTTTGCAACAATTTTGAATTTTCTAAATCCTTGAATGCATTGCATAAATAAGCATATCATTCATCATATGCATAACAGGTACCCTTCTTCTACAGGTTGCTTAATCTTCTTCGCTGTTTATTTCAGCACTCAATCGTCATGTCTTCTGAGCCTACTACCGAACAAGCTATCAAGGCTCTCCAGGCCCAGAACGCCCAGTTTTAGGAGCTGGTCATGAGCTTAGCCCAGGGTCAACAGGAGTTGAAGACTCTGCTCTTGAAAAAGAAGAAGAAGAAGAGGACTGCGATGTTCAACACTGGACGAAGGTTTGGGAATACACTGCAGAATGAGGCTGATCAGGCTACTTCCTCTGCAGAGAAAGACAGTCCCCAAGGGGGAAGGGCTCCTAGTCCTGTGGTCTCCGACAACGAGACAGATTACAATGATGAACAATACCCTCCTGCTGAAGACAGGTACAAGCAACTAGAGGACCGTTTAAGTGCCATGGAGATCCAACATGTGCCGGGGTTGGATTTTGGAGATCTAGGTTTATCTTCTGGGGTGGTGATCCCACACAAGTTCAAGGCACCGGCCTTTGCGAAGTACGACGGGGCTTCCTGTCCTAAGCTGCATCTCAGATCATATGTAAGGAAGATCCAACCTTACACTGCAGACAAGAACCTATGGATCCATTTCTTTCAGGATAGCCTTTCAGGGGCTCAACTCGAATGGTTCTACCAGCTGGATGGAGCCAGTATTCGAAACTGGGAAGACTTGGCTACTGCATTTTATAAACAGTATCAGTACAATTACGACCTCGCTCCCACGCGTACCCAACTCCAGGGTATGTCACTGGGGACGGGCGAAGGATTCAAGGAATATGCGCAAAAGTGGAGAGACCTGGCTGGTAGGGTGCAGCCACCTTTGACGGACCGTGAACTTGTCGACATATTCCTGGGGACCCTGTCTGGTCCGTTCTTCAACCATCTGATTGGTAATTCTTCTGCTGGGTTTACAAATTTGATCTTGACTGGTGAGAGAATAGAAGCTGGTATCAAGTCGGGGAAGATACAGAAGGGTGCCTCCGCGAGTACTGAAAAGAAGCCCTTCAAGAAGGAAGCCAGTGCTGTTTATGGTCCCAGAAGACAAATTAAGCCGGAACGCCGCCAAACTGTCGACGCGTTGGTAATTTCAAAGCCTATTGCTGCTCCTTAGCAGTATAACCAACCAAGGGGTGAGAGACCCAAAAGGCAGTACACTCGACTCAGCATGACCCTGTCTCAGATTTTGCCGCAACTACTGTCAACCAATCTGGTAACTGTCAAAGAAGCTCCGAAGGTAGTGAACACAGCTTCTCCAAAATACAACCCCAACGCCCATTGCGCTTATCACTCTGATAGCCCGGGGCATACTACGGACAATTGCTGGGCTCTGAGGAATAAGGTTCAGGACCTTATTGATGCTAAAGAAATACAGTTTGAGGCGCCCGAAAGGCCCAATGTTGTGACTGCTCCCATGCCCCAGCATGGAGTGAATGCGGTGGAAGAAGACCTGTATGTGGCCTCCGTGGATAATATTGTTACTCCGTTGTTGACCGTCAAAAGGAACCTGTTGCTAGCCGGTTTATTTCTGGGATGTAGTAAAGGTTGCCATGTGTGTGCTGTTTCACCTGCTGGTTGTCCCTTGCTGAAGTCAGGCGTCCAAAACCTGATGGATAGCAAAGAGATCTTGTTCGAGAAGATTGTTGTTCCTGCTGTCCCTGCTGAAGAAGTGTCTATTGTTACTATTTTCAACGACCCTCCTAAGGCTCCTTCAAAGAAGCCTGTCAAAATCATGTCCACTCAAAAGATTTCCCCTATCATCATCACTGTTCCGGGGCCTCTCCCTTATACATCCGACAAAGCTGTCCCGTGGCACTATGGGGCCGATGTTTATGTTCTTGGAGTAAAGCAAGAGTTTGATACTAGTACCAGCGTCAGTAACATCACCGGGCCCGCCAAAGTTACTCGCAGTGGTAGGCTGTTCTCACCAGATATTGCGCCACCGGCTATTCAGAGACCTCTTGTCATCACACCTGCAAGTGTGCCTGTTTCCCTTCCTAATCGAGTTCCTGTTTCTACCCCTGCTGCCGAGTCATCTGATGCTCGGGGCAAAGGGATTGCTACTGATTTGCCTGCCATGAAGGAGGCACCAAAGACAACCAATGTTGAAGCTTCCCAGCAAGATATGGAAGAGATTCTCAAGATCATTAAGAAGAGTGATTTCAATGTAGTTGAGCAGTTGGGGCACACCCCATCAAAAATTTCTATGCTATCACTGTTGTTGTGTTCAGAGGCCCATGCCAAGGCCCTGATTTCCTTCCTGAAGACGGCCCATGTGCCACAAGAAACATCTGCTGATCAATTTACTGATTGTGTGGCCAACTTGACTGCCGATAATGGTTTGGGCTTCTCTGACGCCGATCTGACTGCCAAAGGAAAGAACCATAACGACGCCCTGCATGTCTCCATTGAATGCAGGGGCACTACTCTTGCCCATGTGTTGGTAGATACCGGTTCTTCATTGAACGTATTACCCAAGAAGGCCCTAGACAGGTTGTATTGTGAGGGTTTGGAGCTCAAGCTTAGTAACATTGTTGTCCGGGCCTTTGACGGGTCCAAGAGGATGGTACATGGGGAAGTTGACATTCCAATCAGGGTTGGTTCTCAAGTTTTTGATTCTACTTTCTATGTGATGGATATCCGACCATCCTATGCTTGTTTGGTGGGTCGTCCATGGATCCACAAGGCTGGAGCTGTGACCTCCACACTACATCAGAAGCTTAAGTACCCGGTTAGAGGGAAAATTGTGACAGTTCAGGGGGAGGAAGAGTATATGGTCAGCCACCTCAACTCGTTCCGGTACATAGAAATGGATGGGGAATTCATTGAGACTCCATTCCAGCACTTTGAAGAAGTTCCTCAGACACTGGAATCAGCTGAAACTGTGATTGAAGACCCTCCTTTGAAGATGGCTTCCTTAAAGGATGCCCGGGCTGTGATTGAGAAGGGTGAGTGCGCAAACTGGGGCCGACTTCCTGATTTCACTCCAAAGACTGACAAGTTTGGTTTGGGTTTCACTGTAGAAGCTTAGAGGGTTGTGCGTAAGGCAAGAATTGGAAGACCTCCTGTGTTCATCACCAACCCAGGAGTAAATGCTATTGAAGACGACGTGGAGGAATCTGAATTCGACAGCTGGATCTACCCAACAACCGACGGTGGACCAAGCAACTGGACTGCCAAGGACTTCACACCTATTACTTTTGTCACTCAGTAATGAACTCTTTTGTTTTGAATTTGTAACAGATAATATTTTGAAACTTTTATGGCTCGGTGTCTTACCCGGGGCACCGTGGCTTTATTTGTGAGGGCTTTTGTGTGTCATTTTCATATATCATCAATAAAAACATTGGACGTTTGTTGCATTTCAAAATCTTGCGCTCCTTTTCTTTCTTTATTATATATTGCAAAACAACTATATTTACACACACTCACCTATACAGGTTCCAATCCACTATGGATCTCACTGGTAACGACTCTGCTACTGCCAGTTATGACTTCGAAAATTCGATCAACTTATCCGAAGACGAAGGTGAAGATGATTGCGAAGTGCCTGGTGAACTTGCAAGACTGCTACTCCAGGAAGAGAGGGCAATTCAGCCACATGAAGAGCCAGTGGAAACGGTAAATCTGGGTACTGAGACAGACAGAAAGGAGGTCAAGATTGGTGCCAATCTGGAGCTTAGTGTGAAACAACGGTTGATTCAGATGCTGCATGACTATGTGGAAATCTTTGCTTGGTCTTACGAAGACATTCCTGGGTTGGATACCGACATTGTGGTTCATCACCTGCCTACCAAGGAAGATTGCCCTCCGGTAAAACAGAAGGTCCGCCGTATGCGTCCAGAAATGTCCGAGAAAATCAAAGCTGAGGTTATGAAACAATTTGAGGTCGGGTTTCTAGCAGTGACTTCTTACCCTCAGTGGATTGCCAACGTGGTTCCAGTGCCGAAGAAAGATGGTAAGGTCCGAATGTGTGTTTATTATAGGGATTTGAACAGGGCCAGCCCCAAGGATGATTTCCCTCTGCCTCATATCAACGTTCTGGTTGACAACACTGCTCAGCATAAAGTATTCTCCTTCATGGACGGCTTCTCCGGTTATAATCAGATCAAGATGGCTCCTGAAGACATGGAGAAGACCACTTTTGTTACTCAGTGGGGCACCTTTTGCTACAAGGTTATGCCTTTTGGGTTGAAAAATGCTGGGGCAACCTACCAACGTGCCATGGTTGCGTTGTTTCATGACATGATCCATCACGAGATAGAAGTATACGTCGACGATATGATTGCAAGGTCCCAAACTGAGGAGGAACACCTTGACCATCTACGGAAATTGTTTGACCGTCTGAAGTTGTACAAGCTGAGGTTGAACCCGAACAAGTGCACCTTCGGGGTGAGATCTGGAAAATTGCTAGGCTTCATCGTAAGCGACAAAGGCATTCAAGTGGACCTTGCTAAAGTGAAAGCCATACAAGAGATGCCAACTCCCAAGACAGGGAAAGAAGTAAGAGGCTTTCTAGGACGGTTGAACTACATTGCCCGATTCATCTCGCATCTAACTGCTACTTGTGAACCAATCTTCAAGCTGCTGAAGAAAGATCAAGTAGTACATTGGAACGATGAATGTCAGGCCGCTTTCGAAAGAATCAAAGAGTATCTCCAAGAACCACCCATTCTTATGCCACCGGTTGAAGGGAGACCTCTAATCTTATATTTGACAGTACTTGACAGTTCAATGGGGTGTGTGCTAGGGCAGCATGACGAGTCTGGCCGAAAAGAACACGCCATTTATTACCTTAGCAAAAAGTTTACCGACTGTGAGACCCGATACTCACTACTCGAGAAAACTTGCTGCGCTTTGGTATGGGCTTCTCGCCGGCTGAGACAGTATATGTTGACTCACACTACTCTGTTGATTTCAAAAATGGATCCAATAAAGTACATATTCGAAAAGCCTGCCTTGTCCGGAAGAATAGCAAGATGGAAGATGATCTTGACAGAATATGACATCCAGTACACGACTCAAAAAGCAATCAAGGGAAGTGTATTGGCAGACCATCTGGCACACCAGGCAGTGGACGATTACCAGTCGATGAACTTTGAATTTCCAGACGAGGATATCATGGTAGTGACTGATTGTGAAGTACCTGGACCGAATGAAGGACCTGAGGAAGGATCCCGATGGTCTATGCACTTTGATGGAGCCTCGAACACTTTGGGTAATGGTATCGGCGCTGTGATCATATCCCCTAAAGGCACTCATACTCCACTCACCGCCCGGCTATGTTTCAACTGCACCAACAACATGGCGGAGTATGAAGCATGTATCATGGGTCTTCAAGCTGCAATTGACTTAAGGATCAAGTTTCTGAGTGTCTTCGGAGATTCCGCTCTCGTGATCAATCAGATCAAAGGGGAGTGGGATACGAAACACCCAAATCTTATTCCCTACAAAGAGTATGTGTTGACGTTGATTCCCCACTTCGAAGAGATAACCTTTGAACACTTCCCAAGAGAGGAGAATCAGTTAGCGGACGCGTTGGCTACAATGTCTTCTATGTTCAAAGTCAAATGGGATAATGAGGCGCCCCGAATCATTATTTAGAAGTTGGACGAAACTGCATATTGTTGTGATCTTGAGGCTGAAGAGGTAACAGAAAAAACCTGGTATCATGAAGTGAAGAGGTACCTTGAAGATCAAGAATACCCCGAAGGTGCATCTGTTAATGACAAGAAGTTCCTGAGAAGGTTTGCGGTAAAGTTCTTCCTCAACAACGACATTCTCTACAAGCGAAACCATGATTCGACCTTATTGCGTTGTGTGGATAAGACTGAAGCAGAAAGGATCATGCCAGAGCTACATGAAGGTACCTTTGGAACACATTCCAGTGGACATACCTTGGCAAAGAAAATCCTTCGGGCATGATATTTCTGGTCCACAATGGAAGCCGACTGTTATCAGCATTCTCGAACTTGTCATAAATGCCAGATCTATGCTGATAAGGTGCACATTCCTCCGGTCTCTCTGAACATCTTGACAGCACCCTAGCCTTTTGCAATGTGGGGCATTGATATGATCGACGAGATCCGACCTACGGCATCTAACGGGAACCGCTTCATCTTAGTAGCGATTGATTACTTCACAAAGTGGGTCGAGGCAGCTTCCTATGCTACGGTAACCAAGAATGTCGTGGCACGGTTCATTCGGCATAACCTGATCTGTCGATACGGTGTACCCGAGAGGATCATTACGGATAATGGTACCAATCTTAACAATAAGATGATCACTGAGCTCTGCGAACAATTCAAGATACAGCACCACAACTCTTCACCTTACCGGCCGAAGATGAATGAGGCTGTAGAAGCAGCGAATAAGAACATCAAGAAGATTGTGCAGAAGATGACAGTGACCTACAAAGATTGGCACGAAATGTTACCGTTTGCTCTTCATGGGTACCGTACCTCAGCACGGACGTCAACAGGGGCAACTCCCTTTTCCTTGGTCTATGGCATGGAGGTAGTCTTGCCTATTGAAGTCCAGATACCCACTCTCTGGATAATGAAGGATGCAGGTTTGAGAGAAGATGACTGGATCCAGACTCAGCTTGATCAATTAAACCTGATTGACGAAAAGAGGCTCACTGCTATTTGTCATGGTCAGACGTACCAAAAACGGATGATCAGGGCATTTAACAAGAAGGTCAGACGACAAGAGTATCAAGTCGGAGACCTGGTAATCAAGCGCATCATTCTTCCTCAAAGTGATCCCAGGGGCAAATGGACCCCTACGTACGAAGGGCCATTTGTGGTTAAACATATCTTCTCAGGAGGAGCTATGATTCTATCCACCATGGATGGTGACGACCTTCCTCACCCCGCCAATGCAGACATAGTAAAAAGATACTACGCATGATTTAAAGACCCGCTAGGTTGACACACCTAGGCAAAAATAAGGGCTTCCCGGCGAACCAAAAGGGTTCGGGCAAAAATAAGGGATGAAATGAAAAAAAATCTGTACACCCGGCAAGTCGAAAACCTGAAAAGGCGGCTCGGGCAAAAATGGGTATCCCGGTGGACTGAAAACCCGAAAGGGCGGTCCAGGCAAAAGTTAGGGATAAAGCGTAATACTATATCTCATTGGATCACCTTGCGTCCAGAATTCGGCATCAACTATCGGGCTCAAACGACACAATCAATCAGCTTCATCTTCAACTAAGCAGCAAGGTGATGAGACGCTTGAAGACATAAAGGCGATAACAGAGTTGGAACCCAGTGGGATTATTTTTCACATAGCTGTTTTGTTTCCTTTTCACAAAATTGTATAAACTCTATTTTGCTCGGCGGCGTTCTCTTACTAAGACGTCAGCCTCTTGTACAAAAACGCCTATTTACAGGCAAATTTCAAAATCAATACAAGTTCAATTTTTTAGACAAATTACCCATCGTTTTTTCCTTTTTCTGTTTTGTTTTGCAAAGAACGTCCAATGTTCATTTTTGATATATGCATTTGACATTAATGGCTAATCATGAATATTTGCATGCGAAACAAAGGACTAATTACAGATGACATCAGAAACAGGGGCAATAAAGAATTGTCTAAGCGATCTAGTTGCTCTATCCACCAAGGTACCAAGGTAAGTTCGGCTAAAGAATGTAACCAAGTTACCTCAACTCCCCACAGAGTAAGACAAGATTCAGCAATACTCTCCCCAGGAAGAGTTGGTCCCCCATCAGCCCTGAAAAGGCAAAGTATCTCCAGCAAGTCAGCGATACTCTCCCCAAGCAGAGTTAGTCTACTGTCAGCCTTAAGGAATTTTGGTATTCCCAGAAGATCTCAACATTCTCCAGCGGAGTATAGACATCCCTCAACAAGCATCCCCGGCAGTCTTAATATAAGATTTGTTCCCCGGCGGAATACAGACACCCCAATGTAATCCACATCCCCAGTAGATTCTGGAAGCTTATCACCTGCAGAGTACGAACGTCTCTCCACGACTTTATTTAAAGGTTATTTCCCCACCAGGGTATAACTGGGTTACCCTCATCTAATTACCACATAAAGATCGTCCTCGGCGAAGTTCTTCCTATTCCCCGGCGGAGTTCATCAAATTCCTCAACGTAACTTATCAGTGGAATCCCCAGCGGAGCTCTCATCAAAACCTCAGCGAAGTATCTCTTCCCACAGAGTAATTCCCCGCAGAGTAATCTCTCCAACAAGTTTATTCCCCAACAGAGTCATCTTCTCCTACCGGTTTATTCTTGCAACCATCATCCCCAGCGGAAGCGGAGAACTCTACTCTTCAAAACAACAACCCAGGATTCAACAAGTTCCCGACACTCGTCAAGGATTTATTTTCCTAGACGAAAATACATTCATAGATATTTCACATTTCATACATCCTGCTTACATACATGATAAAGTGCATACAACACTATCTCATTTTGAGCATCATGACATCATGCATTTCATACATCATGTCATTGCATACAACTAATGTTTTGCCTTTTCAGGAAAAGGTCAATCCAAAGATGATTACTATCAACTATCGCAATTCCAGATTCGATACCTGTATCTAGCTAGGGAATATCTGTGAGTGATTGATTATAGATTCGATACCTGTATCCAGCCAGGGCATATCTGCATGAAGAGTTTCCAGATTCGATACCTGCATCCAGCCAGGGCATATCTGTAGACGAAAATTTCCAGATTCGATACCTGTATCCAGCCAGGGCATATCTGTAGACGACAAATTCCAAATTCGATACCTGTATCCATCCAGAGCATATCTGTAGACGATAATTTCCAGATTCGAACCTGCATCCAGCCAGGGCATATCTGTAGACGACAATTTCCAGATTCGATACCTGCATCCAGCCAGGGCATATCTGTAGACGATAATTTCCAGATTCGATACCTGCATCTAGCCAGGGCATATCTGTAGACGACAAATTCCAGATTCGATACCTGTATCTAGCCAGGGCATATCTGTAGACGATAAATTCCAGATTCGATACCTGTATCCAGCCAGGGCATATCTGTAGACGACAAATTCCAGATTCGATACCTGTATCCAGCCAGGGCATATCTGCATGAAGAGTTTAGAGATTCGATACCTGTATCCAGCCAGGGCACGTCTGTAAGCAACCTTTTGAAGTTCCGGATTCGATTCCTGTATCTAGCCAGGGCAGATCTGTGAGCGTTTGTTTGTAGATTCGATACCTGTATCCAGCTAGGGCATATTTGCATGAAGAGTTTGAAGATCAACACCTGTAACAGGCCAGGAAACCATCTTCCGTTCTCAAAGTACGCAAGTTCTCGCTAAGGAATCTCTTACGCGATCAACACTTCCAAATGGAATCTATAAGCCCATTCCCGACAAGGTTCTGTCACACCCCAGATGGTATCTATAAGCCTATCCTCCTATCCATCATCTCTCCAAATGGCATCTATAAGCCCATTCCCGACATCACATTGCTGATACTCCAGTATGCGAGTGCAAATTTCTAGGCACTTTAGTGTTCAATCATCTTCCACCTTCGGATCACGAAAGGCACACAAGCCAATCTACATCCTCAGGTCTAAGAAGATTGAACAGGGGCAACTGTTGTACCCCAAAATTTGCCCTCCTATTTCACCAATATTTTCTCACCACAAGACCCTTGGAGCTCAAGATCCAGTTAGGGTTTACTCTGCTCAAGACTCCTCCTTGCACTGTTGACCCAAATTAGGGTTTGAGTTTGCACAAAGATGTTTTGACCTAAAATGCCCAAAATGACTTTCATGCTTCATGTTGGACTCACAAGTTTATCCATACCAAGTTTCAAGCCTTGATTCCAATCTTTGCCCAGTCAATTGGACAGTTGACCTAGAAAGCAGCTGTATTGGGGAAAAAGTCAATTGTGGCCAATGGACAGTCAAACCTCATGATTTTTGACCCACATCAAAATTATGAACTCATATGGACCATTTGATCAAGTTTGGATCACAATTCCACAAGAAATTTGATCAAAACACCAAAAGGGCAAAATGGTCATTTTAGGGTTTTGACTGCACAAAGGCAATTTTTGACTGTTTGACCTAGCCAATGGAAAACCAAGATCACATATGGACTCAAGGACCCAATGGCATTGTCTTGACATGTTCAACAAGTTCAAAAGATCCCAAATGCACAAGATTGACATATGAATTTTCCAGTCAACTGATCAAAATTTGACTGTATACTGAAAAGTCAAACATTGACTTTTTGGTCAAAATCAAGTGTCAAGATTCATTTTTCATCAAGACATGTCAAATTATGAAACTTGTTCATCAAGAAACCAAAAATTGCAAATTAGGGTTTAGAATGAGAAAATTTCATAACTTAGAATTTTTCTAAGTTATGAAACTTCCTTATTTTTTCCTAACTTTGTCCCCTTTTTTCATCAAGATACATTTGGAGTCAAACAAAACTCAAAACATGAAAGTTATAGTCCATTGCAAAATCTACAACTTTTATTCACAAAGTTTCCTCAAAAGAAGCTTGTAGCTCAAGTTATGATTTTTGGAACAAGGGTGCAAAACATTCTTAACTTAGAAATTTTTTGACCTATTTTAGGCAGGATTTTTGCCTAACTTCATGGCCACTTTTCACATGCTTCCACTTGGAATTTAAACTTGAATTACAAAGATGGATTGTAGTACACATTCCAAGCTTTCCAAATTGTCCAAGAACTTCTCAAACACCCTTGTGGTTAGGGAGAATCGAATTGGCAAAGTTGGGCAAAAGTCACTTTTGTTCTTGACCAAATGCATGTTCATAACACTTTGCATTTTCAAACTCAGCATGCACAAGCTAGGTTACATGCCTCTAATCCCTTTCTTACTCAATAATTCAATGCTAAACCATTGTGCCAAGATGTTATTTTATGCATCTGGTCATTACATGAAGGATTAGTCTTAAAATGGATAAAGCATTTTTGCCATTTTGGAAAAGAAGCACTTTATGTCAAGTTCACATATCTTTGAAGTACAAAGAAATCTCTGAGGCACAAATGTGTAGACATATCCCACTGATCAAGAACAAACTTTGCAGCATGTTTGAGGGGCATGTATGAGCCTGTAACCTAACTTGGCATTTTTGGCTTAAGAAGGAAGAAAACTTGCATTTTGAACAAGATCTCACATTGCTGTCAAGACAAACCAAAATAAACCTTGTGAACACATTGCATACTCCCTAACTAACCTGAAACACGACCAAACCATCCCTAAAACTCCCTCATCCACAGAAACACCATTTTTCTGCAAAACAGAGTCCCTGTTGCAGATTGACTTGGCCAACTCATTTCCCTCGTGCATTTTCATCCAAACCAGTTCAAACATGTTCCATATCACCCACTGAAGCTATCCCAAGCATTGAACACAAGCTGTAACATCCCTAACATCATTTGCCATTTTCAGTTTTCAAATTTGCAGGTGAACTTCCATAGCTCGATTCAGCTAGTTTCAGAGCAAGCTAGAGGTTGGAGAAGCATCCCTGAACTTCAAGCAAGCTGTACAAGTCCTCACATTGCATTGAAAGTGCCTCCATTGTTGTACACGATTCAAGCTGAACAGGTAAAAGTTTGAACTTCTATCTCTCTATCCAAGCATATCTAGGCTTAGGTTTGTGAAGAAGTTATGTCCTACTCATGTCCCTGAAGCCACCCATATCCTCACTTTCCATTTATATTGTGTGTGCTGAGAGAATTTAAGACATGAACATTGGAAAAAACTTAGGTTAAAAATTGGGGGAGAGGAAGTTCTCTCTCATTTCTGAGAGTTAGAACAACTTTTTTATATGTATGAGTTCGTGATTTAATGCTCTACATAGTTCATGTTGTGTGTTTTGGCTGAAAATCAAAGAACCAGGATGTTTGAACGAGGCATGAATGGCGCACGTTTTTGACAGAAGTGTGGCTGGAGGTTGAAGAAGCCTCCTTGGGCTGGGCCTGAGTTTTGTTTTTTCTGTTTACACCACCTTTTCACACATACACCCCCTTGGCCCATTGTGCTTTATTTTTATCATTTTTGATTTTTTCTTTTTGTTTCTGACTTGTTTATTTTTTGTCAAAATATTAAAAATATTAAAAATATTTTCCATACATTTTTGCATTTATTTTGAATTTATTTGCTTTTATTTGAACTTGTACATATAAATAAACATATATACTTTTATTTGAAAATACTAAAAAATAATACAAAATACATTCTATTTTCTGATTTTATTTTATTTTATCTTTTGAAAACATTTTCTAAAAAAATATACTTTTTTTGTAAAATAATTAATATTTTATTTTTGTGTATATTTAATATATTTAATATATAATACAAATACTTATATAATTATTAGAATATTTAGGATAAAAACATAAAAATAATACTTTTTTTCTTATTAATATTTAACCTCAAAAATCACTTTTTTACAATATACTTCCTTTTTATTTATTTTTTTGTACATAATTAATAAATATTGTATATGATGAATAATAAATACTATTTATTTGCAAAAATTAGGGTTTTGCCCTAAACATGAAAATATCCAAAATCAACCTTTTTCATTATTTTTATTTCACTTGTAAATAATTATATACACTTACACAAATACATTTACACATACACATTTACTTATTCCTATACATTGATACATATTACATTTGCGATTGATTCGATTTGGTTGTAAATATTGGGACACCACTCTCCTATTTAAGTCTCATCCCCATTTGAACATTTGTATCCCCATCCCCATGACTATTTTGTAATAACTTAGGACTTTAAATTCCACATTTTAAAGCTTTCTAAATATGCCATGATAGACTTAGGGTTTGTATGCAAATCAAAAACAACAAATAGTTTGACCTAATTCAAAGACAAAAAAGCATGAAAATGGACAACACCAATCACACTTGCACCCCTAGGGTTACTCCACTTGTTGCCTTCAATAATGGGCCATGTTTCATGTTGAGTTTCTTTGGCAAAAACAAAACAAATCAAATGATCATAGTCCCTCGATGACGCTTTCGAAAGTTGCCTAAAAATGATCAAGTCCCTTAAAGGAAAAATTGCCAAAGACACTTGGCACCATTGCAATCATGGTCTAAACGATGACCCGCGCCCGTCCCGTTAACATCCTAACACAAGGTTGTCCATCAAATACAATGGTGGAACAAAATTGTTAAAAGGGTTAAAACATAGGAAAAACCTTTGAGTAAATTTAGGGGTAGATAACTCTTAGTTACTTGATAAACTTGCAAAACACACTTGCCTACTTTTCAAAACCACACTCCACAACACTTTCAAAAACACTTTCAAAACAACTTACAAAAATATTGAAAACTTTTCAAAAAGATGTACACCTTTGTATACATTCAAACATGGATCATTACAAAGTTTGCCACAACAAATGGCCTATTTTCAAAACATTTTCAAACCCACACACAAAGCACCATTTCAAACAATTGAAAGCACCATTTCAAACAATTGAAAATGCAAGGCAAGTGATCTAAGAAAGTAACTAAGAGCCCATGGATAACCATGGATATAAAGGGTGCTAATACCTTCCCTTTCTATAATCTACTCCCCGAACCCAAGGAAACATCTCAAAGGTTTTTGCTGTGCTTTTTAACCTTTCCTTAGGATAAAATAAAAAGTCGGTGGCGACTCTTGCTCAACCGAAACATTTGCGAAAACAAACGCAAAACCCAAGTCAGTTCTCCCACCGTATCACAGGATTCTTTGGAGCTTCTTTCAAAGTCACTAGATTGGATCTTAACAAATGTGGCAATACTTGAGATAGTGTCATATTAATTCGGGTGAACTGTCTGACTGGTCTTTCCATTCTTGGTTGATTACTTCTTTGCTGAGCTAGTGCGGATTTAGGAATCATGACAGCCCCCACCGTTGGACGACGTTCAGCCCTATCTTGATTTCTCTGAGGATATACAACAACAACTTCTTTTTTTCCAATGAATGGTTTTCTTACAGCAGAAGAGGATGCATCTTTTTGAATCTTCCCATTCTTTATCCAGGCCTCTACTCTTTCTCCGGTCAATATCAATTTGGTAAAACCTGTCGATGAACTCCTAATTAATTGATTAAAGTAGGGACTGGACAAGGTGCCCAAAAACATGTCTACCAATTCTCTTTCAGATAGGGGAGTCTGGACTCTTCCTGCTAAGTCCCTCCATTTTTGCGCGTAGTCTTTAAAGCCTTCACTTGAAACCATGGCCATACTTTGGATTTGAGTATGGGTGGGAGCAAGATCAGCGTTGTATTGGTATTGTTTGTAAAAGGCGGCGGCCAGATCTTTCCAATTATGAACATTGGCTCTTTCCAGCTGATAAAACCAATCAAGTTGAGTCCCGGAAAGGCTGTCTTGAAATAAGTGTACCCATAAATCCTTGTCGGCAGTATGAGGCTGTATTTTCCTCACATAGGACCGGAGATGCATTTTGGGACATGAAACTCTGTCATATTTGGCGAACACCGGTGCTTTGAATTTTGGAGGAATGACAATCCCAGACACTAAGCCCAACTCCTCAAAGTCCAGTCCAGACACTTTTTGGATTTCCATTGCACTTAACCGTTCTTCCAAATGCTTATACTTGTCATCAGCTGGAGGATATCGTTCTTCAGAATAATCCTCTTCTTCCTCTTCCTCTTCTGACTCTGGTTGGACAACGGTTTCCTTGCCTTTACCATCTTGATTGTCTTTCTCACCAGATAACGTTGCAAAGTCTAGGGTCCTTCTTGCTTGTCCTTGGAATCTTCTTCCCATGTTTAGAACTCTGGTTATTTTCTTTGTTTTGTTCTTTTTCTCTTCAACCAACAAGGTCTTTAACTCTTCTTGTCCTTTGGCTAGAGTTAAGAACATTTGTTGAAACTGTGCATTATGTACTTGGAGGTCCTTCACCGTTTGCTCGAGATCCATCTTACTGAAATAAACAGTAGAAACATGGGGAGACTTGTTGCAAGAAACCTGCTTATGTTATGATGAATGGTAAATGCATATGCAATGATTTCAAGGATTTTAAAGATTCAAATTTCTTTTATACAAAAAGGAAACACATGTTATATTAATAAATTAAATCTTGAGTACATCAATGCCTCTTTGGGAAACAATAACAAAAAACTCTAAGATAAAAAGGTAGTACGCATCCTCTTTGGTGCGATGTAGGCATTCAGATTCCGCTCCTCATGAAGTTGTTTAGTGAGTCCTCTCCTCATGAAGTTGTTTAGTGAGTTCCAAAACCTTCTTCTCGCTAGCGTAGAATTGGGCTTCAAAAGTATCTCGCTCCCCCTTGAGTTGTATCCAATCTCTTTGTAAGTCTTCAAGAGAGGTGGGCATGTCAGGATGTAGGATAGTGTATGGAATATCTCCTTCCATAACAGGCTCAATGATTACCGGGAGAATGGAGGGATAAGGCATCATAAGACTTTGAGCACGAGTTCATACCCATTTTAGGTAAGGCTCAAGAGGGATGGAATTCTTGTGCCCCAATGTCTTGATATCTACCTTGTTCAACATCCTCCAAGCTCGGATAAACCTTTGGTGGTGACCTTGATCGTCGTTCTCGTAGTCAAACACCAAACCTTGAATGAGCATCTCATGTGGGCCATCCCTTTGGGCGTAACCAAACTGTCTTAAGGCTAAGCAGGGGTTGTAGGTGATACCTCCCCTAATGCCAATTAAAGGGACATTAGGGAATTCTCCACAACGGTCGACAATAGTAACATTATGGATCGGGAACACCAATGGATGTCTGAATGTTTAAGTGTCATTAACCTTTGTGACCACCTTGAACCTTGCTCGTTCTTTAATACAGATTGGGGAAGATGCGAAATAAACCATCTTGCCAAGAGAGGAGTACAACACATAAGGACACCTCTTTTCCTCATAGTGCGAGTGTGAAAAGAATGTAGGATGTCCCCTAGCAAAGTAGGCACCGGGTTGCGGGATATGAATATTTTGACGGTGTTAACATCTATGAGTTGGTCAGAATTTGGAAACAAAACCATCCCATAGATGAGGAGAGCCACAATTTCCTTAAAAGCTTGCAGATCCAAAGAATTCCACTTGTTTTGGGCTTTTTCAAACAAGAACTTTGCTAGGAAACCTTTAACACCACTCTTTGTTTCCCAATTGGTTGTGACATCAGATGATTTCTAGTGTAGAGCTTGAGCAATATCTTCCGGCTTTGGATCACTTTCCCTACTGTTGAAAGGTAGTTGATTGAGAATGGGAATCCTCAAGAGTTGGGAGAATTATTCCAAAGTTGGCACAAGTTGATAATCGGGAAATGTGAAGCAATGGTGTAAAGGATCAAAGAACTGAAAGAGCACCTTCATCATGTCTTCATCAGTGTTGGAGGTGACCAAGTTTAGCAGGCGACCATGTCTCTCAGTGAATGGAGAATTTTATGGAATCCTTTAAGCTAGCTCCTTAAGTTGTGGAGGGATCCTTACAAGATTAACTTGAATGGTTTTCCCGTGAATAGAGTCCATGTCCTACAAAACAGAATAAAGATAAATCCCAAGATCCTTGAAATGGTTAGTGAATGAGTATGATGCTATGATGTTCATGATGTTATGTACAAGTAAATATACACAAACAAAGCAAACAAGTCCTTAGGTTTAGGCTTGCATGAAGTCTTATAGGTAAGTACCCTCTTTAAGTTTAGTTGGCTCAAACATGTCCTAGCAATAATAACCGGCTTCTAAGGAGCTCAATATCACTGGTTTGTTTCCTTGGTCATTGTTTCAGTACAAGCCTCTTTAATGGCGACCAAAATATCCCAAAAATCAAAACCTCAATGCGTGTAGTATCGAGTATCTACCAACTTCGGACTGCACCAAATTCGGTCATCTCACTACGTCCTAAAGGCCAAGTTGGTCAAGTAAAGGTTCTAGAAGTTCATTAGTGCTTCATGACATCACTCAACGGCCCCGTATTCTCCTTGATTAACTCAAGGGCTACCGGTACCCACAAATATGTCGCACTAACATAGCTATTTCTTAGACCATGTCGGTATACCCCGCACAGTTTCCACAACATATTGCTACTTACCTATAAGGAATCCCAAATCCGGGTAGAGGATTCAAACCCAAACAACGAACCATAATGTAAAGCATACAAGTCAAACAATGAAGCAAGTAAATGTGATCTAACCCTAAGGTAACCCCATTTTTAGTTTAATCTCCAGCAGAGTCGCCAGTTCTGTGATACGGTTGAAGAACTGACTTGAAGATTTTACATTTTATCGCAAATGTCGCGGTTAGCAAGAGTCGCCACCGACTTTTCTTTTATCCAAAACGAAAGGTGAAAAAGCACAGGAAAGACCTTTAAGATTATTTCTTGAGTTCGGGGGTATATTATGAAAAGGGAAGGTATTAACACCCTTTTCATCCATGGTTTTCCATGGGCTCTTAGTTACTTTCTAGATCACTTGCCTTTGTTTGAAATTGTGCTTTGTGTGGTTTTGAAAGTATTTTGTAAAGAAGCCATTGTTTAGGCAAACTTTGTAATGATTCTCGTTCGTAAGAATGTATACAAAGATGTTGATCTTTTGAAAATGTTTTCAAGTTTGTAAGATGTTTTGAAAGTGTAGGTGTTTGTTTTTGAAAATAGCAAGGATGTTTTGTTTTGAAATTGAGCATGTAATTAGGAGAATTCTACCTACTCAAAAGTCTTTCATGTTCATTTTCTCTTTCCTTTGACATTGTTATCTCACCATTGATTTGGTAAATAACCCTATCTTTGGATGTAAACGGGACGGGCGTGGGTCATCGTATAACCATGATTAGCAATGTTGCAAGGTATCTTAGCATTCTCTTTTAGGGACTAAGATCATTTTGAAAGGCAACTTTTGATAGCGCCATCGAGGGACTATGATCTTGCGTTTGCTTGTTTTTGCTAAGATACCTCACATGTGTAATATGACCATTTTGTAAAGGCAACCAAGTGGATTTACTCTAGGGGTGCTTGTGTGCAAGTGTATTGTTTTTTTTATGCTTCGTCTTGTCTTTGATTAGGGTTTTCTAATTGATTGGTTTTAGTCTTTCCAAGCAAACCCTAATTACTAGCATTTATATATAAAAGCGATAAATTGCAGAATTTAAAATTACTATGCTATTACAATACTTGTGGGAGGGGGTGTACAAATTATAAATTGAGATTGTAAGAAAATAAAGCCTAATTATCTATTACAATCATATTGAATTTATACAAGGATTGAATAAATAAATGTAAAAAATGAATAAATATACAAGAATATAAATGTGAAGAAAATGGGTATTTGTTTGGATTTTTTTTAGAAAGAAAGGGGTTTTGTTTTTAACCTAATTAACTAAAGGGAAAATAATTAAGTAAAAGTAAAAACCCAAATTTACTAGAAAAAGAAATTAAATAAAACCCTAATCTATTAATTGATTAAAAAGAAAATTAAGTTTATAAGAAGAATAGTTTTGGTATTTTTGTCTTAAAAATAAATTATAGTATTATAAAATATTTTTGGTCTTTTTTGGTTTTAAAATAATATATTTAAATGGTGTGAAATAACTAAAACCCTAGTTTTTAATTAAATTACAAATTAATTGGTAAAATAAATAAAATAATTTTTTTGTGTAAAAAAATAAATAAACTTTATCAAAATATAAATCCAATATTTTTGTATTTTTTATGATTTTCTAATATTAGATAAAATATTTAAGTAAATAAATAAATAAAAATAAGAAAAAAGGAAATAAAAATGGGCCAGGGGCTGTGTAAGTGAAACAAGGGGTTAGAAACAAGAAAAAAAACATCAAGGCCCAAGGGAGGCCCAGCGCATGCCAAAAAAAGTCAGAATGTATGAAAAAAAATGGAAAAAATCCAAAAGGGTACCACTGGGGCTCGAACCCAGGTCCCTCAAGTCACAGGCGCGCGCTTCTGCCACTGAGGTGGCTATACATTTGTTTATATAAATCAAACCATAACTATATATGGCAAACATGTTCCTGAGGCCAACTTCATCTTCAACCTCACGCCCAGCCAGAACCTCTGTAACTTATTCAAATCTCAACAAAAATGAAAACTGTAAACATGAAACTTGTAGCAAATTTTCTCACGATTTCAGAAATGCAAAGCAATAAAATTAAAGATCAAAGATAAGAATAAATTTTAATGGCCCTAATCTGAACCCTAAAAATCTCAGAATTTTTAATCTTAAAATTCTCTAAGCTTAAGAAAAATTAATGAAAACTATGGACATGGTTAGCTTTAGGGCAATGATATCTACATTTTTCATTCACAAATAAATCATTGATGATGCCTGTATGAAAAGTTCCAAAGTTAGAAAACTTACCTTGCAAGAGGGTATTGGGTTTGGAGTTTGAGCAGCTTTCAGTGAGTTCCAATGATTGGATTAGCTTCCTCAAGTTCCTAGGAAGTTAATGGGATGCTTAGTTTGAGCTGAAAGTACCTGAGAAGTTTTGGAGAAGTCCAAGTGTAAAGCTCTATTTTTAAAAATGGAAGATGGTGTTAATGATGTTACAGTCTTGTAACAGGGTGTGGGATGAGTTTTAAATGATGTTTAGAAACTTTAGGAACTAAAAGGCTTGAAAACGCACGAGGGAGATGTGAGTTTCAAACTTTTAGTCAGGTTAGGCAACAATGGAGGTATGTGATGTAGTTCTGAGCTCTTGGTGTTTTTAGGGGTCAAGCATGCGTGTGATTTATGGAAAATGGCTTGTGTATCTATAAGCAAAGAGTATTGAGTGGTTTTGAAAGTCAGAAGTACAAGTTATAAGCTATTTTCTATGTTACTTGATTTTCAAGAAAAGTGGGGAAACAAGTTTCAAGAGGAAGTAAAAGCATGGGCTGGGTGATTGTGAGTGTCTAGACAAGATTCTTATGAGTTATGGGACTTGTATGATCAAAAGAGAACAAGTGTAAGGCTCAAGAACAAGTTTTGTGCAAAAATTCACTTTATCAAAATGGCATTGTGCACTTTCTTCCCAAAATGGATATAAAACATGGCCTTGCATTGAATGCTTGAAATGAGACCTCTAACAGCTATGAAAGCAATTAATTATGGAGTTCTTAACAACTTTGAGGCCTGAAAAGTAGATATTATGCAGCATAACTTTGAAATTTTGAATTTGTTCATCACAAAATGACTTGTAATTCAAGTCATAAAACCCTAACTTCATCTCTTCGATTCTCCCTACTCAAAAATGATCTCAAGGAGTTCTTGGACATTTTGAAAAGCTTGTAATGTTCTATACAATCAATCTTTGAATCACTTTTGATAATTCCCCTTGTAACTATAAGAAAAAGTGCCATGAAGTTGGGTCAAAATCCTGAACAAATTAGGGCAAAATTTCACTAAGTGTTTTGTTTCATGACCACATGTTCTTAAAAATATAACTTGAGATCCATGCACTTTTGGAAGAAGTTGTATGAAGAAAAGTTGTATATTTCATGGAGATCTACAACTTTCATGTTGGAAGTTTCCTCTGAATCATCTTGCATCATGGTGAAAATTTTGCTCAAAGTTATGAAAAAATAAGAAATTTCCAACACTTAGAAAAATTTCTAAGTTTGGAAATTTTAACTTTTCAAAATGAATTTTTGAATTTTTTATTTATTGATGAATAAGTTTCATATTTTGACATGATTTGATGAATTGTGATCTTTGGCATTTGATTTTGACCAAAAAGTCAAAGTTTGACTTTTCAGTATACAGTTGACTTTTGATCAGTTAACTGAAAATTGACTTGTCAATCCATTGGACTTGAGCAATATTTTGAGCTATGTCATTAGGTAAAAATGATGCAATTGGAATCTTGAGGTCATGCCTTAAACCAATTGATCATTTGCTAGGTCAAAAATCAGAAATTGTCCTTCCCAGTCAAAACCCTAATTTTGACCATTTTGCCCTTTTGGAGATTTGATCAAATTGCTTGAGGAATTATGGTCTAAACTTGATCAAATGATACATATGAGTTCAAAATGTTGATTTGGATAAAAAATTATGAAGTTTGATTGTAAATTGGCCACAATTGACTTTTCCCCCAATACAACTGATTTTTAGGTCAACTGCTCAATTGACTAAGCAGAAGTGTGATCTAAAGCTTGAAACTTGTCATGAGTAATCTTGAGGGTTCATAATGATCCATGAAAATCATACGGGGCATTGTAATTTCAAATATCCTTGTGCAATCTCAAACCCTAATTTTAGTCATCAGTGCTTAAGGAGGTGTCTTGAGTTGATCAAACCCTAGTGCAGTCTTGAGCCCAAAGGAGATCTTGTGAGCAAATTCTTGATAAGCGAGAGGGAAAATTTTGGGGTACAATAACATTCATCTTGTAACGCGACACACCATATTTCTGACATTGCTTAAAGTCTTCGTAATCTTTCATGTATAATATGCAATCATTAGGGAATGCATATATTTTTTTTATACTCCAAACCCATTGGACACAATATCTTCTTGGCCTCATAACAACAATCCAGCAAATTGTTATCTTCTGGTAACATTTGATTTAGAAAATCAAGTAATTCTATGAAACTTTTATCCCACCATCCATTTTTTCCTTCAGATTAAAAAACTTTAACACCACAGACAATCATGTAAAACTCATGCATCCCTTATATAAAGGTGTGCCTTTATCACTACATAAAGTATCATAAATATGAGCATTCTTAAAAGAAGATTCTCCAACATCACGAAACATATCCTCTAGTCAATCATCCATATATTCATCTTCATCCCCTCTTTGACTTTGTGACGCCTGACTTCCCTCATTATCCACCTCACCGTGCCACATCCATATTGTTTATGATTGGCATATACCGATAACACATAGGTGATGTAATATTTATTCCTTTGTACCTTTACGGATATTCCCGCATTTAACACAAGGACAATAAAAGATACCATTATTGTCGAGAATATTTTTATCATCATATTCAAAGAATTCATGAACTCCATTCTCATAAACCGAACCTAATCTACTGGCTTTCATCCAACTACGGTCCATAACAACTTCTGAAATTTATACACGAATATTAATGTGAAGACACACCAAAACCTAAACCAAAAACTATAACTCTAAACCTTAAGCATACTGATATAATATTTTTGTTCACTTCTATATCCAACGGAATAGCTAAAAAATAACATATATATATCTTCCAAGAACAATATACATGAACAACTAACAAACGACATATATATCTACCAAGAACAATATACATGAATAATATATATGAACAACTAATAAAGGGAACAAACAAAACAACTAAGAAAAGTGTAATATTTTTGTTCACTTCTATATCCAACAACACAACTAACAACATTGAACGAAAAAAAGGATGAAGAGTACCTTACTTTGAAGATGAGGACGAGAACAAGAATGAAGATATTGAAGATTTGCTATTGAAATGAACAAGAATGAATATGTTGAAGATTTCCAATTGAAGATGAAGAATACCATTGTCGTCTCTGGTTCGCTTGTTTGCCTAGGGCATCTTATGGAAGAAAGAAGGATTAAGTTTTTTTTTAATTTATCAGTAAAACCTTTGATCACGGTTAAACAACTGAACTATAGTGGAAGTTTAAACAATCTAACAATGTTTGAATTAACCACCGTAGTGACATCCCTTTTATTTCTTTATTTAAAAAATAAATAAAAAAGAAAAGGTGTGCCTTAATGTTAAAGGAATAAGTTATTTGACGGAGCTGAGGTTCGAATCCAAGAAAGCTTGATATTATAAACACGATTATTGTATCAACCATTATTATAAACTAACAATTTGTAATAAAAAAATAAAACAACAAAGTTTGTGTTTGGGTTTATAGATGTGACCATGGTGTTTGGAAGAACCGTGGTGAATTGGGCGTTGTTGTTTGCGCGTTTTGTAGTAGTGGAATCTAGATTATCCTAGAAAAATATTCCGAACACGTAATGCACATAACAATTGTTCCCCTGGAAGAGTCAAATTCACAACTAGATGTTAGCTTCTCTCGTAGAGACGTAGAAGGAATGATTCCTCATTAAGACAACCATATGGTGATAAATATACAATTATATGATTGGAATGTGAAAAGAGTTATGATTGACCCCGATAAATCAATAGACTTCTTATACTAGGACGCATTCGTAGGTTTGAAGATATACCTCAAGCTTCTTCAGCCTTTTGATACGCCGCAAGTGTACGACTATGAGAAGTAGTAAAAGATTATCGAACCACAAGGATCAATGATTGAGTACCGAACTCTGTTCTATCATTGTATATCTAGAGAAATCAAAATTTGGTATTTTAGGAGAAACTTAAGTGAAAAAGCACTTAAGTGGAAAAATAACTTATTTAAAAATCACTTTTAGAACCAGCTTAAATGAATTTATAATAAGAAAAACATGACTTAAGATCATGAATGTTATCTACGACTTCTCCACAGAACTTAAGTTCTTATATTACAAGAGTTTCAACACAATTTTATAGAAAAAATAGATCATGGTTGACAATACATGCTTTCACCAGCGTATTGTGGTATCTCTGATGAACAAGATGCTCGTCGGCTTTTGCTCACGCAGAAACGTTTATCAGTGATTGTTACTTTTTCACAACTATTAAAATGGAACAATTTCTCAATCTCGTCCGATCACTTTCGTGACTTCGGATCCGACCGTTTAAAAACTGCTTTCCGGCATTTACACTTATCCTTTCAGATCAAAGTAAACACCTATAAACACTCCCACTTTCATAGCAAGGTTTGAATCAAAAACTCAGGTTTTAAAATAAGCAAGGGTTGTAATTCTCGTAATTGACTTAAGCTAGTTTATACGGATAATCATTGATAGAGTTCATGACCCTTAGTCCCTAAAGAACTACTCACTCATGGTGAGGAATAGCATAAGAAGAACCAAGTTTATCATAGAAAATATAATAAATAATAATAATAAAGCGATTAAAATAAATCAATAAAATAGAAACATGAAATATATTGATCTAGTGCTCCAAACAGAGACTTGAGTTACAGAGCGTGAAAAGAAAATTGGAATAAAAACTGGATGAAAACTCAAGACTACCTATGAGTTTTTATATTAAAATTTTAATAATGTAATAAATCTATGTTATCAATAGCCATTACATCAGGAAATATCTTAGATCAATGCCCATTAAGACCAAAATCGACCCAAATTGGAATGCATAAAAGTCCCAAAATGGCGATTAATTGAACCGAAAAAGGAAACAAAACAATTGGAAATGCGTCTGCCTGTTACGGGCCATAATACGCATTACGAGCACTCGTAACAGGCCACAAATATTTGTACCAGGCGCGTGCACAAGGGGGTCTTCATTATGGAGCCTATTATGGGCCGTAACATGCGTTACGGGCACCCGTAACCGGCCTCTGGTTTTTGTACTGGAGACTTCCAGTTTTTTTCTTCCTTTTTTCATGTTTCATCCGATTTGATCCTCCTTTCGTCCAGAATAATTATTAAGGGATGAAAATAATAGAAACACAATACCAAAGCATAAAGCATATCAAAATGAAGGAAAAGCGGATAAAAATGATGAAGTAACAAAGTAAAACATTTTATAAAAATGATGCAAAAACCACTTATAACCTTTCTAGGGTAGTGTCCTGAGTAATTCTTAATCAAAGTGGAGAAAATGATTGTGTTCAACTTTCCTCTCATTAGCCCAAGTGTAATAGCTATCATTAGTGTGAAGATACTTAAACTCATTTTGATTGGTCTAATAAGAAACTCACCAGTGAAAGTTTTTTTAGAGGGAATTTTCCATATTTCTCATGGGGACCAATAACTTAATTGAAATCGCCTATCATGCACCAATGGCAAAGATTGACCTATTGAATATTGGTAAGTTCATTCAATATCCGTTTTCGAATTACATGAGAGTTACTTGCATATACAATTGTAGTAAGAATTTAGTTTGACCCACTTCTATAAAAAAAGGTAGATGTTGTTCAGATAAACTCAACACAAAGAGATTAATATCTATTTCACAAAAAAAAAACCATATATTTGAATCACATACTTTCTAAAATTTTATGTAAATCTCATAAGTATGATTTGTTTAATACACTCAATATGGAAATGAACATAAGGAATCATTGGTTCAAAAATCAAAAGAAAGTTGTGTTTTTGTTGATCACGAATGTTTTTTAATAGCCAACATAATATCAAGGTTTCTTACTCCTCTTGCATTCCAATAAATAGTTTTCATCGAGTGGTGTTACGTTTACTCAATACGACTCAGGTGTTGATTTCTATTCTAGGTTGAGTAAGTTTATGTCTTCCCATATCCTTTTTCTTGACCACATTAAATTCTTCATTATATGGACTAAGAGGATTGACTTCATCAAATTCATATGGATCTTTGAAATGCAAATCATCATAGTGATCTTTCACCAAATTCTTACTAGTATATTTCATAACCATGAGATCGAGATCATGTTTCTCCCTTCTATTACCATCCATCTATTTCTCAATCACTAAATTCTTATTCAAATCATTGGCGATCTCTACTAATATTTCTTCTTCATTTAGAGAGCTCGTTTCAGATAAATGTTCCTCGTTAGCATTAACCTCGTTCTCTCGTTGATGCCCACAACAAATTCATCCTTCTCTATTTAATTCTCAAGAGTATGATTTCCCGCCTGATTTAATCTACATAGTCATCCTTCACTATGTCAATCACTATGACATTTACTGACTCATCATTCTTTATATCTTTCACACCGCCATTAAGTGGTATAGCCTGTTTGAACTTTTTAGGATTGTATCTTGTATTTTCTTTTATCAGAGGCTTTTCAACATTCATGCCTTTCAACTTCCAACATTTATCAAAACTATGACCAACACTCATAGTGATCACAAAAAAGAGATAGAATTTCGTATTCCAATTTAACAAATAACGCATAATCTTTTCGTTCTACCAAAATACGATCATTGAGAGTATCTAACATATAAAAGTTTATCTACACATGCGCAAAATTCCCTTCAGTTTTTTTCTTGTAAAGAACAATACTTTAGGGACAGATCATGCATCCTTAGTCACACATGAGTATGTGTATTCTTCAAATTTTTAAGTAAAAAATTTGACTCATGAATCTTATGTCTAAAAATCAACTAAATTTAACTGCTAACGAATTCAAAATTTTTAATTTGTTAAAACATAGTGAAAATAGGAATCCGTAATCCAAACCATCCAAGTACTCTTTTTCTAATGATTATAATAAAATGTACATGTATAACATAATATGAATAGTTGATATTTCATCCTTTAATTTTTCCACTTTATCAACTACTCATTTTAGAATGGCTAAACTATAAATTCATAAAAACATGATTGTTTTCAATTTGCAGATAGTTGATGCGACATAATTCATATATTATTAACATTATTCATATATTAATAACACTTTGTGTGACACAACTAACTAACAGATAACTGAGTCCCTTAAGCATGCCAACTTAGTTTGGCGCGTATAGAACATTCGTGGAGAGAAACCAAATCTTCGTATGTTCAAAAATTAGCCTCTAACATCCAGCTGGAGATACCTTAGGCAATCGGTTTTTTATTGGTATTTGACTTACAATTTTTTAAACAACATTCAACTCCTTATTGTCGCGATCCGATTCTCTTGTCATGGTCTCAACTACTGAAGTTGTGTTTGAGTCTTACATCATCACAGTTATCTATATGTGTGGGGTCGGAATCTATAGTCGGCTTAAGGATGATGGCGAGAAGTAAGAAAGCGTGGATATGTATATACTATCGCTTAGTGTCCTCGGGACCAGAGGGCTAGGTCGCGTCTTATCCCCGGGTAGCTACATTCGGGTAATTCTCTCCAGGACGCGACCCAACAGGATACGAAGAATCGTCGCGAGGACCCGACTGTAACTCCATAAACGGTCACCAGCTATTAATCACCAGTTGTTACTCTATGCTAAGTGCATCAATGATTGCTGGCGGCAGACGTTTCAGTGAAATGATAACGTGAGGAACTCCAAAGAGCACCTTAAAAGAAGCTCTTGAAGGTATTATGGAAACTATATATAGGGGCTCCCGAAAGAGGGATAAGCAAGACATATATTCTTGAGACAATACGCACTGCTAGTGTAGCTCTCAAATCCCCAATCATACTTACAGAAATCTATCTTTGAGACTCTCCCTATTCCTATAGGGAAACTAACTGTTTAGTGTTCACGCAAGAACATTTGGCGCCCATCGCGGGGCTTCGGTAAAACTGTCCTAGGCCATACAATAAATCACATTCGTCAGAATGTCAACCGATGATGACCTCCCATATATGGCGCAACTATTGGCCATGGTGGAGGCCCTCAGACAACAAAATGATACCTTGCAAGATAGTGTAGCAGACCTGTAACAAAAGAGTAAGGGATAGGACCATCCAGAAGAGGAGTTTATGGATCCCCAACCATTCTCACAAGCAATCTGGGATGACCAGGTCCCTGACAACTTCAAAGCACCATCACCCATAGCTTATGATGGCAAGTCTGATCCTCAAGAGCACGTTATTGCTAGCAACAGTCAGATGACAATAATAGTCCTACTGATTCCCTGAAGTGTAAAATCATGGCGGGAACCTTCAAGGATGTAGCCTTGAGGTGGTATATGAGCCTACCCCGACTATCTGTGGAAAGCTACACAGATCTAACCAAGAAGTTGGTACAACACTTCTCGGTCAACAGACACCATAAGGTGTCAATCACTACCTTGTTTAGTGTTCGACAGGGGCATTCAGAATCCTTGTGGGAGTACTTTGCAAGATTCAATGAAGAAACCATCAAAGTCTTGCACCCTAATCAGAAGTTGTTTGTGGGAGCGTTTCAACACGATTTACGGGTTGGGCAATTCAATGAGTCCCTAACTTAGAAACTTGACTCCGACATGGAGGAGATTATTAACAGAGCAGAATGTTACATAAAATGAGAAGAGAGTAACCGAGAGAAACTCTCAAGGGATACTACTGAAAGATCCAAAAGCAAGGAAGGTGGGGCAGGGAAACACCAAGAACCTTCTCGGTATGTTGGTCGGGAACGCACCCGGGAACATCCTGGAGGAAGGGTCGGTCAGAGACCAAATCGCAGACCCTTGAATCTGATCCTGACAGCGCTAACTCATCCTAAGGGGGATTATGGATGCCAGAACTTGGTGTAGTTATCATCGACTTTGATGTCACCACATCAACGATTGCCACCAACTCAAGAAAGAGATTAAAGCGCTGATATAAAGGGGACATCTCTTGTCCTATGTGAAAGACAATAAGTCGTAATCCAGGAAGAGAAACTCTCAAAGAGATGAATCGGGACCGAATATATCTTCTCACAAAAAGGGAAAGGGCCCTGAGGAAGTCCATGAAACAAAATCAGCTCGCCATACTCTCAACACCATTATTAGCTGGTTTGCTGGAGGTGGGGAAACGAGTTAAGATGGGAAGAGGTATGGCCGGGTTGTGATGCATGTGTCAGAGAAATCACCCTTCAGCCAAGAACGTGACCTGAATATGGTGAGCTTCTCCAAGTTGATGCTATGGGAATTCTCGCCCACGAAAATGATCTGATGGTTATTAAAGTCTAGATCCGTGATTAGAGTGTGAAGAGTGTACTGATAGACCCGAGAAGTTTAGTTGATGTTCTCACTACGTCAAACAAGACTTTAGACAACACTTTTTTTTAAACTTTAGATAGCGTTGTCTATTCTAGCACTGCTGTAGGTAAATACAACATTTTGTTAAAAGTAAAAGCGCTGCTAAATCCCCCCTTTAGGTCTCCCTTTTACTTTGAAAGCGCCGCTAAAGACCCCCTTTAGCCAGCACTTTTACTTTTAAAGCGCTGCTAAAGGCCCCCTTTAGCCAGCGCTTTTACTTTTAAAGCGCTGCTAAATGCCCCCTTTAGCCAGCGCTTTTTCTGAAACAAAAAAAACCCCTTTAGGCAGCGCTTTTAATGTTAAAGCGTTGTCTAAAGCTCCCTTTAGGCTGTGCTTTTTTTTAAAGCGCTGCTAAAGGCCCCTTTAGCAAGCGTTTTTTCTGAAACAAAATTTTTTTTAAAAAAAGAGCCCCTTTAGGCAGCACTTTTACATTAAAAGCGTTGCCTAAATAGGACTTTAGACAACATTTTTTAAAGCACTGTCTAATGTCTACGGAATTTTTTATATAACCTTTTTGAATAAAAAATGCTGTTTGATATATACAATTTTATATGCACATATTTTAACCATATTTGCACCAGGTTCTCACCATATTTTGCACCTGTATATACCATTACAAATTTCACCAGATTTTCACTAATATTGGAGCTTCATTCCAATAAAAAATAATACCAAAAGATACTATACATTTGCACCAATGTACTTATATATACTATTTCTCTTGTACATATATACTTTTACAAAAAACAACACCAAAACAACACCATTATATACCATTACAAAATCTATTCATCTCTATCTTCTACATGTGCACATATAACCTGAAACAACACCAAAATATCGTAATTCATACCATGATACAAACAAAATATATATAATTTACCACATGACAAACAACAACAAAATTGCAACACTTGAATATACTCAAAATTCTCATCAATTAAAGTAAGATTACAATATACCTTATATAACTTTTGTCTCAATAATGTATTGACACCAGTCCTCCTTAAGTTCATCCAACTGAGAACTTGAGTAATAAGCACACTTGAATTCATCAAAGTACTATATAATAATATAACATAGTATGTTTAAGTTAAAACTATTTAATTATTTGAGAAATATGTGTTAAATATTAAAATAACTCCTAAGTTAAAAATCCATACCTTAGATGGAATCTATATTCGATCTAAAAGAAGGATTTCTCTCATAAACCTCAACATGTAAAAACTGCAATCTACTTCATTACACTTCCAAGGACACTACACATGAAAAGAAAATATAGATAAGGCCTAAGTTTTATCAAGTATCATCACTATTAGTATAATCAAAATTGTGATAATTAATTAATATACCTCCACTATAATCTATGTAATATTGTTGGCTTTACTCTTTGGTACTTTAAAACTTCTTTGTGCTTGAAAAACTTGTATAATGCTAATAAAACATAAATGCATATTTAGAACAATTCAAATAAATAAATAAATAAATATACACACAAATATTTAGAGCAATCTCACTTACGTATCAACCATATTCTTCATATCTTGGTATGTACTTGGATCATTGCATAAAGAATCCAGATAATATACAACTTCTCTGATAGGATTCCAACAACCAATGTCCACTGTAAGATTAAATAAATGTGAGATGAAAAATTTCTACACAATGTCAAAATATGAAAAATTATAATAGATGAATTTAGAATGAAAATCTAACCCGTTGCCGGTATTAAGCGGTAAAAAGAACAACTTTTCGGTATCTTTGTCGGTCATAAAGCGCTCGAGTACATACGCCATGATTTCATCTGGTTTATGTATGATTAATCCTAAGTTGGTATTGTAAGGAGATAAGAAATAAAATCTTTGATCCAATCCACTCGGGCGTATCAATTTTCCATACAAAAACCTTAAATAAAAGACCTCATTAACATTTGAAATGAGTAAATGAATTGATCAATTAATTAGACAAAGTAGATCAGATATACCTTATGTATGTATTAACAACACCGAGGCCTAATTGCGTATGTTGTAAAACTTGATCAAAATCCTCCATACCAATTGTTTCAGAATATTCAAAACCAAAAATACCAAACTCCATAGGTAGAAGAGGAGTTTTTCATTTCGGAATATCAGACATTTCTAAAAATGTCCCAAGGCACGACCTAAACTTGGAAGTAGGTTTTTTTAGCCGCGATCTTCTTAGCAAAAACCTTTTTTTGTTTGGAAATGTTGCTAATTTCAGGATTCTTACCCCTACCGACATCTTCATTCTCTTTAGCATGAATCTAAAGATCATATAATTAGTTATGTGAAGTATAAGATCACGAATTAACATTTTTCATGCATAAATATCATATAATTGTGATGTACCTCTTTTATTGATGCAACTGACTCGGTTTTCCATGGAATCCCCTTGTCTTTTGTTTGGATTTTGTTGGAGTCTAATTAACATAACCATGTAAAAACAAATGTACGTAAAATGCGCGTAAAAACTTTGAATACTCAAAGGTTCATATATATGGTTTTAAGCATACCTAATCATCTGCACTAATGAGGCTTGACAGCCATGCTACAAACGAACATATTACATCTCCCACTAGTGTGGCATCCGAAACATCGTCAGGATGTGGTAATAACACATCCTTCTCCAATGCAATGTCAACCGACACTTTCAAACATCCAGTAGGGAGCGGTTTAGTGTGAAGTAATTCTCCCAAAGTGTTATGCATTTTTCCCTTGCCAACCATCAGATAAGTCGGTGACGATAAGTAGAGTTGACAAGGTGAAATGCCCTAAAACCAATAATAAATTTCAAATTGTTATTGTGTATATATTTCAATTAAATAAATTAAGCTACTTTAATTTCATAATGATATATATAATTATCTCTGGAAGATTCGGTTGAAAATTATAACCGATACTACCTTTGTCACTAGTAGCTTTAAAACCTGAAGCTTGCTCTCTTAATTCTTTTTCCCTTCTCAATTCATGGACTTCAGCTTGTAGTGCTTCCAAGGTTTCCCGCAGTTCTTTATTGCTAGGAGTCTTTTGTGTTTTCATCTTCAAGTATTTTGGAGTGATTCCAAATCCCTTACCCCTCATCCGACCAGAATACTCACGAACATCTAATGCCCGACTAAGTATGCTTCTGCAATCATTGTCTTCATCTAGACATATAGACTGAGATAGAGTCTCCCGAAATTCATATGAATATTGAAAATTTGTCTTAATTATATGTTACTAAACTTTTTATTTAATTAAAGAAATAATGCTATACTTACACATTTATCAAAAACTTTTTTAACATCTTCTTTGACAACTCCATCCTTACCCACACAGGCTTCCTTCCACAAAACATGTTCCGAAAGAGATGTTTAAGAACTATTCTCCTTTGTTAACTACACATTAAGCCAAATAATATGATCAAATATAATTCATGATGAACAAGTATGTCATTGCAATTTATAGATACTTACGATAGACTGTTCTAAGAGTCCATATCCAATACGCCATTTTCTATATGGATACGCGGGACTTGGTGCTCTTTGCCGATTTGTTTCACTTACACTCTGAAATTCTTGGGTTTTTTGTTTGGCTTTAAACGTTTCCCATTCTTTAGGTGAAACCAAACTTGCATATTTAGATGGAATCTCTGCATCAACAAAATTTTTATTCGCATCCCTAAGAAACTTGATTTTTTAAAAAGTCCTAAACCCTCTTAGTAGTTTTCCGGCCAATCGGAGACAAAAAGTTCTTCTAGTATCATCAATATTGTTTAAAGACCTCTACGAAAAACATACACAGAGTGTGTTAGTACAAGTAATTTAAAGACACAATCGTCATTAAAAACAAATTGGAACTTCATTAAATATGGTACCTGTATCTCACTCCAAATTTTTTCTTTAGCTTCTTTCAACTCTCATTTTCTCCAATCATCACAAGTAATTGGAACTTCATTCCTTACAAGCGCACCAATAAAACTTGTCACCGTTGAACCGTTAGGCTCAATTCGTTGGCCACTTTGACTCCAATGTGCATCTAATTTTATGCTTCGGTCTCTATCACGAATGACTTTCTTCATAACTGTTATTCCCCATCTAATTTCCGCTTCCTGATCAATAATGGTCTCATGATCTCCATCATTAATAGCATCATCATGTTGGTGATCCTCGTTACTAGCCATCTAACTTGCAATAAAGAAAAACATAAACCCAATATGAAAATCCATAATAAATTGAATATATAACAAATGACAAATAAAGAAGAGCATATAAATTTATTGAAAATGACATAATATATAACATTTTACTATATTACCTCTTTCACTAGCATCTCTTTCTTTTATTGATTGGAATATGAATTACTTGTTTCTTAGCAATGCAGACGTCAGAACTAATCCAAATTCCTTCGTTATGATCGATTCTAATATATGATTCATCAGCTATAATATTCTCATCTTGATCATCCCGTCTAATACATGACTTATTCTCAACATCAATATCACCTTGATCTACACCGGTATCATCAATCACTTTGTTAGATAAAAGCACTATAGACAATTTCGTACTCGTCGGGTCAGTGACATAGAACACTTGTTTAGCTTGAGATGCTAGAATAAAAGGCTTGTCTTTGTACCCCACCCTATTAAGATCAACTTGCAGAAATCCCGACTTATCCATTCGTATGCCACTACTATTTACCCACTTGCAACCAAAGATAGGAAACTAAAACTTCTCATAATCAAACACCCAAATATGCTAAATAACCCCAAAATATGATAGATTTGCATATTTGGGGTTTAAGTCCTTCATACTTGATAAGTGCATTGCTTCATCTAGCACGGTGACACCACTATTTTGCATAGTACTTTTATCATCTTGTTCTTTGGTATAAAATGTGTATCCATTTATTGCGTATGCGCTATGAGAAAACACATGCAAACTTGGACCATATGCCAAACATCTCAACCTTTCTGTTATTGAAGCGGGATCTGAAGAGTGCTTTGAATAACTATGATCCTTAAACCATTGTATAAAACTTTGATTGTGCTCTCGTACTATCCAATTTTCATTTCTGTTCTAATTTAACCCTCAGAGTAAAACCTTGTGCATCTCAACATATGGCTCAACCTCACTGTCATTGTGCATAACATACAAATGCACTTGCTCCCGTTCATCCCTTGATACTGTCTCAATTTTATTTCCAATTAATTTCTTACCTTCCTTTTTTTTTCAAAAATATGAGTTTTTGGGAGCCCAACGGATTGAACATTAGACAAATATTCAGTACAAAACTCAACCTCTTCTTCAACAATGTATCATTCAACAATACAACCCTCTGGGAGACTCCGGTTTTTCACGTACCCTTTTAATATTTTCATATAACGTTTAGCAGGGTACATCCATCTCATATAAGCTGGTCCACACAACTGTGTCTCTTTCACAAGATGAACAACTAGATGTACCATTATGTCAAAAAAGAGGGAGGAAAATACATCTCAAGCTCACACAAGGTAATAACTATTTCTTTTTGCAGTGTTGGTAAGACCTCAGGATCGATCACCTTACTACAAATTGACCTAAAGAAGAAACACAATTTAGTTATGGCGCTTCTTACTTTTTCTGGAAAAATAGAACGTATACCTATTGGTAGAAAATGCTCCATTATAACATGACAATCATGTCTCTTTAAACTCTTCAACTTAAGGTCTTTCATAGACACAAGTCTTCTAATATATGAAGAGTATCCTTCTGGAACTTTAACTTCACTTAGAAACTTACACAATATTTTTTTCTCCTTTCTAGATAGAGTAAAAGCAACAAGTGGTAGATATGTTCGTCTTCCTTTCTTCATGGGTCCTAATTCAGTTCTTATTCCCATCTTTAACATGTCCTCCCTTGCTTTAAGGCCATTCTTAGACTTTCATTTTATAGTGAGATACGTACCAATAACACTTTCGAATACATTTTTTTCAATATGCATAACATCGAGAAAATGTCTCACATACAAAGACTTCCAATATGGAAATTCAAAAAAAAATCGACCTCTTCTTCCACCCACCTTTGACAACCTTATGTACAAAAGGCTTGCCAAACTGAGTACACACATCTTTCACCTTTTCAAAAATTTGGTCACCTGATAATGCAGGTGGGCTTTACGTTGTTCGATATCTCCATTGAATGCTTTTCTCCACCCACGGTAGTGATGTTTAGAATGTAAGAATCTACGATGACCAAGAAACACATTCTTCTGACAAAGTTCCAATCACGTCTTATTGGTTCCATCTTCATAAACAGGATACACATGTTGACCTTTAGTGCTATACCGGGATAGATTCCCATATGCTGGAAAATCATTAATTGTGTCAAACAACATCGCCCTCAAATTGAAACTTTCTTTCCTATATCCATCATAAACCTTCACACCGTTCTCCCACAAAATCTTTAAATCTTCGACCAAAGGTGTGAAGTATATGTCTATGTCATTCCCTGGTTGTTTAGGCCCAGAAAATTAACATAGATAACATTATGTACTTACGCTTCATACATAGCCATGGAGGTAGGTTATAAATCATAATAATTACAGACCATGTGGTATGTGAGATACTTTGAAGACCATGTGGGTTCATTCCATCAGTAGATAATGCCAAGCGAAGGTTTCTTGCTTCTTCTCCTAAATCAGGATAATCATCATCAATTCTCGACCACTATGGTGAATCTGCCAGATTTCAATACTTTCCATCAATAATTATTTCATCTATGCCAAGTCAAGTGTCTTGCATCGGTTTCACTATGAAACATGCGCCTAAATCTCGGAATCATAGGAAAATACCATAAGACTTTTGCTGGAGACAATTTTTTCTTATATCGAGATAAACCACATTTAGGGCACTCATTTAATGATGTATATTTGTTTCGAAACAAAACACAATCGCTTGGACAAGCATGTATCTTATCATAGCTCATGCCAATAGAGAACAAAATTTTTTTTGGCCTCATAGGTTTGATTAGGAAGAACATTATCCTCCTGAAGCATATCTCTCATAAGGGCTAATAACTCTCTAAAACTTTTATCCGACCATCCATTTCCCACCTTTAAGTTGTAAAACTTCAATACTGCAGACAGTCTTGTGAATTTAGTGCAACCTTTATACAACAGTTTCTTTGCATCACTTACCAACCTCTCAAACATTTTGGGACAATCCTTAAGATCTTCTTCAAGTGCTTCTGCAATCTCTTCGAATCGATCACAATCGTATGTATCCGTGTCATTGTCGTCTGGAGCATAGGTCGTCGTATTACTTTTCTCCCCCGGCTCAAGATTCTCGTTAATTTTCTCACCATGATATATCCAACACTTATAGCTTCCATCAATCCCACGCGTCAGTAAATGAGATTTCAATTCATCTGCGTCAACCCGACCCACATAACAACAACCCAAGCAAGGACATTTCATTTGACTGGAGTCTTTGACGTGTTCAACAACAAATTTAACAAATTCTATACCCCATTCTCGTACTCTTTTGACAATCGATCGGCAGTCATCCATTTTTTATCCATGGAATTACTACTAATTAAGGTAAACAAAAACACTATAATTATTCACACAACTATTTCAAAAGAACATAAAGAAAAACACTTTCGCGACACAAAAAGAATATTAATACAAACTTTTAGAAATATTTCATAAGATTTAATCGGATTAGTTCTAGATTGATATAGACTAAAATTTATTTTTTCTATATAAAATTAATTGTGCTTTTTAATTTATATAGATAGAATGTTTTATAATTTAGGAAGAAGATAGTAAATAAATAAATGAGTCGGTAATATTGAATTTGAACTTGAATTACCAAATAAATAAGAGGGATTATTGGTGCCGACGGCGGATGATGCTGCTTTGATGTTCTTCGAATCGGTGATGGTCTTTGACTAACTACACCAATACAAAAAAGTATTAACCAACTTTTTAGTAAGCACACTAAAATTGAAAATGCATAGAGTTGAGAATAAAATCACGATACCAATCCTCAAATGAAAATAAAATCAAAGAACTCATTTTGTTACACAATTTAAGAATTGGGACATGGAAAATTGATTTCAACACGTGATTTATTCGATAAAACAAAAATCGGGAAGCAACTATAACATGTTATGAATGCTCGATAGTTTCAACTCAAGAAGATTCAAACAAAATGGGAAATCACCCGATGTCACAACCATGCGAACTTTCGAATTTAAATCAAATTACACAATAAAGTTGTCTGAATCTCAAAGCAACGGTAAAAGATGAATTGCTGCCCCATGAATGGTTCTCGACTATATCTTATGCGAATAACGCGACATAGACATCAAGCCGTCAATGAAACCAAAATGAAATCAAACTATCGCAACAAAGTGGCACTGTAACCGAATTAAACCTTGAATTCATAACAACATGCATCAAAATATCTTTCAAATTTTCTCACACAAAGTGACACAACATTGAATTCAAACCCGAAACTCTAACAAATAAAACAAAACGGGTAGCCCCAATAGTTTCTCGGTTAGTTTATACATGAATAAATGCGACATCAACATCCAACCTTCATCGAAACTAAATAAAACTGGACAACCTAACAGAGTTTATATCACTAACTAATCGAACTTATAAACAGGTCACAGGTTTTGCATAAATGTAGAAGGAAATATCTAGAAATGTAGAAGGAAATGAATACCTAGAAATGTAGATGAAAATGTTGAACCAAGCTTAACAAAACCAAATGTTGGTGAAATAGTTGATAGAAGTCCTACAAGAGAGTCCAAAAAACCAAATACCCAAAGAACCATAGCAGCAGGAGGGATAGGAACAAGGGAAACTTACCTTAAGATACGGTAGAGGACGGCAACTGAGGGACGACGAAAGGAGGGCGGTCGGAGGAACGTCGGAAGGAGGGAGGTCAGAGGGACGGCTGAAGGAGGGCGGTATTGGAGGAACGACGAAAGGACGAAGAGAAAAGTGTTTCTAGAGGCCTGTGAATAGAAACGAGTTCTAGAGGGATTCTATTTTTCAATTCTAATTATATGACTTTAGATAGTGCTTTTGAGAAGCGCTGGCTAATATGGGCCTTTAGCAGCGCTTTTAAGATTTTTTTTTAAAAAATTTATATGACTTTAGACAGCGCTTCGAAGAAGTGCTGGCTAATGTGGTTCTTTACCAACACTTTTTTTAAGCGCTTTCTAAAGCAACCCTTTTAGCAGCACTTTTAAGATTTTTTTTTTTAAATTTATATGACTTTAGACAGCGCTTCGGAGAAGCGCTGGCTAATGTGGTCCTTTACCAGCGCTTTCTAAAGAAACCCTTTTAGCAGCGCTTTTAAGATTTTTTTTTTAAAATTTATATGACTTTAGACAACACCTCAGAGAAGCACTGACTAATGTGGTCCTTTAACAGCGATTTTTTAAGCGCTTTCTAAAGCAACCCTTTTAGCAGCGCTTTTCAGAAGCGTTGTCTAAGGTCGGCCTTTCGGCAGCGCTTTTACTCATTTTCGTATACAGTTTCCGTGTTTTATTTTTTAATTTACTTATAGCGGCATTTTTGTATAAAAGCATTGTCTAAGGTGCGTTGTCTAAAGGCCTTTTTGGTGTAGTATCTATATTGGGAAGCTTTCAAAGGAATGCAGTTTGACACAACCTAGTTGCTGCCATTCAACGGCACCTTGGTCGGATTCTGAAGAGAGCAGGTGCAGGTGATAGGCTACCTGCCAGTACTAACTACCTTTGGGAATGGTGGGAGTACAAAAGAAATAAGAGTAAGATACCTCATTGTTAACGCTGGGTAGGGGTGATACAAGGCGACCAGGGATACTCTATCCACCCTTTACCTTACTATGAAGTATCCATTGGGGGACGGCTGGGTAGGGGTGATACAACGCGACCAGGGATTAGAACAAAAGTGTTACAAGGATAACTTAAAGTTGAAGAAGAAAGGTCAAATCGAGGAACTCGATTGCTAACATGATATCAGAGTCAACATGGTTGACATTAATCTGCGAGATGACTCACCAGAGGATGGCTTCTCTCCTCATGGAGAAACTAAAAAAGTACAATCTGTGTAGCCGTAGAAATGTGCAAGACTAAGCCATTGGATTGACTAGACTTTATACAAATCAAAATAAAAATCGCCACCGCGCTTTATTGTTTCCAAAGGAATGGGAAAAGAGTGAATAACCAAAAAAGAGGGGGAAAGATTCAAGGTAAGGGGGTTGGTTATGCAAAGGGAAGGTATTAGCACCCTAAACATCCACGGTACTCCGCATGAACCTCTTTGTAAAATCTGTATATTTTGGCTATAAAAATGTGTTGTATATAAAATGGATGGTGGAGGTGAGAAAAGAAATATTTTTATGATTTTTGCACCCGCCGCGGTTGCGAACCTTTAGTGCCTACGTACCTCCTTTCGTGCAATAGAGGATCAGGGTACACGTAGTTCATCTAGAAAAGACTTGTTTGTTGATTGTTTTTAAACAAGGAGACAAGTCGTCATTGTTAGGAGAGAAATCTCGACTAACGCCCACAAGGTGTAAGAAAGATGGACCCTGCGTCAACAAGAGTGAGGGTTTGAGAACGCCTCTAGTACTCAAGTGGAAAATTCGACACCTCAATAACCATAGGGATAGGAGAATGTTGCTCGACTATCAATGAATCATGTCTCACCTTGAAAAAAAGTTTTGAATGGGAAAGGTGCTTGGGCGCACAAAAGAGTTTGAATGAGTTGAAGTGTTTTGTTAATTTTGAAGAAAAAATGTCAAAGTATGATTAAGTGTATTGAAGTTTGTTTAAAGAAAATAAAATTTTAAAAGAAAAGTGTGATCGGTGGATCTGGAACTGACTGTTTAACGCTGGTTTGCGAAATGTCGCGGAAGCAAGAGTCGCCACCGTCTTTTATTTTCTCCAACATGGAAAGGACAAAAGCACAAAAAAATTCCTTATGAGATAGTTTCTCGGTTCGGGAGGTAGATTTATAGAAAGGGAAGGTGTTAGCACCCTTTCTATCCATGGTTATCCATGGGCTCTTAGATACTTGCTCATTGTGTTTTCAAAAGTGTTTGTTTGCTTTTCAATCGTGAGTGGGTTTGAAAAAGTTTCGTTTAAAATTTCAGATCGACTCTTGTATCAGTCCTCAAGAGTGTTTGAAAAATTGTTTTTTGAAAGCTTTTTGAAAAGTGTCGGTGTGAAAAGAAGTTTTTGATTTGTTTTAAATTAGAGTAAGTATCTACGAGTCATCTACCTACCCTAAGGAATTAGGCTGTGTAAATGTCCTTAAGGTAGTGCCATCCCACCATTGAGAGGTAGGTAGCACCACCGTTGGAGGTGTTCGGGTCAATTCGTTTTTAGGGATAGTGTGGTCACCAGAGCAATAGTAGGACACCTTAGAAGCTACCCCCATGCCATGTTCATGGACATGAGGACTTACTAAAACGTCCTATACTCGACGACCACGTTTCGAGGGGCAAGGCAACAGGGAGGCGTACCCTAAGAGTGGTGTGTGAATTCGTGTGTTGTTTTCAGTTATGTTTTGTCTTGTCATGCTTTTGGTGATCTACGCTTTGATTTTATTTGGGCCATTCATTCTTTCATGTGATTAGCAGTTTAAAGGTGCGGAAAATTAAAATGCGGAAAATAAAGGTCCTACGCTATTACAAGGCGCGGGTCTATACATCGCCAAATTAACAAAGACCCGATTTGAATAAAAATACGGAAAATAAAGGTCCTAATTACTATTACAAAGCTTTGGGACAATTACATAAGATTTAAAACAAAAAGATAAAGACAAACGCGCGAAAAGAAATTAGAGTCGAAGATGCGAGGGCGTTGGACCCTTTAAAGAAATTAAATTGAAATTACAAATTAATTAATGATTGAATAAAGAAAAGAAATTATTTTTTATGTTTTTTTGTATTTAAAGGAGATAAAGAGAATTAATTAAAATTTGAAATTAAATAAAACCCTAATTCTAAGTTTGTTTTTAATTATTTAAAAAATGTTTAAGTTTTGACTTAATTTACACTAATTATTTAATTACAAGTTTATTTACAAAATTAATTAATAATTATTAATAATAATAATAAGAAATTATTTATTAAGAAAAATAATAAAAATGCTAAAAACCCTAATTTCTACATTTTTTAGTTATTAAGAAAACATTAAAATTGAAAACCTAAATTAACCTAAATTAATTATTGCATTTATTTTCAAAAAATATTAATGCATTAAATATTAAATAAACATTTTTTGTGTTTTTTATTATTTCTGATTTTTTTGTATTATGAAAATTATTTTGGTGAATTAATTAAAACAATAAAACAAATTAAAAAGAATAAAAAGGGGAAAAATAATAAAAGAAAAAGAATAAAAAGATTGAGCAAACCCTGGGGGTGTCTGGACCCAAAGGGAGGTCTTTGAAGCAATCAGGCCCACTGCAATCCAGGCCTTTGTTGACTTTTTGTGATTGTGTATGGAGTATTTGACTAGCGCGCATGATGGACCTCACATCCTGACCCTTGGATTGATCTCCTGGGACATTTGGCAAGCACAAGCGTTGGGTGTATGATAGGCCACTGGAGAGAAGCAATACCTGAACACGTTACGAGAAAAAATATTGAGAATATGGGGGGACCTTGGAATCGAACCCAGGTCCCAATGCTTGCAAGTATCCCTTTCCACCAACTGAGCCAGCGCGTCTATTCGTTATTATAATGGAACGTGATCATTATATGTGAAAAGTGCAATTATTCTGGAACAAAAGAAAAATCGCGCCAATTATTTGAACCCTCCTATCACCTGAGGACACGTCCATCTGCTTCCTCATATTTCCTGTAAATAGAAAGCAAATAGCGGGGGTTTTAAACCCCCACTAACTACAATGCACAAAAATAACGATTAGAGCATGGTTAATTATAAAAAGGGCGCGATTAGTCCAATTGTTTCGTCTGGACGTCCTGATTCTATTGGTACTAGTTTGGATGGACAATTTTTCCATATGAGGAAAGCCCCAATTCAAAGCTTCTGCAACCCTAGCAATCGTTAATGGTGAATCGTGATACAGGCAATATTAATCCAATTGAGTTATGTCATTAGCTTCAGAAGGTCCATGTTGGTGTAAATCAACATTAAAAACGTATGACCAATGCATGTAAATTCAAATACGAATATGAAATATTTTATGAACAGGGTGACTCGGTTATACCAATTCCTTGAGTATGGAGGCTGGAAAGGTATTGAGACACGTTCAGGAAGGTCCCAACAAGTGTTTGGAATACTTTTTGAGCTTTGAATCACACTGCAACTATGAAAATAGTTCCTCACTTTTTGTCAAAAAATGAAAGTTTTGTTCTTGATCTTGGGCGCAGCTTCATGTGTCCTTAGCATTAGGTTTATGTTTGCATATGTATGTGGAAGGAATTAGGTCAGAAAAACCAAGCCCAAAGCCTTTGCATTGATGACTTTGAATATTTGATTTTCCATGATCTTTTTCAATCTTTTTCATGCCTTTCTTATGCCAATCCTTGCCAATCATATTGAATCTTTCCTTATTGAATGGTGCACGAAATATTGAGTGAATTCTATGCACAAAAAGATTTGAAAAGTATGATTTAGTATTTTTCTCATAATTAATTTCAATTAAATGAATTAATAAGATTAAAAATTCAATTAATTAATTAAAAATAAGAAAATAACTCCCTTTAAAGTCAATGGGTCTTGTATGGCCTTTGGGTGATGATTCATGGAAGAAATTGAGGCCCATTAGCAATTTTGAGGCATTTGAAGCAAAGTTGACTTTTCAAAATTCCCAAAAATTTCCCAACTTCCACAAGGCATATCTTGCTCAATTTTTAAGCTTTGATCATGTTCTTGGACATTTTGGAAAGGTCTTGAAGTCCTCTAACCAATTCCTTTGGTCCCATGTCATATTGAGTTACCAATCTCAAGTTATGGTCTTTGACTTAAAGTGCCTTTTTGTTGACTTTTGAAAATGACCTATAATGTTGAGCTTGATAACTTTTTGTGAGAGCATTTCTTGGACTTGAAGTGTGAAGATGAGTTGTAGGAAATGTCATTATCTTCAAAATGAGCTTTGGATGGAATTTTTCTGATAAACCATGTGGAAGTTATGCCCTAGTCAATTTGCAGTTGACTTTTTCAAGTGTCCAAAAATAGAAACTTTTGCATCTTGAGACTTTTTGAGCCATGCCTTGAGAATCATGATCAAGAATTGATAAAATGATGTTTGTGGCTTCAGAATAAGATGTTGACCAAATTTTTTGACTTTTGACTGTCAAATGACCATTTTGCCCCTGCAGTTGACTGTGAAGCAATTAGGGTTTTTGACTGTGCAATTTGATGCTGTGAGTCTTGAAACTTGGCATATGGATGCTTGACAATGTTTATAGGCATGTGGAACTTGTTTGGACCCTTGGAAACTTCAATTTCTTTGCCAGAACCAAAACCCTAATTTTTGACTGTTAGGAGGCCATTGGACTGTGCAACCTTTGGGAGATTTTGAAGCATGCTCTTAGCAAATCTTGAAGAAAAATGGGAGGGCAAATTTTGGGGTACAACAGTTGCCCCTGTTCAATCTTCTTAGACCTGAGGATGTAGATTGGCTGGCGTGCCTTTCGTAATCCGAAGGTGGAAGATGATTGAACACTAGAGTGCCCAGAAATTTGCACTCACATAGTGACGTATCAGCAATGTGATGTGGGGAATGGGCTTACAGATGCCATTTGGAGATTGATGGATAGGAAGATGGGCTTACAGATGCCATGTTGAGAGGTGATGGATAGGTGGATGGGCTTATAGATGCCATCTGGGTGTCGATCGCGTAAGAGATTCCTTAGCGAGAACTTGCGTACCTAAAAAAAGAAAGATAATTACCTGGCCTGTTACAGGAGTTGGTCTTCAAACTCTTTGTGTAGATGCGCCCTGGCTGGATACATGAATCGGATCTTTAAACTCTTCAGACGTGCCCTGGCGAGATACAGGAATCGAGTTTGGAGAATATAGTCGTCAACAGATACACCCTGGCAAGATACAGGAATCGGATCTTAGAACTCTTCAGACGCACCCTGGAAAGATACAGGAATCTGGTCTGGTAATGCTAGTTGTCAACAGATACACCCTGGTAGGATACAGGAATCGGATCCTCAAACTCTTCAGACGCACCCTGGTAGGATACAGGAATCGGGTCTGGTAATGCTAGTCGTCAACAGATACACCCTGGCAGGATACAGGAATCAGATCCTCAAACTCTTCAGACGCACCCTGGCAAGATACAGGAATCGGGTCTGGTAATGCTAGTCGTCAACAGATACACCTTGGCAAGATACAGGAATCAGATCCTCAAACTCTTCAGACGCACCCTGGCAGGATACAGGAATCGGGTCTGGTAATGCTAGTCGTCAACAGATACACCCTGGCAGGATACAGGAATCAGATCCTCAAACTCTTCAGACGCACCCTGGCAAGATACAGGAATCGGGTCTGGTAATGCTAGTCGTCAACGGATACACCCTGGCAAGATACAGGAATCAGATCCTCAAAATCTTCAGATGCACCCTGGCAAGATACAGGAATCGGGTCTGGAATCGATCGTCAACAGATACACCCTGGCGAGATACAGGGATCGGATCTTTAGTTGCGACCGTTGATAGCAATTATCTTTGTATTAACCTTTGTCCTGAAAAGACAAAACGTTAGTTGTATGCGATGTCATGATGTATGACATGCGAGATGTGATAAGTGAGATTGTATATTCATGATGCGTATGTGCATGCTATAACATATGAAGATATGATGTTTATGAATGTATGTTTTTGTCTAGGAAAGTAAATCCTTGACGGGTGCCGAGAAGTCACATCCTGGGCTGATGTTGAAGAATAGTGCTTTGTTGTTTCCGCTGGGGATGATGGTTGCAAGAATACCGGTAGGAGAAGGTAACTCCGTTAGGGAATAAACTTGGCGAATAGAATACTCTGCGGGGGAAAATTATTCTAGTGATCTTGCTGGGGAACAATACTCTGTGGGAAGAGAGGTACTCTGCTGAGATGTTGATGGTAACTTCGCTGGGGATACCGTTGATGTATTAGAAGTTTTAATAGACTCCGTCGGGGATAGGAAGACTTTGCCGAGGACGATCTTTCCGTGGCTTTTGGCTGAGGATAACCCAGTTATATCCTGGTAGGGAAATAACCTTTGAATAAAGCCGGGAGACGCGTTCGTGCTCTGCAGGGGGGAAGCTTCCAGAATCTACTGGGGATAAGCTTCCTGCTGGGGAGATGATTCAGCTTTCCTGGGGGAGTCTTCAGACTGGACTGGACTCTCCTGGGGAAATTTTTGAGATACACCGGGGAAGTGGCTCCACTGAATGTCTGGTATACCACCGGGGAACAATCTTAGATCAAGACTGCCGGGGAGGCTTGTTAAGAATGTTTGTATATTATGCTGGGGAATGTTGAGATCTGTTGGAGGATACCCAACTTCCTTAAGGCTGATGGTATAACTTTGCTTGGGGAGAGTGTAGCTGAACCTTGGCTCACTCTCTGGGGGATTAAGGTATCTTGGTTATGTTCTTCAGCTGAACCTACCTTGGTACCTTGATGGACAGAGCAATTAGATCGCTTAGACCACTCATTATTGCCCCTGTTTCTAATGTTACCTGTAATTGATCCTTTGTTTCGTATGCAAACATTTATGAGTTAGCAATTATTGTCAAATGCATATATCACAAATTGAACCTTGGACGTTCTTCGCAAAACAAAACAGAAAAAGGAAAAACAATTAGCAATTGATTTGAAAAGTGAATTTATATTTATTTTTGAATTTGCCTATAAATAGGCGTTTATATACAAGAGGCTGACGTCCCAGTAGGAGAACGCCGCCGAACAAAAGAGTTTATAAAATTTGTAGAAAGGGAAAACAAAACAGCTATGTGAAAAGAATAATCCCACTGGGTTCCAACTCTGCTATCGCCTTTATATCTTCGAGCGTCTCATCACTTTGCTGCTCAGTTGAAGGTGAAGCTGACTGATCGATGCCGTTTGAACTTGATGTTGATACCGGATTCTGGATGCAAAGTGATCCAATGAGACATAGTATTACGCTTTAATCCCTAACTTTTGCCTGGACCGCCCTTTCGGGTTTTCAGTCCACCGGGATACCCATTTTTGCCCAAGCCGCCTTTTCAGGTTTTTGACTTGCCGGGTATACAGATTTTTTTCATTTCATCCCTCATTTTGCCCGAACCCTTTTGGTTCACCGGGAAGCCCTAATTTTTGCCTAGGTATGTCAACCTAGCGGGTCTTTTATCATGCGTAGTATCTTTTTACTATGTCTGCATTGGCGGGGTGAGGAAGGTCGTCACCATCCATGGTGGTTAGGATCATGGCTCCTCCTGAGAACACATGTTTAACCACAAATGGCCCTTCGTATGTGGGGGTCCATTTTCCCCTGGGATCGCTCTGAGGAAGGATGATACGTTTGATTACCAGATCCCCAACTTGATACTCTTGTGGTCTGACCTTCTTGTTAAATGCCCTGATCATTCGTTTTTGGTACGTCTGACCATGACAAATAGTAGTGAGTCTCTTTTCGTCAATTAGATTTAACTGATCAAGTCGTGTCTGGATCCAATCATCTTCGCTCAGATCTGCATCCTTCATTATCCGGAGAGAGGGTATCTGCACTTCGATCGGTAAGACTGCCTCCATGCCGTAGACCAAGGAGAAAGGAGTTGCCCCGGTTGACGTCCTTGCTGAGGTACGGTACCCATGTAGAGCAAACAGTAACATCTCGTGCCAATCTTTATAGGTAACTGTCATCTTCTGCACAATTTTCTTGATATTCTTATTCGCTGCTTCTACAGCCCCATTCATCTTCGGTCAATAAGGAGAAGAGTTGTGGTGCTGTATCTTGAATTGCTCGCAGAGCTCAGTGATCATCTTGTTGTTAAGATTGGTACCATTGTCCGTAATGATCCTTTCTGGGACGCCGTATCGACAGATCAGGTTATGTCGAATGAACCGTGCCACAACATTCTTGGTTACAGTGGCGTAGGAAGCTGCTTCAACCCACTTTGTGAAGTAATCGATCGCTACCAGGATGAAGCGATGCCCATTGGATGCTGTAGGTTTAATCTCACCGATCATATCAATGCCCCACATTGCAAAAGGCCAAGGTGCTGTCAGGACGTTCAGAGGAACTGGAGGAACGTGCACCTTGTCTGCGTAAATCTGGCATTTATGACACGTCCGAGAATGTTGGTAACAGTCGGCTTCTATTGTGGACCAGTAATATCCTGTCCGAAGGATTTTCTTTGCCATAGTGTGTCCACTGGAATATGTTCCGAAGGTACCTTCATGTAGCTCTGCCATGATCCTTTCTGCTTCAGTCTTATCCACACAGCGCAGTAAATTCGAATCATGGTTTCGCTTGTACAGGATGCCGTTGCTGAGGAAGAACTTTGCTGCGAACCTTCTCAGGAACTTCTTGTCGTTGACAGATGCACCTTCAGGGTATTCCTGGACTTCCAAGTATCTCTTCACCTTATAGTACCAGGGTTTCTCAGTTACTGTTTCAGCCTCAAGGTCACAACAATATGCCGGTTCATCCAGTTTCCAGATAATGACCCGGGGAGCCTCATTGTCCCACTTGACTTTGAACATAGAAGACATCGTAGCTAACGCGTCCGCCAACTGATTTTCCTCTCTTGGGAAATGTTCAAAAGTTATCTCTGTGAAATGGGGGATCAATGTTAACACACATTCTTTGTAAGGAATAAGGTTAGGATGTTTCGTATCCCACTCGCCTTTGATCTGATTGATCACGAGAGCGGAATCTCCGAAGACACTCAGAAACTTGATCCTTAAGTCAATCGCAGCTTGAAGACCCATTATGCATGCCTCATACTCCGCCATGTTGTTGGTGCAGTTGAAACATAGCCGGGCAGTAAGTGGAGTATGAGTGCCTTGAGGGGATATGATCACATCGCCGATACCGTTACCCAAAGCGTTGGAGGCTCCGTCAAAGTGCATAGACCATCGGGATCCTTCCTCAGGTCCTTCATCCGGTCCAGGTACTTCACAATCAGTCACAATCATGATGCTCTCATCCGGAAACTCGAAGTTCATTGACTGATAGTCGTCTACTGCCTGGTGTGCCAAGTGGTCTGCCAATACACTTCCTTTGATAGCTTTCTGAGTCGTGTACTGGATGTCGTATTCTGTCAAGATCATTTTCCATCTTGCTATTCTCCCAGACAGAGCAGGCTTTTCAAATATGTATTTTATCGGATCCATCTTTGAGATCAACAAGGTAGTGTGAGTCAGCATATACTGTCTCAGCCGACGAGCAGCCCATACCAAAGTGCAGCAAGTTTTCTCGAGCAGTGAGTATCGGGTCTCACAGTCGGTAAACTTTTTGCTAAGGTAATAAATGGCGTGCTCTTTTTGGCCAGACTCGTCATGCTGCCCCAACACACACCCCATTGAGTTGTCAAGTACTGTCAGGTATAGTATCAGAGGTCTCCCTTCAACCGGTGGCATAAGGATGGGTGGTTCTTGGAGATACTCTTTGATTCTGTCAAAATCGGCCTGACATTCATCATTCCAACGTACTACCTGATCTTTCTTCAGCAGCTTGAAGATTGGTTCACAGGTAGCAGTTAGGTGTGAGATGAATCGGGCAATGTAATTCAGGCGTCCTAAAAAGCCTCTGACCTCCTTCTCTGTCTTAGGAACTGGCATCTCTTGAATGGCTTCAACCTTGGCAGGGTCCACTTGAATACCCTTATCACTTACGACGAAGCCTAGCAACTTTCCAGATCTAACCCCGAAGGTGCACTTGTTCGGGTTCAACCTCAGCTTGTACAGTTTCAAACGGTCAAACAGTTTCTGCAGATGATCAAGGTGTTCCTCCTCAGTTTGGGACCTTGCAATCATATCGTCAACATACACTTCAATCTCATGATGGATCATATCATGAAATAAAGCAACCATGGCACGTTGGTAGGTTGCCCCAGCATTTTTCAGCCCGAATGGCATGACCTTGTAGCAGAAGGTGCCCCACTGAGTAACAAAGGTAGTCTTTTCCATGTCTTCAGGAGCCATCTTGATCTGATTATACCCTGAGAAACCATCCATGAAAGAGAACACCTTATGCTGAGCAGTATTATCAACTAGAACATCAATGTGAGGTAGGGGGAAGTCATCCTTGGGGCTGGCCCTGTTCAGATCCCTGTAATCAACACACATTCTGACCTTTCCATCTTTCTTTGGTACCGGCACCACATTGGCAACCCACTGAGGGTAAGAAGTCACTGCAAGAAACCCGGCGTCAAATTGCTTCATAACCTCAGCTTTGATCTTCTCAGACATCTCTGGACGCATACGGCAGATCTTTTGCTTAACCGGAGGGCAGTCTTCCTTGGTAGGCAAATGATGGACCACAATGTCAGTATCCAACCCAGGCATGTCTTCATAGGACCAGGCGAAGATTTCCACATAATTATGTAACATCTGAGTCAACCGTTGTTTTACGCTGAGCTCCAGATTGGCACCAATCTTGACTTCCTTCCTATCTGTCTCAGTACCCAGATTTATCGTTTCCACTGGCTCTTCATGTGGTTAAATTGCCCTCTCTTCCTGGAGTAACAGTCTTGCAAGCTCACCAGGCACTTCGCAATCATCTTCACCTTCGTCTTCGGCTAAGTTGATCGGATTTTCGAAGTCATAACTGGCAGTAGCAGAGTCGTTACCAGTGAGATCCAGAGTGGATTGAAACCTGTATAGGTGAGTGTGTGTAAATATAGATGTTTTGCAATATATATAAAGAAATAAAGAAAGAAAGGGAGCACAAGATTTGAAATGCGAAAAAACGTCCAAGATCTTTATTCATGATATATGTAAATGACAGTTATAAGCCCTCACAAATGAAGCCAACGGTGCCCCGGGTAAGACACCGGGCCATAAAGTTTCAATTCATTGTTTATTACTAATAACAAAAACAAAGGAATTCATTACAGCGTAACAAAAGTAACAGGTATGTCGTCTTTTGCAATCCAATTGCTAGGTCCATTGTCGGCCGTCGGATAAATCCAGCTGTTGAACTCAGATTCTTCCACTTCATCATCATCCCCAGTAGCATTCACTCCATGATCAGGCAGGGGATCTGTCACTATATTGGGCTTCTCAGGTGCCTTAAATTGTACCTCCTTTGCATCAATAAGGTCTTGCACCTTGTTCCTTAGGGCCCAACAATCATCAGTAGAATGCCCCGGGCTATCGGAGTGATAAGCACAGCGGGAATTTGGATTATATTTGGGGGATGCAGTATTCACAACCTTTGGAGCCTCTCTGACTGTCACCAAGTTGGTCGATAGCAGTTGCGGCAGGATTTGTGACAAGGTCATACTTAGCCGGGTAAATTCTCTTCTGGGTCTTTCAGCCCTTGGTTGATTGGTTTGTCGAGGAGCGGCAGCAGGTTTAACAATCACCACCGCGTTGACAGTTTGGCGGTGCTCTGGTTTATCTTGCCTTCTAGGCCCATACACAGCACTGGCCTCCTTTTTAAAAGGTTTCTTCTCAGCACTTGCAGACGCACCTTTCTGAATCTTACCTGACTTCATACCAGCCTCTATCCTTTCCCCAGTCAGAATGAGGTCAGTGAATCCTGCAGATGAATTGCCAATAAGATGATTAAAGAACGGCCCAGATAGGGTCCCCAAGAACATATCTACCAATTCACGGTCAGTTAATGGTGGCTGCACCCTGCCAGCCAGGTCCCTCCACTTCTGCGCATACTCTTTAAAACCTTCGCCTGATCCTAGCGACATACCCTGGAGTTGGGTACGTGTAGGAGCAAGGTCGGCCTTATATTGATACTGCTTGTAAAAAGCAGTAGCCAACTCCTCCCAGTTACGAACCTTGGTTCCATCCAGCTGATAGAACCATTCGAGATGAGTCCTTGAAAGACTCTCCTGGAAGAAGTGGATCCACAAGTTCTTATGCACAGTATACGACTGAATCTTCCGCACATAGGATCTGAGGTGTAGCTTAGGGCAAGACGCCCCGTCATACTTGGTGAAAGATGATGCTTTAAACTTGTGAGGGATGATCACACCAGAAGATAAACCCAATGTGATACGGTGGGAGAACTGACTAGTGTTTTGCGTTCGTATTCGCACTTGTGCGGTTAAGCAAGAGTCGCCACCGACTTTTTATTTTATCCTAAAGGAAAGGTTAAAAAAGCACAGCAAAAACCTTTTGAGATATTTCGTGGGTTCGGGGGGTAGATTATGAAAAGGGAAGGTATTAGCACCCTTTTCATCCATGGTTATCCATGGGCTCTTAGTTACTTGGTTTTTTAGATCACTTGCCTTGTTTTTCGATTGCTTTGAAAATGGTGTGTGTGTGAGTGCTTTTTTTGAAAATGTTTTGGAAAAAATATGCCTTGTCTTAGGCAACTAATGTATTTGACTCGTGTTTGAGTGTTTTACAAAAGTGTGAATCTTTTCGAAAAGATGTTTTCAAATGTTTTTGAGAGTTTGTTTTGAAAGTGTTGTGGATTGTGGTTTTTGAAAAGAAGGCAAGTGTTTTTGCAAGTTTGATCTCAAGTAACTAAGAGTTTTGTCTACCCTATTGTACTCAAAGGTTTTTGTCATGTTTTAACCCCTTTTAACAATTTTGTTCCACCATTGAAATTGATGGACAATCTTGTGTTTAGGATGTTTATTCGGGACGGGCGCGGGTCATTGTATGGACCATGAATGCAATGATGCCAAGTGTCTTTGGCAATTTTGCTTTGAAGGGACTATGATCATTCCGTTTAGGCAACACTTTGAGACTTATGATCATTTGATTTTGTTTTGCCAAAGATACTCGACGTGCAAACATGGCCCATTTTGGAAGGCAACATGTGGGATTACCCTAGAGGGTGCAAGTGTGATTGTGTATTGATTACATGTATTTGTCTTGTATTAGGTTATCTAGCGTTTGATTTTATGTACATACAAACCCTAGGTCTAACCATGGTATAATTGGAAAGCTGTAAATTGCGGAATGTAAAATCTACGCTATTACAAAATAATGTCCGGGAGTGGGGGTATAAATGTACAAGGGGATGAGACTTATAGTACCCAATAATTTACAGCCAAATCGAATGTGCGATCAAAATGAATATCAAATATAAATGTAAGACAAACAAATGTGTATAGGGCAATGTGTTGTGTAAGTGTACAAGTGTATATGTGTAATTATTTACAAGTGCGAATTATGAAGTTGAATCGTATTAGGGTTTGACCTAGATAAATGTATTTTAAATGAATCTTTGATTTTTTTTGTATGTTTAATTATGTACAAAAGAAAAAAGAAAGTGTTTTGATTAAATGTTGTGAATTTAGAGAAAAAATGTATTGAATTGTTATGTATGAAAAAGAATGTTAACTAAAAGAGAGTTTCAATTTTAATTATGTATGAAAAAATGTATAATATGTACAAATATGTATTTTAATTAAAAAAAGTATTTTCAATTTAATTGTGTATGAAAAAGTTTATTATTTTTATGTACAAAAGTGTATTAATTAAAAAGATGTTTTAAACATATGATGAAAATGTATTTTATTCAAGTTAGTATTTTACAAGAAACAAAAAAAAGTAAACATTTGTTTATAAAATAAAATAAAAAAAGAGTTAGTATTTTACAAGAAATAAATAAAGAAGTAAATATTGTTTTTATAAAATAAAATAAAAAAGGTTAGTATTTTACAAGAAATAAATAAAGAAGTAAATATTGTTTTTATAAAATAAAAGAAAAAAGGTTAGTGTTTAATGGGCTTTGGGGTAATCAGAAAACGGGTCAGGCCCTTATCAAGCTTGAAACGAAATTAGGGTTAGGGAATTGGTTCAGTTTGGTAATGAACGTTTTAGGGTTAGCGAAGCAGCGACGGCGCGTTCGTCTTCTGATCACAGCTCCTGAGCGATTCCCCATCCGGCCACCAACGTCATCGTCCAACCCTCTCTTCCCTCCATGGCGCGGACTCAGCAATCTTGGTGCACGAGGTTTGGTTTTGATCTTTATATTCCTTTTTCTTTTATGAATTACATGCGTTGTTTTAGTTTGAACTTTGATTCTTAAACCTGTGATATTATGAGGTGGTGAAGAAAAAAGAGGGAGAAGAATGGCTACCTTCGTTCCTTGGAGATGGAGGAGAGGCGGAGGATGTGGAAGCGTTGAGGACGGCCGGAACCGTGAGGGAGACGCTTGCTCTTGGTGACCCTGGTAACTTTATCTGATTGATATTTTTCTAGGGTTTGATGATGTATACTGAGAACCCTGATATGTTCACTTCTTCATCTTCTTCTTCCACTATGTGTTGCCTTTGGATTGTTGGTTGCTTTCTTGGACGATTTGCCTATGTGTGCTTTGAGATGCCCAATGATGCTTGTACTGAGGGCTTAGGAATTGGTTTCGTGCTTGACAGTAGGTTTTGACAAGTTACGCTTTTGAGTTATTGTTCTGAATGATTTGAGTTGCTTGCTAGCTCTTCCTCTCTCGTGTTGCCTAATTTAACGTGTTTCCTCCTCGCCCTATGATGAATCCAGCATTCTGAGGGTTTTTGTTGCCCTGGATATTGAGTTGCTTCTTTCTTCTTCTTCTTGAGAGGCTATATGCTTGTTTGTGTTGCCTAATTTAACATGTTTTTTCCTCGCCCCATGATGAATCCAAGATTCTGAGGGCTTGAAGGCTTGATGCCCTTTTTGGAGCTTTGAAGTTTTGAAAGGCCTTAAGCTTATCTTTTACAATGGCTGGCTTGATAACTTGAGGGATTATGTGTTTGGTTATGCTTGACAGTTTTAGTACTGGTATATTGCTTATCAGGTTTTTTGACAGGGAGTTTTGGCTTGAGATCCTGAGACTGATGCAGGTTGTATGTGTTTTATGTGTTATGTTGGGGGGGCCTGATGCAGGTTATCTGTTTCTTATCAGGTTTTTTGTGTGTTTGAAGGTTGAGGTTGTTAAACTGGTTCTGATTCACAGTTTGCAGGTTATGTGTGGTTTTGGACAGGTTCAGGTTTGATAGTTTTTGGTTATGACTTTTGCTTAGGCTGAACTGAGTTGTGTTTTCATGACTTATGGCTTGGGTTTGAGATATGTTATTTTTTTTTCTTGAAACTCAGGGGCTTGTGTTTGTATATATTTTCTTCTATCTCTCCTCACCTCTTTTTACTTCTTTTTACTGGCTTGCTGCTGAACTGAGTTTGTCCCTTTTTCTTCTATCCTAACCTCTCTTCTGTATTGGCTAGTGTGTTATGCAGAGTTGTGTGTTTTTGTATTTTTTCTGCTGTCCTACTGCCTATGCCTAACCAGAACCATGCTTCTATTATCTCTCTTTTCTCACTCATAGTACAGTTTAGAATTTTATATGATTATTATTCTGTACTTGCTCTGAAGGGGCCTTTGGGAAATGATGTTTAGCTTGCATAACACATCTTCTGCATCTCCTTTATCTCTCTTTTGACAGTTTGGATCTGACTTTGCATTTTGATATCTTTTCCAAAAATCTTCTTTTACAGCTTTTGAGTACTTTCTTGATTTTCTTTGAGTGGACTTTGGGCATTTTGACAGTAGCTTGCCTTTGCTTTGGATAGAAAGTTGAGATTGAATTTTTCAGTTTAGTTTGGATTTTGGATTTTGAATTTCTATGCAGCTTGAAATTTGTAACTTATGCATTTTTGACATTTGCATTCATGAATAAAAAATCTTCCCTCTCTGTGAACCGGGAGGAATCCCGTGATTTGCAGAGAGGGTCAACTGATCCCAGTTAGTGGCCCCTAATGATGAGCAATTTTAACTGTCTTTGCTATTAACTGCTTTCTGACTTTTCTTGTTTCTTTTTGCAGATAAAAATGGAGCACCGGAGCGGAGTGAAGAATGAAGAATATTAGAAAATAGGATAGTTTTAATTTTATGTAATATTTAAATTAATGTATATCATTGTTCATAATTTAAATTATAAACAACAATTTGTACAAATAATTCAATTATTCAATAAAATCTAAATTATCCAATTAATTCCAATTTTCTTTATTGTTTATTTATTTATTTAAAATTCTTAGAATTAAAACAATTGAAAAATAAATTTCAATCATTCAATTTTTTTAGAATAATAAATAACTTAAATAATAACAATATTGGTCAATTAAAACCGTCTTATTCAACACCCAAAGCAAAGCAGCAGTCAATCCAAGTAGACTGATCAAACGCGTAAACACTGTGAATCCAATACTGCACATATCTTTTGACTGATGAATTCAAACCAATTGCCTCCTCTTACTGATTTGTCATAAACACTGATTCTTTGCAAGTACTGTAAATCCAAACTGCACACCTTCTTTGACTGGCCCAAACAAAACTGAATTTACACCACTGTCTCTTTTGCTGATTAAACCAAGATAACGCGAATTTTAATCCGAATCTTGAAATAAACCGCAAAGCGCTGTGGAATTTAAATTCTTCTGAGAATATGCCCATAAAACCCTAATTCCCGATTAAATGCCAAATCACGCTCGCTTGATCAAAATTGAACCAAAAATCAACCAAACCCTAAGCCCACTGTATGAAACAATTCAGAGCTCTGAAAATCAGTAAAAACCCTAGTTTTGCTTGACTGTCAAGAAAAGTCCGTTTGTCCGATCCTTGAGCCAGTTTGAAAAGTCAGGAAATGTTTGAAGCTGATATTTATTGGGGAAAAATGCGAGGGCAAATTTTGGGGTACAACAGTTGCCCCTGTCCAATCTTCTTTGACCTGAAGAGTTAGATTGGCAAATTTGCCTTTCGCGACTTGAAGGTAAAAGGAGATTGGACACTAATGTGCCCAGAAAATTTGCGCTCGTCGATGTGACGGTGGAGGTGAATGGGCTTAAAGATGCCATTTGGTGATGGGCTTAAAGATGCCATCTGGTGCGAGAGAATTTTGTCGGGGGATGGGCTTAGAGATGCCATCTGAGAATGGGCTTAAAGATGCCATTCGGCGACTGCTGGTAGGAGGATGGGCTTATAGATGCCATATGGTGATGTTGAACTGTATGTCAATGGTGAGTGGACAAGTATCAGAAGGGCATCCCTGTTTTGGAACATCTCTGAATTGGGGATCTGGACAAGCAACAGATTGACGTCCATGTCTGGAGAATCTGTAAACTATTTTCAGGAGTTGGGACTGAACAAGCAATGGAGCAGCATCCGTTGTTGGGAAGCGTCCGTAACCTATTTTCAAAAACTGAGAAGAGTCTGAATCAGTTGGTAGATTGACATCCGTTGTAGGGAAGAATCCGTAAACCGTCTTAAAAAGTTGAGAAGAGTCTGAACAAATCGGTAGATTGACATCCGTTGTAGGGAAGAATCCGTAAACTTGTTTCAGAAGTTGAGAAAAGTCTGAACAAATCGGTAGATTGACATCCGTTGTAGGGAAGAATCCGTAAACTTGTTTCAGAAGTTGAGAAGTTGAAGAGGAACCGGTGTAAGGTTTCTGCTGATGCGTCTGAATGAATCTGGAATAAGTATCAAAATGTTGCCGTGTCCGGGTCACATCTGGACTATTTTTGGATGAATCTCAGGAGATGATCTGTGTCTGTCGACTGATCTTACCTAAAAAGGCAAAGGGTTAGTTGTATGCAATGTTATGATGTTTGATGCAATGTATGTGACATCAATATTTATGAATGTGATGGATGCGCATGTAAGCTGATGAGCTAATCTTGCCGAGGATACATGAATCCGAGATGGCTGAAGATAAAAGCGTCTTGACTGCTGCCGGGGAAAATAAATCCTTGGCTGTCACTGGGGAAGAGAATTCCTGATGACCTCTACTGGGGAGTCCCAAACTAGTGGACTCATGCCGGGGAGACCAGATTGAGAGTCTTCGGTTTGATGGGAAGTAACCCCTGAGACTTCACTGGGGAACTCAAGATTTATCCTCTCGAAACTCTGTGGAGAGAAGGTTTAAAAGTCTGACTCCGCTGGGGACAGGGAGAATTTTGGCGAGTACGATCTTCCGTGGTGGTTAGCTTTGAGAAGAATCTGAACAAGCGATAGGTTAACATCCGTTGTTGGGATGAATCCATGAACTGTTTTCAGAAGTCTTGAGAAGAATCTGAACAAGTCGGTAGATTAACGTCCGTTGTTGGGAAGAATCCGTAAACTTGTTTCAGAAGTCTTGAAGAGAATCTGAACAAGTCGGTAGATTAGCGTCCGTTGTTGGGAAGAATCCGTAAACTTGTTTCAGAAGTCTTGAAGAGAATCTGAACAAGTCGGTAGATTAGCGTCCGTTGTTGGGAAGAATCCGTAAACTTGTTTCAGAAGTCTTGAAGAGGAACCGGTGTAGGGCTTCCTGATGATGAGTTTGTGTAAAACTGCATCAGTTTTTTGAACACTTTTGACATTCGAATGCCCCAAGTGGTGATGTAGATAAATTCCTGGCTTATTACAGGTGTTGGTCTACAATCGGTCGTTCACAGATGTTTCCTGGGTTGTTGCAAGTGTTGATCTGGAATTCTTCAGACATGCCCTGGCTGGATACAGGAGTCGAATCTGGAAATGTGATAGTTGATAGATATGCCCTGGCAGGATACAGGAGTCGAATCTTCAAACTCTTCAGACATGCCCTGGCTAGATACAGGAGTCGAGTCTGGAAATGGTCGTCAACAGATATGCCCTGGCTGGGTACAGGAATCGAATCTGGAATAGTCGTCAACAGATATGCCCTGGCTGGATACAGGAATCGAATCTTCGAACTCTTCAGACGTGCCCTGGCTAGATACAGGAATCGAGTCTGGAAATGTGATAGTTGATAGATATTCCCTGGCTGGATACAGGAATCGAATCTTCGAACTCTTCAGACGTGCCCTGGCTAGATACAGGAATCGAGTCTGGAAATGTTATAGTTGATAGATATGCCCTGGCTGGATACAGGAATCGAATCTTCGAACTCTTCAGACGTGCCCTGGCTAGATACAGGAATCGAGTCTGGAAATGTTGTAGTTGATTTGTTGAACACTTTTGACATTCGAATGCCCCAAGTGGTGAAGAAGGAGTCTTGAATCAGATTACCCTACATATTGAGAGATTTCTTGAAATCTTGACTGGACTGCCCCAGGTTAATTGAACTTTGAAAGATCTTGTTGGACCTTGACTGGGCTGCCCCAGGTTAATTGAATTGTGACATGTCATGCCCCTTTGTTGATAAGGGGATTTGTAATGGAAGTGTTATCCTCTTGAAGTGATTTTGACTTGCTGAGAGAGTTTTCGTTCCTCCGAACATTCGCCGTATGAATTTCTTCGCTGTCAAACAAAAGGGTCAAATGCAGACAGTGATATTCGAATAATGCAAAGTTTATGTTTGTCTCGAAGTTTTTGAAAAATGCGTTTTTTAGCAGAAAACTTTTCACAAGACAAGTTAACACAAGATTTAGAGCAAAGCCCTACAGGAGTCAGGATACCTTTTGTAACAGTATGCTTTCGAATTAACCCATGCTTCAATTAGGACTTTTGAAGGGTTGTAACGTGGCCTGGTTCACGGTTTAAGAAACAAAGGATAAAGGCTCAAAGTATATTTGTACCCACCCGCTCTTCGTGATGTCCTTCAACCTAAGCTCAGTTAACTGTGCGTCGCACTCTATTTTGAGTTTGGAACGACTTTTGGGTGATGGTTCACCAGTTCGAATTTGGGAGACAGTCATTATCTCCTTTTTCTTTTTTTTTCAACATTTTTCATGTTGTTGAGGATTCTGTAATGACCTCACTATTTTGATTTTGATTTGTTATCCCTAACTTTTGCCTGACTGTTACCGTTTTCGGGATTACTGTCAGCGGGATGCCCCAGCTTTCTTAAGCCTCCTTTATAGGTTCTGGCTCAGTGGGCTTTTCTCTTTTGAGAGATTGACTGTCTATGTGATAGGGAACCACCCTTGTCTTTTGATTCCGAAGGAACGCTTTCTTTTTTGACGTCGTTCGTTGTATTATGAACTGAGAGTTTGCGACTTCAATGCGCATTTTCTTTTGAATTAACCGAGATACTACCCTGCCCCAGGTTTATATCAAAGGTTTTGATCGTTTAGAACAGGAAACTCCTACTTCTTTGGCTCGAAGGGGTTGACTAGGGATTAACTTCCTTATAACTCCAGTGTTTGGGAATTGAAAGAAATGCCTGTACATCATCAGCAAGGTTTGTTCAAAAGCATACTGTATAAGATCACGGTATTGTTTCGTCATCCTCCCTCTAAAGGCTTGCAGCTTTTTATCAAGAGTCAAATATCAAAAAGAAAAGCATAAGAGTAGTGAAACGAATGGATGAATTCAAGACAAACATATGCAATGCATTAATGAAAACAGAGTTTAACATCAACAAATAATTGTTTGACAGCAAAAGAAATTACAACTTTGAAAAAAAAAAAAAAAAAAAAAAAGAAGCAAAAGTCTTTCAGGTTGAGCCTCGTCACTTCAAGCGGAGAACCCTTTAACGGAAGATCTTCATCTCGCCGTCTGGCATGAATTCCAGCACCCCAATGTCAATCAGATCTTGAATCTTGTTCTTCAGGGCCCAACAGTCGTTGGTACTGTGCCCCGGGCTGCAGGAGTGGTAAACACAGAATGCGTCGGGATTAAAGTGAGGAGAGGAGATGTTGAGCTTCTGAGGAGGGTCCTTTACGGTGAGCAAATCGACCTCCAACAGGCGCTTCAGTATGAAGAATGATGGTATTTCAGTCTCTGTAAACTGTCTTCCCGTCTTTTCTTGTTTACGCCGATTGCCCCGCTGACGCTGGCGAGGTTGTTGATGGGTTTGTGACCCTGAAGCTAGCAGAGGAGCTTTCCCCTTGTCTTCTTGAGTTGATGGAGGCTGAGCGGTGATTTGCTCTTCGACCTCAGATGTTTGCCCCAATTGGTTGTTTGGAAGCAGTTGGCGGACAAGAACTCTGAGTTCTTCTTGTCTTTGGGATAAGTCTTGGATGAGAGCCATCTGGCCCACCAACTGTCCCATCATTTGAGTCCTCAGTGTTGTCAGATCAAACTGCAGCTCCGCAATCTGATCACTCCTGGCATTGTTGGAACTCCCCAAGTCCTTGGTGAGGAGAGCTTTCATCTCTTCTTGCCCCAGAGACAAGTTCAGGAACATCTCCTACAGCTGAGCAGTCTGGTCTTGGATGTCTTTGAGAGACCGTTCTAGAGCCATCTCTTGCTGAAATAAACAGCAGGAGAGTAAGGAAACCTGAAAAAGGAAGGATTGTCAAAATGAAATGCATGATATGTGGATGCATGTTTTCAAGGATCTCTTGGGGTAAACACAAAAAAATGTTAGAGGTTGAACTCTGCTCTTGGATTGGAGATCTCTGCATCGGTGGACGTCCTTCCACGAGAATCAAGCTCACCATGTCGAGTGGGTCATAGCTACTGATTCAAGTTGTTGTTCTCGATCTTTGTTTGGAGAGCTTTGTGTTGGTGGATGTCTTTCCACGAGAATCAAGCTCACCATGTCGAGTGGGTCATAGCCACTGATTCAAGTTGTTGTACTTGAACTTTGACTGGATTGGTTAGAGGAGAGACCTCTTGCCCCTAGATAGACGTCTGGCTCAACGTAATCCTGCATCAACAGAACCCTCGAGATCCTTGAAATGGTTATTGAAAATGCTAGAATGCTATGGTATGATGTTATGATGTCATGTACATGTATGCGAAAAGCGAGCAATTGTATATACAGGCAAACAATATTCACACAAAGCACACAAGGCCTTAGGTTTAGGCTTGCATGAGGTTCAGGTACTACCCTCTTTCAGTTTGTTGGTTAAAACCTGTCCTATCAAAAGTAACCGGGTTCTAGAGGATCTCATATCATTGGCTACCCTCAATCGGTCATAACTCCAGCATCGCAACCTTTTCTCGCGGCCGGAACCATCTCGAGAGTTTAGCCTCAATGAGTGTAGCATACTGCTACTGTTCTAATGGCCAAGTTGGTCAATTAGGGTTCTAAGGTCAGTTGATGCTTCGCGACACCACGCGGCGGCCCCGTACTCTCCTTGACTGAACTCAAGGGTTACCGGTACACACCAAAGTGCCACATCAACGTAGCAGACTGCTTCAACCATGTCGGTATACCCCGCACAGTTCCCTCACAGCCTTGTTGCTACCTAAAAGGGTTTCCCCAGATCCGGGTTAGGATCTATAAAACTCCGATACAAAGCCCATAAATGTAAAGCAAACAAAGCAATCAATTGAAAGTAAAGGTGATCTAAACCCTAAGGTAACCCCACTTTTAGAATATCCCCAGCAGAGTCGCCAGTTCTGTGATACGGTGGGAGAACTGACTAGTGTTTTGCATTCGTATTCGCACTTGTGCGGTTAAGCAAGAGTCGCCACCGACTTTTTATTTTATCCTAAAGGAAAGGTTAAAAAAGCACAGCAAAAACCTTTTGAGATATTTCGTGGGTTCGGGGGGTAGATTATGAAAAGGGAAGGTATTAGCACCCTTTTCATCCATGGTTATCCATGGGCTCTTAGTTACTTGGTTTTTTAGATCACTTGCCTTGTTTTTCGATTGCTTTGAAAATGGTGTGTGTGTGAGTGCTTTTTTTGAAAATGTTTTGGAAAAAAGATGCCTTGTCTTAGGCAACTAATGTATTTGACTCGTGTTTGAGTGTTTTACAAAAGTGTGAATCTTTTCGAAAAGATGTTTTCAAATGTTTTTGAGAGTTTGTTTTGAAAGTGTTGTGGATTGTGGTTTTTGAAAAGAAGGCAAGTGTTTTTGCAAGTTTGATCTCAAGTAACTAAGAGTTTTGTCTACCCTATTGTACTCAAAGGTTTTTGTCATGTTTTAACCCCTTTTAACAATTTTGTTCCACCATTGAAATTGATGGACAATCTTGTGTTTAGGAAGTTTATTCGGGACGGGCGTGGGTCATCGTATGGACCATGAATGCAATGATGCCAAGTGTCTTTGGCAATTTTGCTTTGAAGGGACTATGATCATTCCGTTTAGGCAACACTTTGAGACTTATGATCATTTGATTTTGTTTTGCCAAAGATACTCGACGTGCAAACATGGCCCATTTTGGAAGGCAACATGTGGGATTACCCTAGAGGGTGCAAGTGTGATTGTATATTGATTACATGTATTTGTCTTGTATTAGGTTATCTAGCGTTTGATTTTATGTACATACAAACCCTAGGTCTAACCATGGTATAATTGGAAAGCTGTAAATTGCGGAATGTAAAATCTACGCTATTACAAAATAATGTCCGGGAGTGGGGGTATAAATGTACAAGGGGATGAGACTTATAGTACCCAATAATTTACAGCCAAATCGAATGTGCGATCAAAATGAATATCAAATATAAATGTAAGACAAACAAATGTGTATAGGGCAATGTGTTGTGTAAGTGTACAAGTGTATATGTGTAATTATTTACAAGTGCGAATTATGAAGTTGAATCGTATTAGGGTTTGACCTAGATAAATGTATTTTAAATGAATCTTTGATTTTTTTTGTATGTTTAATTATGTACAAAAGAAAAAAGAAAGTGTTTTGATTAAATGTTGTGAATTTAGAGAAAAAATGTATTGAATTGTTATGTATGAAAAAGAATGTTAACTAAAAGAGAGTTTCAATTTTAATTATGTATGAAAAAATGTATAATATGTACAAATATGTATTTTAATTAAAAAAAGTATTTTCAATTTAATTGTGTATGAAAAAGTTTATTATTTTTATGTACAAAAGTGTATTAATTAAAAAGATGTTTTAAACATATGATGAAAATGTATTTTATTCAAGTTAGTATTTTACAAGAAACAAAAAAAAGTAAACATTTGTTTATAAAATAAAATAAAAAAAGAGTTAGTATTTTACAAGAAATAAATAAAGAAGTAAATATTGTTTTTATAAAATAAAATAAAAAAGGTTAGTATTTTACAAGAAATAAATAAAGAAGTAAATATTGTTTTTATAAAATAAAAGAAAAAAGGTTAGTGTTTAATGGGCTTTGGGGTAATCAGAAAACGGGTCAGGCCCTTATCAAGCTTGAAACGAAATTAGGGTTAGGGAATTGGTTCAGTTTGGTAATGAACGTTTTAGGGTTAGCGAAGCAGCGACGGCGCGTTTGTCTTCTGATCACAGCTCCTGAGCGATTCCCCATCCGGCCACCAACGTCATCGTCCAACCCTCTCTTCCCTCCATGGCGCGGACTCAGCAATCTTGGTGCACGAGGTTTGGTTTTGATCTTTATATTCCTTTTTCTTTTATGAATTACATGCGTTGTTTTAGTTTGAACTTTGATTCTTAAACCTGTGATATTATGAGGTGGTGAAGAAAAAAGAGGGAGAAGAATGGCTACCTTCGTTCCTTGGAGATGGAGGAGAGGCGGAGGATGTGGAAGCGTTGAGGACGGCCGGAACAGTGAGGGAGACGCTTGCTCTTGGTGACCCTGGTAACTTTATCTGATTGATATTTTTCTAGGGTTTGATGATGTATACTGAGAACCCTGATATGTTCACTTCTTCATCTTCTTCTTCCACTATGTGTTGCCTTTGGATTGTTGGTTGCTTTCTTGGACGATTTGCCTATGTGTGCTTTGAGATGCCCAATGATGCTTGTACTGAGGGCTTAGGAATTGGTTTCGTGCTTGACAGTAGGTTTTGACAAGTTACGCTTTTGAGTTGTTGTTCTGAATGATTTGAGTTGCTTGCTAGCTCTTCCTCTCTCGTGTTGCCTAATTTAACGTGTTTCCTCCTCGCCCTATGATGAATCCAGCATTCTGAGGGTTTTTGTTGCCCTGGATATTGAGTTGCTTCTTTCTTCTTCTTCTTGAGAGGCTATATGCTTGTTTGTGTTGCCTAATTTAACATGTTTTTTCCTCGCCCCATGATGAATCCAAGATTCTGAGGGCTTGAAGGCTTGATGCCCTTTTTGGAGCTTTGAAGTTTTGAAAGGCCTTAAGCTTATCTTTTACAATGGCTGGCTTGATAACTTGAGGGATTATGTGTTTGGTTATGCTTGACAGTTTTAGTACTGGTATATTGCTTATCAGGTTTTTTGACAGGGAGTTTTGGCTTGAGATCCTGAGACTGATGCAGGTTGTATGTGTTTTATGTGTTATGTTGGGGGGGCCTGATGCAGGTTATCTGTTTCTTATCAGGTTTTTTGTGTGTTTGAAGGTTGAGGTTGTTAAACTGGTTCTGATTCACAGTTTGCAGGTTATGTGTGGTTTTGGACAGGTTCAGGTTTGATAGTTTTTGGTTATGACTTTTGCTTAGGCTGAACTGAGTTGTGTTTTCATGACTTATGGCTTGGGTTTGAGATATGTTATTTTTTTTTCTTGAAACTCAGGGGCTTGTGTTTGTATATATTTTCTTCTATCTCTCCTCACCTCTTTTTACTTCTTTTTACTGGCTTGCTGCTGAACTGAGTTTGTCCCTTTTTCTTCTATCCTAACCTCTCTTCTGTATTGGCTAGTGTGTTATGCAGAGTTGTGTGTTTTTGTATTTTTTCTGCTGTCCTACTGCCTATGCCTAACCAGAACCATGCTTCTATTATCTCTCTTTTCTCACTCATAGTACAGTTTAGAATTTTATATGATTATTATTCTGTACTTGCTCTGAAGGGGCCTTTGGGAAATGATGTTTAGCTTGCATAACACATCTTCTGCATCTCCTTTATCTCTCTTTTGACAGTTTGGATCTGACTTTGCATTTTGATATCTTTTCCAAAAATCTTCTTTTACAGCTTTTGAGTACTTTCTTGATTTTCTTTGAGTGGACTTTGGGCATTTTGACAGTAGCTTGCCTTTGCTTTGGATAGAAAGTTGAGATTGAATTTTTCAGTTTAGTTTGGATTTTGGATTTTGAATTTCTATGCAGCTTGAAATTTGTAACTTATGCATTTTTGACATTTGCATTCATGAATAAAAAATCTTCCCTCTCTGTGAACCGGGAGGAATCCCGTGATTTGCAGAGAGGGTCAACTGATCCCAGTTAGTGGCCCCTAATGATGAGCAATTTTAACTGTCTTTGCTATTAACTGCTTTCTGACTTTTCTTGTTTCTTTTTGCAGATAAAAATGGAGCACCGGAGCGGAGTGAAGAATGAAGAATATTAGAAAATAGGATAGTTTTAATTTTATGTAATATTTAAATTAATGTATATCATTGTTCATAATTTAAATTATAAACAACAATTTGTACAAATAATTCAATTATTCAATAAAATCTAAATTATCCAATTAATTCCAATTTTCTTTATTGTTTATTTATTTATTTAAAATTCTTAGAATTAAAACAATTGAAAAATAAATTTCAATCATTCAATTTTTTTAGAATAATAAATAACTTAAATAATAACAATATTGGTCAATTAAAACCGTCTTATTCAACACCCAAAGCAAAGCAGCAGTCAATCCAAGTAGACTGATCAAACGCGTAAACACTGTGAATCCAATACTGCACATATCTTTTGACTGATGAATTCAAACCAATTGCCTCCTCTTACTGATTTGTCATAAACACTGATTCTTTGCAAGTACTGTAAATCCAAACTGCACACCTTCTTTGACTGGCCCAAACAAAACTGAATTTACACCACTGTCTCTTTTGCTGATTAAACCAAGATAACGCGAATTTTAATCCGAATCTTGAAATAAACCGCAAAGCGCTGTGGAATTTAAATTCTTCTGAGAATATGCCCATAAAACCCTAATTCCCGATTAAATGCCAAATCACGCTCGCTTGATCAAAATTGAACCAAAAATCAACCAAACCCTAAGCCCACTGTATGAAACAATTCAGAGCTCTGAAAATCAGTAAAAACCCTAGTTTTGCTTGACTGTCAAGAAAAGTCCGTTTGTCCGATCCTTGAGCCAGTTTGAAAAGTCAGGAAATGTTTGAAGCTGATATTTATTGGGGAAAAATGCGAGGGAAAATTTTGGGGTACAACACCCAAGTCTCCGAAATCCAAACCAGGCACTTGCTGAATTTCCATGGCGTTCAGACGGTCTTCCAACTGCTTGTATCTGTCTTCAGCCGGAGGATACTGTTCCTCATTAAAATCAGTCTCATTGTCAGAGACCACCGGACTTGGAGCCCTTCCCCCCTGGGGACTGTCTTTGCCTACAGAAGAACCAGCTTCCTCATTCTGCAGTGTGTTACCAAACCTCCGGCCCGAGTTGAAAAGAACATATCTCTTCTTCTTCTTCTCCTTCTTCAGGAGCAAAGCCTTCAGCTCTTCTTGACCTTGAGCCAAACCCATGATCAGCTCCTGAAATTATGCGTTCTGCGCCTGAAGGGCCTTGATAGACAGCTCGGTAGATGATTCAGGGTTCATGATGTTGAAATAAACAGCGAAGAACGGTAAGCAACCTGAAAAGAAGAGTACCTGCTATGCACATGATGAATGATATGTGTTTATGCAATGCATTCAAGGGTTCGAAAATTCAAATTTGTTGTAGACAAAAAGGAACACACGTTATCATTAAGGAAATAATTGTTCAGTACATCAAAGCCTCATAGGCACACATTACAAAGAAAATCAATCCCAAAAGACACTACGCATCCTCTTTGGAGCAATGTAGGTGTTGAGATTCTTCTCCTCGTGCAGTAGGCGGGTGAGCTCCAAGACCTTCTTTTCACTAGCATGTAGACTGGTCTCCAGAGAATTCTGTTCTTCCTTAAGCTGGATCCAGCTCTTCTGCATCTCTTCCCAGGACGTGGGCATGTCAGGATGTTGAATGGTGTAGGACACCTCTCCTTCTAAGACTGGCTCCTTGATCACCGGGAGAACATGAGGATATGGCATCACTAACTTCTGGGAGCGGGCTCGTACCCACTTGAGATAAGGTTCCAATGGGATGGAGTTCCTGTGCCCCAGGGTCTTGCTGTCTATCCTACCTGGCATCCTCCAAGCTCTGATAAATCTCTGGCGAAGTCCTTGTGCATCGTTGTCGAAGTCAAAAAATATGTCAGGAATTAACATGTCATGAGGGCCGTCCCTCCGAGCATAACCAAACTGTCTCCAAGCCAGGCACGGGTTGTAAGTAATACCTCCTCTGATTCCAAGTAAAGGAACATTAGGGTACTCCCCGCAACGATCAATGATAGTGACATCCTCTCTGGACCGAGAGCACCAATGTATATCAGCATGTGTAAGAGTCATCAATCGTTGTGACCATCTCAAACCCCGCTCGTTCTTCAAAACTGATTGTGGAAGGTGCGAAATAAACCACCTTCCCAGGAGAGGAGTGAAGCACATAAGAACACCTCTTTTTCTCATGGTTCGAGTGTAACATGAGTGAAGGATGTCCCCAAGCAGCGTAGGTATAGGATTCCTGGACATGAAGATCTGGACAACACTGATATCTATAAGCTGATCTGGATTAGGGAACAACACCAAACCATAGACAAGGAGGGCCACAACTTCTTCAAAAGCTTGTAGGTCAAGGGAGTTCCAACATTCTTGGGCCTTCTCAAACAGAAACCTGGCTAAGAACCCTTTGATACCACTTCTGACTTCCCAATGTCCCTTGAGGTCAGATGATTGTAGGTGTAAGGCTTTAGCAATCTCTTCAAGCTTGGGTTCCTTTTCCGTACCGTTGTAGGGTAGTTGACTAAGGATAGGGATCTTCAGAATCCGGGAGAACTCTTCCAATGTAGGTACCAGTTGATAATCCAGGAAAGTAAAACAGTGGTACAAAGGGTCAAAGAATTGGAACAGGACCTTTATCATATCCTCCTCAATGTTGGTGTTGACCAAGCTGATGAGTCTTCCATGTCTTTCACTGAATGAAGAGCTCTCGGGAATCCTGGATATAAGCTCCTTAAGCTGAGGAGGGATCCTTACAAGGCTGATCTGAATTGTCTTTCTGCGAACAGTTTCCATGTCCTACAAAACAAGAACAAAGATGAAGATTCGAACCCCTGAAATGGTTAGTCAATGCATATGATGTTGTATGATGTCATGATGCTATGATTAAACACACCACAAATATTCACAAGAAGCAAACATGGTAAGGCACACAAGTCACACAAGACAAGCCCTTAGGGTTTAGGCCAGCATGGAGTTTGGGGTACTGCCCTCTTGAAGTTGGTGGGCTCAACCTGTCCTATCAGAAGTAACCGGGTTCTAAGGGTCCCAATATCACTGGATTGCTTTCATTGTTCATCGTTTCGATTTAGCCACTGAACTGGCGACCGAAATATTCCAGGAAAGCAACCCTCAATTGAGTGTAGTATCGAGTATCAACCAACCTCGGACTGCACCAAAGTCAATTATCTCACTACCCTAAAGAGGCCAAGATAGTTCAATTAAGATTCCTAAGGTCAGTTGATGCTTCACGACACCATGCGGCGACCCCGTACTCTCCTTGATTGAACTCAAGGGTTACCGGTACACACCAAAGTGCCACATCAACGTAGCAGACTGTTTCAACCATGTCGGTATACCCCGCACAGTTCCCTCACAGCCTTGTTGCTACTTTCTAAGAAGGTATCCCCAGATCCGGGTTAGGATCTATAGAACTCCCAAGACAGTCCCACAATAATAAAGCAAACAAAGCACAACAATTGAAAACACAATTATGAACTATCCTAAGGTACACCTCACTTTATAAGTAAGTCCCCAGCAGAGTCGCCAGTTCTGTGATCGGTGGATCTGGAACTGACTGTTTAACGCTGGTTTGCGAAATGTCGCGGAAGCAAGAGTCGCCACCGTCTTTTATTTTCTCCAACATGGAAAGGACAAAAGCACAGAAAAATTCCTAATGAGATAGTTTCTCGGTTCGGGAGGTAGATTTATAGAAAGGGAAGGTGTTAGCACCCTTTCTATCCATGGTTATCCATGGGCTCTTAGATACTTGCTCATTGTGTTTTCAAAAGTGTTTGTTTGCTTTTCAATCGTGAGTGGGTTTGAAAAAGTTTCGTTTAAAATTTCAGATCGACTCTTGTATCAGTCCTCAAGAGTGTTTGAAAAATTGTATTTTGAAAGCTTTTTGAAAAGTGTCGGTGTGAAAAGAAGTTTTTGATTTGTTTTGAATTAGAGCAAGTATCTACGAGTCATCTACCTACCCTAAGGAATTAGGCTATGTAAATTTCCTTAAGGTAGTGCCATCCCACCATTGAGAGGTAGGTAGCACCACCGTTGGAGGTGTTCGGGTCAATTCGTTTTTAGGGACAGTGTGGTCACCAGAGCAACAGTAGGACACCTTAGAAGCTACCCCCATGCCATGTTCATGGACATGAGGACTTACTAAAACGTCCTATACTCGACGACCACGTTTCGAGGGGCAAGGCAACAGGGAGGTGTACCCTAAGAGTGGTGTGTGAATTTGTTTGTTGTTTTCAGTTATGTTTTGTCTTGTCATGCTTTTGGTGATCTACGCTTTGATTTTATTTGGGCCATTCATTCTTTCATGTGATTAGCAGTTTAAAGGTGCGGAAATTAAAATGCGGAAAATAAAGGTCCTACGCTATTACAAGGCGCGGGTCTATACATCGCCAAATTAACAAAGACCCGATTTGAATAAAAATGCGGAAAATAAAGGTCCTAATTACTATTACAAAGCTTTGGGACAATTACATAAGATTTAAAACAAAAAGATAAAGACAAACGCGCGAAAAGAAATTAGAGTCGAAGATGCGAGGGCGTTGGACCCTTTAAAGAAATTAAATTGAAATTACAAATTAATTAATGATTGAATAAAGAAAAGAAATTGTTTTTTATGTTTTTTTGTATTTAAAGGAGATAAAGAGAATTAATTAAAATTTGAAATTAAATAAAACCCTAATTCTAAGTTTGTTTTTAATTATTAAAAAAATGTTTAAGTTTTGACTTAATTTACACTAATTATTTAATTACAAGTTTATTTACAAAATTAATTAATAATTATTAATAATAATAATAAGAACTTATTTATTAAGAAAAAGAATAAAAATGCTAAAAACCCTAATTTCTACATTTTTTAGTTATTAAGAAAACATTAAAATTGAAAACCTAAATTAATTATTGCATTTATTTACAAAAAATATTAATGCATTAAATATTAAATAAACATTTTTTGTGTTTTTTATTATTTCTGATTTTTTGTATTATGAAAATTGAAATTCTGGTGTATGCCAGTCTTCAGATGTTATACTCAATGTCTAGACATCTGATATGACATAATAAATACACTGCAAGGTAGATACCCAATTTTTCGTGATTCAGTACTAAAGAATAACAGAAACACAGTTTATCCAAGCTGTGCCAGATATACTTTGAAGGTGCAGAGGATAGAACAACGATGTACCTAGTTCAGTTCATCTGTTGCACATGATCAGCAGAGAGCAAACAACCTTCACAGTTCTGTTTCTCCTGCACAAATATCAGCATGATGTCTTAACATGTTCTGAGACATCATCTGTTACAACATTACAGTTTTACCTTGATATATAACAGACAGAATTATAAAGTGCTGAAGGTAAAAACACAAATCAGTTGTTGACCCAGTTCGGTGAAACACACCTACTCTGGGGACATACCAAGCCAGGAAGAAGATCCACTATCAGCAATACTAATTCAGGACTAAACTTCACAAGTTCCCATCCCTCACTTAATCATTTACCCAGTGCAACCTATACCTAGGAACTCCTAGATAGAAACCTACCAGTTTCCATTCCTATTGCCACAACAACAGAAGTCTTACTCCTACTCAAGAAGTAGTGCCCTCCCACTTGGTTTCCTACATTACAATGAATATGAAGTAATGCATAAATACTTAGACTTGCTTCATAGCTTCGTCCAAGAACACTCAAACTCTTACCTACAGGTATCGAGTTACACACATGGTAACCTTGCCACAGACGGACAGGTTTACCTAACAGAACACCCCCAATGTTACAGTCTATGAGACTTCCAAACCCTAGGTTACAATCTGCTATTTATAACCTATTACCCAACTGGATTTGGGCCTTCAAAATCTCAGCAAGCTTTTCTCCTTGCTGTTACAACTCAGCAACAAACTTCTGCTATAATCAAGGTCTTCAATCTTCTAGTTCCTAAAATATCTCCATATTTAGAAACAATATTTTCTTCAAATATTCTGATTGATTCTTGATTGATCTTAAGTTGATTCTCCATAATAAACGCCACATATATTCTCAGAGTATTTAAGTACCAGAACTGTTACCAATTCCGTTGACGTGATGTCAAGTCAGGTGTCATGACATTACATCTAACATGTTGTCCTAGATGTTGAACTTCTTCAACACAACAAATAACCTCTTTCATAATTTAGATCACTTAAAATAGTTAGGTTACAAGTCACAGCTGTTACAAACATTCAACATATAACATAGTTAACTAATATTAACTTAATTTCAGGCGCGATGTCATATGCTGATGTTGTGACATCTTACATAACATGTTGGTCCAAATGTTGAACTTCTTCAACCTAACATATTAAAACAACAGAGGGAATATGGGTAAACTTGCTTTCTTATTTGTTTTACAAATGAAGCCAACTCTCCAGCCAGGGCACTTACAATCTCCCCCTTTGGCAAATTTTGGCTAAAACAAATAAGTGCAAGTTGCATTTTGGGACCAGGCCACAACACAGTTGAGATGTTACAACATCTTGTCCAACATCTTCTTTGCAGAGGCTGATGTCCTTTGAGCAAACAACAAACCTCTATCCCTCATCTGTGAGCCACTCCAAGCCATCGATGGCCCAAGAGGATTTCTTTTCTCAAGATTATTGTTGATAATCTTGATACTGATTACTTGTGATCATGTAACTCAGATCACAAGTCACAACTATCCTCTTAACTAAGAACACAAGACACAAACAAATTCACTTAGTTAGAGCGTTCCATTCAGCATGTTGTACATTGCCGTCTGTTGCTTTCACCTGAGTCTCGCCTGAGTCTGGGTCTGGGTCCCTATCTTTCTCCCCCTTTTTGGCCAGAATTTGACAAAGACTGCCCATACAGATCCATACCCAAGCACAATTTTCCCAGATGCTAACAAACTTCATATTGCTGAAACCCTCTGATGCAGAGAAAGAATAGAGAGAGTCTTCATAAATAATGCAACTTTGGCATAGATAGTAACGATCTTGGTACTTTACTCTGACAGTTTCAGTACCCTAGGACTGGTTTTAATGCAGGTACCTACCCTTGGGTTTGACCCTTTGACCATTGTCAGGATGAAGTATGTCTTGCCCTTTTTAAAACAGACATTTGTCTTTTAGAACCGACTACTCCCTTTATGTACTTGTCTTAGGAACCGACTACTCTCTGCCTCAGTTATATAATACCTTTATTAGATGACAAGTTATCACCTAAACATTCCAGCTCACTAAACTGCTTCATAATGAGACACAACCGCCTTGTTTTCTTAGTAGATGAAAACACACTCAAATCCTATGTCGTCATACATTCTGCTATTTTCATATTAGCAGTTTGAAACCATTCCATTTTCACAAAGAGGATGGTTACTCCCTCTGAGTCATACAGCTGTACACACATGGGTTTATTAATAATAATCCACATTTCATCCAATTTTCCTCCTGTCTGTAGTTTTAGAGGAAATTAGGAACAATGTCATTAGCCAATGTGATGACATTCGGTCAGACATAGTCCTCTTCAGTCTTGAACACATCATCCCAATAGTTAATAAGGTGCCACACTTTATATCCTACGAGTTTGATGAAGACCTTTCGTACAAACCAATACTCCCCCTGTTAGGGACAATCACTTCTCCTCATGGAAACAAGTAGGTCACATTCAATACTCAGTTGGACCTTCAAGACAACTTCTGATTCAAAGTAAATAAGACCCCTTGATGAATGGAAAACATAAGACGCATCTTCATGTCTTCAAGAGCGCACCCTTTGTTCAACAATATTGGTTGAACGCATTCATACTCTGAATCAAACTTTCTCGATAATAATCAGCTGCCACATGTTGATTATCTTGATTCTCTGAATCCACTGCTGAGATAGACCAAATGCCACTGTTTGATTATCTCCTTCATGAATCCTCATCTGAAAAAATCAAATGCCACCTTTTGACTTCTCCATGTTTATCAGACTTCTCCCAAAGATATTCTGATCTTCCAATTGAAATTTGAACTTCAAGCTACAAGTTATCACAAAAGGCTTAGATACACTAAGGCAGGAACATGTAACATCTTCTCCACCCAACAACTCCAAAGAGCTGCAAAGAGACGATCTTTTTGAAGTATCCAACCTTCAACTTCGTAGATCATCCTATCTTAAGTTGATGTGCCACTTCACCAACCAAGAATCTGATGTTGAACCAAATGTCACAACATTATGTTATAACATCTAGTTGTTGAATTCAGCTCCTTCTCTAATTTACTTCCTTACCTAGATCAGAACCAGACTGATCCAAGTAACCATCATCAAGATTATGATGTCTTCGAGTCTGAACACGTTTCCAGGGAACCTTTTCAAGGATCAAATGATTTTGCTGTCACCAAAGAGATAGCTCTAAAGCATCACTCTTCCTGTGATTCTTCACAGGGTCTAGAAGAAGGAATGTTCCCACATCTTTAAGAACATCAGTTATCTTGAACTCCAAAGATAATCAATTAAATACTTGTACTTGTCACGAATAGCAATTGATTATAAATCCTTCCCATTATCCTGTAAGATACTTTCACCATTTGAGTACTTTGACATACTCTTCGTGTGTTAATATCTTCTTCTTGCAAGCACTTTCAAAAAGTTGAGATATCTAGGTTCTCTGAACAAACTCTACTCACCTTAACAGATTTGAAACTCCTACCAGATCAGATTCATCCTTAGGAATGAGAGAGATGAATCCTTCCTTGCAAATATGTCACACAGCACCCAGAACCCATGTGACATAGGTCAACAGCCAGCTAAACACCAGGCTGAACTAATGTGAGGAGGTTAACCAAATCTCCCCCTCAAACTACCAATCATGGAAGCTCCACACAAAATATCCATGCATTGTACACAAATGTCTCGACATGACATATGACATCCCTACCAGATTCAAGTAACTCCAAGAGTTATACCTGTTCATACTCCAATCACACCAATCAGACTTCAGCTGACCTTAAGTACTTCAGAGAAGACAACAACACCAATCATCAGCAGATATGTATTGCCAGAACATACTACCTTAACCAAATTCTGAGTCTTCAAATTCTCACATCTTGAAAGATCTTCCACTTCTAATCATGAAGTTTAAATGACAAGATTCATGATCCCAATCTACTTCTATGAAGGAGCGATAATGCTGCACCATTATTGACTTTTATTAACCAATGAGCCTGTCTTTCTTCACACCATAGTACTCCAGGGAACAACTGCTCAACCCTGATCAATGTCACATCTCAACCAGCTTCACTTCTAGAGTTCTGACTCCACACAGACATAGTTGACTCTACCATTGTCAACTTTGCACACACAGATGTCTCCTCTTCCAGGTCAGGAGTAGGTCCCAAACAAAAGTATCTCTTTGTTTGACACCCAAAACATATGCTCTTCAACTAGTAGTTGCATACATTCTGAACGAAGAACGTCTTCATGAGTGGACTTGAGAGGACTCAAGTATCGGTGACATTTTCAATAGCTTATGTTGAATTCTTGAATACAGTAGCCTTCAATCCACAAGAGGGGAAACACATCAGAGCTTGAGTTTTGCCAAGTATTACACAGCGGAAGAACATAATACAACTCAATCTCTGCACACACACTTTAGTCGTACACAAATCCTAGGTTTGAAAATAAATCAAACCTAGAGCAGCTACCACACAACCAGGCCAAATGCCAATCACACAGTTCCTGTCATGAATAGTCCATCCTCCTACTTTAAGGGACCATTCAGGGAAATAATAAACCTTTCCAGGTTACAATCTCCAGTACTAAGATTGACCTTGCAGATACCAGAAAGTATCACCCATGAATCTCATCCAGAAACAGAACAGGATACCTGCTTTGATACCAATTGAAATTCTGGTGTATGCCAGTCTTCAGATGTTATACTCAATGTCTAGACATCTGATATGACATAATAAATACACTGCAAGGTAGATACCCAATTTTTCGTGATTCAGTACTAAAGAATAACAGAAGCACAATTTATCCAAGCTGTGCCAGATATACTTTGAAGGTGCAGAGGATAGAACAACGATGTACCTAGTTCAGTTCATCTGTTGCACATGATCAGCAGAGAGCAAACAACCTTCACAGTTCTGTTTCTCCTGCACAGATATCAGCATGATGTCTTAACATGTTCTGAGACATCATCTGTTACAACATTACAGTTTTACCTTGATATATAACAGACAGAATTATAAAGTGCTGAAGGTAAAAACACAAATCAGTTGTTGACCCAGTTCGGTGAAACACACCTACTCTGGGGGCATACCAAGCCAGGAAGAAGATCCACTATCAGCAATACTAATTCAGGACTAAACTTCACAAGTTCCCATCCCTCACTTAATCATTTACCCAGTGCAACCTATACCTAGGAACTCCTAGATAGAAACCTACCAGTTTCCATTCCTATTGCCACAACAACAGAAGTCTTACTCCTACTCAAGAAGTAGTGCCCTCCCACTTGGTTTCCTACATTACAATGAATATGAAGTAATGCATAAATACTTAGACTTGCTTCATAGCTTCGTCCAAGAACACTCAAACTCTTACCTACAGGTATCGAGTTACACACATGGTAACCTTGCCACAGACGGACAGGTTTACCTAACAGAACACCCCCAATGTTACAGTCTATGAGACTTCCAAACCCTAGGTTACAATCTGCTATTTATAACCTATTACCCAACTGGATTTGGGCCTTCAAAATCTCAGCAAGCTTTTCTCCTTGCTGTTACAACTCAGCAACAAACTTCTGCTATAATCAAGGTCTTCAATCTTCTAGTTCCTAAAATATCTCCATATTTAGAAACAATATTTTCTTCAAATATTCTGATTGATTCTTGATTGATCTTAACTTGATTCTCCATAAGAAACGCCACATATATTCTCAGAGTATTTAAGTACCAGAACTGTAACTGAATTACCAATTCCGTTGACGTGATGTCAAGTCAGGTGTCATGACATTACATCTAACATGTTGTCCTAGATGTTGAACTTCTTCAACACAACAAATAACCTCTTTCATAATTTAGATCACTTAAAATAGTTAGGTTACAAGTCACAGCTGTTACAAACATTCAACATATAACATAGTTAACTAATATTAACTTAATTTCAGGCGCGATGTCATATGCTGATGTTGTGACATCTTACATAACATGTTGGTCCAGATGTTGAACTTCTTCAACCCAACATATTAAAACAACAGAGGGAATATGGGTAAACTTGCTTTCTTATTTGTTTTACAAATGAAGCCAACTCTCCAGCCAGGGCACTTACAAAAATTATTTTGGTGAATTAATTAAAACAATAAAACAAATTAAAAAGAATAAAAAGGGAAAAAATAATAAAAGAAAAAGAATAAAAAGATTGAGCAAACCCTGGGGGTGTCTGGACCCAAAGGGAGGTCTTTGAAGCAATCAGGCCCACTGCAATCCAGGCCTTTGTTGACTTTTTGTGATTGTGTATGGAGTATTTGACTAGCGCGCATGATGGACCTCGCATCCTGACCCTTGGATTGATCTCCTGGGACATTTGGCAAGCACAAGCGTTGGGTGTATGATAGACCACTGGAGAGAAGCAATACCTGAACACGTTACGAGAAAAAATATTGAGAATATGGGGGGACCTGGGAATCGAACCCAGGTCCTAATGCTTGCAACTATCCCTTTCCACCAACTGAGCCAGTGCGTCTATTCGTTATTATAATGGAACGTGATCATTATATGTGAAAAGTGCAATTATTCTGGAACAAAAGAAAAATCGCGCCAATTATTTGAACCCTCCTATCACCTGAGGACACGTCCATCTTCTTCCTCATATTTCCTGTAAATAGAAAGCAAATAGTGGGGGTTTTAAACCCCCACTAACTACAATGCACAAAAATAACGATTAGAGCATGGTTAATTATAAAAAGGGCGCGAGTAGTCCAATTGTTTCGTCTGGACGTCCTGATTCTATTGGTACTAGTTTGGATGGCCAATTTTTCCAGATGAGGAAAGCCCCAATTCAAAGCTTATGCAACCCTAGCAATCGTTAATGGTGAATCGTGATACATGCAATATTAATCCAATTGAGTTATGTCATTAGCTTCAGAAGGTCCATGTTGGTGTAAATCAACATTAAAAACGTATGACCAATGCACGTAAATTCAAATACGAATATGAAATATTTTATGAACAGGGTGACTCGGTTATACCAATTCCTTGAGTATGGAGGCTGGAAAGGTATTGAGACACGTTCAGGAAGGTCCCAGCAAGCGTTTGGAATACTTTTTGAGCTTTGAATCACACTGCAACTATGAAAACAGTTCCTCACTTTTTGTCAAAAAATGCAAGTTTTGTTCTTGATCTTGGGCACAGCTTCCTGTGTCCTTAGCATTAGGTTTATGTTTGCATATGTATGTGAAAGGAATTAGGTCAGAAAAACCAAGCCCAAAGCCTCTGCATTGATGACTTTAAATATTTGATTTTCCATGATCTTTTTCAATCTTTTTCATGCCTTTCTTATGCCAATCCTTGCAAATCATATTGAATCTTTCCTTATTGAATGGTGCACTAAATATTGAGTGAATTCTATGCACAAAAAGATTTGAAAAGTATGATTTAGTATTTTTCTCATAATTAATTTCAATTAATTGAATTAATAAGATTAAAAATTCAATTAATTAATTAAAAATAAGAAAATAACTCCCTTTAAAGTCAATGGGTCGTGCATGGCCTTTGGGTGATGATTCATGGAAGAAATTGAGGCCCATTAGCAATTTTGAGGCATTTGAAGCAAAGTTGACTTTTCAAAATTCCCAAACATTTCCAAACTTCCACAAGGCATATCTTGCTCAATTTTTAAGCTTTGATCTTGTTCTTGGACATTTTGGAAAGTTCTTGAAGTCTTCTAACCAATTCCTTTGGTCGCATGTCATTTTGAGTTACCAATCTCAAGTTATGGTCTTTGACTTAAAGTGCCTTTTTGTTGACTTTTGAAAATGACCTATAATGTTGAGCTTGATAATTTTTTGTGAGAGCATTTCTTGGACTTGAAGTGTGAAGATGAGTTGTAGGAAATTTCATTCTCTTCAAAATGAGCTTTGGATGGAATTTTTCTGATAAACCATGTGGAAGTTATGCCCTAGTCAATTTGCAGTTGACTTTTTCAACTGTCCAAAAATAGAAACTTTTGCATCTTGAGACTTTTTGTGCCATGCCTTGAGAATCATGATCAAGAATTGATCAAATGATGTTTGTGGCTTCAAAATAAGATGTTGACCAAAATTTTTGACTTTTGACTGTCAAATGACCATTTTGCCCCTGCAGTTGACTGTGAAGCAATTAGGGTTTTTGACTGTGCAATTTGATGCTGTGAGTCTTGAAACTTGGCATATGGATGCTTGACAATGTTTATAGGCATGTGGAACTTGTTTGGACCCTTGGAAACTTCAATTTCTTTGCCAGAACCAAAACCCTAATTTTTGACTGTTAGGAGGCCATTGGACTGTGCAACCTTTGGGAGATTTTGAAGCATGCTCTTAGCAAATCTTGAAGAAAAATGGGAGGGAAAATTTTGGGGTACAACAAAAAGGCACTCGACAAAGTCGAGGTTTATTATCAAAGCGGTTCGAGTTTAAAAACAAAGAAGATTTTGAAAGAAGATGAGAAGGTTTTTTAAAATTAAAGAAGATGAGAGGAGATGAAGAGGCTATCCTAAAGCATAAGGTAAAAGCTAAGGAAGAGAACCGTCTAACCAACATGAAGTCGATACTTGACATTATAAGCCAATGTAGAATTCCCTTTCTTTGGAGTGAAATAAAGCAAGAAAAGATACTAGACCTCTTGAGAGAATCAAACTTCAAGTGTATTTAGTCTTCGCAAAAATTGGGCAGAGTAACGGCTGTATACGGGTGAATTCCAGATTACAAACAAAGTATGTAATCACAATAACCTGCACACAAAACAAACAAACAACCCAATGTCTTGAGGTAAACCTCAAGAACTCCAGACAAAATATCAAATAAAGTCACAAAGTCTCCAAGATAGGCCAATGTCTCTAATCCTAAGTCCAAGAAGTCCATCACTCCATAATGCAAAGGATAATAACCATGTAGTCCCAGTATCATTAATGATTTTTATGGTTCATGTTGATTATTAGGTGTCTTTAAAAATAAAGAAAAGCTCAAGTGAGCAAAATAAAAATGACATAAAAGTAAATGCTCAAGTGAGCAAAGATGAAAATATCATGAAATGTAAAATGCTAAAAGTAAATGGTACATAAAGCATGAAAATAAAAGCGTAAAGTAAAGTTAATTGTTAGTAATTAGTGGTTAGTTGGATGACCATCTTGAAACTTGAATTTGGAACTCATTAGAGGATTGGTAGAACCAAAGCCTCCACACAACAAGTTGCATTTGCTTTTTGTCAAGTATATCATCCATTTTGGAATTCTCACAAGGCAACATGTAATGATCAACGATGTTTAAGTGATCCGCAGTGACCAAAGGTGTTGTAGATCCATTAGAGGATTGGTAGAACCAAAGCCTCCACACAATGAATCTCAAGGTTATTGGATCAAAGAGATCAAATTAACATACTTGGGCTTACAATCATAAGTTTAGGCCACGAATGATCATTTATTCTAATCGGGACAAAATTTAGCCTATGTTAAGCAATCGTAAGTGGACTTATGTAGAAGTCACACCTATTTTGAGGCCGGTCAATAGAAATCTATGTACTTCATGTTTGGATAAATGATATAGAGATCACCATCCCTTAACATGTAGCACAATTAAAAAAGAAAGGGATAAGATGAAGAGGGAGGGGAATGATAAGCTAATTTGGATCACCATTTCAAAATTCTTTCATCTTTAAATTCAACCACTCCTCTAGATGGATTAAAGCACTAAACATATCATTAATTCAAAGCACCAAAAATGAATTAAATAATTCACTCTTAGGTAAATTTGAATTTATGAACATTTATCCAACTTCATCTACATCACAAAGTCCATTGAGTTTAAAGACAAATTGGACATTTAAAATTGCAATCCAAACCAACAATCAAAAGGAGTGAGTAGAAAAATCATTTTGGATCAAAGCTGCCCCAAAACAAGGCAAAAAAAGCATTCTGTCCATGTGTAAATCGATTGAACTATTGTGTAAATCGATTTACACAGTACAGTTTTCAAAAATCTGCGTGAAATTTCTTCTGTGCAATCGATTGCACTACAGTGCAAATCGATTGCACACAATAACAGTAGCAAAAACAGCATTTTAAAAGGGCAATTTCTTGTTCAAACATTCCATCAAACACCTCATGATCATGGATCCACTTGAGCACGAAAATTCCATCAAATTATGAGAAAATAACACCATTGAAATCACAAAATAATGCTCAAAGAATCAATCCCAAAGATCACCAAGAGATCACATTGTGAAAGATGAATTATCCAACTTACCAAAGGTAGATCTAGAGAATTATCAAAAACAACTTCAAGAATTTGCTTCAATTCAACCACAAGAATCAATTGACCAAGCTTGGATGTAGAGAATTGATGGAGAAAAAGTGTTTGGATGAAGGTTTAGCTCAAAGATTAGTAAGCTTCAATGCAAAGCTTACTAACTTTTTGAAAATGGAGCTTTGAGTGAATTTGGTAGATGGAGAGAATTGAGAGATTTTTTAGCAAGGTGGATTTGGCTATCAAAAGCTTGAAATTTGAATGAAATGAGAGCTCTATTTATAGAGTTTTAGGATTGGGATTAGTGGTAATTTGGTAATTGATTCTTGGAGTCAAAATTTTAATTAATGATAACTCTTTCAAAAATTAGAGCCAAAATTTGAATTAATGATAATTCTTTCAAATATTTGAGCCAAATTTTGAATTAATGATAATTCTTTTTAAAAATGAAAGATTGGCACTAAAATTTGAATTAATGATACATCTTTCAAAAGTGAAGGAAAATTGGAGCCAAAACTTGACAAGTTTAAAATGCTGATTTTTTTTAATTTTCACGTTGTGCAATTGATTGCACTACAGTGCAAATCGATTGCACATTGTATTTTTTTAAAAATGGCACAAAATACACTATGTGCAATCGATTGCACTTTAAGAGCAATCGATTGCATCAGTGAAAAAAAATGAAAATTTTTAATTCTTTTTCTTTGCAAAATAGAGATTTTAGGAAAATAATACCAGAAATCCTTATTTGTCAGATGCTTCGACTTGGTACCTACAAAAAAAAATATACAAAGACAAAGACAAATAAGGAAAATAATACCAGAAATCCTTATTTGTCAGACATATACAAAATACACAACCAAGTTGCTTGGAGATTCCTCAAGAGAAAACTTAAAGATAGGAAAAAAGAGGAAGAACCAACCCTAATGTGATCTTGTTATGACCGAGTTGATATGATATGATATGGGAATCTTAGGGGCAAAAATTGGGGTACAACAGCTGCCCTTATTTAAATGTCTTCTATCCGAAGATACGAAGGTTACAAATCTTCGTGTCGACGCGATTGAAGATACTTCAATATAAAACAAGCCCTATTTTTGTCTCTAAGATGCCATGCAATGCTTATGATTATGGATGCATATGAACATAACAAAAGAGACACAAAGTAACACTGGGGATGCCACAAAAATGAAGAAACAAAGGAGCAACCCCACCAGGAAAATAAATCATTGGTGAACAAAAGACATGACTCTATTGGTGTAAAACCCAAAGAAGAGATAAGGTAGCATCAGCTCAAATATTGAGGAAAAAGTAAAGAATGATAACAATCGACAGATAACTATGAACTACCAACTCAATGGATGAAGGAAGAAAAGTAATAAGATACCGGCTCACAGATGACGGTGAAATACCAACTCAATAGTTGAAGGTAAAAGATAAAGAAGATACCGACTCACAGATGACGGTGAAATACCAACTCAATAGATGAAGGTAAAGAGAAAAAGATACACCGACTCACAGATGACGGTAAAATACCAACTCAATAGATGAAGGTAAAGAGAAAAAGATACACCGACTCATAAATGACGGTGAAATACCAACTCAATAGTTAAAGGTAGAGAGAAAATATATCATGCCATCGCCGTTCACTGACGAGGAACCACCATCGTTCACTGATGATAGCAAAAAGATAAGAAACACCAACGTTCACTGCCGATGCACTACCAACGTTCACTGAAGGTAGATTTTGAAAATATCATACCATCACCGTCCACTGACGAGGAACCACCACCGTTCACTGATGATAGAAAAAAGATAAGAAACACCGACGTTCACTGCCGATGCACTACCAACGTTTATTGAAGGTAGATTTTGAAAATATCATGTTTTCCCCAAAATCCTGGTGTTCCACCTAGAACAGGTCTTAACTTCTTATTTAACCAAGGAACTCTACCTGGAAAGGGTAATATGTAAGCTTATCTCAAATAAAGAGACTTCCACTTGCAAAGATTTCACAACGAGCATTTTCTGTGAATTTGAAAGTCTTGCCATCCACTGGCGTAAACTGACGACGGACTGCAAGCTAACCACTCATAGAGGAAATAGCAAAAAAAGTTACGTCGACTTGTACAGGGAAGCACGAGTTGCTCAAACAAAGATACCTGTTGCTTATTATCACGGAGGATTGCAAAAAGAAACGACTTTCTGGGGATAGAAATATGGCTTCCCGGGGAAAGAGATATGACTTCCTGGGGAAATGAGATATGACTTCCTGGGGAAATGAGATATGACTTCCTGGGGAAATGAGATATGACTTCCTGGGGAAATGCCACATTATTCCTGCTGAAGAGATAAAGTCTTCTCGTGCAAAATAAATGCACAAATCAAAGCTCAAAGTCCTCAGAAATCCAGGGTAAATAATATTGTCATGCAACCACGAATCCAATTAGAAACAAACTGGAGCAAGACGGCCAAAGAAGATACATCCTTTGAGAAATAAACTCAAGAGGGAAAACCAAATCCAACTAAGCAAGGAGCGCTGAAAGAAGGTTTGAACACAATGTCAATGAAAAATGATTTGTAACAATGCATGATGCATGTATGAATGTATGAGTGATATCGTGCATATGCTGGTAAAAGGATACATTATCGAACGAAACTGCCTCAGGTACTAACAACATTGGTCTAAACTTCAACCAGAAAGATCAATCCAAGAAAGGTAAAAGCAACTGCGGAAACCAAACCTATTGTCTATCCTAACTTCACTGAGGAGAAACATAATCTGGATGTAGCTAAATCAAACAGATACCAGGATAGAACATCTTTCTTCCGTTTTCATCGGAGAAACCAGTTTTCCAAAAACAACGTGCCTACTGAAGATTGCAAAACTAGTCTCAAATAAAGCAGACTGACGCCGAGACAACCAAACCTCACTGAGGAATTCAAACCCACTTCCCTGGAGAAAAAAAACTGAGGATTGAAAACTTTTCATCATGAATACTCATTCCAACAAGAGATGCCCTGGGATAACCTTCCCAGGGAATAACACACAGACTTCCATGGGGAAAACAAATGTTTCACAGTCCGTACTCCTACTGGGGATTTCGATACTGATTGTGAATAAGGCAAATGGAAACTAAATTGTCAAAACATTCACTAGGGAAATCAGGCCCACTTTGAAGGAAGAAAAACATACGGACTTCACTAAGGGAGACAATACTTCATCATCGAGACATCTACTGGGGACTTCATGCTGACTTCAATGGGGAGGTCAAAACCACATTATCGAGGGGAAACCAAGATACGTTCTCCACTGGGGAAACCAGAGATACGTTCTTCACTGGGGAAACCGGAGATACGTGCTCCACTGGGGAAACCAGAGATACGTTCTTCACTGGAGAAACCGGAGATACGTTCTTCAAGAGTAATTATTGCACCAACTTCTTTGAGGAGAAAGGACTTCTATCAAATAAACGAGGCCTTCACTGGAGAATATTGGATTGAGTCTTCATATCATACAAACCTGTTCCAACAAAAGATGCCATGGTATAGTCTTCCTAGGAAATCAAGAAGTCAACACTAATGCCAATACTGCAAAAAGAGCGATATCTTAGCACATAGAGGGAATAAAATCTTTCATCATATGAGGGAAAAATTCGATGGGGAATCTGGGACAAAGGCTTATGACCATGCAAACCCAAAATCAAAAGCGAACCAAGACTTGGTCGGGGATAATAGGAATCACAAACCAAATACTGTACCTTGCACCCACTGGTATCATCTTTAATATACAACAAATCACGCGCATTCCAACAAAAATGACCTGAGAAAACCTTCATGGGGAACCAAGAAGTTAATAGTACAGCAAGAAGTCAAAGTTATGGGGATTTTAAATCAAACTCAACACTTGGTGAGAGAAAACCCAAAAAATTGACAATTGTCTCAACACCTCTTAGAAAATATACTGCCCTTGTCTAGCTACTTGGGAAGCACATAACAACAATAATGTCGTAACAAGAGAAAGCACTGCTCTACAAGAGATTCCATATCAATAAAAAGGGAGAAAGAACTACATCAAATGAGCAAAGGCTTCATAGCTCTTTTTAATCTCCGTTTGATCACCACCCGGCTGGGTAAAGAATCACACTCAGCTGGAGAAGTCTGCAGCAAGACTGGAAAAAATGGGATTATGAACCCAACATTATAACACAACTTGAGGAAGGTTCTCAGCTTGGGTTAGACATAGTAACTATCTTGACGAAATCTGGATATGCCCTTGGAAACCAATCTGGTGTCTCAAGCTTACCATGCTGATCAAAGTAACTTTCGTAACTTGCCCTTGGCTGCATGCTTTTAGGATAACCTTTCTGATCAAATGGCTTTCATAGATTTGTTGAATCTTGACATAACTGCCCTAGATTGGCTGAATGTTGCATCCTCTTTGCTCCACAACTCTTCTCAGTAACATGCCTTTTGCTGATACTCAAACGTAAACTTTCATGATATCAAGCAGTTGTTTTACAAGCAGAAAATGTTTATTCTAAGAATGAAATTTCTAATGCAACAATTATGTAAGTCTTGAAGATTTTATTTGAAAAGATGTCGCAAAACCTTGTGAGCAAATCACTAGCTAGGATGCGACATGGATTTTTGTGCAAAAGATAACAAAAGCAATATGATACCAATCACAATAATTTAGCAAAATTAATGGGAGTCAGGAAACACTATCTCATTGGAGTATGCTTTCGAAATAAACCCTATTTCAATTAGGACTTTTGAGGGTTGTAACGTAGCCTGGTTCACGGTTTTTTAGAAAAAAAGATTTAAGGCTCAAAAATATTTGGCGCCCACCCCCTTCATGATGTTCTTCAGTCCTAAGTTCAGTTAACTTGACACGAACATTCATCTCTCACAAGAAATTTCGAGATGGTTGAGGAATCAAACAAGGTTTTCTTTGGACATGCAAGTCACTCATTCCTGCTTCTTTTGGGTTTCTTGTCACGTGACTCTGTTCTTTGCTGAGGATTTCATATTGTAATCCTTTATCTCATTTTAGGCTTTCCATTTTTTCCTTGCCTTCGGGACAAATTCCTTTTGACTTTAACTCTGAAGTGCAGCGAGATGCCCTGACTTTTACCTAAGCGACTTGTTTTTTCAAGTTCCAACTTAGCGGGGCTTTTTGTCTCTTTCTTTTTCATCATAATTTGTATTCATGTTATCTTTTTCTTTTGAACATGTCGCGTGACTTCGAGTCATTTGTGACTAGTAGGAAGAATTGTGACTGCCCTATTTCTGGGTAGATGAAAGATAACCATTGTTGTATCGTCATCTGTTGATCCCCTGATATGTGAGAGATACCCATTGGGATAACATCTTCTTTTGATGCACACTACTGATATGCGGAGGTTAAACATTGCGGTTTTGAATTCCCTTAACCTCTTGAAGGATAACCATTGTTGTATCTTTGGATGCGCATTCCTGATGAGTTCTGAATGCTCAATCAGATTAACTGAACACTACCCTGCCCCGGGTTTTTAAAAAAAGAGGGTTTTTTCTGAATAGAAAAAGAAACTCCTACTTCAAGGCTCAAAGGGGTTAACGAGGGTTTCACTCCCTTATATCTCCGGTGTTTGAGGATTTGAAACAATGCATGTACATCATAAACAGGGTTTTATCCAAAAGCATACAACCAAAAAATTTGTGTTTTAATATCATCATCCTCCTCCCAATCTCTGCCCAGGCAAGAGAATGGGTAAAAAGTTGGTATCATAAAGCAATTTAAAATTGAAAACAAATACGAGTGAAACGAATGAATTTCTTCAAGACAAACATACTCATTGTATTAAGATTAAACATTCAAATGCAAACAAGTTCTTACATGCAAACAGTGAAATGATAAACAAGAAAAATTACAAATGAGAAAGCAGTAAAAATGATAATAAACTAAGATAAATCTCTTATCTTGACTTCGCTGAAGGTAACATTTCCCAAGCTTTGGAACTATCAACAACAGAGATTCATTCATGCCCTGCTAACGAATTGTTTTGAACATTAGGGCCAATGTCCTTAAACGACAAGATACCACTTCAGACCAACCTCTAAACTTCGGCATTCAAAGCAAAGCAATCTTCTAAATCGTGCCCAGGAGCATCCTGATGAAAGGCACAAGAAGCGTCAACCTTATATCCTCTTGGCAGTTTTTCAGGAACAACTGGTCGAGCTCGAGTTTGAACCAGATTCTTCTTCAACAAAGAAGGATACATCTCTGTGTATGTCATTGTAATTGGATCAAAGATCATTTTTCTCTGATGAGCTTGCCCTTGATTTCCTTGTTGAGGTGTCCTTTGATATGCAACAGCAGTCGAAGTCTTGTTGACAAATGGAGTCACAGAAGCAACTTGTTGATTCCTATTATGAGATTTCCCTTGCCTACCACTAAGTATAGCGTATGCGTCTTGCTCTTTCTTTTTGGAAGAACTATCACCATTCTTCTTAGCACCATTTGACGAGTCCCCGTCTTTAGATAAACGACCTTCACAGACAGCTTCCTCTAAACGGACACCCATGCCCACCATCTCTGTGAAATCACTTGGGGCACTTGCTACCATTCTTTTGTAGTAGAAAGCGCCTAGTGTCTTCAGAAAAATTTTAGTCATTTCCTTCTCTTCCATGGGAGGAATCACTTGTGCAGCCACTTCGCGCCATCTCAGCGCATACTCTTTGAACGATTCTCTGTCTTTCTGAACCATGGCCCTAAGCTGGTCACGGTCAGGCGCCATGTCCATATTGTACTTGTATTATTTAATGAATGCTTCTCCCAAATCATTAAAAGTATGGATGTTGACGCTGTCTAAACTCATGTACCATTTCAACGCAGCACCGGTCAGACTATCCTGGAAAAAATGAATCAGCAGACGCTGATCATCAGTATGGGTAGACATCCTTCTCACATACATCACCAAATGAGCACGAGGGCTAGTGTTGCCCTTGTACTTCTCAAATTCTGGGACCTTGAACTTAGCAGGCACTTTAACATTCGGGACCAAACACAGCTCATTCACATTCTGCACAAACAACTCTTTTCCCCTAAGAGCCTTCATCTCTCTTTGCATTCTATAAAACTGCTCTTGGAAATCATCCATTCTGTCATAAAGACCCAAGTCTTCACTCAGCGGAGGGAAAGGACGACACACATCTTCATTAACAAACGGAACCAAATTCACCGAAGGAGGTGCAACAGGAACAGTATGCACCACGGGAGGTGCAGGAGTAACAACATTTGGAACCACTAGAGCATCTTGAGGACCAAGATTGAAACCTTCAGGTGCAAAATTCTCTGGCATTCCCCACGGATAACCCTGAGGCATACGGTTTTGAACAACAACCAGAGTAACGGATACAGGAACAGTCAGAACTTCAGTACTTGCCCTTGTTGGTTGAGGTTGAACACTCGGTGGCTGATTCTGAGCAACCACCAGAGTTTCCATCAGAGTAGTCAAGTTGGCTAAGCCAGCCTTCAAAGCATAAACTTCTTCATGCAACTCGCGATTCTCCTGTTCTAAGTTGTCCATCTTCTTTTTAAAATTAGCCCGAGTGTTGTAGTGATGAGTCAGCTTGCTGAGTGAAGTAAAGAAGATGGGTAAGATACCTGGATATGCATAATGAATGCAAGAAATATGTGCAATATGATGCATGATATGTGTGATACGGTGGGAGAACTGACTTGAGGTTTTGCGTTTGTTTTCGCAAATGTTTCGGTTTAGCAAGAGTCGCCACCGACTTTTTATTTTATCCTAAGGAAAGGTTAAAAAGCACAGGAAAAACCTTTGAGATGTTTTCTTGGGTTCGGGGAGTAGATTATAGAAAGGGAAGGTATTAGCACCCTTTATATCCATGGTTATCCATGGGCTCTTAGTTACTTGCTTAGATCACTTGCCTTTGCTTTTCAATTGTTTGAAATGGTGCTTTCTGTGTGGTTTTGAAAATGTTTTGAAAAAGATGCCTTGTCTAGGCAACCCTTGTAACTTCTTTACTCGAATGTTTTACAAAAGGTGTTTGTCTTTTTGAAAAGATGTTTCAAGGTTTTGAAAGTTGTTTTTGGAAATTGTGTTGTGGAGTGTGTTTTGAAAGTAGGCAAGTGTGTTTTGCAAGTTTGATCAAGTAACTAAAAGTTGTCTACCCCTAAATTTACTCAAAGATCTTTCCTATGTTTTAACCCTTTTAACAGTATTGTTCCACCATTGTATTTTTCCTTCAAGGGACTTGATCATTTTTTAGGCAACTTGAGAAAGCGTCATCGAGGGATTATGATCATTTGATTTGTTTTGGTTTTGCCAAAGACACTCAACATGCAACATGACCCATTTTTGAAGGCAACAAGTGGAGTAACCCTAAGGGTGCAAGTGTGCATTGTGTTGTCCATTTTCATGCTTTTTTGTCTTGAATTAGGTCAAGCTATTTGTTATTTGATTTTGCATACAACCCCTAGGTCTATCATGGCATAATTCGAAAGCTTTTAAATGCGGAAATTTAAAGTCCTAAATTATTACAACATGATTATGGGGATGGGGGTACAAATGTTTGAATGGGAGGATATTTAGCAAGAAATTAAATCTAAAACTATTACATCCATATTGAATATACAAATATCAAATTGTACAATATTTAAACAAATATGATAAATATGCAAAAATGTATTATGCACAAAAATGATTTTTTAGGTATGAGAAAGTATTTTTCACTGTGAAATATGAACAAAAATAAAAAGGTCAATTTTTGGATATTTTTATGGTTTAGGGCAAAACCCTAGTTTTTTAAATAAATAGTATTTATTTATTAATTATATACAATATTTATATATTAATTTATGCAAAATAAAAAAAATAAGTATATTGTGAAAAAAAGTATTTTTTAGTGTCATATATTAATAAAAATAAAAATGTATTATTTTCATATTTTATCCTAAGTATTCTAATAAATATATACAAGTATTTATATTATATATTAAATATACTAAATATATACAAGGATAAAATATTAATTATTTACAAAAAAGTATATTTTAGAAAATGTTTTCAAAATGTAAATAATAAATAATAACTAAAAAATATATGTTTTTTGTATTATTTTCTAGTGTTTTGAATAAAGAGAAAATATATTTATTTACATGTATATGCTAAATAAAACAAATAAATACCAAATAAATGCAAAAATGTATGGAAAAATATTTTTGATATTTTTTATATTTGAGCAAAAAATAATAAGTCAGAACAAAAAAGAAAAAATGCAAAATGACAATTATTTCACACAATGGGCCAAGGGGGTGCAAAATGGAAAAAGAGTTTGCAAAGAGCAAAACCAACTCAGGCCCAGCCCAAGTCAACCTTCTTCAACCTCCAGCCTTGTTTCAAACAGAAAACGCGCGCTTCACCATGTCCAACACAAACTCCTGATTCTTTGACTTTTAGCAAAAACTCACAACACAAATAATGTAGAGCATCAAGAGACGAATTGATACATATAAAAAACTTGACCTAACTCTAAGAAACGAGGGAGAATTTCTTCATCCCCAATTTCTGACCTAAATTTTCTCCAATGTTCATGGCCAAAATTCTCACAGCATACTCAATATAAATGAAAAGTAAGTATATGGATGGTTTCAGGGCTATGAGGAGAACATGTTTCATTCACAAACCTAAGCCTAACTCTTCCTATATTGAGAGATAGAAGTTCATGTTTTTACCTGTTTCAGCTTGAGTCGTGTACAATAATGGAGGTATCTTCAATGGAGTTTGAGCTTTGGTACAGCTTGCCTGAAGTCCAAGGATGCTTCTCCTATGCTTGGCTTGCTCTGAAACTGCCTGTATCGTGCTATGGAAGTCCACCTGCACAGCTTGAAAGCAAAAATGGAAAACGATGTTAAGGATGTTACAACTTGGATTTAATGCTTGGGATAGTTTGTGTGGATAATATAGAATGTATTTGAACTTGTTTTAGCCAAAATGCACGAGTGAAATGGATAGTGGAAGTCAAGTTGCAGAACTTGCTCTGTTTCTGCAGCAAGAGGGTGTTTTTGTGTATGGGGAGGTATTGAGGATGAAGGACTCGTGTTTTAGGTCAGTTAGGGCATATGTAAGATGAGAACAAAGTTTACTTAGGTTGGTGTTTACAGGAATGAGAGTTGGAGAGTTTTTTGCAAGCTTTCTTCTAATGTAAGCAAGGATAATGTAAGTTCCAATACAGGCCTGTACCACCCTCTATGTATGATTCCTCTCTTGTTATTGATCATAGGGATTTGTGTACAAATGCTAGCCTCAAAGATCTGGCCCATGCCTCTTGGATTTTGAATTTGACATAAAGCACTACTTTACAAAAATGGCAAAGTTGCTTTTTCTAATTATGGATTAGTTCTTTGTGTAATGACTAAATGCACAAAACAAAGATTGAAAACAAAGGTTAAGCATTTAATTATGGAGTGCAAACTTGGTTTAGAGGCCTGCAAATAAGTTCCAAGCATGCTGATTTGAAAATGAGACTTGTATGAAAATGCCTTTGGTTATGAACAAAAGTGAATTTTGCCCAACTTTGCAAATTCGATTCTCCCTAACCACAAGGGTGTTTGAGAAGTTCTTTGACAATTTGGAAAGCTTGGAATGTGTACTACAATCCATCTTTGTAATGCAAATTGAAACTCCAAGTGGAAGCATGTGAAAAGTGGCCAAGAAGTTGGACAAAAATCCTGCCTATAATAGGTCAAAATTTTTCTAAGTTAAAAATGTTTTGCACCCTTGTTCCAAAAATCATAACTTGAGCTACAAGCTTCCTTTGAGAAAACTTTGTGAATAAAGGTTGTACATTTTGTAATGGACTACAACTTTCATGTTTTGAGTTTTGTTTGAATCCATTTGCATCTTGGTGAAAAATGGGACAAAGTTAGGAAAAAATAAGGAAATTTTATAACTTAGAAAATTTCTAAGTTATGAAATTTCTTCATCTTAAACCCTAATTTGCAATTTTGGGTTTCTTGATGTACAAGTTTCATAATTTGACATGTCTTGATGAAAAATGAATCTTGGCACTTGATTTTGACTAAAAAGTCAAAGTTTGACTTTTCAGTATACAGTCAAATTTTGATCAGTCGATTGGAAAATTCATCTGTCAATCCCGTGCATTTGAGATTTTTTGAACTTGTTGAATGGGTCAAGACAATGCCATTGAGTCCTTGAGTCCATATGTGAGCTTGATTTGCCATTTGTTAGGTCAAACAGTCAAAAATTGCCTTTGTGCAGTCAAAACCCTAAAAATGACCATTTTGCCCTTTTGGTGATCTGATCAAATTTCTTGTGGAATTGTGATCCAAACTTGACCAAATGGTTCATATGAGTTCATTATGTTGATATGGGTCAAATTTTATGAGGTTTGACTGTCAATTGGCCACAATTGACTTTTCCCCCAATACAGCTGATTTTTAGGTCAACTGTCCAATTGACTGGGCAAAGATTGGAATCAAGGCTTGAAACCTGGTATGGATAAACTTGTGAGTCCAACATGAAGCATGAAAGTAACTTTGGGCATTTTAGGTCAAACCATCTTTGTGCAAACTCAAACCCTAATTTGGGTTAACAGTGCAATGAGGGGTCTTGAGTAGAGTAAACCCTAACTTGATCTTGAGTTCCAAGAGTCTTGTGGTGAGAAAATGTTGATGAAATGAGAGGGAAAATTTTGGGGTACAACAGTTGCCCCTGTTCAATCTTCTTGCACCTGAAGAGTTAGATTGGCAAGTTTGCCTTTCGCGTCTCGAAGGTAAAAGGAGATTGGACACTAGAGTGCCCTTAAATTTGCACTCGTCAAAACAATGGATGCGGGAATGGGCTTAGAGATGCCATTTGGAGATGGGCTTAAAGATGCCATCTGGAGGGGTGACAGAATCTTGTCGAGGATGGGCTTAAAGATGCCATCTGGAATGCATGTTGTAGGTGAAAGCAATGAGTATCAGAAAGGTATCCATGTTTGGAATATCTGAGCTGGGGGTCTGAATAAGCAATAGATTAACATCCGTATCTGGAAGCATCCGTAAACTATTTTCAGAAGTTGAGTCTGAACAAGCGATAGATTAACATCCGTGTCTGGAGAATCTGTAAACTGTTTTCAGAAGTTGAAGAATCTGAACAAGCGATAGGTTAACATCCGTGTCTGGAGAACCCGTAAACTGTTTTCAGAAGTCTTGAAGTTGAATAAGCAATAGAGCAGCGTCCATGTTGGGAAGCGTCCGTAAACTGTTTTCAAAGGTTGAGTCTGAACAAGCGATAGATTAACATCCGTGTTTGGAGAATCCGTAAATTGTTTTCAGAAGTTTGAAGAATCTGAAAAAGTGATAGGTTAACATCCGTGTCTGGAGAACCTGTAAACTGTTTTCAGAAGTCTGGAAGAATCTGAACAAGCGATAGGTTAACATCCATGTATGGAGAACCTGTAAACTGTTTTCAGAAGTCTTGAAATTGAATAAGCAATAGAGCAGCATCCATGTTGGGAAGCGTCCGTAAACTGTTTTCAGAAATGGAAGAATCTGAACAAGCGATAGGTTAACATCCGTGTCTGGAGAACCCGTAAACTGTTTTCAGAAGTCTTGAAGATGAATAAACAATAGAGCAGCATCCATGTTGGGAAGCGTCCGTAAACTGTTTTCAAAAGTTGAGTCTGAACAAGCGATATATTAACATCCGTGTTTGGAGAATCCGTAAACTATTTTCAGAAGTTTGAAGAATCTGAACAAGCGATAGGTTAACATCCGTGTCTGGAGAACCCGTAAATTGTTTTCAGAAGTCTTGAGTTGAAGCTTATTAATCTTGTTGTACCCCAAAATTTGCCCTCCCATATTTTCCAAGATTTATCAAGAATCATCTTCAAATGGTTCAAGATTTATCAAGGGTTGCACAACCCAACTACCTCCTAAGTCAGCTGAAATTAGGGTTTTGGTTCCTTCAATGAATTTGGGATTTTCAATGGCTCAATCAAGTCCCATAGGCCTACATATATTTTCAAGCATCTACATGTCAAGTCTCAAGTCTCACAGCATCAAACTGCACAGTCAAAAGCCCATTTGCTTCACAATCAATTGCAGGGGCAAAATGGTCATTTTGCAGTCAAAAGTCAAAATTTTTGGTCAACATCTTATTTTGAAGCCACAATCATCATTTGATCAAGTCTTGATCATGATTCCTCAAGCATGGCTCAAAAATCATCAAAGATGCAAAAGTTGCTATTTTTGGACAGCAGAAAAGTCAATTGTAACTTGACCAAGGCATAACTTTTTCATGGTTCATCAGAAAAATCCCATCCAATGCTCATTTTGAAGGGGATGACGTTTCCTACAACTCATCTTCATATTTCAAGTCCAAGAAATGCTCCCACAAAAAGTTATCAATTTCTACATTATAGTTCAATTTCAAAAGTCAACAAAAATGAACTTTAAGTCAAAGACCATAACTTGAGATTGGTAAATCCAAATGACATGGGACCAAAGGCATTGGTTAGAGGACTTCAAGACCTTTCCAAAATGCCAAAGAACATGTTCATATGATTAACATTGAGCAAGATATGCATTGGAGAAGTTGGGAAATTTTCATGAATTTGCAAAAGTCAACTATCCTTAAAACTTCAATTTTTGACAAAAGGGCCCACTTTCTTCCACTTGATTCAGACTTGTCATGCCACTCATGTGTCCCATGATTAATTTCAAGATCAAACATTTATTTTTCCATTTTATTTAATTTTTATTGATTTAATTCATTTTAAATCCATAATAATTCAAATAAAATCTAAAAATTAATGGAATAGCATCTTTTGGATTTGAACAACTTTCATATACCATGTGCCAGCTAACAAATTCGTGCTAGGGCTATTTTGTGCATGAAATCTTGGTTTTGCTCCAAAAATGGAAAGTTCTTCAATGGTGATCAACAAAATCTCAAAACATCAATACAATGGATCCTTGGCCCAAACTTTGACCTAATTCTATTCCCATATATGCAAGCAAGCCAACCCTAATGCTGTGCACGTGCAAAACTGCTGCAAAGAGCCATTACCATATTGAAAAAAATTCAAAGAAAGCTTGAAACTGATCTTCACCTTCCAGCCCCTTTCAAAGCAATTTAAGGATTCTAATACATTGCTAGCATTCCCAGAAGCGTGTAGCAATCAAAAACAAGCCTTAACACTAAAAGAACACGCAAGAACAAATTCACGGTTTAGCTTTCTTTTCCATAATCGAAACTCACATTTTATGCATCATTAACATATTCTAATCATTGATTTGCATTGCTTGAACCTTTACAAAGCTTTTGGTATTGGTTAATTACATTATCATGTACAAAATCGTGAATCACCATTGAAGATTTTTAGGGTTCTTGAGGTCTCGAATTGGGGATTTCCAGCACAGGGAAAATTAGGCCTCATGATGCCCATGGTTGAACTCAGGAGATCAAGACGAACCTAAAGCTACCCTCGCGATGAATTTATATTGCGCACATACCTAATCGCTATTTTTCCTTTTTTAGTTTGTGGGGGTTAAAACCCCCTGCTATTTGATTTATTTTACAGGTATTCAGGGAGGAAGACGAAGGACGTGGAAGCGTGCCATTGGACGATTCAAAAAATAACGCGCGCTTGTTTCTCTTTCCAGCATAGGCGTTATGTTTTTATATTATATTTGTTGTTTATTCTATTAACAGATGCAACGCAATGTCCTAGTGGAAGATGATGTGTCCGGTCACCATTGGGACCTGGGTTCGATTCCCAGGTCCCCCAAACCTTTGCTTCACATTTTTTCTTATATAATCTCATGCAGGCTTCAAAGAAGGGTTCTATCATGCATCCCACGTATCAGCCAGCCATGTGTCTCCAATGCAAATCCCATGGCTCATGTTGAAGGACCACAATAATCCTCAGTCAACGCAGGCATAGCTGATCTCAAAAGTCCAAACGGACTGGCCAACAAATGGGCCAGAATTCCAGACCAAACCTCCATACCTGGGCCAGCACCCCCCCTAGTTTACTATTTCCTTTTATTTTCTTTTTACTTTTAATTTCCTTTATTATTTATTATTATCATTAGTAATTAACAAATTATTTTTTATAATAAATTCAATAAATATATATTATTATTATTATTATTTATTAATTTCATATTATTATTTTGTAAATAAATACTAACCAAATTGATTTAGTTTAATTAGATTAATTTTTCCTATTTTTCACAATAAATAAAAAGATTAGAATTAGGGTTTTTCTTTTGACTTTTAATTTCCTTTTTCTTTTATTTTACTAAAAAAAAACATAAAACATAAAAAACATTTTTTCTTTTAAATTAATTAATTAATTAGTTATTAGGTTTAATATTTAATTAAATGCAAAAAAGGACAAATTACTTCTTTCTTTTCTCAAAAGGATCAAAACCCTAAGACGTTCCCGATTTAACTTCTTTCGCGCTTTAATTCCTTTTGATCATTATTTATGTATCTGTTCCGGAAATGTAATAGTTAATTAGGGTTTATCGCTTTATTTACTTTTCTCGCATTTATTTTCCAAACGGGTTTTGTCTTTGGCGATGTATAGACCCGCACCTTGTAATAGCGTAGATTTACCTTTCCGCAATTTATTTTCCGCACTCTTAACTGTTAATTATGCATGACAAGATTTCCTGACAAATAAAATCAATCAGTAGCTCACGAATAACATGTACAAGATAATCTTAACTGAAAAACAACGCACGTGCACATGCCACTCTTAGGGTACGCCTCACTGGTTGCCTCGACGTGGTCGTCAAGTATAGGGTGCTTTAGAGGTCGCCCTCCTGTCTAAAGATCAAAGTTGCCTCGAAACGGTTGCCTCGATAAAAATGATCTAGGACATTAGGGTTACCACTAAGGCGTCCTACCATTGCTTTGGTGACCACACATGTCCCTTAATCGAATTGACCCGAACAACTCCAACGACGGTGCTACCTACTTCTCAATAGTGGGATAGTGCTGTCTAGAGGACTCTTATACATCTTAATTCCTTAGAGTAGGTAGATTTCTCCTGGGTACTTGCTCTTTCAAAACAAAAACATCTTTTCGCACCTACACTTTCTAAAAGTTTTCAAACAAACACTTCATACACTCTTGAGGACAGATACAAGAGTTACCTAGAAGTTTTTCAAACTAAACTTTTTCAAAACCCACACACACTTGAAAAGCAAACAAATTGGTAAACATAGTGATCAAGTACCTAAGAGCCCGTGGATAACCACAGATAGAAAGGGTGCTAACACCTTCCCTTTCTATAAATCTACCTCCCGAACCGAGAGACATCTCAAAAAAGGAATTTTGATGTGCTTTTGTCCTTTCCATGTTGGAGAACATAAAAGATGGTGGCGACTCTTGCTTACCGCGACATTTTGCGAACCAGCTTAAAAATCAGTCAGTTCTATTTCCACCGATCACAGAACTGGCGACTCTGCTGGGGAGATTTATAAGTGAGGTGTACCTTAGGAATATACCACTCTTGTTTTCAATTGATTGCTTTGTTTGCTTTAATATTGTGGGCCTGTTTTGGAGTTTCATAGATCCTAACCCGGATCTGGGGGATACCCTTTTCGAAGTAGCAACAAACTGTGAGGGAACTGTGCGGGGTATACCGACATGGTTGAAGCAGATGCTACGTTGATGTGGCACTTTGGTGAGTACCGGTAACCCTTGAGTCAAGTCAAGGAGAGTACGGGGCCGCCGCATGGTGTCCTGAAGCATCAACTGACCTTAGGAACCTTACTTGACCATCCTGGCCTCTTTAGGGGTAGTGAGATGACCGACTTTGGTGCAGTCCGAAGTTGGTAGATACTCGATACTACACTCATTGAGGGTTGTTTTCTTGGAATATTTTGATCGCCAGTTCAGTGGCTAAATCAAAACAATGAACATAGAAAACAACCCAATGATATTGAGCTCTTTAGAACCCGGTTACTTTTGATAGGACAGGTTTGAGCCCACCAACTTCAAGAGGGTAGTACCCCAAACTTCATACTGGCCTGAACTCTAAGGGCTGTCTGGTGTGACTTGTGTGCCTTAAAACTTGAACTACTTGCATATTCTTATCTGACACATGAGTTTCTTGCAGGTTTTGTGTACAGTCCTTGATCGGGACTCATAACAGGGTTTACTTACATCACCCCATGCATAGCATAACATCATACCATCATACCACTGCATATATCCTGCATAAGGACTAACCCTTTTCAAGGATCTTAAGGGTCTGTGATGCAGGTCATGATGAACCAACTGTCTAGCAAGGGGAAAAGGGGATTTATTTTCCTCTAGCCAAGGTTGATAACTTGAGTCAGGGGCTATGACCCACTAGATATGGGTAGCCTTGACTCTTGAAGAAGGACTCTCAACAACATGAAGCTCCTTCAATCAAGCTACCAGATTCTAACAATTTTCTTGTTTACCCCGCGAGATCCTTGAAAACATTGCATGCATACATACACATCATTGCATGACAGGTACCCTTTCTACAGGTCACTTACCTCCTTCACTGTTTATTTCAACAATGGCATCCCAACAAGACAACCAGGATCTTCATGCTCAAGAGACTCGGTTCGGGGAGATCCTCCTAAATCTATCCAAGGGGCAGGAAGAGCTGAGAATACTCCTCACGGGGACCTTGGTCAGGAACAGTCCAGAAGACAGTAAGGACGAACGACTGAAACATCTGCAAGCTGAGGTAAATACAATGAGAACCCAGATGCTGGGGCAGATGACTCTTATTCAAGACTTAGCTCAAAGACAAGAAGAGCTCAGGGCTCTCGTCAACCAACTGCTTCGGGATAACCAACTGGGGCAAACATCTAAGGTTGAAGAGCCAGTCACCATTAAATTCCCTTTGAGACAAGAAGACAAGGGAAAAGCTCCTCAACTTGTTTCAGGGTCACAAATTCAGCATCAACCTCACCAGCTTCAGCAAGACAGTATGAAGCAAGTAGTCAGGGTTGGAGACCAAACCGGTAATCAGCCCCCAAGAAGTCAAAGGTTTGGTTTGATGAATAGACCTCTCCGAGCTGCTACTACTTCACAGGTCCAACAACGACCTCGCCAAGAACAACGGGCTGATCAGAGCAAGCCAGACAAGCCTAGGAGGCAATTCACCCAGTTCAACATGTCGCTGTTTCAAGCCTTACAATGCCTGTTGAGACTGAATCTGATCACATTAAGGGACCCTCCTAAGAATCCCAACACTTCCTCTTCCAGGTATAACCCGAATGTGAGATGTGCCTACCATTCTGACAGTCCTGGACACGACACCAATGACTGTTGGACTCTGCAGAACAAGATCCAGGACCTGATTGATGAATGAGCAGTGGAATTCACCCCAGATGGTCAGGTCGAGTTCTTCTACTATCCCTAGACGAGAATACCTTTTGTTCATTGGAAGTTTCAAGTTGTATTTTTCTTTGCTTGTTCAAACATTTGTTCATGTCAAACTCTTTTACTTTATCAATACATCGCATATGTCTGTTTTGAATCAATATATTCGCATTCGCTATATTCAAACTGCTTTCATTTTTGTGATGTTCAAACTCTCAATTAATAATTCTAAGCCTTTTGAGGGAGGATGACGAAAACGATACCACGATCTTTACAGTATGCTTTTGAACAAACCCCGCTGATGAGGTACATGCATTGTTTCAAATCCTAAACACTGGAGTTATAAGGATGATAATCCCTCATCAACCCCTTTGAGCCAAAGAAGTTGGAGTTTTTCTTTTCAAAAATTAAAACCCTTAATCACAACCTGGGGCAGGGTAGTCTTCTCAGTTGATCCAGGTGCATAACGAATGACATCAAAGGAGTCCTTCCAAAGCAAAAGACAGTGATGGTTCCGAATAATCATAAAGACAGACAATCATTATCTCTCAAAATAAAAGCCCAATAAGTCAAAACCTATGAAGGAGACTTACAAAACTGGGGCATCTCGCTGACTGTAATCACAAAAGAAACAGTTCAGGAAAAAAAATGGGGATAATAAAATAAAAAAGAAAGAGGTCCTACAAACCCTCAACAAAAAAAAAGATAAATGACTGCCTATTCAAAATAAACTATCAACATCTGAACCATCACTGGAATATCAGAGCAAAAGACTCAAACAAGGTCTAACGCACAATCAGCGGAGTTTAGGTTTGAAGAACATCACGAAGAACGGGTGGGTACAAATAAAATTTGAGCCTTTATCCTTTGTTTCTTAAACCGTGAACCAGACCACGTTATAACCCTCAAAAGTCCTAGATGAAGCATGGGTTAGTTCGAAAGCATACTGTTACGAAAGGTATTCTGACTCCTTAAGGCTTGCGGTAAAATAACGAGTTGACATCACAGTTTACAAAAAATTCACTTGTTTTTATGAAAAAAAAACTGCATTTTCAAAATTCTCAAGACAGACATAAGCTTTGCATTCTTAAAATAACATTGTGTGCATATGATTATTTGTTCGAACAGCAGAGAAATTCGCACGACGAATATCTCGTGAACAAAAATTTTCTCAACAGAAAGGTCACCTCAAATGGAAAAACACTTCCCACCAAGGGGCAGACATGATCATTGTCCGTCATCTGGGGCAGTTAAGTCAAGATTCAGAGAATCTCTCAAAAGCCAAATAGCAGGGGCAAATCTCCATCTGAATCAACTGGGGCAGTGGGCCTGAACTCCAGGGACAAATCTGGTACGATCAAATATCTTCTGGTCACATGGCAAATACAACAATGGGGGCACCTCCCTGCACTCTGAGAGCATGGACATAGTCGAAAAAATACTACGCATAATCAAAGACCCGCTAGGTCGACTGGCCTAGGCAAAAATAAGGGCTTCCCGGCGAACCAAAAGGGTTCGGGCAAAAATAAGGGATGAAAATGAAAAAATCTGTACACCTGGCAAGTTGAAAGCCTGAAAAGGCGGCTTGGGCAAAAAAAGGGTATCCCGATGGAATGAAAACCCGAAAGGGCGGTCCAGGCAAAAGTTAGGGATCAAAAGCGTACGACTATATCCCGTCATCTTGTCACTTACCTACCAGAAGAGGATTTGTCAATCGACAGTTATCAAGCTCCTCATAGGCCTTCTTCTCCCGCAGAAACTAGGGCAATAAAATTGTCCAAACTGTACAGCTGCTTTGCTCACCAGGTACAAGGTAGATTCGGCTAAAGAATATGACTAAGATACCTTCACTCCCCAAGAGTAAGACAATAATGGTAGCTCTCTCCACTGAGACTTGCAACTACTAAGGAATCAGCAATACTCTCCCCAAGCAGAGTTGGTCTACCATCAACCCTAAAAGGATGGATATCCCCAGCAAGTCTTAATATTCCCCAACGGAGTATAAAGATATTCCTCAGCAAGCATCCCCGACAGTCTTAATATTCCTCAACAGAATATAAGAATGTTCCCCGGTGGAATACAAGATACCCTAGTGGAGCCATTTCCCAGTACAGTCCAAAGATTCCCCAAGAGAATTGAATCTATATCCCCAGTAGATTCTGGAAGCTTATCCCCCGTAGATTCTGGAAGCTTATCACCTGCAGAGTACATACGTCTCTCCTCGAACATATTCAAAGGTTATTCACCACCAGAGCTTATAACGGGGTTATCCTCAGCTAATTACCACGGAAAGATCGTCCTCGGCGAAGTTCCTCCTATCCCCCAGCGGAGTTCATCAATTCCCCAACATAACTTATCAACGGAATCCCCGACAGAGTTCTCGTTAAAATCTCAGCGAAGTATCTCTCATCCACAGAGTAACTCCCCACAGAGTAATCTCTCCAACAAGTTTATTCCCCAACGGAGTCATCTTCTCCTACCGGTTTATTCTTACAATCATCATCCCCAGCAGAAACGAAGAGCTCTATTCTTCAACGTCAGCCCAGGATTTAACTTCCCGGCATTCGTCAAGGATTTATTTTCCCAGACGAAAATACATTCAAAAACATCACATCTTCATACATTATGACATGCATACGCATCATACACCACAAATCTCATTCATCCTTGAGAACATCTTAATATCATGCAGTTCACGCATCATGACACTGCATACAGCTAACGCTTTGCCTTTTCAGGAAAAGGTCAATCAAAAAATGATTACCATCTACCTTTGCAGTTCCAGATCAACACCGGTAACAAGCCAGGAAAATTCTGTGAACGACTGATCATGGGTTAATACCTGAAACCAGACAGGACAATTATCTACTTGATCATCATGAAGCGACCTTACACCGGTTCCTTCTCTCTCCAAGATGTAGTTTTACACGGACTCATCCTCAGGCAACCCTACACCGGTTCCTTCTCAACCTCAGATGTAGTTTTACACGGACTCATCATCAGGAAACCCTACACCGGTTCCTTCTTAACTTCAGATGTAGTTTTACATGGACTCATCATCAAAGTAACCCCACACAGGTTCCTCCTCCCTTCCAAGATGAAGTTTTACACGGACTCGTCCGGAGGCGACCCTACACCGGTTCCTTCTCAATTTTCAGACGAAGTCTTACATGGACTCACCCTCCACAAGTAACCCTACACCGGTTCCTTTTCTTTCAGAAGAAGTCTTACATGGACCTATCTCAAGGTAACCTTACCCCGGTTCCTCAAAAAGTTTTACACGAACTTATCCCAAGGTAACCTTACCCCGGTTCCTCAAGAGGTTTTACACGAACTTATACCAAGGTAACCTTACCCCGGTTCCTCAAAAAGTTTTACACGAACTTACCCTGCAGTAACCTTACCCCGGTTCCTCCAGAAGTCGTACACGGACTTATCTCAAGATAACCTTACCCCGGTTCATCAAGAAGTTTTACACGAACTTACCCTGCAGTAACCTTACCCTAGTTCCTCCAGAAGTCTCACACGGACTTGTCCCGAAGTAATCTTATCCCGGTTCCTCCAGAAGTTTTACACGAACTTATCCCGAAGAAACCCTACACAGGTTCTCTCTCTCCAGACGTAGTTTTACGCGGGCTCGTCGTCAAAGAAACCCTACACAGGTTCTCTCTTTCCAAAGATGCAGTTTTACACGGACTCGTCATCAGAAACCCTACACAGGTTTTATTTCTTCCAGGATGCAGTTTTACACGGACTCATCATGAGGCGACCCTACACCGGTTCCCTTTCTCTTTTCAGATGCAGTTTAACACGGGCTCATCATCAAAGTAACCCCATACAGGTTCCTTCTCCATTAAAGATGCAGTTTCACACAGGCTCATCATCAGTCAACCCTACACAGGTTTCCTTCATTCCAAGATGCAGTTTTACACGGACTCGTCATCAGTCGACCCTACACCGGTTCCCTTTCTCTTTTCAGATGCAGTTTCACATGGGCTCATCATCAAAGTAACCCCACACAGGTTCCTTCTCCATTAAAGATGCAGTTTCACACAGGCTCATCATCAGTCAACCCTACACAGGTTTCCTTCTTTCCAAGATGCAGTTTTACACTGACTCGTCATCAGTCAACCCTACACAGGTTTCCTTCTTTCCAAGATGCAGTTTTACACGAGCTCATCATCAGGAAACCCTACACAGGTTCCCTCATTCAACTGACAAGATCATAATTCAACAGACAATCTCCAGATGGCATCTATAAGCCCATCCACCTACCAACATTTCCAAATGGCATCTATAAGCCCATTCCCGACGAGGTTCTGTCACATCTCCAGATGGCATCTATAAGCCCATCCTCCTATCCATCATATCTCCAAATGGCATCTGTAATCCCATTCTCCGACATCACATTGCTGATATTCCACTATGTGAATGCAAATTTCTGGGCACTCTAGTGTTCAATCATCTTCCACCTTCGGATCACGAAAGGCACGCAAGCCAATCTACATCCTCAGGTTTAAGAAGATTGAACAGGGGCAACTGTTGTACCCCAAAATTTTCCCTCCCATATTCTCCAAGATTTATCAAGAATCATCTTCAAATGGTTCAAGATTTATCAAGGGTTGCACAACCCAACTACCTCCTAAGTCAGCTGAAATTAGGGTTTTGGTTCCTTCAATGAATTTGGGATTTTCAATGGCTCAATCAAATCCCATAGGCCTACATATATTGTCAAGCATCTACATGTCAAGTCTCAAGTCTCACAGCATCAAATTGCACAGTCAAAAGCCCATTTGCTTCACAGTCAACTACAGGGGCAAAATGGTCATTTTGTAGTCAAAAGTCAAAATTTTTGGTCAACATCTTATTTTGAAGCCACAATCATCATTTTATCAAGTCTTGATCATGATTCCTCAAGCATGGCTCAAAAATCATCAAAGATGCAAAAGTTGCTATTTTTGGATAGTAGAAAAGTCAACTGTAACTTGACTAAGGCATAACTTTTTCATGGTTCATCAGAAAAATCCCATCCAATGCTCATTTTGAAGGGGATGACATTTCCTGCAACTCATCTTCATATTTCAAGTCCAAGAAATGCTCCCACAAAAAGTTATCAATTTCTACATTATAGGTCAATTTCAAAAGTCAACAAAAATGCACTTTAAGTCAAAGACCATAACTTGAGATTGGTAAATCCAAATGACATGGGACCAAAGGCATTGGTTAGAGGACTTCAAGACCTTTCCAAAATGTCCAAGAACATGTTCATATGATTAACATTGAGCAAGATATGCATTGGAGAAGTTGGGAAATTTTCATGAATTTGCAAAAGTCAACTATCCTTAAAACATCAATTTTTGACAAAAGGGCCCACTTTCTTCCACTTGATTCAGCCTTGTCATGCCACCCACGTGTCCCATGATTAATTTCAAGATCAAACATTTATTTTTCCATTTTATTTAATTTTTATTGATTTAATTCATTTTAAATCCATAATAATTCAAATAAAATCTAAAAATTAATGGAATAACATCTTTTGGATTTGAACAACTTTCATATACCATGTGCCAGCTAACAAATTCGTGCTAGGGCTATTTTGTGCATGAAATCTTGGTTTTGCTCCAAAAATGGAAAGTTCTTCAATGGTGATCAACAAAATCTCAAAACATCAATACAATGGATCCTTGACCCAAACTTTGACCTAATTCTATTCCCATATATGCAAGCAAGCCAACCCTAATGCTGTGCATGTGCAAAACTGCTGCAAAGAGCCATTACCATATTGAAAAAATTTCAAAGAAAGCTTGAAACTGATCTTCACCTTCCAGCCCCTTTCAAAGCAATTTAAGGATTCTAATACATTGCTAGCATTCCCAGAAGCGTGTAGCAATCAAAAACAAGCCTTAACACTCAAAGAACACGCAAGAACAGATTCACGGTTTAGATTTCTTTTCCATAATCGAAACTCACATTTTATGCATCATTAACATATTCTTATCATTGATTTGCATTGCTTGAACCTTTACAAAGCTTTTGGTATTGGTTAATTACATTATCATGTACAGAATCGTGAATCACCATTGAAGATTTTTAGGGTTCTTGAGGTCTCGAATTGGGGATTTCCAGCACAGGGAAAATTAGGCCTCAGGATGCCCATGGTTAAACTCAAGAGATCAAGACGAACCTAAAGCTACCCTCGCGATGAATTTATATTGCGCACATACCTAATCGCTATTTTTCCTTTTTTAGTTTGTGGGGGTTAAAAACCCCCGCTATTTGATTTATTTTACAGGTATTCAGGGAGGAAGACGAAGGACGTGGAAGTGTGCCATTGGACGATTCAAAAAATAACGCGCGCTTGTTTCTCTTTCCAGCATAGGCGTTATGTTTTTATATTATATTTGTTGTTTATTCTATTAACAGATGCAACGCAATGGCCTAGTGGAAGATGATGTGTCCGGTCACCATTGGGACCTGGGTTCGATTCCCAGGTCCCCCAAACCTTTGCTTCACATTTTTTCTTATATATTCTCATGCAGGCTTCAAAGAAGGGTTCTATCATGCATCCCATGTATCATCCAGCCATGTGTCTCCAATGCAAATCCCACGACTCATGTTGAAAGACCACAATAATCCTCAGTCAACGCAGGCATAGCTGATCTCAAAAGTCCAAACGGACTGGCCAACAAATGGGCTAGAATTCCAGACCAAACCTCCACACCTGGGCCAGCACCCCCCCTGGTTTACTATTTCCTTTTATTTTCTTTTTACTTTTAATTTCCTTTATTATTTATTATTATCATTAGTAATTAACAAATTATTTTTTATAATAAATTCAATAAATATATGTTATTATTATTATTTATTAATTTCATATTATTATTTTGTAAATAAATACTAACCAAATTGATTTAGTTTAATTAGATTAATTTTGACTATTTTTCACAATAAATAAAAAGATTAGAATTAGGGCTTTTCTTTTGACTTTTAATTTCCTTTTTCTTTTATTTTACTAAAAAAAAACATAAAACATAAAAAACATTTTTTCTTTTAAATTAATTAATTAATTAGTTATTAGGTTTAATATTTAATTAAATGCAAAAAAGGACAAATTACTTCTTTCTTTTCTCAAAAGGGTCAAAACCCTAAGACGTTCCCGATTTAACTTCTTTCGCGCTTTAATTCCTTTTGATCATTATTTATGTATCTGTTCCGGAAATGTAATAGTTAATTAGGGTTTATCGCTTTATTTACTTTTCTCGCATTTATTTTCCAAACGGGTTTTGTCTTTGGCGATGTATAGACCCGCACCTTGTAATAGCGTAGATTTACCTTTCCGCAATTTATTTTCCGCACTCTTAACTGTTAATTATGCATGACAAGATTTCCTGACAAATAAAATCAATCCGTAGCTCACGAATAACATGTACAAGATAATCTTAACTGAAAAACAACGCACGTGCACATGCCACTCTTAGGGTACGCCTCACTGGTTGCCTCGACGTGGTCGTCAAGTATAGGGTGCTTTAGAGGTCGCCCTCCTGTCTAAAGATCAAAGTTGCCTCGAAACGGTTGCCTCGATAAAAATGATCTAGGACATTAGGGTTACCACTAAGGCGTCCTACCATTGCTTTGGTGACCACACATGTCCCTTAATCGAATTGACCCGAACAACTCCAACGACGGTGCTACCTACTTCTCAATAGTGGGATAGTGTTGTCTAGAGGACTCTTATACATCTTAATTCCTTAGGGTAGGTAGATTTCTCCTGGGTACTTGCTCTTTCAAAACAAAAACATCTTTTCGCACCTACACTTTCTAAAAGTTTTCAAACAAACACTTCATACACTCTTGAGGACAGATACAAGAGTTACCTAGAAGTTTTTCAAACTAAACTTTTTCAAAACCCACACACACTTGAAAAGCAAACAAATTGGAAAACATAGTGAGAAAGTACCTAAGAGCCCGTGGATAACCACGGATAGAAAGGGTGCTAACACCTTCCCTTTCTATAAATCTACCTCCCGAACCGAGAGACATCTCAAAAAAGGAATTTTACTGTGCTTTTGTCCTTTCCATGTTGGAGAACATAAAAGACGGTGGCGACTCTTGCTTACCGCGACATTTCGCGAACCAGCTTAAAAAACAGTCAGTTCTATTTCCACCGATCACAAATCTTATCCTGAAAAGGGTAAAATATTAGCTGAAACACTAAGTCATGTTGCATGAAATGTATGATGCAATATGTGTATATCAATGTTTGTGATATGAATGTAATGAATGAGCATGCAAGCTGATGAGCTGTCTTGTTGCGGATAGATGAATCCTGGATAGCCGAAGATAATAGAATCTTGACTGCGTCCAGGGAAAGTGAATCCTTGCTGCTGCAGGGGAGTGTAAGAATCTTTGATTTCTGAGGATGAGACATCCTTGTTGACTACTGACTGCTTGGGGGACAAGATCTTCAGTTGTTGAGGGATTTTAGGACCACTGCTGGGGATTGGAACTCCTTGGTTACTTGTAGGGAATGAGAATTCTGATGATCTCTACTGGGGAATCCAGAACCTGGGAGGCTCATGCTGGAGGAGTAAGACTGAGAATCTTTAATCTGATGAGAAGTATCTCTTGTGGGGAGAAGGTTCACTAGTCTGGTTCCGCTGGGGATTGATAGTTGGAAGTTTTGGCTCCGCTGGGGATAGGATTTTCAGATTTTTAAGGCTCCACTGGGGATACTGAAATTTATCTCTGAGGGGAATTGAGTTCTGGAAGGCTCTCTGACTGGGGAAATCAGTTTTGAGAAAGCTTTTGCTCTACTGAGGATCTTGAAGTTTAACTCTGTTTGGGGAATTAAGTTCTGGATTTTGACTTTGCTGAGGAATTTGGAGTTTAATTCTGCTAGGGATTCCTTCTGAAAGGGCATCAAGATATCTATCTGTACCTTCAACCTATCAGCAATCATCTTTCTTGATTTGCAAGGAAATGATTATGTTCAAATGCATATGCCTATTTAACAAAACATTGGACGTTTCTCAAATAAAACATAAGTGTAGAAAAGCAAAAAGAAGACAAAGCAAATTTATGTATTTGGAAAAGTATTTGTATTAACTTTCTATGAGTATCTGTTGTACCCCAAAATTTGCCCTCCCATATTCTTCAAAGATTTATCAAGAATCATCTTCAAATGGTTCAAGACTTCCCAAGGGTTGCACAGTCCTAACATCTCCTAAGCCAGTCAAAAACTAGGGTTTTGGTTCTTGCAAGGAAGTTGAGGTTTTCAATGGCTCAATCAAGTCCCATAGGCCTATATACATTGTCAAGCATCTACATGTCAAGTTTCAAGACTCACAGGGTCAGATTGCACAGTCAAAAGCCCTATTTGGTTCACAATCAACTGCAGGGGCAAAATGGTCATTTTACAGTCAAAAGTCAGAATTTTTGGTCAACATCTTATTTTGAAGCCACAATCATCATTTGATCAAGTCTTGATCATGATTCCACAAGCATGGCTCAAAAATCATCAAAGATGCAAAAGTTTCTATTTTTGGACAGCTGAAAAGTCAACTGTAACTTGACCAAGGCATAACTTTTTCATGGTTCATCAGAAAAATCCCATCCAATGCTCATTTTGAAGAGGAGAACATTTCCTACAACTCATCTTCACATTCCAAGTCCAAGAAATGCTCCCACAAAAAGTTATCAATTTCTACATTATAGGTCAATTTCAAAAGTCAACAAAAATGCACTTTAAGTCAAAGACCATAACTTGAGATTGTTAAATCCAAATGACATGGGACCAAAGGCATTGGTTAAAGGACTTCAATACCTTTCCAAAATGTCCAAGAACATGTTCATATGATCAAAATTGAGCAAGATATGCATTGGAGAAGTTGGGAAATTTTTGGGAATTTGCAAAAGTCAACTTTGCCCAAAACACATCATTTTTGCTAATGGGCCTCAAATTCCTTCTTGAATCTTTACCCAAAGCATATGCACGACCCATCAAGCCTATTTGAGTTTATTTTCTTATTTTTATTAATTAATTGGATTTTTTATTAATATTAATCCATTTAATTGATTTTAAATATAGGAAATTCACAGATATGTTTTTTCAAATCTTTTGTGAAGCAAACAAACTCAGGGCAAGCTGGAAAATTCGTGTACACATCAAGGGGACAAAAATCTCCTAATTTGGCAAGGTTTTCCAATCAAAAATATGCAAAAAGATTTGATTGAAATTAAATATTGAAAACATGAATTCCATGGATTCTTGGCCAAGATTGTAACCTAAATCCATTATACTATATATGCTGAACCTAACCCTAATGCCATTCACGTGAGAGCTGCTGCAAAAAGCCATATGCAATATTGGAAAAAAGTGAAGAAAACTCAAAACTGAATTCCATAATTTAACGTGATTCAAAGCTTGTTTTTGATTCCAATACATTGCTAGCATTCCCAGAAACCTTTTGCAAATCAAATCAAGGGCTAACACTCAAGGAAACGTCCAGAACAAACTCACGGTTTGCTTAATTTTTCTAGAATCGAAACTCACGTTTTATGCATCATTAACATGTTATAATCATTGCTTTACATTGCTTGAACCTTTACAAAGCCAATGGAATTGGTTAATTGCATTATAGTGTACAGGATCGCAGGTTGCCATTGAAGGGTTCTAGGGTTTATGAGTTTTGGAATTAGGGCTTTCCCATACAAGAAAAATTAAGCCTCATGACGCCCATGGTTGAACTCAGGAGATCAATACGAATTGAACAAGACTATCGCGCCCTATTTATATAGCCTGTAGGCCTATTCGTTATTTTTTGCCGTCCTGTTTTGTGGGGGTTAAAAACCCCCGCTAACTGTTGTACCCCAAAATTTGCCCTCCCATATTCTTCAAGAAATTGCCAAGTCAAGCTTCAAAATTCCCCAAGGGTTGCACAGTGTAAGAGCCTCCTGAACAGTCAAAATTAGGGTTTTGGTTCTGATCAAGAAAATGAAGTTTCCAAGGGTCCAATCAAGTCCCACATGCCTATAAACATGGTCAAGCATCCTCATACCAAGTTTCAAGACTTTCAGCACAAAACTGCACAGTCAAAAACCCTAATTGCACTACAGTCAACTGTAGGGGCAAAATGGTCATTTGACAGTCAAAAGGTCAAATTTTTGATCAACATCTCATTTTGAAGCCACAAACATCATTTGATCAATGCTTGATCATGATTCTCAAAGCTTGGCTCAAAAATCATCAAGATGCAAAAGTTTCCTTATTTGGACAGTTGAAAAAGTCAACTATAAATTGACCAGGGCATAACTTTCACATGGATTATCATAAAAATTCCATCCAAAGCTCATTTTGAAGAGAAAGACATTTCCTACAACTCATATTCATACTCCAAGTCCAATAAATGCTCTCACAAAAAGTTATCAATTTCAACATTATAGGTCATTTTCAAAAGTCAACAAAAAGGGACTTTAAGTCAAAGGCCATAACTTGAGATTGGTAAATCAAAATGACATGGGACCAAAGACATTGGTTAGAGGACTCAAAGACCTTTCCAAAATGTCCAAGAACATGAGCAAAGCTTAAAAATTGAGCAAGTTATGCCTTGTGGAAGTTGGGAAATATTTGGATATTTTGAAAAGTCAACATTGATTCAAATGACCTAAAATTGCTAATGGGCCTATTTTTCTTCCACAATTCATCATCCAAGGAATGTGCACGACCACTTGGCCCAAAGGGAAGTTTTTCTTCATTATTTATTTATTTATTTGGATTTTTATTATTAATAATTCATTTAAATTAATTAAATACATGGAAAATACTAAACCTAATTTATCAAATCTTTTTGTACATGTAATAGGTTCAAAAATTCGTGCATAATCAAATATGGAAAGAATTGAAGAGAATTGGTCATGATTGGTACAACATAGCATGGAAAATATTGAAAAAAGATCTTGAAAAATCAAATCTTCCAAACCATGAATGCCAAGGATTTGGATTGTTTTCTTTGACCTAATTCACTCATACATAAGTATAGAACACAACCCTAATTCCATTAACCCCTAAGCTGCGCAAGAACCTGAAGATAAAACTCACACTTTTTTCTTAAAAATCTCAATTCTGAAAACCTAGTTCTAGGGCGATTCAAGGCGAAATTTTGATCCCATCACCTTCCTGAAGCTTCAAGGAAGGATTTCCAATCGAAATCGAGCATTCTAACGCCCTAAATTGGTAACACGAGTGCAACCTGTACAGAGAAAATTTCATCTTCTTGCATCTCAATTCATGCGCATTTAGCACTTTTTAATGTTTGATTCATATTCCTTGTTCAATTCTAATGCTAACCAAACAGTTTAATTTTGTTTTTGTGCATCGTATGAAGATTTGCCATGGATGAATATTAGGGTTTTGCAAGCTCTAATTTGGGCGTTTCTTAATATGGAAAAATTAGGACATATGAATATCACCATTAAAACAAGCATGTTTGGACGAAGAGAAATAAACCATTGCGCCTAAGTTATGAAGCCCCAGGGGCTATTCGCTATTTTCTAATATAGAGTTTATAGCAACGTTTGAAAACCGTTGCCAATGTTTTGTATATTTTCAGGAAAACAAAAACCATGAGGAAGACGATGAAGTGGCATAAGCTGAATGGTTGGTTCAAAATTTCGCGCTCAAACCCACTAACGCTTTTGTTTTATTTGATATTATTTGTTTGTTGTATTACATACAAAACGCGTAACATGGTTCAGTGGCAGGCGTACAGACTGGTAAGCCATAGGACCTGGGTTCGAGCCCCAGGTCCCCACCCCCTTCATATTATTTTGCATTTAGTGGTTCCATGCAGGTTCAGTGTAAAGACGCACCGTGCACCCACACAATCAAACATGCCACGCGTTTAATCTCATCAATTCAAGGGCCAGGATTTGTGGAACATGATACACCCTAGTCAACGCGTATACACGCGTCCTGAAAAGTCAAAGAGGCCAGAAATTCAAATGGGCTAGATTTCTAAAGACTAACCTCCACTTTGGGGACAGATACCCCCCTAGGTTTGCAAATGTTTTTTTTTTATTCTTTATTTTTCATTCTCTTTTTACTTTCTTTTAATTATTGTTATTAATTAATTTAATGTTTTCATGATATATAAAAAACACCAAAAAATCAGAAAAGATAAAAAATAATAAATATTTTATTTAATAGTATTTTGTAAATAAAATCCATTAATTAACTAGTTTTAAATTAGGTCTTAATTTTAACTCTTTTAATAAAAATCTAAAAAAATATAGAATTAGGGTTTATGATAATTTTTATTCCTTTTTATTTTTTCTTTCATAATAATTAAATATTAAATATTTATTTTTATAATTAAATTGCATGTAAATTAATTAGGGTTAATTTTTAGGTTAAAATTTAATCTTCTTTTTAAAAAAAATACCAAAAAAAAAACAATTTCTTTTCCTTTTTTTTTAATTAATTAATTTCATCATTTAATTTAATTTTGCAAAAAAGGGTCCAACGCCCTCGTTTTAATTCTTATTTAATTCGCATATTTATTTTATTTCTTTTAATATTTATGTATCTCTCCCAAGGCCTTGTAAATTAATTTCTCGCACTTTACTTTTCATTATTCCTTTATTTTTCTGTCAAATCGGGTTCAAGAAATTTTGGCGATGTGGACCCGCGCCTTTTGTAATAGCTTTAGGACTTTACTTTTCTCGCACTTTTAACTGTTAATCAAGGCATGAAAGAATGAATGGACAAAAATAAAAAAACAAACGCTAGATCACCAATGACATGACAAAAGACAAAATGACTGAACATGACACACAAATCACACACCACCCCTAGGGTACGCCTCACTGTTGCCTTGCCTCGAAAGGTGATCGTCGAGTAGAGGATGTCTTAGTAAGTCCTCATGATCCGGGAACCTGGCATGAGGGTAGCTTCTAAGGTGTCTTCCCATTGCTCTGGTGATCACCATGTCCCGAACTTCGAATTGACCCGAACACCTCCAACGGTGGTGCTACCTACCTCTCAATGGTGGGATGGCATTACTTTAAAGGACATTTACACAGACGAATTCCTTAGGGTAGGTAGACGACTCTAGATACTTGCTCTAATTTCAAAACAAAAAAATAATAATACTTTTCACACCAACACATTTTCAAAAGCTTTCGAAAGCAATTTTTCAAACACTCTTGAGGACCGATACAAGAGTCGAACTGGAATTTTCAAAGAAACTTTTTTAAAACCCACATTGAAAAGCAAACAAACCATTTTTGAAAACACAAATGAGCAAGTATCTAAGAGCCCATGGATAACCATGGATAGAAAGGGTGCTAACACCTTCCCTTTCTATAACCTACCTCCCGAACCGAGAGCGATCTCTTTAAGGAATTTTTCTGTGCTTTTGTCCTTTCCATTTGGAGAAAATAAAAGACGGTGGCGACTCTTGCTTCTGCGACATTTCGCGAACCAGCGTTAAACAGTCAGTTCCAGATCCACCGATCACAGAACTGGCGACTCTGCTGGGGATATACTTAAAGTGAGGTGTACCTTAGGGATAGTTCATAACTGTGTTTTCAATTGTTTTCCCTGTGTGCTTTAAATTGTGGGTTGCATGGGAGTTACATAGATCCTAACCCGGATCTGGGGATACCCTGTTAGGTAGCATAAGCTGTGAGGGACCTGTCCGGCGTAGACCGACACGGGTGAAGCAGTGGCTACGTTGGTGTGGCACCTTGGTCTGTACCGATATCCCTTGTGTCGCAACGAGGAGAATATGGGTCTTCTAAGGAGTCATTAAGCACCAACAACCTTAGAACCTTAATTGACACAACTTGGCCATTAGAATAGTAGCAGTATGCTACGCCCATTGAGGCTAAACTCTCGTGATGGTTCTGGCCGCAAGAAAAGATTGCGATGCTGGAGTTATGACCGATTGAGGGTAGTCAATGATATTGGGATCCTCTAAGAACCCGGTTACTTTGATAGGACAGGTATGAACCCAACGAACTGAAAGAGGGTAGTACCTAGACCTCATGCTGGCCTAAACCTTAAGGGCTTGCCTTGTGTGACTTGTGTGCCTTACCATGTTTGCCTTTGTCTCTATTTGTGGTGTGCTTTATCATAACATCATAACATCATGAGAATTGCATGCATCCTGCATAAGGACTGACCATTTCAAAGACAAGAGGGTTTCATCTTTGCTCTGTTTTGTAGGACATTATGATGCCTGTGCGAAGGAATACTATCCGGTTCAACTTTGTTCGTTCACCTGAGTTGCTTGATGAGTTGGTTAGCAGAATTCCAAATACCACTTCCTTCATTCAGAGGCATGGCTCTCTTCTCAGTCTAGTCACTGCAAAGCGGGATCAACAGTTGATGAGCGTTCTGACCCAGTTCTATGACCCTCTGTACCAGTGCTTCACCTTTCAAGACTTCCAGCTGGTCCCTACCCTGGAAGAGTTCTCTGATTTGCTTGGTATCCCTATCTTGGATCAGACTCCCTTTACTGGTTGGGAAAAGACCCTCAGACTTGAGGATGTTGCTGCAGCTCTTCCTTTGACCCCTCAAGAGGTAACAGACAACTGGGTAACTAGAAGCGGAGTTAAGGGTTTCTTGGCCAAATTTCTGATCGGTAAAGCTAACAGTTTCTGGAATGACCTGGACTTTAGGGCATATGAAGACATCTTGGCTCTCCTGATCTATGGGTTAGTCTTGTTTCCTAATCCTGACAACTTCATCAATGTCACTGCCATAAGGATCTTTATGTCTCAGAATCCTGTACCCACTCTCTTGGGTGACATCTTGCAACAACTTCATGCTCGTACTACCCGAAGACGAGGAACCCTATGGTGTTGTATCCCTTTGTTGGTAAGGTGGTTTATTTCGCACCTCCCTAAGTTCGTACTGAAGAAACAAGAAGGAAGAGGTTGGGCTCACAGGTTAATGTCTCTCACCGACAAAGACATCATTTGGACTTGCAGAGGTTTGGATGAGATAGCTATTATTGATCGATGTGGGGAATACCCTAATGTTCCTCTGATTGGTACCCAAGGAGAGATCTCTTACAATCTATGTCTAGCACTCCGTCAGTTTGGAAGAGCAAGAAGAGCAGGCCCCCATGAGATGTTGGTGCCTCACATCAGTTTTGAGTTTCAGGTGGATAGTGACGAGCTGCGTCGTAGGTTCATCAAGGCTTGGGACAAAGTTCATAAAGCTGACCCACAAGAGTTAGGGCCAAAGACTTCTATACCTATGGAAGCCTACTACAAATGGGTTCGCATCCGTGCTCAGAAGTTAGGTATGCCGTATGAAGCTGTCAGACCCGTCATTCTTGAGTGTCCTGACAAAGATGGTGTTCCTCCAACTGTCCTTCCTCCTCAGGTACCTACTGATTATGAGACATTGAAGAGGTCTTGGTCGCAACTGCGAGAAGAGCGGGATTCTTACCGGGAAAAGTTCAACGAGCAGGAATTAAAGATCCAGAAGCTGACAAAGCAGTTGGAGAATGAGAGAACTCTGAATGCTTACATCCGTACTGAGAAGAGGAGACCATGGGATCAATGAGGAGCTCTGGATGTTCTTTTGCAGTTTTATTTCCCTTTTTAAGTATTTTCCTTTCATGTAACGCCTAAGGGCAACCTGTTGAATAATTTCAGTTGCAAAGTTGAATCTAATGAAGTGTGTTCCTTTTTGTTTACAAAGTTGATTCCCGATTGTCTTTGAAAACATAATTCATATGCATCTCATTCATCATGTGCATAGCAGGTTTTCTTCTTTTCAGGTTGCTTACCGTTCTTCGCTGTTTATTTCAGCATCATGAATCCTGACTCATCATCAACTGAGATATCCATCAAAGCTCTTCAGGCGCAGAATGTGCAATTTCAGGAATTAATTAAGGGTTTGGCTCAAGGCCAAGAAGAGCTGAAGGCTCTGCTCCTGAAGAAGGAGAAGAAGAAGAAGAGAAGAACTGTTCTGTTCAGCTCGGGCCGAAGGTTTGGCAATACCTTGCAGAATGAAGAGGCTGGTTCTTCTGTTGGCAAGGGCACTCCTCAAGAGGCAAGAGTTCCTAGTCCGGTAGTCTCCGACAACGAGACTGATTTTGATGAAGAGCAATATCCTCCGGCAGAAGACCGTTACAAGTAGCTGGAAGATAGGCTGAATGCTATGGAGATACAACAGGTTCCTGGGCTGGATTTCAGAGATCTGGGTTTGTCTACTGGTGTGATCATTCCTCGGAAGTTCAAAGCACCATCTTTCACTAAATATGACGGGGCGTCTTGTCCCAAGCTACATCTCAGGTCCTATGTTCGGAAAATCCAACTGTACTCAGCGGATAAGAATTTGTGGATCCACTTCTTCCAGGAGAGTCTTTCAGGGACTCATCTCGAATGGTTCTATCAGCTGGATGGGACCAAGGTTCGTAACTGGGAGGAGTTGGCTACTGCTTTCTATAAGCAGTATCAATATAATGCCGACCTTGCCCCTACACGTACCCAACTCCACGGTATGTCGTTAGGTTCAAGTGAAGGTTTTAAAGAGTACGCTCAGAAGTGGAGAGACCTGGCTGGCAGGGTGCAGCCATCGTTGACTGATCGGGAATTGGTAGACATGTTCTTGGGGACCCTATCTGGGACATTTTTCAACCATCTTATCGGGAATTCGTCTGCAGGGTTCACTGATCTGATTGTGACTGGAGAGAGAATTGAGGCTGGGTTAAAGTCTGGTAAGATTCTGAAGGGTGCATCGTTTAGTTCTGAGAAGAAACCCTTCAAAAAGGAGGCTAGTGCTGTATATGGCTCCCGGAGATCAGAAAGATTTGAGCGCCGCCAATCTGTCAGTGCGGTAACGATTGCCAAGCCTGCTGCCGCTCCTCGGCCGACCAATCCTCAAAGGGCTGAAAGACCCCGGAGAGAGTTTACCCGTTTGAGCATGACCTTATCGCAGATCCTGCCACAGTTGCTATCCACCAATTTAGTGACTGTCAGAGAGGCTCCAAAGTTCCCCAATACTACATCTCCTAAGTACAACCCAAATGCTCGTTGTGCTTACCATTCAGATAGCCCGGGGCATTCTACTGATGACTGTTGGGCATTAAGGAGTAAGGTGCAAGACCTTATCGACGCGAAGGAGATACAGTTCGAAGCGCCTGAGAGGCCGAATGTGGTTACTGCTCCTATGCCTCAGCATGGGGTAAATGCTGTTGACGAAGATGTTTACGCTGTTTCTGTGGATGATCTGGCCACTCCTCTGAAGACTGTCAAGAGGAACCTACTGCTGGCCGGTTTATTTCCGGGTTGCAGTGAGGGTTGCCTGTTCTGTGCTGTTTCCCTATCTGGTTGTCCCTTGCTGAAGTCAGGCATCCAAAGCCTAATGGATAACAAGGAGATTCTGTTTAAGAAGTCTGCTGTTCAGTTGGTTCCGGTGGAAGAAGTTTCTGTGGTTACCATCTTCAATAACCCAATCAAGGCTCTCCCGAAGAAGCCTATTCAAATCATGACTGTTGCACCTGTGGTTATCACTGTTCCGGGGCCTCTTCCCTATGTATCTGATAAAGCTATCCCCTGGCACTATGGGGCAGACGTATATGTGAATGGAATTAAACAAGAATTCAACACTGGCGCCAGTATCTGTGACATCACTGGCCCAGCCAAAGTTACTCGCAGTGGCAGGCTCTTCTCGCCTGACATTGCACCGCCTGCTGCCCGAAGACCACTCCTTATAACTCCTACAAGTGTACCTGTTCCTATTGCTGATCAAGCTATTTCCCCTGCTGCCGAGTCATCCAATGCTCGGGGCAAAGGAATTGAAGTTGAGCCTGCCCAGATGGAGGCACCTATACCTATAACTGCTGAGGCCTCCCAACAAGAGATGGAGGAAATCTTGAAAATTATAAAGAAGAGTGACTTCAATGTTGTGGAACAGCTGGGGCACACGCCCTCCAAAATCTCCATGCTCTCTTTATTGCTGTGCTCCGAGGCCCATGCTAAGGCCTTGATCTCGTTCCTCAAGACGGCCCATGTGCCACATGAAACATCTGCAGTCCAGTTCACTAATTGTGTAGCAAATCTAACAGCAGACAATGGCCTAGGTTTCTCAGATGCTGACCTGACCGCAAAAGGAAGAGACCACAACGATGCTCTGCATGTCTCTATCGAATACAGAGGCACTACTCTGGCGCATGTGTTGGTGGATACTGGTTCTTCTTTGAATGTGCTACCCAAGAAGGCTTTGGACCGTCTAGATTGTGAAGGCCTGGAATTGAAACCCAGCAATATCATCGTCAGGGCCTTTGACGGTTCAAAAAGGATGGTTCATGGAGAGGTTGACATTCCTATTCGTGTGGGCTCTCAGGTGTTTGACTCTACTTTTTATGTGATGGATATCCGTCCATCGTACTCTTGTCTACTGGGTCGACCTTGGATCCATAAAGTTGGGGCAGTGACCTCTACCTTGCACCAGAAGCTGAAGTACCCCGTCAGAGGGAAGATCGTCACTGTGCAAGGAGAGGAGGAGTATATGATAAGCCACCTGAATTCCTTCAGATACATTGAGATGGATGGGGAGTTTATTGAAACCCCCTTTCAGCATTTCGAGGAGGTGCTTCCAATTGCAGCAGCAGCAGAAACAACAGCAGAAGAAAATGTTCCTTTGAAGATGGCTTCCCTGAAGGATGCCCGGGCTGTGGTTCAGAAAGGTGAATGTGCTAACTGGGGTAGGCTTCCAGACTTTACACAGAAAACTGACAAGTTTGGGCTGGGTTTTACTGCAGAGGGTCAGAAAGCTATGCGGGAGGCGAAGACCAGAAGACCTCCCGTGTTCATTACAAATCCAGGAGTGAATGCTGTTGGGGAAGACAACGAAGTGGATGAAGCAGAATTCAATAGCTGGATCTACCCGAAGACCGAAGGCGGATTGACTAATTGGATTTCTAAGGACCATACTCCTGTTACTTTTGTTACGCAGTAATAAACTTCCTTGTTTCATTATTTGTAATAAACAATAAATAAACTCTATGGCCCGGTGTCTTACCCGAGGCACCGTGGTTTCATTTGTGAGGGCATATAAATTGTCATTTCATATATCATGAATGAAAATCTTGGATGTTTTCTCGCATTTCAAATCTTATGCTCCTTTTCTGTCTTTCTTTCCTTTACATATATTTCAAAACAGCTGTATTTACACACACACACTCACTCATACAGGTTTCAATCCACTCTGGATCTCACTGGTAACGATTCTGCTACTGCCAGTTATGACTTCGAAAATCTGATCAACTTAGCCGAAGACGAAGGTGAAGATGATTGCGAAGTGCCTGGCGAGCTTGCAAGATTGTTGCTTCAGGAAGAGAGGGCAATTCAACCCCATGAAGAGCCAGTGGAAACAATAAACCTGGGTACTGAGGCAGACAGGAAAGAGGTAAAGATTGGTGCCAACCTAGAGCTCAGCGTGAAGCAACGGTTGACTCAGATGCTGCATGATTATATGGAGATCTTTTCTTGGTCCTACGAAGACATGCCCGGGTTGGATACCGATATTGTGGTCCATCACTTGCCAACTAAGGAAGATTGCCCTCCAGTTAAGCAAATGGTCCGTCGGATGCGCCCAGAGATGTCTGAGAAGATCAAAGCTGAGGTTATGAAGCAGTTTGATGTCGGGTTTCTTGCAGTGACTTCTTACCCTCAGTGGGTTGCTAATGTGGTGCTGGTACCTAAAAAGGACGGTAAGGTCAGAATGTGTGTCGACTACAGGGATCTAAACAGGGCCAGCCCCAAAGATGACTTCCCTTTACCTCACATTGACGTCCTTGTTGACAATACGGCTCAGCATAAGGTGTTTTCTTTCATGGATGGCTTTTCAGGTTACAATCAGATAAAGATGGCACCTGAAGACATGGAAAAGACTACCTTTGTTACTCAGTGGGGCACCTTCTGCTACAAGGTCATGCCTTTTGGACTTAAGAACGCTGGGGCAACCTACCAACGTGCCATGGTTGCTTTATTTCATGATATGATCCATCATGAGATAGAAGTGTATGTTGACGACATGATCACAAGGTCCCAGACTGAGGAAGAGCACCTAGATCATCTGCAGAAGTTGTTTGATCGGTTGAAACTGTACAAGCTGAGATTGAACCCGAACAAGTGCACCTTCGGAGTAAGATCGGGAAAGTTGCTAGGCTTTGTGGTAAGCGACAAGGGCATTCAAGTGGACCCTGCCAAGGTCAAAGCTATTCAAGAGATGCCAGTTCCCAGGACAGAGAAAGAGGTCAGAGGCTTTTTAGGACGCCTGAATTACATTGCTCGCTTCATCTCACACCTGACTGCTACCTGTGAGCCAATCTTCAAGCTGCTGAAGAAAGATCAGGTAGTACGTTGGAACGATGAATGTCAGGCTGCTTTCGACAGAATCAAAGAGTATCTCCAAGAACCACCTATCCTTATGCCACCGGTTGAAGGGAGACCTCTGATACTATATCTAACAGTGCTTGACAACTCAATGCGGTGTGTGCTGGGGCAGCATGACGAGTCTGGCCGAAAAGAGCATTCCATTTATTACCTTAGCAAAAAGTTTACCGACTGTGAGACCCGATACTCATTGCTTGAGAAAACTTGCTGCGCTTTGGTATGGGCTGCTCGCCGGCTGAGACAGTATATGCTGACTCATACCACCTTGTTGATCTCAAAGATGGATCCTATAAAGTACATATTCGAAAAGCCTGCTCTGTCTGGGAGAATTGCAAGATGGCAAATGATCTTGACGGAATACGACATTCAGTACACAACCCAGAAAGCCATCAAGGGAAGTGTATTGGCAGACCACTTGGCACATCAGGCCGTAGATGACTATCAGTCAATGAACTTCGAGTTTCTGGATGAAAGCATCATGATAGTAACAGATTGTGAAGTACCTGGACCGGATGAAGGACTTGAGGAAGGATCCCGATGGTCTATGCACTTTGACGGAGCCTCCAATGCATTGGGTAACGGTATCGGCGCCATAATCATATCTCCTCAAGGCACTCATACTCCGCTCACAGCCCGGCTATGTTTCAATTGTACCAACAACATGGCAGAGTATGAGGCGTGCATCATGGGTCTTCAAGCTGCCATCGACCTAAGGATTAAGTTTCTGAGTGTCTTCGGAGATTCCGCTCTCGTAATCAATCAGATCAAATGAGAGTGGGATACGAAACATCCGAACCTTATTCCTTACAGAGAATGTGTGTTGACCTTGATCCCCCACTTCACAGAAATAACCTTTGAACACTTTCCGAGAGAAGAGAATCAGCTGGCGGACGCGTTAGCCACAATGTCTTCTATGTTCAAAGTCAAATGGGACAATGAGGCTCCCCGGATCATCATCTGGAAACTGGACGAACCGGCATACTGTTGCGATCTCGAGACTGAATTAGTGACTGAGAAGCCTTGGTACCATGAGGTGAAGAGATATCTGGAAACTCAGGAATACCCTGAAGGTGCCTCTATCAATGATAAGAAGTTCCTGAGAAGATTCACGGCAAAGTTCTTCCTTAGCAACGGCATCTTGTACAAGCGAAACCATGATTCAACTTTACTGCATTGTGTGGATAAGACTGAAGCAGAAAGGATCATGGAAGAACTACATGAAGGGACCTTTGGTACACATTCCAGTGGACACACTATGGCTAAGAAGATCCTTTGGGCAGGATATTACTGGTCCACAATGGAAGCTGACTGTTACCAACATTCCAGGACATGCCATAAGTGCCAGATTTATGCAGACAAGGTGCATGTTCCTCCAGTTCCCCTGAATGTTCTGACTGCGCCTTGGCCGTTTGCAATGTGGGGCATAAACATGATCAGTGAGATTAAACCTACGGCATCCAATGGGCATCGCTTCATCCTAGTGGCGATTGATTATTTTACAAAGTGGGTTGAAGCAGCATCCTATGCTACGGTAACCAAGACTGTTGTGGCACGGTTCATTCGGCATAACCTGATCTGTCGGTACGGCGTCCCAGAGAGAATTATTACAGACAACGGTACCAATCTGAATAACAAGATGATCACTGAGCTCTGCGAGCAGTTCAAAATACAGCACCACAATTCTTCTCCTTACAGACCGAAGATGAATGGGGCTGTAGAAGCAGCAAATAAGAACATCAAGAAAATCGTGCAGAAGATGACAGTGACTTATAAGGATTGGCACGAGATGTTACCGTTCGCTCTACATGGGTACCATACCTCAGCTAGGACGTCAACCGGGGTAACTCCTTTCTCTTTGGTTTATGGTATGGAGGCAGTCTTACCGATCGAAGTACAAATACCCTCTCTCCGGATAATGAAGGATGCAAATCTGAACGAAGATTATTGGATCCAGACACGACTTGATCAGCTCAACCTTATTGATGAAAAAAGACTTGCTGCTATCTGTCACGGTCAGGCGTATCAGAAATGGATGATCAGGGCATTTAACAAAAAGGTCAGACCACAGGAATATCAAGTTGGGGATCTGGTAATCAAGCGAATTATCCTTCCTCAGAGTGATCCAAGGGGCAAATGGACCCATACATACAAAGGGCCATTTGTGGTTAAGCATGTGTTCTCAGGAGGAGCCATGATTTTAACCAACATGGATGGTGACGACCTTCCTCACCCCGCCAATGTAGACATAGTAAAAAGATACTACGCATGAAAAAAGACCCGCTAGGCTGACATGCCTAGGCAAAAATTAGGGCTTCCCGGCGAACCAAAAGGGTTCAGGCAAAATGAAGGGATGAAATAAAAAAATCTGTACACCCGGCAAGTCAAAAACCTGAAAAGGCGGCTTGGGCAAAAATGGGTATCCCGGTGGACTGAAAACCCGAAAGGGCGGTCCAGGCAAAAATTAGGGATAAAAGCGTAATACTATGTCTCATTGGATCACCTTGCATCCAGAATCCGGTATCTGCACCAAGTTCAGACAGCATCAATCAGTCAGCTTCACCTTCAACCAAGGTCATCAAGTGATGAGACGCTCGGAGTTATAAAGGCAATAGCAGAGTTGAAACCCAGTGGGATCATCCATTTCACACAGCTGTTTTATTTTCTCTTGTACAAAACTTGTATAAACTCTTTTGTTCGGCGGCGTCCTCTTACTAGGACGTCAGCCTCTTGTACACAAAACGCCTATTTTCAGGCAATTCAAAAATCAATACAAATATATTTTTCAGTTAAAAGTGCCAATTGTTTTCTGTTTCTGTTTTGTTTTGCGAAGAACGTCCAAGGTTCAATTTGTGATATACGCATTGACAATAATTTGCTAACTCATGAATATTTGCATACGAAACAAAGGACTAATTACAGGTAACGTTAGAAACAGGGGCAATAAAGAGTTGTCTAAGCAATCTAATTGTTCTGTCCTTCAAGGTCCCAAGGTAGGTTCAGCTAAAGAACACAACCAGACGCCTTAATTCCCCAGAGAGTGAGCCAACAAGTCAGTGCACTCTTCTCCAAGCAAAGTTAGCAAACCTTAGGGAAGTTGGGTATCCTCCAGTGGATCTCAACATCTCCCCAGCAGCATACATATTCTAAACAAGCATCCCCGACAATCTTGGTCTAAAGATTGTTCCCCAGCGGTATATCAAACATTCAAAGGAATCACTTCCCCGCAGTTCAAAACTTCCCATGGAAAGTCCAATCTAGTTCCCCAGGAAAGTTGGAATTCATCTCTCCAAGCAGTAAGCTTATCCCCAGTAGATTCTGGAAGCTTATCCTCGCAGAACACGAACGCGTCGCCCGACTTTATTCAAAGAGTTATTTTCCTACCAGGATATAACTGGGTTATCCTCAGCCAAAAGCCACGGAAAGATCGTCCTCGGCGAAGTCTTCTTATCCCCAGCAAAGTCTATCAACACTTCCAATACAACAAGGGTATCCCCAGCAAGTTACTATCAACGACTCAGCAAAGTATCTCTCTTCCCACAGAGTATTGCTTCCCAGCAAGATCGTCATAATACTTTTCTCCCCGCAGAATATTCCATTCGCCAAGTTTGTTCCCCAACGGAGTCATCTTCTCCTACCGGTATTCTTGCAACTATCATCCCCAGCGGAAGCAAAATCTATTCTCCAACATCAGCCCAGGATGTGACTTCCCGGCACCCATCAAAGATTTACTTTCCTAGACGAAAAACATACCTTCCTAAACATCACATACATCATTATAGCATGCATATACGCATCATATCTTACAAATCTCATTTATGTTGAGAACATCATCGCTTGATCTATATCATGCATTGCATATGACTAACCTTTACCTTTCAGGAAAGATTCAGCTAAATTCTCAATCATATTTCAAGACATTTCAAGACCTAGACCGGTTCAGTTAATCAACTCCAAAGATTTCTTATCCAGTCCAAGGCCTTCTCTAGTCCAGCTAAATCGACCCCAAACAGATTTTTCTGATAAAGACTCAGTAGAAGTTATCAAAGGTTTTTCTCAAACGTCCGCTTTTGAGATTATAATTTCCTATGGTTCTCTCCCCAATGCTACGGAGATGACAATTCCATCCCAGGTTTTTCTCAAACGTCCGCTTTTGAGATTATAATTTCCTATGGTTCTCTCCCCAATGTTGCGGAGACGATAATTCCATCCCAGGTTTTTCTCAAACGTCCGCTTTTGAGATTATAATTTCCTATGGTTCTCTCCCCAATGTTGCGGAGATGATAATTCCATCCCAGGTTTTTCTCAAACGTCCGCTTTTGAGATTATAATTTCCTATGGTTCTCTCCCCAATGCTGCGGAGACGATAATTCCATTCCAGGTTTTTCTCAAACGTCCGCTTTTGAGATTATAATTTCCTATGGTTCTCTCCCCAATGTTGCGGAGATGATAATTCCATTCCAGGTTTTTCTCAAACGTCCGCTTTTGAGATTATAATTTCCTATGGTTCTCTCCCCAATGTTGCGGAGACGATAATTCCATTCCAAGTTTTTCTCAAACGTCCGCTTTTGAGATTATAATTTCCTATGGTTCTCTCCCCAATGTTGCGGAGACGATAATTCCATTCCAGGTTTTTCTCAAACGTCCGCTTTTGAGATTATAATTGCCTATGGTTCTCTCCCCGATCCTGCGGAGATGATAATTCCCACTAAGATTTTCTCAACGATTGCTGTTGAAGTTAAAGTCACCCAAGGTTCTCTCACCGTTCCTGTTGAGGTTGTAACCATCCCTGGTTCATTCATCACCGCTTGAAGATCCAGACTCAGCTCCTGTAACCAGTCAGGACATATCTATACCTAGCATCTGAAAACCAGCTCCTGCAACATGTCAGGTACTCATTTTTTTTCTTTTGCAGGTACGCAAGCTCTCGCTAAGGAATCTCTTATGCGATCAACATCCAGATGGCATCTATAAGCCCATCCACCTATCCATCACATCTTAGCATGGCATCTATAAGCCCATCATCCTATCCATCAATCTCCAAATGGCATCTATAAGCCCATTCCCATCATCACATTGCTGCTATGTGAGCGCAAATTTCTGGGCACTCTAGTGTTCAATCATCTTCTACCCTCGGATTACGAAAGGCACGTCAGCCAATCTGCATCCTCAGGTCTAAGATGATTGAACAGGGGCAACTGTTGTACCCCAAAATTTGCCCTCCCATATTCTTCAAGAAATTGCCAAGTCAAGCTTCAAAATTCCCCAAGGGTTGCACAGTGTAAGAGCCTCCTGAACAGTCAAAATTAGGGTTTTGGTTATGATCAAGAAAATGAAGTTTCCAAGGGTCCAATCAAGTCCCACATGCCTATAAACATGGTCAAGCATCCTCATACCAAGTTTCAAGACTTTCAGCACAAAACTGCACAATCAAAAACCCTAATTGCACTACAGTCAACTGTAGGGGCAAAATGGTCATTTGACAGTCAAAAGGTCAAATTTTTGGTCAACATCTCATTTTGAAGCCAAAAACATCATTTGGTCAATGCTTGATCATGATTCTCAAAGCTTGGCTCAAAAATCATCAAGATGCAAAAGTTTCCTTATTTGGACAGTTGAAAAAGTCAACTGTAAATTGACCAGGGCATAACTTTCACATGGATTATCATAAAAATTCCATCCAAATCTCATTTTGAAGAGAAAGACATTTCCTACAACTCATATTCATAATCCAAGTCCAATAAATGCTCTCACAAAAAGTTATCAATTTCAACATTATAGGTCATTTTCAAAAGTCAACAAAAAGGGACTTTAAGTCAAAGGCCATAACTTGAGATTGGTAAATCAAAATGACATGGGACCAAAGACATTGGTTAGAGGACTCAAAGACCTTTCCAAAATGTCCAAGAACATGAGCAACGCTTAAAAATTGAGCAAGTTATGCCTTGTGGAAGTTGGGAAATTTTTGGATATTTTGAAAAGTCAACATTGATTCAAATGACCTAAAATTGCTAATGGGCCTATTTTTCTTCCACAATTCATCATCCAAGGCATGTGCACGACCACTTGGCCCAAAGGGAAGTTTTTCTTCATTATTTATTTATTTATTTGGATTTTTATTATTAATAATTCATTTAAATTAATTAAATACATGGAAAATACTAAACCTAATTTATCAAATCTTTTTGTACATGTAATAGGTTCAAAAATTCGTGCATAATCAAATATGGAAAGAATTGAAGAGAATTGGTCATGATTGGTACAAAATAGCATGGAAAATATTGAAAAAAGATCTTGAAAAATCAAATCTTCCAAACCATGAATGCCAAGGATTTGGATTGTTTTCTTTGACCTAATTCAGTCATACATAAGTGTAGAACACAACCCTAATGCCATTAACCCCTAAGCTGCGCAAGAACCTAAAGATAAAACTCACACTTTTTTCTTAAAAATCTCAATTCTGAAAACCTAGTTCTAGGGCGATTCAAGGCGAAATTTTGATCCCATCACCTTCCTGAAGCTTCAAGGAAGGATTTCCAATCGAAATCGAGCATTCTAACGCCCTAAATTGGTAACACGAGTGCAACCTGTACAGAGAAAATTTCATCTTCTTGCATCTCAATTCATGCGCATTTAGCACTTTTTAATGTTTGATTCATATTCCTTGTTCAATTCTAATGCTAACCAAACAGTTTAATTTTGTTTTTGTGCATCGTATGAAGATTTGCCATGGATGAATATTAGGGTTTTGCAAGCTCTAATTTGGGCGTTTCTTAATATGGCAAAATTAGGACACATGAATATCACCATTAAAACAAGCATGTTTGGACGAAGAGAAATAAACCATTGCGCCTAATTTATGAAGCCCCAGGGGCTATTCGCTATTTTCTAATATAGCGTCTATAGCAACGTTTGAAAACCGTTGCCAATGTTTTGTATATTTTCAGGAAAACAAAAACCATGAGGAAGACGATGAAGTGGCATAAGCTGAATGGTTGGTTCAAATTTTCGCGCTCAAACCCACTAACGCTTTTGTTTTATTTGATATTATTTGTTTGTTGTATTACATACAAAACGCGTAACATGGTTCAGTGGCAGGCGTACAGACTGGTAAGCCATAGGACCTGGGTTCGAGCCCTAGGTCCCCACCCCCTTCATATTATTTTGCATTTAGTGGTTCCATGCAGGTTCAGTGTAAAGACGCACCGTGCACCCACACAATCAAACATGCCACGCGTTTAATCTCATCAATTCAAGGGCCAGGATTTGTGGAACATGATACACCCTAGTCAACGCGTATACACGCGCCCTGAAAAGTCAAAGAGGCCAGAAATTCAAATGGGCTAGATTTCTAAAGACTAACCTCCACTTTGGGGACATATACCCCCCTAGGTTTGCAAATGTTTTTTTTTATTCTTTATTTTTCATTCTCTTTTTACTTTCTTTTAATTATTGTTATTAATTAATTTAATGTTTTCATGATATATAAAAAACACCAAAAAATCAGAAAAGATAAAAAATAATAAATATTTAATTTAATAGTATTTTGTAAATAAAATCCATTAATTAACTAGTTTTAAATTAGGTCTTAATTTTAACTCTTTTAATAAAAATCTAAAAAAATATAGAATTAGGGTTTATGATAATTTTTATTCCTTTTTATTTTTTCTTTCATAATAATTAAATATTAAATATTTATTTTTATAATTAAATTGCATGTAAATTAATTAGGGTTAATTTTTAGGTTAAAATTTAATCTTCTTTTTAATAAATTAAAAACAATTAGAATTAGGGTTAGCATTTATTTTAATTAATTCTTTTTCATTAAAATCATAAAATACCAAAAAATACCAAAAAAAACAATTTCTTTTCCTTTTTTTTTAATTAATTAATTTCATCATTTAATTTAATTTTGCAAAAAAGGGTCCAACGCCCTCGTTTTAATTCTTATTTAATTCGCATATTTATTTTATTTCTTTTAATATTTATGTATCTCTCCCAAGGCCTTGTAAATTAATTTCTCGCACTTTACTTTTCATTATTCCTTTATTTTTCTGTCAAATCAGGTTCAAGAAATTTTGGCGATGTGGACCCGCGCCTTTTGTAATAGCTTTAGGACTTTACTTTTCTCGCACTTTTAACTGTTAATCAAAGCATGAAAGAATGAATGGACAAAAATAAAAAAACAAACGCTAGATCACCAATGACATGACAAAAGACAAAATGACTGAACATGACACACAAATCACACACCACCCCTAGGGTACGCCTCACTGTTGCCTTGCCTCGAAAGGTGATCGTCGAGTAGAGGATGTCTTAGTAAGTCCTCATGATCCGGGAACCTGGCATGAGGGTAGCTTCTAAGGTGTCTTCCCATTTCTCTGGTGATCACCATGTCCCGAACCTCGAATTGACCCGAACACCTCCAACGATGGTGCTACCTACCTCTCAATGGTGGGATGGCATTACTTTAAAGGACATTTACACAGACGAATTCCTTAGGGTAGGTAGACGACTCTAGATACTTGCTCTAATTTCAAAAAAAAAAAAAAAATACTTTTCACACCAACATATTTTCAAAAGCTTTCGAAAGCAATTTTTCAAACACTCTTGAGGACCGATACAAGAGTCGAACTGGAATTTTCAAAGAAACTTTTTTAAAACCCACATTGAAAAGTAAACAAACCATTTTTGAAAACACAAATGAGCAAGTATCTAAGAGCCCATGGATAACCATGGATAGAAAGGGTGCTAACACCTTCCCTTTCTATAACCTACCTCCCGAACCGAGAGCGATCTCTTTAAGGAATTTTTCTGTGCTTTTGTCCTTTCCATTTGGAGAAAATAAAAGACGGTGGCGACTCTTGCTTCCGTGACATTTCGCGAACCAGCGTTAAACAGTCAGTTCCAGATCCACCGATCACACTAACCATTTGTTTTTTTGCAGGCACGAGGAAGAGGACAATTACGTGTTTATACATGGTTGGCTGGTTTGAATAAAAGGCGCGCTTTATTGGTTACAGCATATGCGTTGTTTTGTTTAATATTATTTTCATTGCCCATTATGATAACAAATACAGGCACTTGGCTTAGTGGAAGATGATGTGGCTGGTCACCATTGGGACCTGGGTTCGATTCCCAGGTCCCCCAAATCTTTGTTTCATATTTTTCTAACATAATCATGTGCAGGCCTTTAAGCAGCGTTGCACCATGCATCCCACTCATCTAAGCGCCAGATGGACTCCAATGCAAATCCCATGGCTCCTGTTGAGAGACTACCATGATCCTCAGTGAACAAACACCTAGTCAATTCCCAGAGTCAACACAGGCTTGAGTGCTATTGGGCTTCCAAAATTCCAGATTCACCTCCATCTGGGCCTAACACCCCCAGGGTTTTGTTTTCTCTTTTTTTTCTCTTTTATATTTTCTATTTAATTATTTTCTATTAACTATTAGTATTTAATTAACAAATTAATTTTTTATAATAAATTCAGAAAACCAAAAAATGTAATTATTATTATTATTATTATTATTATTATTAATTTCACTTTAACTATTATTTTGTAAATAAAATGTGAATTAATTAATCTAGCTTTTAAAATTAGGTCAACTTTAATTTTTTCTTAATAAATAAAATAAATTAGACTTAGGAGTTTTTTTACTAACTTTTGACCTTTTATTTTTATTGTCATTAAAACATAAAAAACACAAAAATACTTGTTTTCCTTTAAATAATTAATTAATTAGTTTTAGGGTTACTATTTAATTTAAATTGCAAAAAAGGACCAAATTTCAATTCTTTTCTCAAAAAGGGTCAAAACCCTAAGACGTTCCCGATTCAATTCTTTCGCACGCATATTTTTAATTCATTATTTATTTGATCATATTTATGTATCTGTTTCCGAGGATGTAATAGTTAATTAGGATTTTATCGCTTTCTTTACTTTTCTCGCATTTTTTTCCAAACGGGTTTTGTTTTTGGCGATGTATAGACCCGCGCCTTGTAATAGCGTAGATTTACCTTTCCGCAATTTATTTTCCGCACTCTTAACTGTTAAAAATGCATGAAAGACTTGTATGAAAAATAAAATTAATCTGTAGCTCACAAATGCATGTTCAAAGATAAACATAAACTGAAACAACACACATGCACATGCCACTCCTAGGGTACGCCTCACTGGTTGCCTCGACGTGGTCGTCAAGTATAGGGTGTTTTAGAGGTCGCCCTCCTGTCTAAAGATCCAGTTGCCTCGAAACGGTTGCCTCGGATAAAAAAGGATCTAGGACATTAGGGTTACCGCTAAGGCGTCCTACCATTGCTTTGGTGACCACATTGTCCCTCATAATCGAATTGACCCGACAAACTCCAACGACGGTGCTACCTACTTCTCAATAGTGGGATAGCACTGTCTAAAGGACTCTTACACAGCCTAATTCCTTAGAGTAGGTAGATTTCTCCTGGGTACTTGCTCTTTCAAAAACAAAAAAAAACAACTTTTCGCACCTACACTTTCAAAAAGTTTTCAAACAAACACTTCATACACTCTTGAGGACAGATACAAGAGTTACCTAGAAATTTTTCAAACGAAACTTTTTCAAAACCCACATACACTTGAAAAGCAAACAATTTTTGAAAACATAAGAGTAAGTACCTAAGAGCCCGTGGATAACCACAGATAGAAAGGGTGCTAACACCTTTCCTTTCTATAAATCTACCTCCCGAACCGAGAAACATCTCGAAAAGGAATTTCGCTGTGCTTTTGTCCTTTCCTTGTTGGAGAAAATAAAAGACGGTGGCGACTCTTGCTTACCGCGACATTTCGCGAACCAGCATTTCAAAACAGTCAGTTCTATTTCCACCGATCACAGTATCTTTGTACAAAGGAGACATGCATCCTAGTAAGAGGATGTCGTCATAAAAAATTGAAAATTTTATACAAAAGAAAGATGGCTATGTGTAACAATTCTATGGGATCTCATTCTGTTATAGCCTTCACAACTCTGAATATCTTGTTCGTTCAAATGCTTCGTCCGTCGATGACTGGATTGATCAGAAGCTCGAAGCTTGTTGATGAAGAGATTGTTCTTTAAAGTGATCCGACGAGACATAATCATACGCTTTAATTCCCTAACTTTTTCCTGGATCGCCCTTTCGGGTTTTCAATCCACCGGGAAACCCTTTTTTGCCCAAGCCGCCCTTTCGGGTTTTCGACTTGCCGGGTGTACAGATTTTTTTTGTTTTATCCCTAATTTTTGGCTGAACCGCCCTTTCGGGTTTTCGGTTCACCGGGATGCCCATTTTTGCCCAAGTCTCCCTTTCGGGTTTTTGACTTGTAGGGTTATTTTATGCGTAGTATCTTTTGACTATGTCTGCGTTCGCAGGGTGTGGCAAATCGACACCGTCCATGGTGGTCAGAATCATTGCACCACCAGAAAATATGCTCTTGATTACAAATGGTCATTCGTAAGTAGGATTCCATTTGCCCCTAGGATCACTTTGCGGCAAGATAATCTGCTTGATTACGAGATCTCCGACTTGATATACTTGACGTCTGACTTTCTCGTTGAAAGCCTTGATCATCCGTTTTTGGTACGTCTGACCATGGCAAACAGCAGTGAGTCGCTTATCGTCGATCAAATGGAGTTGATCAAGTCGGGTCTGAATCCAATCGTCTTCATTCAAACCAGCGTCCTTCATAATCCTTAAAGAAGGAATCTGAACTTCCATGGGTAGGACAGCTTCCATGCCATATACTAAAGAAAATGGGGTTGCCCCTATTGAAGTTCTTGCCGTGGTATGGTATCCATGCAGAGCAAACGGTAACATCTCATGCCAGTCCTTGTAGGTGACTGTCATTTTCTGAATGATCTTCTTGATGTTTTTGTTCGCAGCTTCAACAGCACCGTTCATCTTCGGCCGATAGGGAGATGAATTGTGATGATAAATCTTGAACTGTTCGCATAGAGCGGTGATCATAGTATTGTTCAGATTTGTACTGTTGTTTGTAATGATCCTTTCGGGGACACCATACCGGCATATGAGGTTTTGCTTGATGAAGCGGGCAACCACATTTTTTGTAATGGAGGCAAAGGAAGCTGCTTCGACCCACTTGGTGAAATAGTCAATAGCAACCAGGATGAAGCGATGTCCGTTGGACGCCGTGGGCTTGATCTCTCCAATCATGTCAATGCCCCACATTGCGAATGGCCAAGGAGCTGTCAGAACATTGAGAGAAACAGGAGGAATATGAATCTTGTCAGCGTAGACTTGACATTTGTGGCAAGTACGGGAATGTTGATGGCAATCAGCTTCCATGGTAGACCAGTAATAGCCTGCCCTTAGAATCTTCTTAGCCATAGTATGCCCGCTCAGGTGGGTGCCAAATGTGCCACTGTGTATCTCAGTCATGATTAACTCTGCTTCATCTTTGTCTACACATCAGAGTAAAACACAATCATGGCTGCGTTTGTAAAGGATGTCGTTGCTCAGGAAGAACTTGGCAGCAAATTTCCTTAAGAACTTCTTGTCATTTACGGAAGCTCCTTCGGGGTATTCTCTAGTCTGGAGATACCTTTTGATTTCATGGAACCAGGGTTGTTCCACTACTTCTTCGGTATTAATCTCATGACAATGCGCAGGTTCATCCATTCGCTCGACGGTGATTTGGGGAGCCTCGTTATCCCAGTTGAGTTTAAACATGGAAGACATTGTTGCCAGAGCATCCGCTAGCTGATTTTCTTCTCACGGGAAATGCTCGAAGGTGATTTGCTCGAAATGAGGCAACAATGTCAGGACATGTTCTTTGTATGGGATAAGATTAGGATGTTTGGTATCCCACTCTCCTTTGATTTGACTGATAACCAAAGCCGAGTCCCCAAATACAATCAAAGATTTGATCCCCAAGTCTATAGCAGCCTTGAGACCAAAGATGCAAGCTTCATATTCAGCACTGTTGTTGGTACAGCTGAAGCAAAGTCGGGCCGTGAAAGGTGTGTGGCAACCTTCCGGGGAAATGAGTACCGCACCGATACCATTTCCAAGTGCATTTGAAGCACCATCAAAGTACAGGGTCCATCGGGATCCTTTTTCAGGTCCGTCATACGGTCCATTACCTTCAATGTTATCCAGAGTCATGATGTCCTCGTCCGGGAAGTCGAATCTCATGGGTTGATAATCTTCGATAGCTTGATGAGCTAGATGGTCAGCTAGTACACTCCCTTTTATAGCTTTTTGGGTAGTATACTGGATGTCATACTCAGTTAGGATCATTTGCCATCTAGCTATTCTTCCAGATAAAGCAGGGTTTTCGAAGATATACTTGATCGGGTCCATTTTTGAAATCAGCAAAGTGGTATGAGTCAGCATATACTGCCTTAGTCGGCGAGCAACCCATACCAAAGCGCAACAAGTTTTCTCGAGCAGTGAGTAGCGAGTCTCACAGTCGGTAAACTTTTTGCTAAGGTAATAAATGGCATGCTCTTTTCGACCAGACTCGTCATGCTGGCCCAATACACACCCCATTGAGTTATCCAAGACGGTCAGATACATGATCAACGGTCTTCCTTCGACGGGTGGCATCAGAATAGGAGGCTCTAGCAAATACTCCTTGATTTTATCAAAAGCAGTTTGACAATCATCGTTCCATTCGATTACCTGATCTTTCTTTAATAATTTGAAAATTGGCTCACAGGTAGACGTCAGATGAGAGATGATTTTGGCAATATAGTTCAAGCGCCCCAAGAACCCTCTAACCTCCTTTTCAGTACGGGGGGCATGCATTTCTTGTATTGCTTTCACTTTTTCTGGATCGACCTCAATGCCCTTGTTGCTGACAATAAATCCTAGAAGTTTACCAGACCTAACTCCAAAAGTGCACTTACTTGGATTCAGCCTGAGTTTGTACTCCTTCAACCTGGAAAACAGCTTTTGCAGATGTTCAAGGTGTTCCTCCTCTGTTTGTGATCGGGCTATCATGTCGTCTACGTAGACTTCGATCTCATGATGTATCATATCATGAAATAAAGCTACCATGGCGCGCTGATAAGTTGCCCCTGCGTTCTTCAGTCTGAACGACATCACCTTGTAGCAGAAGGTACCCCATTGCGTAACAAAGGTTGTTTTATCCATGTCCTCGGGGGCCATTTTGATCTGGTTATAGCCCGAGAATCCATCCATGAAGGAAAACACCTTGTGCTGAGTTGTGTTGTCAATCAAAATATCGATATGTGGTAGCGGAAAATCATCTTTAGGGCTAGCCCTGTTCAAATCCCGGTAGTCCACACACATTCTGACCTTGCCGTCTTTTTTAGGTACTGGCACAATGTTAGAAACCCATTGTGGATAGGATGTAACAGCCAGAAAGCCAGTGTTGAATTGCTTCATTACTTCTGCTTTAATCTTCTCAGACATGTCGGGCCTCATTCGGCGGACTTTTTGCTTGATCAGTGGACAGTCCTCTCTTGTAGGGAGACGGTGAACCACAATGTCTGTGTCTAAACCCGGCATGTCTTCATAAGACCAGGCGAAGATTTCAACGTATTCATTTAACAACTGTATTAAGCGCTCCTTAACACTTGGTTCCAGATTGGCACCCACTTGCACTTCTTTCTTGTCTTCCTCTGTCCCTAAGTTGACTGTTTCCAATAACTCTTCATGAGGCAAGATGGCCCTCTCTTCTTGTTGTAGAAGTCTGGCTAGCTCTCCTGGTACTTCATAATCTTCGTCATCTTCGTATTCAGCCTGATTGACCAAATCTTCAGAGTTATTGAAGGATACAACAGAATAGTCACCCATAGAATCCAGAGTGGATGGGTACCTGCATTTGTGAGTGTGGGTGTGTGTAAGGGATAACCATCCTTAAACAAACAAAAATGCAAAAGGAAAGAAAATGAACACAGCAGTTTATAAATGAAAAACGTCCAATGATTCATTAAACATGGCATATGAATATGAAGAGAATCAAAATCCTTACAAATGGACCTACATGCCCCGGGCAAGGCATGAGGTGAAAAAGTAGTGTGCAGATTGTTTAAGAGTAATTATTACAGACCAACAGAAAATGTTCGAAAGATAAATTACTGATTGATGAATGTAATGGGAACGAAGTCTTTCGCCTCCCAGTTGTGCAGTCCCCCTTCGATGGTTGGGAAGATCCAATCTTCAATGTTGGCTTCTTCGTCTTCGTCTTCCAAAGCATTGATTCCATGAGGAGAAATCTTGATGGGTGTCCTTTTAATTTTTGAGCGACGCATAGCTTTTTGCCCCGCAGCGGTGAATCCCAACCCAAACTTGTCTGTCTTGTGGGGAAAGTCAGGCAACTGACCCCATGTTGAGCTCTTCCCTTCCTTTATTGCAGCCTTTGCGTCTTTCAGAGATGCCATCCTGGCCACCTGCTTGGGTACCTCAGCTACTGCCTTTGCTACAGCCACCTCGGGAGCAACTTCCTCAAAGTGTTGAAAGGGTGTTTCAATGAATTCTCCGTCCACTTCCACATACCGAAAAGAGTTCAGATGACTGATCATATACTCCTCCTCACCGTGCACAGTTATGATCTTTCCCTTGACAGGGTATTCCAGCATCTGATGTAGGGAGGAAGTGACTGCGCCAGCATTATGTATCCACGGTCTTCCTAGCAAGCAAGAGTATGACGGACGGATGTCCATCACATAGAATGTGGAGTGGAATACTTTAGTGCCTACCTTGATGGGAATGTCGACCTCCCCATGCACCATTCTTTTAGACCCGTCAAAGGCCCTGACAATGATATTACTTGGTTTCAGCTCCAAGCCTTCATAATCCAACCGATCCAGAGCTTTCTTAGGCAGCACGTTTAGAGAAGAACCAGTGTCGATCAAGACATGGGCGAGAGTAGTTCCTCGACATTCAACTGACACATGCAATGCGTCATTGTGCTTTCTTCCCTTCGGAGTCAGGTCAACATCAGAGAAACCCAGGCCGTTGTCGGCAGTAAGGTTGGCTACACAATCCTGGAATTGATCGGCTGAGGTTTCCTAGGGTACATGGGCTGTCTTCAAAAACCTTATCAAGGCCTTGGCATGAGCCTCCGAACAAAGCAACAAAGCTAACATGGAAATCTTCGAGGGGGTTTGCCCCAGTTGCTCTACAACGTCATAATCACTTTTCTTTATTATTTTCAGAATCTCCTCCATTTCTTTCTTAGAGGTTTCAGGGATGACCAACGGCTGAGCCCTCGTCCTGACGAGCTCTTCTTGGATCCCTTTTACCTTGTCAGCAGAAGTAGGAGGGATAACCACAAGAGTAACAACTTCTTCAATCAACGGAATTCTTGCAGAAAGTTTTATCGGTGCAGGGGTAACCTTGGGAACAACTAAGGGTCCAAAGATTGCCTTTGGAGGGGCAATCTTTGGAGAGAAGATTCTCCCACTTCGGGTAATCTTGATTGTACCGGCAATGTTTCCAATGTCGGCAGCTTCTTCGTCAGAGCTCTCTTCAGTTATCTCAATTTGTTTAACACCATGGTAGTAAATCTCTCCACCATAATTCCACGGTATTGATTTGTCAGATTTGTAGGGGACAGGCCCAGACATGGTTATCTTCAAGGGAACAATCTTCTTAGCGGATGTAATCTTAACAGGCCTTTTGGGGACCTTGGAAAGATGGGTGGAAATGGTGATTATTGAAACTTCATTGATAGGAGTTGGAGTAACAGGAGTCTTTTCGAAAATAATTTGTTGGTTGTCCATTAGGCGTTGGATGCCTATCTTTAGCAATGGACAGTCGATTGGTAGGGAGTGACAAAGGTAGCAATCTTCTTTACAACCTGGGAAAATCCCAGCCTTCAGATTCAACTTGATTGTCAGTAATGGGGTCATCAGATCATCAACAGCAGAAATAAACAGATCTTCTTCAACAGCATGGACATTGCGACTATGCTTTGGCATCGGAGCGGATATTACATTCGGCTTCTCTAGGGCGTCAAACTCAACCTCTTTTGCATCTATCAAGTCTTGAATTTTATGCTTAAGCGCCCAACAATCGTTGGTGTCATGCCCGATGCTGTCAGAATGATAGGCACATTTAGCATTGGGATGATAATGTGGGGAAGTTGTATTCACATTTTTTGGTGCCTCTTTGATAGTGGTGAGATTTAGCTTCAACAAATGGGGAAGAACCTGCGCAGGCGTCATGTTGATGCGGGTGAACTGCCGTTGTGGCCGTTCTACCCGTTGCTGGTTAGGTCTGGACTGATTGTTACGAGGCTGATCATTTGACGAATTTTGTATCATCACGGCCCCTATAGTCGACCGGCGCTCAGTTCTTCTCAATCCTTTATGAGAGTATATAACAGCTGCTTCCTTCTTGGCCGGGAATGATTTCTTAACAGTTGCGGAGGCAGAGGGATCCCTTTGAATCTTCCCACTCTTAATACCAGCTTCCACCCGTTCGCCAGTTAGAATCAGTTCAGTAAACCCTGCGGAAGAGCTCCCGATCAAATGGTTGAAGAAAGGGCCAGATAGGGTCCCCAAGAACATATCAACTAGTTCCCTATCTGAAAGAGGTGGCTGCACTCTTCCGGCCAAGTCGCGCCATTTCTGGGCGTATTCTTTGAATCCCTCATTTGAGGCCATCCCCATACTTTGTAACTGAGTACGGTTGGCGCCAAATCAGCGTTATATTGATACTGGCGATAAAAGGCAGCTGCCAAGTCCTCCCAGTTATGCACTGCTGATCTTTCAAGCTGATATAACCAGTCTAGTTGTGTATCGGATAAGCTGTCCTAAAAAAAGTGTACCCAAAGATTTCTGTCGGATGTATGAGGTTGAATTCTTCTGACATATGACCTCAGGTGCATCTTCGGGCAAGACAGCCCGTCATATTTTGCAAAAACTGGCACTTTATACTTTGGAGGGATCACAATCCCAACAATCAATCCCAATTCTTTAAAATCTAACCCGGGAACCCTTTGAGCTCCATAGCTGCCAGTCTATCCTCCAGGTTTTTGTACTTGTCGTCCGCTGGCGGGTATTACTGCTCTGAGTAGTCTTCATCTTCCTCAACCTCTTCCTCTTCAGCCTCAGACTCAGAAGGTAATGCAGCTCCTTTTCCCTTACCGGTCCCCTCATCAGATGTGGAGGGGAATTCAAGAACTCTCCTTGCTTCATTCTCAAATCTTCTTCCCAGTGTAGCTACCCCAACTCTTTTCTTCTTCTTTTTCACTTTTTCTTGCTCTTTGTTCCCCAACAGTGCTTTTAGATCCTCCTGACCCTTTTCCAAGGTCATAAGGAGCTGTTGAAACTGCAAGTTTTGTGACTGCAGATCTTTGACCGTCTGTTCAAGATCCATCTTACTGAAATAAATAGCAGAAAGATAAGGAAACCTGGTGTGAAGACCTGTTTGTGCATATGATGAATGATATGTTTATTCATGCAATGCATTCAAGGATTTATAAATTCAAAATTGTTGCAGACAAAAAGAACACACGTCATATTAATAAGAAGAAATTTTGTCAGTACATAAATGCCCCATGGGCCAAATATTACAAAAGCTTCTTAAGGTAAAAAGACGTTGCGCATCCTCTTTGGTGCGATGTAATTGTTGAGGGTCTCCTCCTCGTGAAGTCGGCGGGTAAGCTCCAAAACCTTCTTCTCACTGGCGTAGAAGCTGGCTTCAAAAGTATTCCGTTCCTCCTTGAGTTGGATCCAACTCTTTTGCATTTCCTCCCATGATGTTGGCATGTCAGGATGTAGGATGGTGTATGGAACCTCTCCTTCCTTAACAGGCTCTTTAATCAAAGGAGAATGTGAGGGTAAGGCATCATAAGATTCTGGGCCCGGGTTCGTACCCACTTGAGATAAGGCTCAAGAGGGATGGAGTTTTTGTGCCCCAGTGTCTTGCTATCTACCTTGTTAGGCATCCTCCAAGCTCTGATGAATCTTTGGCGAAGTCCTTGTGCATCGTTGTCGAAGTCAAAAACTAGGTCAGGAATCAACATGTCATGAGGACCATCCCTCCGTGCATATCCAAATTGTCTCAAAGCTAGACAGGGGTTGTAGGTAATGCCTCCCCTAATGCCAAGTAATGGAACATTAGGGAACTCACCACAACGATCGACGATGATGACATTTTCTCTGGACCGAGAACACCAATGTACATCAAAATGTGTGATGGTCATCAATCGTTGTGACCACCTTAAGCCTTGTTCATTCTTCAAAACAGATTGTGGAAGGTGCGAAATAAACCACCTTGCAAAGAGAGGAGTACAACACATGAGAACACCTCTCTTCCTCATTGTTCGTGTGTAAAATGAGTGGAGGATGTCCCCAAGCAATGTAGGTATGGGATTCCTGGATAGGAAAATCTTGACAGCATTGACATCTATAAGTTGATCAGGATTTGGGAACAAGACCAACCCATAAATAAGGAGTGCCACAATCTCTTCAAAGGCTTGCAGATCCATGGAATTCTGACACTCTTGTGCCTTCTCAAACAAGAATTTTTCCAAGAAGCCTTTGACACCACTTCTAGTCTCCCAATGCCCCTTGATGTCAGATGGTTGCAAGTGTAGTGCTTGAGCAACATCTTCAGGCTTTGGTTCTTTTTCCGTACCGTTGTAGGGTAGTTGATTAAGAATAGGAATTCTCAGGAGTTGAGAAAATTCCTCCAAAGTAGGCACCAATTGATAGTCGGGGAATGTGAAACAGTGGTGAAGAGGGTCAAAGAATTGGAACAACACTTTCACCATGTCTTCTTTAATGCTGGTGTTGACTAGGCTGAGCAGTCTACCATGTCTTTCACTGAAGAGAGAGCTTTCTGGAATTCTGGATGTAAGCTCTTTGAGTTGAGGAGGGATTCTCACAAGGTTGACTTGGATAGTTTTCCTGCGAAGAATTTCCATGACCTACAAAACAAGAACAAAGATGAAGATCCAAACCCTTGAAATGGTTAGTGGATGCATATGATGCTTTATGATGTTCATGATGTATGCACAAACATATGTACAAGCAAGTCACACAAAACCCTAGTTTCAGGCTTGCATGGGGTTTCATAGGTAAGTACCCTCTTGAGTGTAGTTGGCTTAAAAACCTGTCCTATAAATAGTAACCGGGTTCTAAGGAGCTCAATATCATTGGATTGTTTTCCATGTTCATTGTTTTGGTTTAGCCACTTAACTAGCGACCAAAATATTCCAAGAAAACAACCCTCAATGAGTGTAGTATCGAGTATCTACCAACTTCGGACTGCACCAAAGCCGGTCATCTCACTACCCCTAATAAAAGGCCAAGATGGTCAAGTAAGGTTCTAGGTCATTAGTGCTTGGTGACATCACTCAGCGGCCCCGTACTCTCCTTGATTGAACTCAAGGGTTACCGGTACTCACAAATATGTCGTACTAATATAGATATTGCTTCAACCGTGTCGGTATACCCCGCACAGTTTCCACAATGTATTGCTATCTATGAATGTTTCCCAAATCCGGGTTAGGATTTCAAGCCCAAACAAGAGAACCAAGATGTAAAGCAATCAAAGCAAACAATTAGTCATGCAAAAGGGTGATCTAGGCCCTAAGGTTACTCCACTTTTAAACTATCAATCCCCAGCAGAGTCGCCAGTTCTGTGATACGGTGGGAGAACTGACTTGAGGTTTTGCGTTTGTTTTCGCAAATGTTTCGGTTTAGCAAGAGTCGCCACCGACTTTTTATTTTATCCTAAGGAAAGGTTAAAAAGCACAGGAAAAACCTTTGAGATGTTTTCTTGGGTTCGGGGAGTAGATTATAGAAAGGGAAGGTATTAGCACCCTTTTTATCCATGGTTATCCATGGGCTCTTAGTTACTTGCTTAGATCACTTGCCTTTGCTTTTCAATTGTTTGAAATGGTGCTTTGTGTGTGGTTTTGAAAATGTTTTGAAAAAGATGCCTTGTCTAGGAAACCCTTGTAACAATTCTTTACTCGAATGTTTTACAAAAGGTATTTGTCTTTTTGAAAAGATGTTTCAAGGTTTTGAAAGTTGTTTTTGGAAATTATGTTGTGGAGTGTGTTTTGAAAGTAGGCAAGTGTGTTTTGCAAGTTTGATCAAGTAACTAAAAGTTGTCTACCCCTAAATTTACTCAAAGATCTTTCCTATGTTTTAACCCTTTTAACAGTATTGTTCCACCATTGTATTTGGTGGACAATCTTGTGTTAGGATGTTAACGGGACGGGCACGGGTCATCGTATAGACCATGAATGCAATAGTGTCAAGTATCTTTGGCATTTTTTTTCCTTCAAGGGACTTGATCATTTTTTAGGCAACTTGAGAAAGCGTCATCGAGGGACTATGATCATTTGATTTGTTTTTGTTTTGCCAAAGACACTCAACATGCAACATGGCCCATTTTTGAAGGCAACAAGTGGAGTAACCCTAAGGGTGCAAGTGTGCATTGTGTTGTCCATTTTCATGCTTTTTTGTCTTGAATTAGGTCAAGCTATTTGTTATTTGATTTTGCATACAAACCCTAGGTCTATCATGGCATAATTTGAAAGCTTTTAAATGCGGAAATTTAAAGTCCTAAATTATTACAACATGATTATGGGGATGGGGGTACAAATGTTTGAATGGGGGGATATTTAGCAAGAAATTAAATCTAAAACTATTACATCCATATTGAATATACAAATATCAAATTGTACAATATTTAAACAAATATGATAAATATGCAAAAATGTATTATGCACAAAAATGATTTTTTAGGTATGAGAAAGTATTTTTCAATTTGAAATATGAACAAAAATAAAAAGGTCAATTTTTGGATATTTTTATGGTTTAGGGCAAAACCCTAGTTTTTTAAATAAATAGTATTTATTTATTAATTATATACAATATTTATATATTAATTTATGCAAAATAAAAAAAAAAGTATATTGTGAAAAAAAAGTATTTTTTAGTGTCATATATTAATAAAAATAAAAATGTATTATTTTCATATTTTATCCTAAGTATTCTAATAAATATATACAAGTATTTATATTATATATTAAATATACTAAATATATACAAGGATAAAATATTAATTATTTACAAAAAAATATATTTTAGAAAATGTTTTCAAAATCTAAATAATAAATAATAACTAAAAAATATATGTTTTTTGTATTATTTTCTAGTGTTTTGAATAAAGAGAAAATATATTTATTTACATGTATATGCTAAATAAAACAAATAAATACCAAATAAATGCAAAAATGTATGGAAAAATATTTTTGATATTTTTTATATTTGAGCAAAAAATAATAAGTCAGAACAAAAAAGAAAAAATGCAAAATGACAATTATTTCACACAATGGGCCAAGGGGGTGCAAAATGGAAAAAGAGTGTGCAAAGAGCAAAACCAACTCAGGCCCAGCCCAAGTCAACCTTCTTCAACCTCCAGCCTTGTTTCAAACAGAAAACACGCGCTTCACCATGTCCAACACAAACTCCTGATTCTTTGACTTTTAGCAAAAACTTACAACACAAATAATGTAGAGCATCAAGAGACGAATTGATACATATAAAAAACTTGACCTAACTCTAAGAAAAGAGGGAGAATTTCTTCATCCCCAATTTCTGACCTAAATTTTCTCCAATGTTCATGGCCAAAATTCTCACAGCATACTCAATATAAATGAAAAGTAAGTATATGGATGGTTTCAGGGCTATGAGGAGAACATGTTTCATTCACAAACCTAAGCCTAACTCTTCCTATATTGAGAGATAGAAGTTCATGTTTTTACCTGTTTCAGCTTGAGTCGTGTACAACAATGGAGGTATCTTCAATGGAGTTTGAGCGTTGGTACAGCTTGCCTGAAGTCCAAGGATGCTTCTCTTATGCTTGGCTTGCTCTGAAACTGCCTGTATCGTGCTATGGAAGTCCACCTGCACAGCTTGAAAGCAAAAATGGCAAACGATGTTAAGGATGTTACAACTTGGATTTAATGCTTGGGATAGTTTGTGTGGATAATATAGAATGTATTTGAACTGGTTTTAGCCAAAATGCACGAGTGGAATGGATAGTGGAAGTCAAGTTGCAGAACTTGCTCTGTTTCTGCAGCAAGAGGGTGTTTTTGTGTATGGGGAGGTATTGAGGATGAAGGAATCGTGTTTTAGGTCAGTTAGGGCATATGTAAGATGAGAAAAAAGTTTACTTAGGTTGGTGTTTACAGGAATGAGAGTTGGAGAGTTTTTTGCAAGCTTTCTTCTAATGTAAGCAAGGATAGTGTAAGTTCTAATACAGGCCTGTACCACCCTCTATGTATGCTGCCTCTCTGGTTCTTGATCAGAGGGATTTGTGTATAAATGCTAGCCTCAAAGATCTGGCCCATGCCTCTTGGATTTTGAATTTGACATAAAGCACTACTTTACAAAAATGGCAAAGTTGCTTTTTCTAATTATGGATTAGTTCTTTGTGTAATGACTAAATGCACAAAACAAAGCTTGAACACAAAGGTTAAGCATTTAATTATGGAGTGCAAACTTGGTTTAGAGGCCTGCAAACAAGTTCCAAGCATGCTGATTTGAAAATGAGACTTGTATGAACATGCCTTTGGTTATGAACAAAAGTGAATTTTTCCCAACTTTACAAATTCGATTCTCCCTAACCACAAGGGTGTTTGAGAAGTTCTTGGACAATTTGGAAAGCTTGGAATGTGTACTACAATCCATCTTTGAAATGAAAATTGAAAATCCAAGTGGAAGCATGTGAAAAGTGGCCAAGAAGTTGGACAAAAATCCTGCCTAGAATAGGTCAAAATTTTTCTAAGTTAAAAATGTTTTGCACCCTTGTTCCAAAAATCATAACTTGAGCTACAAGCTTCCTTTGAGAAAACTTTGTGAATCAAAGTTGTAGATTTTGCAATGGACTACAACTTTCATGTTTTGAGTTTTGTTTGAATCCATTTGCATCTTGGTGAAAAAATTGGACAAAGTTAGGAAAAAATAAGGAAATTTTATAACTTAGAAAATTTCTTAGTTATGAAATTTCTTCATCTTAAACCCTAATTTGCAATTTTGGGTTTCTTGATGTACAAGTTTCATAATTTGACATGTCTTGATGAAAAATGAATCTTGGCACTTGATTTTGACCAAAAAGTCAAAGTTTGACTTTTCAGTATACAGTCAAATTTTGATCAGTCGACTGGAAAATTCATCTGTCAATCCTGTGCATTTGAGATTTTTTGAACTTGTTGAATGGGTCAAGACAACGCCATTGAGTCCTTGAGTCCATATGTGAGCTTGATTTGCCATTGGTTAGGTCAAACAGTCAAAAGTTGCCTTTGTGTAGTCAAAACCCTAAAAATGACCATTTTGCCCTTTTGGTGATCTGATCAAATTTCTTGTGGAATTGTGATCCAAACTTGACCAAATGGTTCATATGAGTTCATTATGTTGATATGGGTCAAATTTCATGAGGTTTGATTGTCAATTGGCCACAGTTGACTTTTCCCCCAATACAGCTGATTTCTAGGTCAATTATCCAATTGACTGGGCAAAGATTGGAATCAAGGCTTGAAACTTGGTATGGATAAACTTGTGAGTCCAACATGAAGCATGAAAGTCACTTTGGGCATTTTAGGTCAAAACATCTTTGTGCAAACTCAAACCCTAATTTGGGTCAACAGTGCAAGGAGGGGTCTTGAGTAGAGTAAACCCTAACTTGATCTTGAGTTCCAAGAGTCTTGTGGTGAGAAAATGTTGATGAAATGAGAGGGCAAATTTTGGGGTACAACAATATGCAATGCACATGATTTTATTTTATTTAATATTTCAAGGGATTTATGGTTTATAGACACGTTGCCAACATCCAAGTAATAAGGCTTTTGAAATGCTGAAAATTTTTATTATTCTCTTTTCAGAATCCATGGTTTAAAAGTACCAAAGGTATTCACAAATAGTCAACCTTTAAATCCCTTGAAATATGGTTTTCTTCAAAAGATGCTTATGAGTGCATGGATGCATGATGCAACAATCACACACAAGATCACACATATAGGGTTCATAGGTTCAACGTCACGAGCATGAGGTCGAAGGTACTACCCATAAGGTATTGGTCTAAAATGTTATCACCTGCCGAACAAGGTTCTAGAGGTTCTCAGAGTCTACATCCTTCCTTTGGATATTACCAACTTCTCGATTAACTCGGTAATTAGTAATATTCTCAAGAAAGACTCGTCCGAGCGTAGTATCGCATGACAACTACTTCCGGATTACTCCGTTATAGCTTCCGCACTACAACTAAAAGGCTAAGAGGGGTTAGGTAATCTATGGTCCTCAGCTTCGGCAGGCTCCCAGGTCGAAAGCAGTACGTCTTCCCGATTACTCGGTAAACGACACTACAGTCAAAGGGGCCTCCACTGAGTGGGGGATCTCATGCCTCCTTTTTTGGGATTACTCCCTCAAAGTTAACATGACTATACCGCCCGTCCTATCTTAAAGTTTGCCCAAGTCCGGGTATAGAACTTATGAGTAATCACCAAGCACCATGTAAACCAGGAAAATCCAGACAAACATATATACAAAATATAACACATAAACAACAATAGCACATATACAGATATAAACAAAGATAGGTTTAACCCACTTAGGGATGGACCAGCAAGAGGTCAATCTATCCCCAGTGAAGTCGCCATTTTTTATGTAGCGGTAGAAATGTGCAAGACTAAGCCATTGGATTGACTAGACTTTATACAAATAAAAAAAAATCTCCACCGCGCTTTATTGTTTCCAAAGGAATGGGAAAAGAGCGAATAACCCAAAAAGAGGGGGAAAGATTCAAGGTAAGGGGGTTGGTTATGCAAAGGGAAGGTATTAGCACCCTAAACATCCACGGTACTCCACAGGAACCTCTTTGTAAAATCTGTATATTTTGGCTATAAAAATGTGTTGTATATAAAATGGATGGTGGAGGTGAGAAAAGAAATATTTTTATGATTTTTGCACCCGCCGCGGTTGCGAACCTTTAGTGCCTACGTACCTCCTTTCGTGCAATAGAGGATCAGGGTACACGTAGTTCATCTAGAAAAGACTTGTTTGTTGATTGTTTTTAAACAAGGAGACAAGTCGTCATTGTTAGGAGAGAAATCTCGACTAACGCCCACAAGGTGTAAGAAAGATGGACCCTGTGTCAACAAGAGTGAGGGTTTGAGAACGCCTCTAGTACTCAAGTGGAAAAGTCGACACCTTTATAACCATAGGGATAGGAGAATGTTGCTCGACTATCAATGAATCATGTCTCACCTTGAAAAAAAGTTTTGAATGGAAAAGGTGCTTGGGCGCACAAAAGAGTTTGAATGAGTTGAAGTGTTTTGTTAATATTGAAGAAAAAATGTCAAAGTATGATTAAGTGTATTGAAGTTTGTTTAAAGAAAAGAAATTTTTAAAAGAAAAGGCACTCGACAAAGTCGAGGTTTATTATCAAAGCGGTTCGAGTTTAAAAACAAAGAAGATTTTGAAAGAAGATGAGAAGGTTTTATAAAATTAAAGAAGATGGGAGGAGATGAAGAGGCTATCCTAAAGCATAAGGTAAAAGCTAAGGAAGAGAACCATCTAACCAACATGAAGCCGATACTTGACATTATAAGCCAATGTAGAATTCCCATTCTTTGGAGTGAAATAAAGCAAGAAAAGATACTAGACCTCTTGAGAGAATCAAACTTCAAGTGTATTTAGTCTTTGCAAAAATTGGGCAGAGTAACGGCTGTATACGGGTGAATTCCAGATTACAAACAAAGTATGTAATCACAATAACCTGCACACAAAACAAACAAACAACCCAATGTCTTGAGGTAAACCTCAAGAACTCCAGATAAAATATCAAATAAAGTCACGAAGTCTCCAAGATAGGCCAAGGTCTCTAATCCTAAGTCCAAGAAGTTCATCACTCCATAATGCAAAGGATAGTAACCATGTAGTCCAAGTATCATTAATGATTTTATGGTTCATGTTGATTATTAGGTGTCTTTAAAAAGAAAGAAAAACTCAAGTGAGCAAAATAAAAATGACATAAAAGTAAATGCTCAAGTGAGCAAAGATGAAAATAGAATGAAATGTAAAATGCTAAAAGTAAATGGTACATAAAGCATGAAAATAAAAGCGTAAAGTAAAGTTAATTGTTAGTAATTAGTGGTTAGTTGGATGACCATCTTGAGACTTGCATTTGGAACTCATTAGAGGACTGGTAGAACCAAAGCCTCCACACAATGAATCTCAAGGTAATTGGATCAAAGAGATCAAATTAACATACTTGGGCTTGCAATCATAAGTTTGGGCCACGAATGATCATTTATTCGAATCGGGACAATAGCAATCTATGTACTTCATGTTTGGATAAATGATATAGAGATCACCATCCCTTAACATGTAGCACAATTAAAAAATAAAGGGATAAGATGAAGAGGGAGGGGAATGATAAGCTAATTTGGATCACCATTTCAAAATTCTTTCATCTTTAAATTCAACCACTCCTCTAGATGGATTAAAGCACTAAACATATCATTAATCCAAAGCACCAAAAATGAATTAAATAATTCACTCTTAGGTAGATTTGAATTTATGAACATTTATCCAACTTCATCTACATCACAAAGTCCATTGAGTTTAAAGACAAATTGGACATTTAAAATTGCAATCCAAACCAACAATCAAAAGGAGTGAGTAGAAAAATCATTTTGGATCAAAGCTGCCCCAAAACAAGGCAAAAAAATGCATTCTGTCCCTGTGTAAATCGATTGAACTATTGTGTAAATCGATTTACACAATACAGTTTTCAAAAATCTGCGTGAAATTTCTTCTGTGCAATCGATTGCACTACAGTGCAAATCGATTGCACACAGTAACAGTAGCAAAAACAGCATTTTAAAAGGGCAATTTCTTGTTCAAACTTTCCATCAAACACCTCATGATCATGGATCCACTTGAGCACGAAAATTCCATCAAATTATGAGAAAATAACACCATTGAAATCACAAAATAATGCTCAAAGAATCAATCCCAAATATCACCAAGAGATCACATTGTGAAAGATGAATTATCCAACTTACCAAAGGTAGATCTAGAGAATTATCAAAAACAACTTCAAGAATTTGCTTCAATTCAACCACAAGAATCAATTGACCAAGCTTGGATGTAGAGAATTGACGGAGAAAAAGTGTTTGGATGAAGGTTTACCTCAAAGATTAGTAAGCTTCAATGCAAAGCTTACTAACTTTTTGAAAATGGAGCTTTGAGTGAATTTGGTAGATGGAGAGAATTGAGAGATTTTTTAGCATGGTGGATTTGGCTATCAAAAGCTTGAAATTTGAATGAAATAAGAGCTCTATTTATAGAGTTTTAGGATTGGGATTAGTGGTAATTTGGTAATTGATTCTTGGAGCCAAAATTTGAATTAATGATAACTCTTTCAAAAATTAGAGCCAAAATTTGAATTAATGATAATTCTTTCAAATATTAGAGCCAAAATTTGAATTAATGATAATTATTTTTAAAAATGAAAGATTGGCACTAATGATATTTCATCTATGCCAAGTCAAGTGTCTTGCATCGGTTTCACTATGAAACATGCGCCTAAATCTCGGAATTATAGGAAAATACCATAAGACTTTTGCTGGAGACAATTTTTTCTTATATCGAGATAAACCACATTTAGGGCACTCATTTAACGATGTATATTTGTTTCGAAACAAAACACAATCGCTTGGACAAGCATGTATCTTATCATAGCTCATGCCAATAGAGAATAACATTTTTTTTGGCCTCATAGGTTTGATTAGGAAGAACATTATCCTCCTGAAGCATATCTCTCATAAGGGCTAATAACTCTGTAAAACTTTTATCCGACCATCCATTTCCCACCTTTAAGTTGTACAACTTTAATACTGCAGACAATCTTGTGAATTTAGTGTAACCTTTATACAACGGTTTCTTTGCATCACTTACCAACCTCTCAAACATTTTGGGACAATTATTAAGATCTTCTTCAAGTGCTTCTGCAATCTCTTCGAATCAATCACAATCGTATGTATCCGTGTCATTGTCGTCTGGAGCATAGGTCGTCGTATTACTTTTCTCCCCCGGCTCAACGTTCTCGTTAATTTTCTCACCATGATATATCCAACACTTATAACTTCCATCAATCCCACGCGTCAGTAAATGCGATTTCAATCCATCTGCGTCAACCCGACCCACATAACAACAACCCAAGCAAGGACATTTCATTTGACTGGAGTATTTGACGTGTTCAACAACAAATTTAACAAATTCTATACCCCATTCTCGTACTCTTTTGACAATCGATCGGCAGTCATCCATTTTTTATCCATGGAATTACTACTAATTAAGGTAAACAAAAACACTATAATTATTCACGCAACTATTTCAAAAGAACATAAAGAAAAACACTTTCGCGACACAAAAAGAATATTAATACAAACTTTTAGAAATATTTCATAAGATTTAATCGGATTAGTTCTAGATTGATATAGACTAAAATTTATTTTTTCTATATAAAATTAATTGTGCTTTTTAATTGATATAGATAGAATGTTTTATAATTTAGGAAGAAGATAGTAAATAAATAAATGAGTCGGTAATATTGAATTTGAACTTGAATTACCAAATAAATAAGAGGGATTATTGGTGCCGACGGCGGATGATGCTGGTTTGATGTTCTTCGAATCGGTGATGGTCTTCGACTAACTACACCAATACAAAAAAGTATTAACCAACTTTTTAGTAAGCACACTAAAATTGAAAATGCATAGAGTTGAGAATAAAATCACGATACCAATCCTCAAATGAAAATAAAATCAAAGAACTCATTTTGTTACACAATTTAAGAATTGGGACATGGAAAATTGATTTCAACACATGATTTATTCGATAAAACAAAAATCGGGCAGCAACTATAACATGTTATGAATGCTCGATAGTTTCAACTCAAGAAGATTCGAAACAAAATGGGAAATCACCCGATGTCACAACCATGCGAACTTTTGAATTTAAATAAAATTACACAATAAAGTTGTCTGAATCTCAAAGCAACGGTAAAAGATGAATTGCTGCCCCATGAATGGTTCTCGACTATATCTTATGCGAATAACGCGACATAGACATCGAGCCATCAACGAAACCAAAATGAAATCAAACTATCGCAACAAAGTGGCACTGTAACCGAATTAAACCTTGAATTCATAACAACATGCATCAAAATCTCTTTCAAATTTTCTCACACAAAGTGACACAACATTGAATTCAAACCCGAAACTCTAACAAATAAAACAAAACGGGTAGCCCCAATAGTTTCTCGGTTAGTTTATACACGAATAAATGCGACATCAACATCCAACCTTCATCGAAACTAAATAAAACTGGACAACCTAACAGAGTTTATATCACTAACTAATCGAACTTATAAACAGGTCACAGGTTTTGCATAAATGTAGAAGGAAATATCTAGAAATGTAGAAGGAAATGAATACCTAGAAATGTAGATGAAAATGTTGAACCAAGCTTAACAAAACCAAATGTTGGTGAAATGGTTAATAGAAGTCCTACAAGAGAGTCCAAAAAACCAAATACCCAAAGAACCATAGCAGCAGGAGGGATAGGAACAAGGGAAACTTACCTTAAGATACGGTAGAGGACGGCAACTGAGGGATGACGGAAGGAGGGCGGTCAGAGGAACTTCGGAAGGAGGGAGGTCGGAGGGACGACCGAAGGAGGGAGGTATTGGAGGAACGACGAAAGGACGAAGAGAAAAGTGTTTCTAGAGGTCTGTGAATAGAAACGAGTTCTAGAGGGATTTTATTTTTTAATTCTAATTATATGACTTTAGATAGTGCTTTTGAGAAGCGCTGGCTAATATGGGCCTTTAGCAGCGCTTTTAAGATTTTTTTTTTAAAAATTTATATGACTTTAGACAGCGCTTCGAAGAAGTGCTGGCTAATGTGGTTCTTTACCAGCGCTTTTTTTAAGCGCTTTCTAAAGCAACCCTTTTAGCAGCACTTTTAAGAATTTTTTTTTAAAATTTATATGACTTTAGACAGCGCTTCGGAGAAGCGCTGGCTAATGTGGTCCTTTACCAGCGCTTTCTAAAGAAACCCTTTTAGCAGCGCTTTTAAGATTTTTTTTAAATTTATATGACTTTAGACAACACTTCAGAGAAGCACTGACTAATGTGGTCCTTTAACAGCGATTTTTTTAAACGCTTTCTAAAGCAACCCTTTTAGCAGCGCTTTTCAGAAGCGTTGTCTAAGGCCGGCCTTTTAGCAGCGCTTTTACTCATTTTCGTATACAGTTTCCGTGTTTTATTTTTTAATTTACTTATAGCGGCACTTTTGTATAAAAGCATTGTCTAAGGTGCGTTGTCTAAAGGCCTTTTTGGTGTAGTGTCTATATTGGGAAGCTTTCAAAGGAATGCAATTCGACACAGCCTAGTTGCTGCCATTCAACGGCACCTTGGTCGGATTCTGAAGAGAGCAAGTGCAGGTGATAGGCTACTTGTCAGTACTAACTACCTTTGGGAATGGTGGGAGTACAAAAGAAATAAGAGTAAGATACCTCATTGTTAACGCTGGGTAGGGGTGATACAAGGCGACCAGGGATACTCTATCCACCCTTTACCTTACTATGAAGTATCCATTGGGGGACGGCTGGGTAGGGGTGATACAACGCGACCAGGGATTAGAACAAAAGTGTTACAAGGATAACTTAAAGTTGAAGAAGAAAGGTAAAATCGAGGAACTCGATTGCTAACATGATATCAGAGTCAACATGGTTGACATTAATCTGTGAGATGACTCACCAGAGGATGGCTTCTCTCCTCATGGAGAAACTAAAAAAGTACAATCTGTGTAGCAGTAGAAATGTGCAAGACTAAGCCATTGGATTGACTAGACTTTATACAAATCAAAATAAAAATCGCCACCGCGCTTTATTGTTTCCAAAGGAATGGGAAAAGAGAGAATAACCCAAAAAGAGGGGGAAAGATTCAAGGTAAGAGGGTTGGTTATGCAAAGGGAAGGTATTATCACCCTAAACATCCACGGTACTCCGCAGGAACCTCTTTGTAAAATCTGTATATTTTGGCTATAAAAATGTGTTGTATATAAAATGGATGGTGGAGGTGAGAAAAGAAATATTTTTATGATTTTTGCATCCGCCACGGTTGCGAACCTTTAGTGCCTACGTACCGCCTTTCATGCAATAGGGGATCAGGGTACACGTAGTTCATCTAGAAAAGACTTGTTTGTTGATTGTTTTTAAACAAGGAGACAAGTCGTCATTGTTAAGAGAGAAATCTCGACTAACGCCCACAAGGTGTAAGAAAGATGGACCATGCGTCAACAAGAGTGAGGGTTTGAGAATGCCTCTAGTACTCAAGTGGAAAAGTCGACACCTTTATAACCATAGGGATAGGAGAATGTTGCTCGACTATCAATGAATCATGTCTCACCTTGAAAAAAAGTTTTGAATGGAAAAGGTGCTTGGGCGCACAAAAGAGTTTGAATGAGTTGAAGTGTTTTGTTAATTTTGAAGAAAAAATGTCAAAGTATGATTAAGTGTATTGAAGTTTGTTTAAAGAAAAGAAATTTTTAAAAGAAAAGGCACTCGACAAAGTCGAGGTTTATTATCAAAGCGGTTCGAGTTTAAAAACAAAGAAGATTTTGAAAGAAGATGAGAAGGTTTTTTAAAATTAAAGAAGATGGGAGGAGATGAAGAGGCTATCCTAAAGCATAAGGTAAAAGCTAAGGAAGAGAACCGTCTAACCAACATGAAGCCGATACTTGACATTATAAGCCAATGTAGAATTCCCATTCTTTGGAGTGAAATGAAGCAAGAAAAGATACTAGACCTCTTGAGAGAATCAAACTTCAAGTGTATTTAGTCTTCGCAAAAATAGGGCAGAGTAACGGTTGTATACGGGTGAATTCCAGATTATAAACAAAGTATGTAATCACAATAACCTGCACACAAAACAAATAAACAACCCAATGTCTTGAGGTAAACCTCAAGAACTCCAGACAAAATATCAAATAAAGTCACAAAGTCTCCAAGATAGGCCAAGGTCTCTAATCCTAAGTCCAAGAAGTCCATCACTCCATAATGCAAAGGATAGTAACCATGTAGTCCAAGTATCATTAATGATTTTTATGGTTCATGTTGATTATTAGGTGTCTTTAAAAAGAAAGAAAAGCTCAAGTGAGCAAAATAAAAATGACATAAAAGTAAATGCTCAAGTGAGCAAAGATGAAAATAGCATGAAATGTAAAATGCTAAAAGTAAATGGTACATAAAGCATGAAAATAAAAGTGTAAAGTAAAGTTAATTGTTAGTAATTAGTGGTTAGTTGGATGACCATCTTGAAACTTGCATTTGGAACTCATTAGAGGATTGTTAGAACCAAAGCCTCCACACAACAAGTTGCATTTGCTTTTTGTAAAGTATATCATCCATTTTGGACTTCTCACAAGGCAACATGTAATGATCAACGATGTTTAAGTGATTCGCGTTGACCAAAGGTGTTGTAGATCCATTAGAGGATTGGTAGAACCAAAGCCTCCACACAATGAATCTCAAGGTTATTGGATCAAAGAGATCAAATTAACATACTTGGGGTTGCAATCATAAGTTTGGGCCACGAATGATCATTTATTCGAATCGGGACAAAATTTAGCGCTATGTTAAGCAATCGTAAGTGGACTTATGTAGAAGTCATACCTTTTTTGAGGTCGGTCAATAGCAATCTATGTACTTCATGTTTGGATAAATGATATAGAGATCACCATCCCTTAACATGTAGCACAATTAAAAAATAAAGGGATAAGATGAAGAGGGAGGGGAATGATAAGCTAATTTGGATCACCATTTCAAAATTCTTTCATCTTTAAATTCAACCACTCCTCTAGATGGATTAAAGCACTAAACATATCATTAATCCAAAGCACCAAAAATGAATTAAATAATTCACTCTTAGGTAGATTTGAATTTATGAACATTTATCCAACTTCATCTACATCACAAAGTCCATTGAGTTTGAAGACAAATTGGACATTTAAAATTGCAATCCAAACCAACAATCAAAAGGAGTCAGTAGAAAAATCATTTTAGATCAAAGCTGCCCCAAAACAAGGCAAAAAAATGCATTATGTCCCTGTGTAAATCGATTGAACTATTGTGTAAATCGATTTACACAGTACAGTTTTCAAAAATCTGCATGAAATTTCTTCTGTGCAATCGATTGCACTACTGTGCAAATCGATTGCACACAATACCAGTAGCAAAAACAGCATTTTAAAAGGGCAATTTCTTGTTCAAACTTTCCATCAAACACCTCATGATCATGGATCCACTTGAGCACGAAAATTCCATCAAATTATGAGAAAATAACACCATTGAAATCACAAAATAATGCTCAAAGAATCAATCCCAAAGATCACCAAGAGATCACATTGTGAAAGATGAATTATCCAACTTACCAAAGGTAGATCTAGAGAATTATCAAAAACAACTTCAAGAATTTGCTTCAATTCAACCACAAGAATCAATTGACCAAGCTTGGATGTAGAGAATTGACGGAGAAAAAGTGTTTGGATGAAGGTTTACCTCAAAGATTAGTAAGCTTCAATGCAAAGCTTACTAACTTTTTGAAAATGGAGCTTTGAGTGAATTTGGTAGATGGAGAGAATTGAGAGATTTTTTAGCATGGTAGATTTGGCTATCAAAAGCTTGAAATTTGAATGAAATAAGAGCTCTATTTATAGAGTTTTAGGATTGGGATTAGTGGTAATTTGGTAATTGATTCTTGGAGCCAAAATTTGAATTAATGATAACTCTTTCAAAAATTAGAGCCAAAATTTGAATTAATGATAATTCTTTCAAATATTAGAGCCAAAATTTGAATTAATGATAATTATTTTTAAAAATGAAAAATTTTGATTCTTTTTCTTTGCAAAATAGAGATTTTAGGAAAATAATACCAGAAATCCTTATTTGTCAGATGCTTCGACTTGGTACCTACAAAACAAAAATATACAAAGATAAAGACAAATATTTTTTGTATTTTGATTAGAAATTAGTCAACAACACATATACAAAATACACAACCAAGGTGCTTGGAGATTCCTCAAGAGAAAACTTAAATATAGGAAAAAAGAGGAAGAACCAACCCTAATGTGATCTTGTTATGATCGAGTTGATATGATATGATATGGGAATCTTAGGGACAAAAATTGGGGTACAACAATCTAGATGGTACCCTCTGAGATAACCTATATTAAAACCTGCCTTTCTCTGGAAGAAGAAAAGGAGATTACAATAATATTAAGAGAGAATGTCGACTTATTTGCATGGAAGTTGTCAGATATGTCAGGGATAAACCCCAATTTCATGAGTCATCACTTGGCTCTGAACCCAAACACTAAACCAATTTCTCTTAGGAAACGTAAAGGTGGTGACGAGAAGAGGAAATTCGTTAGGGAGGAGGTCGGGAAAATTACTAGATGTTGGTTTCATTAAGGAAATCAAGTACCCGACCTGGTTGTTTAATATGGTGATGGTAAAGAAGAAGAACAGGAAATGGCTTATGTGTGTTAATTTCATAGATCTCAACAAATCATGTCCCAAGGATCCTTACCCGCTGCTTCAAATAGACAGACTCAATGATGAAACCTCCGAGTATCAGTTACTCAACTTTATGGATGCTTGCTCTGGGTAAAATCAGATTCGTATGAGCCTGATTGATGCTCTAAAGACTGCTTTCATGATAGATAGAAGTAATAAATACTATAAGGTAATTCCATTTGGTTTCAAGAATGCAGGGACTACTTATCAAAGGTTGATGGACATGGTGTTCGCTACCCAAATCGGAAGAAACCTTAAAGTTTATGTGGATGACATGGTGGTAAAAACCACCTCGAAGAAACGACATACTATGGATCTCATAGAGACTTTTACATCAATAAGGAGTCACAATATGAGGCTGAACCCGGATAAGTGTATCTTTAGGGTGCAAGCCAAAATATTCCAGGGGTTTATGCTCATAAACTGGGGGATTTAAGCTAGACAAGTGCCAGGAAATTATAGGCATGTGAAGCCCATATTCAAAGAAGGAAGTTCAATAACTAATAGGGAGGCTAGCCTCCTTGTCTCAATTTTTGTCCTGTGCAGAGGTTGACCTCTTTTGTGGTTCAAAGCCCCTTTTTCCAAAGACGAAGTTGACCTGAATTGGTGCAGAGCTCCTTTGTCAAAGGTGAGGTTGACCTCGTTTTTGTTTAGAGCCCTTTTTACCAAAGACGAGGTTGACCTGAATATGTGCAGTGTCCCTTTGTCAAAGGCGAGGTTGACCTCATTTTTGGTTTAGAGCCCCTTTTGTCAAAGATGAGGTTGACCTGAATAGGTGCAGTTTTGCTTTGTAAAAGGCGAGGTTGACCTCGTTTTTAGATAAGATCCCTTTTTTCTAGAGACGAGGTTGACCTGAATAGGTGTAGTGCCCATTTGTCAAAGGCGAGGTTGACCTTGATTTTGGTTCAGAGCCCCTTTTTCTAGAGATGAGGTTGACATGAATAGGTTCAATGCCCTTTTGTCAAAGGCGAGGCTGGCCTCGTTTTTGGTTCAGAGCCCTTTTCCAGAGACGAGGTTGACCAAAATAGGTGCAGACCCCCTTTGTCAAAGGTGGGGTTTACCTCGTTTTTGGTTCAGAGCCCTTTTTTCCAAAGACGAGGTTGACCTGAATAGGTGCAGTGCCCATCTATCAAAGGCGAGGTTGACCTCGTTTTTATGCCAGAGGCTTGAAGTTTGCTTTGAATTTACTTTATCAAATTGTTACGAAAAATTTCAAACCTGGGTGCCTCATTAAAAACCCCTTCCCTTGTAGGGTAAAAGAGTGTGTCCCTTATATCTGCATTACATAGATTTAACTGAAGTAAGTTCTAAGATTAGATACATTCCAAGTCCTAGGAACTTCTATACCATCTAAATTTTCGAGTTTGTAAGCCCCCTTATTTGGCTTCTAAAGGACCTGAAATGGCCCTCCTAATTGGGAGATAGCTTCCCCTTATTTTTTGGATAAGTGATTTGCTTGAGGACTAGATCGCCTTTTTGAGATCCCCTTGGTCTCACCTTCAGGTTAAACCTCTTGGCAAGTCTATCTTTAGCTGCAAATTCTATGATCTGGGCAGCTTCTGTAACCTCATCAAGGAAGTCGCCCGAGATGTTCAAGTCTTCCTTATTGTCATCTTCATTGAAGTGTTCTCGCCTCCATCTTGGAGTATTGATTTCTACAGGTATCATTGCGTCATAGACATAGCCCATTCAAAAAGGGGTTTCATGGGTAGTTGAATATGGTGTTGTATGATATGACCATAGAATTTCATGCAAGTACTCGGACCACATGACTTTGGCATCATCCAATTTCTTTTTCATCCCAACTAGGATTATCTTAATTGCTGCTTCCGCTTGCCCATTTGCCTGAGGATGATCCACCGATGTAAACCAGTTATGGGTGCCCAAGTCTTTGCAGAACTCTATCACATAAGCACTTGTGAATTGAGTTTTGTTGTCAGAGACAATTGTAGCGGTATAAATGTTTCAGACTAAGCCATTGGATTGACTAGACTTATACAAATCAAAATCAAAATCGCCACCGCGCTTTATTATTTCCAAAGGAATGGGAAAAGAGCGAGTAACCCAAAAAGAGGGGGAAAGATTCTAGGTAAGGGGGTTGGTTATGCAAAGGGAAGGTATTAGCACCCTAAACATCTATGGTACTCCGCAGGAACCTCTTTGAAAAATCTGTATATTTTGGCTATAAAATGTTGTATATTAAATAGATGGTGGAGGTGAGAAAATAAATATTTTTTTATGATTTTTGCACCCGCCGCAGTTGTGAACCTTTAGTGCCTACATACCACATTTTGTGCAATAGGGGATCAGGGTACACATAGTTCACCTTTAAAAAAATTTAAAACACAAGTGTGTTGATTGATTTTATGAGATAAGATATCATCGTCATTGTCCGTGTGGAAAACATACTTACTACCCACAATTATGAGAAAGGAGAATTTGCATCATCTCAAAGTGGAGGATATGACTTGGATTTTTAAAATCAACAATGCCTCACTCAACACCCAAGTGGAAAATATCTCTTTTCACTATATATTGTAGAAGTATAGTTGTTTGCATCACTATAAGGATTGACAAGAGTCTAATCTTTTGAGAAAGGTTTTAAGCCACAACGGCAAAATGGTTTGAAATGATATTGATTGAATTTTAGACTTATCACAAAAAATGTCAAGGTATTATTAAATTGATTGAAGTTTATTTATGAAAATGATTTTGAAAGTGCACGGACCTAAGTCCAAGTTTGTTATGAAAATGGTTCAAGTTTAGAAACAAGAAGAGTTTTTCAAAAGGAGGGAGAAGATTTTTGACATTAAAGAAGATGGGAGGAGAAGAAGGGACTATCCTAAAGCATAAGGTAAAATCTAGGGATAAGAACCATCTAACCAACAAGAAGCCAATACTTGACGTTATGAGTCAAGATAAAATTTCCATTCCTTGGATTGAAACCAAACAAGCAAAGATACTAGACCTCTTGAGAGAACCAAACTTCAAGTGTATTAAGTCTTCACAAAAAAATTGGGCAGAGTAACGGCTGTATACTGGTGAATTCCAGATTACGAACAAAGAATGTAATCACAATAAACTGCACACAAAACAAACAAACAACCAAATGTCTTGAGGTAAACCTCAAGATCTCCAGACAAAATATCAATTAAGGTCACAAGGTCTCCAACATAGGTCAAGGTTTCTAATCCTAAGTCCAAGAAGTCCAATGCTCCATAATGCCAAGGATAGTAACTAAATAGTCCAAGTATCATTAAAGCTTTTTATGGTTCATGTTGATTATTAAGTGTCTTAAAAGAGAAAAGAAAAGCTCAAGTGAGTAAAATAAAAATAATAAGAATATAAATGCTCAAGTGAGTAAAATAAAAATGGCATGAAATGTAATGCTTAAAGTGAATGGTACATAAAGCATAAAAATAAAAGCATAAAGTAAAAACAATTTAATAATTAGTGGTTAGTTGGATGACCATCTTGAAACTTGCATTTGGAACTCATTAGAGGATTGGTAGAACCAAAGCCTCCACACAATAAGTTGCATTTTCTTTTTGTCAAGTATATCATCCATTTGGAATCCTCAAAGGTACCGTTTAATGATCAACGATATTTAAGTGATCCGCGTTGACCAAAAGTGTTGTAGATCTATTAGAGGATTGGTAGAACCAAAGCCTCCACACAATGAATCTCAAAGTTATTGGATCAAAGAGATCAAATTAACATACTTGGGCTTGCAAACATAGGTTTGGGCCATGAATGATCATTTATTCGAATCAAGATAAAGTTTAGCGCTATGTTAAGCAATCGTAAGTGGACTTATATAGAAGTCACACCTATTTTGAGGCCGGTCAATAGCAATCTATGCACTATTTGTTTTGAGACATGATATAGAGATCATGCTCCAATAACACTTAGTGCAATAAGAAAGAGATGAGATGAAGAGGGGTGGGAAGGAATATACAAACCACATTTGAATTAAAATTTAATCAAACTATTATTAAAATCATTCATCCATTTCTGTGGAGTTAGACTCAACACCATGGATGCAATGATGTTAATAAAGTTTATAATAAAAAATTCAACCCAAGATCAGCCAGAAAATAATCACAAAATAATATTGCATTTAATATATACATTAAAAAGGTTTTTAAAAAGTTTTAAAATAGAAATAGGAAAGAAAAATATCAACTGTGTTCAAATTAATCAAGAAATATTAAATAAGACCATGGAAAATCAGAAAAGGACTCAAATGTTTTTATAAAATATTTGGTAATTTTTTAAAGTAAAAAACTATTTTTAAAATTAAAAGAAATGAGTAAAATAAACCAAAAATGATAAAAAAATAACAAAGTCAGAAATAAAAAATAAACGAGGTCACCAATACTTGTCACAATATCATTGGATCATTCCATATTTTTTTCAAAATTAAAAAATGCATAAAATTATTTTTAAACATTTAAAACAATTCAAATAATGTGAAAATTTATAAAAAATATCAAAACACAAAATAAAATTGTGAAAAAATAAAAATCAGAAAGAGAAAAATCAAAAATATTTTTCATAATTTTTTCAGATTTTTTGGACTAAAAATGAATTTTCTGATTTTTTGAAGTTTAAAGCAATTAAATATAAAAATCAGAAATAAGAAATAAAGTCAAAAATATGTGGACCATTGGATGAGAGTCAAAACACGTTAGTAATTAAATCCAAGGGATCTGGCGCGTTGTGCATATCATGGTCATTTCTGAATAAAGCATAAGATCCAATATAAATCAGAAATTAAAAAAATACAAATGGCATGCCATCATTGGTTGGAAGATGACACGTTGGTCATCTTCAACCTCCAGCCTGTCCCAAAACCGGGTTGCTCAATCTGTAAAATTAGAGCATGAGACCTATGCCATTCGTTTCGTCTCTTCAAGACGAAGACAACCACACCTTCGCGACAAATTTATATAAACTGTAGCTCAACCAATTTGGAAGAGATGTTTTGAAAAGGGATTTGAAATTTCATGGTCAAAACATGTTTCCAGATAAAAGCAAGTGTTGCGACTAGAACCAGGGTAATGAGAGCTTCACAATGATATCAAAGTTTGGAAGAATTGATGGAGAAATCTACCTATTGAAGTTGAGTTGCAGAGCTCTGAAACTGGACTTCTATTGATCAATATAGGTCACAATTCTTGAAGGTAATTGTATGGTTAGCTTTAGGGAAGATCAAGGAAGGTGAATTAATAGAAAAATTAGATTGAAAAAGGCTTGAACACTGATTTTAAATTTGCAGAAAAGTGAGTTATGGAATGAGTTTGGCAGGGTGATTTTGGTTGTTCAAGCTTGAGGAAATGAATGAGGGATGAACCTCTATTTATAGGGAATCAAATGGAATGTTCAAGCGTGTGAAATGATGAAGTTTGGAGGGAAATCGTGTGAAGTTGCAAACAAGAAAAGTGTGACTTATACTTTGATCAAAACTCATCAAAAACGCGTGTTTTGCTATGCTAATCACTTCTGGAAGTTCACTAAACATGTTTAGAAGCAAAAGCACGCAGAAACAATGTGTTTAGAAGCTAAATCAAGGATTTCAAATTCTGGCTTTTGAAGAAACTTCAGTTTCAAGTTACCAAGTTCAAATCAATGGGCTTCTCATCTCAATGGGTCTTAGGGAACGATTCTTGAAGCTTTAGAAAGATGAGATTACAAGCTTTGTAATGGGAAAAGAATGGAATCAAATGGATGTTTGAGGTGAAAGTTGCAATGAGTCAAAGTTGGGAAAAAAGGTTGACTTTCCATACTTAGAAATATTTCAAGTTTTTCTTCAAAAGTGACCTATAATGTTTTGCATCCAAACATGCCCTTCCACTTAGAATTTACTCTTGACCAAAAAATATGGAATGAAATAGACCTCTTGAATGATATTTTGAAACTCGAACCATTCAAAATCTCCAAAACTTGAGAGAGTTATGAATTGTTGAAGTTGGCAAAAAATCATGAAATGACCTATAATCTTTTGTATCCTTAGGGAATCTTCCATCCATTTTATCACTTTCCACATAAAAGAAGGAATAAAGTTCACATCCTCAAGATCATTTTGGAAAAAGAGTAGGCTCAAGGTGATAAAAATTGACCAAGTTATGATCATTTGAAGTCACACATGGAAAATTGGGGGTTCATCTGGAGGACTTGTAATCTTTCTTCATCATCAAGTTTCTTCCACATGAAAACTCCTTGAAACTTTTGAATTGATTTTTTAATAAACCTTTGAAGAGAAGGATGTCTTTGGAATCACTCAAAAATACCAAAATAGGAGCAAGATATATTTTTTTGAAATTCAAAACCCTAGCTCCTAGATCAAGAAAATGCTTTGAGGAACTTTGACAATTTTTAAACAACCTTCTTGTACCAAATCTTTTGATTTGTAGATAGAAGTTGTTGAGGATGATAATGATAACTCATAACAACCAAAACCACTTCCATATCTTGAGAATTGAGAGAAATATGCACTTGTGACCAATGGGAACAAGGCCTTGTCCAACCATGACAACTTCTTCAATCAACCCCTTGTACTTTTGAATCAATCTTGATAACTTTGAAATGTGGTGAACCAAAATAAACACTACCATGCCATTTCTTCCAAAACAACTTCAATGGCGAGGTTTAAATTTATCAAGCTTTATTGACTAGGGCATGGAAATAAACTCATAAACCCATGGATCAAATTGCCAAGCCACATTGCTTTTACCTACATTATTAACAAGTAAGACAAACCAACATTGCATTTCATTAATTAAAAGGAATGTCAAATAAAAACATGCATGATCACCAAAGAAAAACAAGTCAAGGTGCTTAGTGATTCCTCAAAGAGCAAAGCTAGAGATAGGGAGGAGAACCAAAAGCCCTAATGTGACCTTGTTGTGATTGAATCAATATGGTATGATGTAGGGATCTTAGGGGAGAAAATTGGGGTACAAAAAAAATGAATCTTGGTAAACTGAACATGCATATGATGTTCTTCCAGTAAAATCGTCGTACCCTTTTCGGTCGCGATGCAAGCTACTACTTCTGCTTCCACCCAGTTTGTGAAGTAGTTAACTGTCACTATTAAGAACTTAAGCTGACCCAGAGTAGCAGGGAATCAACCCAATATGTTTGTTCATCATTGATAAAACGACCATGGAGAAAAGATAGAGTGTAATAACTCGGCTGGGGAGTGTATGAAGGGTGCATATACCCGACATTTCTCATATTTATTCACAAACTTTGTGCAGTCTTGTAACATCTGAGGCCAATAGTACCCGACTCTGAGGATTTTTCCTGATAGAGCCCTTCCTCCAATGTAGTTGCCCATGCTCCTTCATGGACTTCTCTGATTATCAATTTAACTTCACTTTCTGACACACATCTCAACATGGGTGTCGATCTGCTCATCTTGTATAGTTTGTCAACTACTATAAGATAGCATGCAAATATTATTTTCATGTGTTTCGCTTCATTTATTTCCTCTTGTAGAACTCCTTGTGTCAAGTATTGGGTAATTGGAGCCATCCAACCGATTAAATCTTCAATTGCCTTAGTTTCCTCGTGCTTGATACTTGGTTTTTCTAGGATCTCATGTATCACAATTTTATTCAGCTTTGGCCCCTTAGTGCGGCCGAGCGGGGCTAACACACCAGCTTGTACATTTTTGAAATTCTGGCAGCAGATACTCAATGTCACAGTGAATGTTATGACACCGTATCTGACTTTCTATAAGACAGTAAATAAAAACAGTAAAGAACACAGTCAATTGTTTACCCAGTTCAGTGTGAAACAACACCTACTCTGGGGGCTACCAAGCCAGGGAGGAAATCCACTATAAGAGATATTAATTCAGGAATAAACCAACCAGTTTATCTCCTTCACTTAAGACCTACCCAATGCAACTTCAATCTAAGTTCAACTTAAACCTGAGTTCCTACTCACTCCCCCTCAATCACAGCAGTGATACTTAAACAATTGACTAATGAAATAATGAAGACACTCTTCAGAACATACACTTGATTATGCTTCACAGATTTTTAATCAAGTAACACAAACACTCGTGCTTCACAGCTTTGAGTGATACATAAACCTAACTTGACTTTGCTTCAAAGCTTTAGTCAAGAGACACAAACACTCTTGCTTCAAAGCTTTGATTGATACAAAAACCATTACAATCAAAACCTATTCCAAGTCACTTATCACAATGATACTTGCTTGGATTACAGCAGTTAAAACTATACAGCTCCTAATTGATCTTCTATCAAAGAGTTAATTTCCAATCAGCTTTCCTGTTGAATATATATGCAGCTGTTTCTTCAGTTAGGGCTTCCACGAAAAGCTAGGGTTAATTAGGGTTAACCTCAAGACTTGGTCACAAGACTTTATCAACCAGATTAGGGTTGAGCTAGGTTAACCTAAAGTCCACGTGAGATTCTGTTCTGGAAGGAATGAACCAACTTCCTGAAAAATCTCAGAATTAACCAAACTGCATAACTGTTAGATCAGTACAGGATGTCTTAACATTTGTTATGACATCAGAATTCCTGTTTACTGATTTTGGTAGAAAGTAATAAATGTGATCATTGCAAAATGCTCAGATACACACTCATAAACAGCAGCTACTGTATGCCATACTTTTTCTGCATAAAGTACCTAATAATCCAGAATGTTATGACATCAGTCATGACATTCACACACCTGGTTTTACCAAAATTACATGCCAATAACTAAACACTTACAAACTCCCCCTTTGGCAGATTTTTGGCTAAAACCCATAAGCAATCAGAGAATAGAGAGCAGTAGAATGAATATGTCTGCAGAAAAATACAATGTCTACCAAGTAATTAACACAAAATATCTCCCCCTCTTTAGCCACAAATAGGCCAAAGATACATGTACTTATATGTTATACAATTATCCAAAATGAGTAATAAAAACAAAGAAAATATGAAATCACTTGCATCAACAGGAACCAGCATCAAGCTTGTCAACTCCACCAAACTTTAAGCACTATCATCTTCAGAGGAGGCACTTTCTTCAGCATTGAGCTGATCTTCAGCAGCATCCTCTTCCCTTCCTTTTCCTTCAGTCTCCTCCTGTTCTAATCTGGCAATTAGGTTCTCAAGAGTCTTTTTCCTTGTCTCCAGCTCTTTGCATGTTTCCTAAAGCACAGCTATAACATCAGATGTCTTGGACTGAGTCTTTACAATTGATGTCTCAGCTGATGTTATGACAATGTCAGGAACATGAGATCCCTGGAATAGCTTGTAGTGTAACCCAAGAGCAGGAGCTCTTTTGCAAGCAGTATCTCTTTCCACCCGGATGTCAGGGTACTGAGCAAGGACAATTCCACATAGGAGGGAGGGAAAGGCAATAGGGCCTTTAACAGCATAGCTTCCAGCATGTTTTAAAGTTTGATCAAATATATACCTGCCATAGTCAAATTCAGTCTTGGTTCCAACAACATAAATGAATCTCCCCAATCCTGTAGAGATGGTTGATTTATGGTTGGTAGGGACCCAGTTGTCTGCACCAATCTTGTGCAGGATGGCAAATTTCATGCTTAGCTTGCTAGTATTCAGCTTGCCTTTTAAGGGCTAGCACTTGACTTGTCTTGCTGTGATGGTTTGGCATACTTCATTGTCAGTAACTTCTAGTTCAGGGCAAGCCTCATTTGATCTTCCAAGAAATTTGTTAATTTCAGAGGGAGAGAATTTAACTTTTCTTCCTCTCACATAGATACATTCAAAGTCAGCTGACCTTCCATCAGCACATTCATCAGACAGATTCACTATGAATTCCTTGACAAGATTTTCATAGCATTTGGTAAACTTTTCAACAGTCTTCATTAGTCCAGCAGCTTTGATTAAGTCCATGATTTCCTTACAATCCATGGCACCATTGTTTAGTTTTCTTTCCAAGGCTATTCTCTTCAAGCAAACATACTTCCATCTGTTGGCATTTTCAGGGTGGTGAAATGAAATGTTGTCAGTGGGGACTTCAGGAACTCTAGCCATTTTGCTGGAAGGGAGTTTCCTTCTGAGAGGAATGTCTTCAGCATCAATTTCAAATTCTGATTCCTCATCAGAATCAGAAGGTTCAGGCTCTTTCCTCTTCTTTGCTATTGGTTGTCTCACAGGCTTTGAGAGACTCCCAGCATGTACTCGGGCTTTCACCTTCCCTTTGGACAGTCCAGTCTTCACAGTTTCCACACCAGTCTTGCCTTCAGACCTGGTCTTCTTATCAGCAGGTTTCTCTTTGGTCAGACATTTTGCAGCATCCTGATTACCCTTTTTGTTCATCATTCTCCTAGCTATGCTAGGGTTGATATTTGCAATTAGGTCATTGTCTGAGTATTCCTCATCCACATCAATAACAGGTGGTTCAACATTCTTCTCTGAAGGGTTCTGAATATCATCAAGGTTTTCAGATGATTTCTGAATGTTGTCATTTGGAGTCTCAACATTCTCAGAGACATCTGGATTTACTTCATCATTTGGCCTTGCTGATTCTTGATTTAATGGAACAGAAATCCCCGGTACAGAGTGGTTCTCACTCAAAATTCTTGTAACAAGCCTAGCTATTGCTTGATGAACATAAGCTGAGCCTTCCCTATTTGGTACAGAAGATGAAGGTTGTGAGGGATTACCGGATGAAGTAGCTTGAGACCTTCTTGCATGCCTTGTTCTCAGCTTTTTGACCTTGGAGGGGTTAGTTGCCATTTCTCTAAGAGGAGTAATCTCCGGGACTTCAGAATCCATGCATGATGTGATTGCCCGAGAATCTCGATCAGAGGATGAGGATGAAACGGTCGTCTTGGATGAGGATGATGTTTGAGACATTTTGATAGTCTTAGAAAACCAGTAGCAACTAGAGAGAAAACTTTGATTGAGAGAATGGGATTTGTTGCTGAGTTGAGAGAGGAAGGAGGCAAATGAGTGTCTATTCAACTTCTTAATAATTTTGAAAGAAATGGGAAAACATATGATTAACCCAATCAAAATAGACTTAACAAAAATAACTCCTTCAACCCTTGTTTTAAGCAAAATTAATTGCTACAATTCCTCCTGTTGGCAAATACCCAACTTGCCCCTCAAGTTTTCAAATTGATTTGCATCAAGTGCCTTGGTAAAAATGTCAGCCAGCTGTAGCTCAGTGGCAACATGTTCCAGTTTAATCGTCTTCTCTTCTACAAGGTCTCTGATAAAGTGATGTCTAATGTCAATGTGCTTGGTCCTGCTATGCTGAATAGGGTTCTTGGAAATGTTGATTGTACTTAGATTGTCACAGTACAATGTCATAACATCTTGTGTGACATTATACTCAATGAGCATCTGTTTCATCCAGATCATTTGAGAACAGCTACTACCAGCTGCAATGTATTCAGCTTCAGCAGTAGAGAGAGACACACAGTTCTGTTTCTTGCTGAACCAGGAGACCAGATTATTTCCTAAGAAGAAACATCCTCCATAGGTGCTTTTTCTATCATCAGCACTTCCAGCCCAATCAGCATCACAATAACCAGTCAGAGTTGGTTCACAACCATGAGAGTACATCAAGCCATAGTTGTAAGTTCCACTTACATACTTCAAAATTCTCTTCACTTGGTTGATATGACTGACTTTAGGATCAGCTTGGTATCTTGCACAAACTCCAACTGCAAAAGCAATGTCAGGTCTGCTGGCTGTTAAGTACAACAGACTTCCTATCATGCTTCTGTACAGACTTTGGTCCACCTTTACCCCACTTGAATCTTTGGATAACTTTAAATGAGTAGGTGCAGGAGTCCTTTTGTGACTGGCATTCTCCATACCAAACTTCTTGACAATGTTCTTTGCATACTTGCTTTGAGATAGAAAGATTGAGTCCTCCATCTGTGAGACTTGCAGTCCAAGAAAATAAGTCAGTTCTCCCATGAGACTCATTTCGAATTCAGCCTGCATCTGGTCAGCAAAATGTTTCACCATTTGTTATGAAATTCCCCCAAACACTATGTCATCAACATATATTTGAGCTACCATTAACTTCCCTCCTTCATTTTTGACAAAGAGGGTTTTATCCAAGCCTCCTTTTCTGTATCCTTTGTCTGAGAGAAATTTTGTTAACCTGTCATACCATGCTCTAGGAGCTTGTTTCAGGCCATATAGAGCTTTCCTCAATTTGTAGACATGATTAGGGTGGTTTGGATCCAAAAAACCTTTAGGCTGTTCCACATAAACTTCCTCATTTAAGTACCCATTTAGGAAGGCACTTTTTACATCCATCTGAAACAGCTTGAACTTCAGGAGACAAGCAATTCCCAATAGGAGTCTGATAGATTCCAGTCTGGATACAGGGGAAAAGGTCTCATCAAAATCAACCCCTTCAACTTGAGTGTATCCTTGGGCAACAAGTCTTGCCTTGTTCCTAGTGACAACTCCTTCAGCATCTGATTTGTTCTTGTATATCCATTTTGTGCCAATGATGTTTGTTCCCTCTGGTCTAGGAACTAACTCCCAAACTTCATGTTGCTTAAATTAGTTCAATTCATCTTGCATTGCACCAATCCAGTATTCATCAGTTAAATCCTCCTTAACATTTCTTGGTTCAATTTTAGACACAAAGCAAGAGTTTGAGATGATTTCTCTAGATCTTGTAATGACTCCACTATTAGGATCCCCTATGATGAGTTCTTTAGGATGATCTTTCTGAATTCTGATGGAAGGGATTTTGCTAGCTTCCTTGGATTCAGAGTCTGCTGTAGTGGTGTTAGGAAGGTCATTCTGTTGAGTTGGAGTCTCAAAGAATGTCTAAACATTACAAGGGACATATGTTTCTTCATGATAATTATCAACTATGACATTTATTGATTCCATCATGACTTTGGTCCTGGAATTGAATACCCTATAAGCTCTGCTGTTGGAGGAGTATCCTAGAAATATACTTTCATCACTTTTAGGGTCCAGCTTTCTCCTTTGTTCACGATCTGCCAGAATATAGCGTTTGCTGCCAAATACATGGAAGTAGTTCACAGTTGGCTTTCTTCCTTTCCAGAGTTCATAAATGGTGGATGAAGTTCCCTTTCTCAAAGTGACTCTGTTATGGACATAACATGCTGTATTCATAGCTTCACCCCAAAAATGAATAGGAAGTCTTTTGGCATGTATCATAGCTCTGGCAGATTCCTGTATGGTCCTATTTTTCCTTTCTACAACTCCATTTTGTTGAGGAGTTATAGGAGAAGAGAATTCATGACTAATTCCTTCTGAGGAACAGAACTCATTAAACTTACTGTTTTCAAATTCCTTGCCATGATCACTTCTGATTCTGACAATACACCCTTCTTTTTCTCTTTGAGTTCTTTTGCACAGTTCTTTAAAAACTTCAAATACATCAGATTTTTCCCTAATGAAGTTAATCCAGGTGAATCTGGAAAAATCATCCACAACAACATAGGCATATCTTTTTCCACCTAGACTTTCCACCTGCATTGGTCCCATCAGATCCATATGTAGAAGTTCTAGAACCTTAGAGGTGGTCAGATGTCTTGACTTTGGATGTGACATCCTAGTCTGCTTACCAACCTGGCATTCACCACAAACTCTCCCTTCATCAATTTGCAGTCTTGGAATCCCTCTGACTGCCTCCATGGAGATAATCCTTTTCATTCCTCTTAGATGAAGATGGCCAAGTTTTTGGTGCCACAGTTTCACTTCTTTTTCTTCGTTGGAAATAGAACACACAGTGGAGTAATTTGTGTTCTCAGGCTCCCACAAGTAACAGTTGTCTTTAGATCTGACTCCTCTCATTACAACTTCTTGTTTTTCATTAGTTACAAGACATTCAGATTTTGAGAAGTTGACCTTGAATCCTAGATCACATAATTGACTGATACTAATGAGATTAGCAGTCAGGCCTTTTACCAATAGTACTTCATTTAGATTTGGAACTCCAGGGCAGTCCAAATTACCAACTCCTTTGATTTCTTTTCTAGAACCGTCTCCAAAGGTCACATAACTAGTGGTGTGAGGTTTAACATTATTGAGAAGGTTCTTGATTCCAGTCATGTGCTTAGAACACCCACTGTCAAAGTACCAGTCTTCCTTTGCAGAGACTCTAAGGGAAGTGTGGGCTATCAGGGCAGTAGCCTTTTTCTTCCACTGTAGAGTATGTGGTACCTTGTTAGACTTAGGTTTGACACCTGGGTTCTGATTAGGGTATCCATACAATCTGAAGCAGAATGGCTTTATGTGACCAAACCTCCCACAATGATGACATCTCCATCTTTGGTACTTTTTCTTCATATTTCTCTGTCCCCGATGTTGAGTGTTATGTTGTGACATCTGCTTTGACATTTGTTTATCAGGCCTGATCTTCTTGTCTGCACCAGATTTCTTTGCTGCCACAAATCCTAGACCAGACTTGTTTCCCACATTTTGTCCAACCTGAAGGATTTCTTCCAATTTGTCAGTTCCATTTGTCAGCATCTTGACAGATTTGGTCATCTGGTTCAGTTTTGAGTTCAGCATTTGAACTTCCCCTTCTAGATGACTTATAGTTTTAATGTCTGCCCTTTTTTTAGCCTCCAACTTTATGATGAGTTTTGTTTGTCTCTCATTTTGCATACAGACTTCAGCACTTCTGATACATAATTTCTTGTAGGTATCAGCCAGTTCTTCAAATGTCACTTCCTCATCACTAGTGTCACTTTCAGAGGTACAAACACCAGTTAGTGCAGTAACTAGTTTGCAGATTCTTCTTCAGAATTACTTTCTGAATCACAGTCAGACCAGGTAACAGACATTCCTTTCTTTTGTTTCTTAAGAAAGGTAGGACATTCAGCTCGAATATGCCTATATCCTTCACAACCATGGCATTGAATTCCTCTGCCTTGATTTCCCTTCTCTTCAGACTTTGGTCTTCTGCTGGAGTCATAAGATCTGTTAATGTCAGAGGGGATGTTCTTAACATTTTACCTTGACTTTGGATCCATTCTCTTGATGAGTTTGTTGAATTTTCTTCCAAGCATGGCTATAGCTTCTGAAATATTTTCTTCTTCATCCTCCTTGTTTTCATCTTCAGTGTTGGATACAAGTGCTATGCTCTTGTTTTTCTTGTCAACATTGTCACTGATCCCTATCTCAAAAGTCTGAAGTGACCCAATGAGTTCATCCACCTTTAACTTGCTGATATCCTGGGCTTCCTCTATGGCAGTTACCTTCATTGAAAATCTTTTAGGCAGGGATCTGAGAATCTTTCTCACCAGGTTTTCTTCAGACATCTTTTCTCCCAATGCTCCTGAGGTGTTGGCAATCTCCAAGATGTTCATGTGAAACTCATGAATGGTTTCATCTTTCTTCATCCTTAGGTTCTCAAACTTGTTAGTCAGCATCTGAAGCCTTGACATTTTTACTTTGGATGTGCCCTCATGGGTAGTTTTGAGAGTGTCCCACACTTCCTTGGCCTGTTCACATTGATGTACTAGTCTGAATATGTTTCTATCAATTCCATTGAACAAGGCATTTAAAGCTTTGGAATTACCCAGGGCTAACTCATCTTCTTCTTTGCTCCATTCTTCCTCAGGCTTCAGACTGATTGTCCCATCTTTCTCAGTTATGGTGGGATGGTTCCATCCTTTGTCAGCAGCTCTCCAAGCCTTTTTGTCTAGTGATTTTAAAAAGGCAATCATACGAGGTTTCCAGTAGTCATAATTTGATCCATCCAGAATGGGTGGTCTGCTTCCAAAAACTCCTTCTTTGTCCATAGTTCCAGAAAGTGATATCCCTAGATCTCACCCAGTAATACAGGCAGGGTGCCTGCTCTGATACCAATTGAAATTCTGGCAGCAGATACTCAATGTCACAGTGAATGTTATGACACCGTATCTGACTTTCTATAAGACAGTAAATAAAAACAGTAAAGAACACATTCAATTGTTTACCCAGTTCAGTGTGAAACAACACCTACTATGGGGGCTACCAAGCCAGGGAGGAAATCCTCTATAAGAGATATTAATTCAGGAATAAACCAACCAGTTTATCTCCTTCACTTAAGACCTACCCAATGCAACTTCAATCTAAGTTCAACTTAAACCTGAGTTCCTAATCACTCCCCCTCAATCACAGCAGTGATACTTAAACAATTGACTAATGAAATAATGAAGACACTCTTCAGAACATACACTTGATTATGCTTCACAGCTTTTTAATCAAGTAACACAAACACTCGTGCTTCACAGCTTTGAGTGATACATAAACCTAACTTGACTTTGCTTCAAAGCTTTAGTCAAGAGACACAAACACTCTTGCTTCAAAGCTTTGATTGATACAAAAACCATTACAATCAAAACCTATTCCAAGTCACTTATCACAATGATACTTGCTTGGATTACAGCAGTTAAAACTATACAGCTCCTAATTGATCTTCTATCAAAGAGTTAATTTCCAATCAGCTTTCCTGTTGAATATATATGCAGCTGTTTCTTCAGTTAGGGCTTCCACGAAAAGCTAGGGTTAATTAGGGTTAACCTCAAGACTTGGTCACAAGACTTTATCAACCAGATTAGGGTTGAGCTAGGTTAACCTAAAGTCCACGTGAGATTCTGTTCTGGAAGGAATGAACCAACTTCCTGAAAAATCTCAGAATTAACCAAACTGCATAACTGTTAGATCAGTACAGGATGTCTTAACATTTGTTATGACATCAGAATTCCTGTTTACTGATTTTGGTAGAAAGTAATAAATGTGATCATTGCAAAATGCTCAGATACACACTCATAAACAGCAACTACTGTATGCCATACTTTTTCTGCATAAAGTACCTAATAATCCAGAATGTTATGACATCAGTCATGACATTCACACACCTGGTTTTACCAAAAATACATGCCAATGACTAAACACTTACAAACTCCCCCTTTGGCAGATTTTTGGCTAAAACCCCTAAGCAATCAGAGAATAGAGAGCAGCAGAATGAATATGTCTGCAGAAAAATATAATGTCTACCAAGTAATTAACACAAAATATCTCCCCCTCTTTAGCCACAAATAGGCCAAAGATACATGTACTTATATGTTATACAGTTATCCAAAATGAGTAATAAAAACAAAGAAAATCTAAAATCACTTGCATCAACAGGAACCAGCATCAAGCTTGTCAACTCCACCAAACTTTAAGCACTGTCATCTTCAGAGGAGGCACTTTCTTCAGCATTGAGCTGATCTTCAGCAGCATCCTCTTCCCTTCCTTTTCCTTCAGTCTCCTCCTGTTCTAATCTGGCAATTAGGTTCTCAAGAGTCTTTTTCCTTGTCTCTAGCTCTTTGCATGTTTCCTTCAGCACAGCTATAACATCAGATGTCTTAGACTGAGTCTTTACAGTTGATGTCTCAGCTGATGTCATGACAATGTCAGGAACATGAGATCCCTGGAATAGCTTGTAGTGTAACCCAAGAGTAGGAGCTCTTTTGCAAGCAGTATCTCTTTCCACCAGGATGTCAGGGTACTGAGCAAGGACAATTCCACATAGGAGGGAGGGAAAGGCAATAGGGCCTTTAACAGCATAGCTTCCAGCATGTTTTAAAGTTTGATCAAATATATACCTGCCATAGTCAAATTCAGTCCTGGTTCCAACAGCATAAATGAATCTCCCCAATCCTGTAGAGATGGTTGATTTATGGTTGGTAGGGACCCAGTTGGCTGCACCAATCTTGTGCAGGATGGCAAATTTCATGCTTAGCTTGCTAGCATTCAGCTTGCCTTTTAAGGGCTAGCACTTGACTTGTCTTGCTGTGATGGTTTGGCATACTTCATTGTCAGTAACTTCTAGTTCAGGGCAAGCCTCATTTGATCTTCCAAGAAATTTGTTAATTTCAGAGGGAGAGAATTTAACTTTTCTTCCTCTCACATAGATACATTCAAAGTCAGCTGACCTTCCATCAGCACATTCATCAGACAGATTCACTATGAATTCCTTGACAAAATTTTCATAGCATTTGGTAAACTTTTCAACAGTCTTCATTAGTCCAGCAGCTTTGATTAGGTTCATGATTTCCTTACAATCCATGGCACCATTGTTTAGTTTTCTTTCCAAGGCTATTCTCTTCAAGCAAACATACTTCCATCTGTTGGCATTTTCAGGGTGGTGAAATGAAATGTTGTCAGTGGGGACTTCAGGAACTCTAGCCATTTTGCTGGAAGGGAGTTTCCTTCTGAGAGAAATGTCTTCAACATCAATTTCAAATTCTGATTCCTCATCAGAATCAGAAGGTTCGGGCTCTTTCCTCTTCTTTGCTATTGGTTGTCTCACAGGCTTTGAGAGACTCCCAGCATGTACTCGGGCTTTCACCTTCCCTTTGGACAGTCCAGTCTTCATAGTTTCCACACCAGTCTTGCCTTCAGACCTGGTCTTCTTATCAGTAGGTTTCTCTTTGGTCAGACATTTTGCAGCATCCTGATTACCCTTTCTGTTCATCATTCTCTTAGCTATGCTAGGGTTGATATTTGCAATTAGGTCATTGTCTGAGTATTCCTCATCCACATCAATAACAGGTGGTTCAACATTCTTCTCTGAAGGGTTCTGAATATCATCAAGGTTTTCAGATGATTTCTGAATGTTGTCATTTGGAGTCTCAACATTCTCAGACATCTGGATTTACTTCATCATTTGGGCTTGCTGATTCTTGATTTAATGGAACAGAAATCCCCGGTACAGAGTGGTTCTCACTCAAAATTCTTGTAACAAGCCTAGCTATTGCTTGATGAACATAAGCTGAGCCTTCCCTATTTGGTACAGAAGATGAAGGTTGAGAGGGATTACCAGATGAAGTAGCTTGAGAACTTCCTGCATGCCTTGTTCTCAGCTTTTTGACCTTGGAGGGGTTAGTTGCCATTTCTCTAAGAGGAGTAATCTCCGGGACTTCAGAATCCATGCATGATGTGATTGCCCGAGAATCTCGATCAGAGGATGAGGATGAAACGGTCGTCTTGGATGAGGATGATGTTTGAGACATTTTGATAGTCTTAGAAAACCAATAGCAACTAGAGAGAAAACTTTGATTGAGAGAATGGGATTTGTTGCTGAGTTGAGAGAGGAAGGAGGCAAATGAGTGTCTATTCAACTTCTTAATAATTTTGAAAGAAATGGGAAAACATATGATTAACCCAATCAAAATAGACTTAACAAAAATAACTCCTTCAACCCTTGTTTTAAGCAAAATTAATTGCTACAATTCCTCCTGTTGGCAAATACCCAACTTGCCCCTCAAGTTTTCAAATTGATTTGCATCAAGTGCCTTGGTAAAAATGTCAGCCAGCTGTAGCTCAGTGGCAACATGTTCCAGTTTAATCGTCTTCTCTTCTACAAGGTCTCTGATAAAGTGATGTCTAATGTCAATGTGCTTGGTCCTGCTATGCTGAATAGGGTTCTTGGAAATGTTGATTGTACTCAGATTGTCACAGTACAATGTCATAACATCTTGTGTGACATTATACTCAGTGAGCATCTGTTTCATCCAGATCATTTGAGAACAGCTACTACCAGATGCAATGTATTCAGCTTCAGCAGTAGAGAGAGACACACAGTTCTGTTTCTTGCTGAACCAGGAGACCAGATTATTTCCTAAGAAGAAACATCCTCCATAGGTGCTTTTTCTATCATCAACACTTCCAGCCCAATCAGCATCACAATAACCAGTCAGAGTTGGTTCACAACCATGAGAGTACATCAAGCCATAGTTGTAAGTTCCACTTACATACTTCAAAATTCTCTTCACTTGGTTGATATGACTGACTTTAGGATCAGCTTGGTATCTTGCACAAACTCCAACTGCAAAAGCAATGTCAGGTCTGCTGGCTGTTAAGTACAGCAGACTTCCTATCATGCTTCTGTACAGACTTTGGTCCACCTTAACCCCACTTGAATCTTTGGATAGCTTTAAATGAGTAGGTGCATGAGTCCTTTTGTGACTGGCATTCTCCATACCAAACTTCTTGACAATGTTCTTTGCATACTTGCTTTGAGATAGAAAGATTGAGTCCTCCATCTGTGAGACTTGCAGTCCAAGAAAATAAGTCAGTTCTCCCATGTGACTCATTTCGAATTCAGCCTGCATCTGGTCAGCAAAATGTTTCACCATTTGTTCTGACATTCCCCCAAACACTATGTCATCAACATATATTTGAGCTACCATTAACTTCCCTCCTTCATTTTTGACAAAGAGGGTTTTATCCAAGCCTCCTTTTCTGTATCCTTTGTCTGAGAGAAATTTTGTTAACCTGTCATACCATGCTCTAGGAGCTTGTTTCAGGCCATATAGAGCTTTCCTCAATTTGTAGACATGATTAGGGTGGTTTGGATCCAAAAAACCTTTAGGCTGTTCCACATAAACTTCCTCATTTAAGTACCCATTTAGGAAGGCACTTTTTACATCCATCTGAAACAGCTTGAACTTCAGGAGACAAGCAATTCCCAATAGGAGTCTGATAGATTCCAGTCTGGCTACAGGGGAAAATGTCTCATCAAAATCAACCCCTTCAACTTGAGTGTATCCTTGGGCAACAAGTATTGCCTTGTTCCTAGTGACAACTCCTTCAGCATATGATTTGTTCTTGTATATCCATTTTGTGCCAATGATGTTTGTTCCCTCTGGTCTAGGAACTAACTCCCAAACTTCATGTTGCTTAAATTGGTTCAATTCATCTTGCATTGCACCAATCCAGTATTCATCAGTTAAATCCTCCTTAACATTTCTTGGTTCAATTTTAGACACAAAGCAAGAGTTTGAGATGATTTCTCTAGATCTTGTAATGGCTCCACTATTAGGATCCCCTATGATGAGTTCTTTAGGATGATCTTTCTGAATTCTGATGGAAGGGATTTTGCTAGCTTCCTTGGATTCAGAGTCTGCTGTAGTGGTGTTAGGAAGGTCATTCTGTTGAGTTGGAGTCTCAAAGAATGTCTAAACATTACAAGGGACATATGTTTCTTCATGATAATCATCAACTATGACATTTATTGATTCCATCATGACTTTGGTCCTGGAATTGAATACCCTATAAGCTCTGCTGTTGGAGGAGTATCCTAGAAATATACCTTCATCACTTTTAGGGTCCAGCTTTCTCCTTTGTTCACGATCTGCCAGAATATAGCGTTTGCTGCCAAATACATGGAAGTAGTTCACAGTTGGCTTTCTTCCTTTCCAGAGTTCATAAATGGTGGATGAAGTTCCCTTTCTCAAAGTGACTCTGTTATGGACATAACATGCTGTATTCATAGCTTCAGCCCAAAAATGAATAGGAAGTCTTTTGACATGTATCATAGCTCTGGCAGATTCCTGTATGGTCCTATTTTTCCTTTCTACAACTCCATTTTGTTGAGGAGTTATAGGAGAAGAGAATTCATGACTAATTCCTTCTGAGGAACAGAACTCATTAAACTTACTGTTTTCAAATTCCTTGCCATGATCACTTCTGATTCTGACAATACACCCTTCTTTTTCTCTTTGAATTCTTTTGCACAGTTCTTTAAAAACTTCAAATACATCAGATTTTTCCCTAATGAAGTTAATCCAGGTGAATTTGGAAAAATCATCCACAACAACATAGGCATATCTTTTTCCACCTAGACTTTCCACCTACATTGGTCCCATCAGATCCATATGTAGAAGTTCTAGAACCTTAGAGGTGGTCAGATGTCTTGACTTTGGATGTGACATCCTAGTCTGCTTACCAACCTGACATTCACCACAAACTCTCCCTTCATCAATTTGCAGTATTGGAATCCCTCTGACTGCCTCCATGGAGATAATCCTTTTCTTTCCTCTTAGATGAAGATGGCCAAGTTTTTGGTGCCACAGTTTCACTTCTTTTTCTTCTTTGGCAATAGAACACACAGTGGAGTAATTCGTGTTCTCAGGCTCCCACAAGTAACAGTTGTCTTTAGATCTGACTCCTCTCATTACAACTTATTGTTTTTCATCAGTTACAAGACATTCAGATTTTGAGAAGTTGACCTTGAATCCTAGATCACATAATTGACTGATACTAATGAGATTAGCAGTCAGGCCTTTTACCAATAGTACTTCATTTAGATTTGGAACTCCAGGGCAGTCCAAATTACCAACTCCTTTGATTTCTCCTCTAGCACCATCTCCAAAGGTCACATAACTAGTGGTGTGAGGTTTAACATTATTGAGAAGGTTCTTGATTCCAGTCATGTGCTTAGAACACCCACTGTCAAAGTACCAGTCTTCCTTTGCAGAGACTCTAAGGGAAGTGTGGGCTATCAGGGCAGTAGCCTTTTTCTTCCACTGTGGAGTATGTGGTACCTTGTTAGACTTAGGTTTGACACCTGGGTTCTGATTAGGGTATCCATACAATCTGAAGCAGAATGGCTTTATGTGACCAAACCTCCCACAATGATGACATCTCCATCTTTGGTACTTTTTCTTCATATTTCTCTGTTCCCGATGTTGAGTGTTATGTTGTGACATCTGCTTTGACATTTGTTTATCAGGCCTGATCTTCTTGTCTGCACCAGATTTCTTTGCTGCCACAAATCCTAGACCAGACTTGTTTCCCACATTTTGTCCAACCTGAAGGATTTCTTCCAATTTGTCAGTTCCATTTGTCAGCATCTTGACAGATTTGGTCATCTGGTTCAGTTTTGAGTTCAGCATTTGAACTTCCCCTTCTAGATGACTTATAGTTTCAATGTCTGCCCTTTTTTCAGCCTCCAACTTTATGATGAGTTTTGTTTGTCTCTCATTTTGCATACAGACTTCAGCACTTCTGATACATAATTTCTTGTAGGCATCAGCCAGTTCTTCAAATGTCACTTCCTCATCACTAGTGTCACTTTCAGAGGTACAAACACCAGTTAGTGCAGTAACTAGTTTGGCAGATTCTTCTTCAGAATTACTTTCTGAATCACAGTCAGACCAGGTAACAGACATTCCTTTCTTTTGTTTCTTAAGAAAGGTAGGACATTCAGCTCGAATATGCCCATATCCTTCACAACCATGGCATTGAATTCCTCTGCCTTGATTTCCCTTCTCTTCAGACATTGGTCTTCTGCTGGAGTCATAATATCTGTTAATGTCAGAGGGGATGTTCTTAACATTTGACCTTGACTTTGGATCCATTCTCTTGATGAGTTTGTTGAATTTTCTTCCAAGCATGGCTATAACTTCTGAAATATTTTCTTCTTCATCCTCCTTGTTTTCATCTTCAGTATTGGATACAAGTGCTATGCTCTTGTTTTTCTTGTCAACATTGTCACTAATCCCCATCTCAAAAGTATGAAGTGACCCAATGAGTTCATCCACCTTTAACTTGCTGATATCCTGGGCTTCCTCTATTGCAATTACCTTCATTGCAAATCTTTTAGGCAGGGATCTGAGAATCTTTCTCACCATTTTTTCATCAGACATCTTTTCTCCCAATGCTCCTGAGGTGTTGGCAATCTCCAAGATGTTCATGTGAAACTCATGAATGGTTTCATCTTCATTCATCCTTAGGTTCTCAAACTTGGTAGTCAGCATCTGAAGCCTTGACATTTTTACTTTGGATGTGCCCTCATGGGTAGTTTTGAGAGTGTCCCACACTTTCTTGGCCTGTTCACATTGATGTACTAGTCTGAATATGTTTCTATCAATTCCATTGAACAAGGCATTTAAAGCTTTGGAATTACCCAGGGCTAACTCATCTTCTTCTTTGCTCCATTCTTCCTCAGGCTTTAGACTGATTGTCCCATCTTTCTCAGTTATGGTGGGATGGTTCCATCCTTTATCAGCAGCTCTCCAAGCCTTTTTGTCCAGTGATTTTAAAAAGGCAATCATACGAGGTTTCCAGTAGTCATAATTTGATCCATCCAGAATGGGTGGTCTGTTTCCAAAAACTCCTTCTTTATCCATAGTGCCAGAAAGTGATATCCCTAGATCTCACCCAGTAATACAGGCAGGGTGCCTGCTCTGATACCAATTGAAATTCTGGCAGCAGATACTCAATGTCACAGTGAATGTTATGACACCGTATCTGACTTTCTATAAGACAGTAAATAAAAACAGTAAAGAACACAGTCAATTGTTTACCCAGTTCAGTGTGAAACAACACCTACTCTGGGGGCTACCAAGCCAGGGAGGAAATCCACTATAAGAGATATTAATTCAAGAATAAACCAACCAGTTTATCTCCTTCACTTAAGACATACCCAATGCAACTTCAATCTAAGTTCAACTTAAACCTGAGTTCCTACTCACTCCCCCTCAATCACAGCAGTGATACTTAAACAATTGACTAATGAAATAATGAAGACACTCTTCAAAATATACACTTGATTATGCTTCACAGCTTTTTAATCAAGTAACACAAACACTCGTGCTTCACAGCTTTGAGTGATACATAAACCTAACTTGACTTTGCTTCAAAGCTTTAGTCAAGAGACACAAACACTCTTGCTTCAAAGCTTTGAGTGATACAAAAACCCTTACAATCAAAACCTATTCCAAGTCACTTATCACAATGATACTTGCTTGGATTACATCAGTTAAAACTATACAGCTCCTAATTGATCTTCTGTCAAAGAGTTAATTTCCAATCAGCTTTCCTGTTGAATATATATGCAGTTGTTTCTTCAGTTAGGGCTTCCACGAAAAGCTAGGGTTAATTAGGGTTAACCTCAAGACTTGGTCACAAGACTTTATCAACCAAATTAGGGTTGAGCTAGGTTAACCTAAAGTCCACGTGAGATTCTGTTCTGGAAGGAATGAACCAACTTCCTGAAAAATCTCAGAATTAACCAAAATGCATAACTGTTAGATCAGTACAGGATGTCTTAACATTTGTTATGACATCAGAATTCCTGTTTACTGATTTTGGTAGAAAGTAATAAATGTGATCATTGCAAAATGCTCAGATACACACTCATAAACAGCAGCTACTGTATGCCATACTTTTTCTGCATAAAGTACCTAATAATCCAGAATGTTATGACATCAGTCATGACATTCACACACCTGGTTTTACCAAAAATACATGCCAATAACTAAACACTTACAATTTTCGTCTCTTGGTATGTGTTTGATCTTGAACTCAGAGAAAGCTTTGGATAACCCCAATGTTATCTGTAAATATTTCAACAATGTGGGGTCTTTAGTTTGATATTCACCTGTTACCTTCCTGGATACAAGTTGTGAGTCCATTCTGACCGCCAGATGAGTTACTCCAATCTCTTTGGCCAACCTTATCCCTACTATCAGAGCCTCATACTCCGCACGATTATTACTAGCTTGGAAATTGAAACCTAAAGAGTATTCCAATATGAACTCCTCTGGCCCTTCAAGGACGATCTTGACTCCACTTCCTTTTATGTTTGACAATCCATCCACATGAAGGATCCATCTCGATGGGCGTTCTTCTGGCAATGGTGTGTTTAATTCAACCAGAAAGTCCGCTAATACCTGTGATTTGATGCTCTTCTTTAGAGCGAACTCAATGTCATATTCGAATAGCTCCTCGGCCCATGTAACCATCCTTTTGGCTAAGTTTGGCTTCTTCAATATCTTTTTTATTGGGTAGTTAGTCCTCACTGTTATAGGGTAAACTTGGAAGTAATGCCTCAACTTTCTTGTTGTTACCACCAATGCTAATGCTAATCTTTCGATATTTTTGGTATCGCAGCTCGGCTCCTTTTAGAACCTTACTAACAAAATATACTGGTCTCTCCCCATCTTCCCCCTCTTGTACGAGGGAGAAGCTCATGTCCTTGTCAGATACGGCCAAGTATAAGATTAAAGGTGCATTCTCTTTAGACCACGCCAAAATACGAGGAGAAGATAAAAAACGCTTCACACCTTGGGAAGGTTTTTTCGCATGCAGTTTTCCACTCAAACTCCTCCCACTTTATGAGAGCTAAAAATAAATAAATAGACTTATCACCTGCACAAGACAAAAACCAAGACAAGGCGACTAGCCTTGCTATTAGTTGTTGAACTTCCTTCTTTGAAGATGGGTTTCGCATGTCTATAATTTCCTGAGACTTGTCTGGATTATCTTCAATCTCTCGATTTATGAGCATAAACCCCAGGAATTTTCTGGCTTGCACCATGAAGATACACTTATTCGGGTTCACCCTCATATTGTGACTCCTTATTGACACAAAAGCCTCAGTGAGATCTACAATATGTCGTTTTTCCGAGGTGGTTTTTACCACCATGTCATCCATATAAACTTCAAGGTTTCTTCTGGTTTGGGTAGCGAACACCATGTCCATCAACCTTTGATAAGTAGCCCTTGTATTCTTGAGGCCAAAAGGCATTACCTCATAGTAGTAATTGCTTCGATCTGTCCTGAAAGTTGTCTTTAGAGCGTCAATCGGGGTCATACAAATCTGATTGTACCCGAAGTAAGCGTTTATAAAAGCTGAGTAACCGGTACCCATAGATTTCATCAATAAGTTTTTCTATTTGATCCAGCGGGTAAGGATCTTTGGGGTATGCTTTATTGAAATCTATGAAATCAACACACATCTGCAATTTCCCATTCTTCTTCTTTACCATCACCATGTTAGACAACCTAGTCGGGTACTTGATTTCCCTAATGAAACTAGAATCTAGTAATTTCCGGACCTCCTCTCTAATGGCTTTCCTCTTCTCGTCACCTCCTTTACGTTTCCTTTGAGAAATTGTTTTAGTATCCGGGTTCAGAGCCAAGTGATGACACATGAAATTGGGGTCTATCCCTAACATATCTGACGTCTTCCATACAAATAAGTCGACATTCTCTCTTAATATTGTTGTAATCTCCTTCTCTTCTTATAGAGAAAGGCCGGTTCCAATATAGGTTATCTGAGGGTATGTTCCCGATTTATACTTTTTTAGTTTCTTCATGAGGGACAAGCCATCCTCTGATGAGTCATCTCACAGATCAATTCTGACCAAGTTGACTCTGAGATCATGTGAGCAGTCAAGTTCCTTGATTTGGCCTTTCTTCTTCAACTTTAAGCTATCCTTGTAACAATTTTGTGCTAATCCTTGGTCGCCTTTTATCACCCCTACCCAGTCGTCCCCCAATGGGTACTTCATAGTGAGGTAAATGGTGTATAGAGTAGCCTCCAGGGAGTTGAAAGATGGTCTTTCCATGATGATGTTATAAGGTAAGATAACGTTAACAATGAGGTATCTTACTCTTATTGGTTTTGTATTCCCACCACTCCCAAAGGTAGTTAGTACAGGCAGGTAGCCTAGTACCTGCACTTGCTATCCTGAGAATCTGATCAAGGTGTGGTTGAAAGGCAGCAACTCGGTTATGTTGAACTGCATTCCTTTGAAAGCTTCCCAATATAGAACATAGTCTGAGCTTTTTGGGTCTACCAGTACCCTCTTCACACTCCAATCACGGATTTGGACTTTAATAACCATCAGATCATTTTCTTAGGCATGCATTGCCACAACATCAAGCTTGAAGAAGCTCACTGGATTCAGGTCGCTTTCTTGGATGACGCGTGATTTCTCTGACATATGCATCACAGCCCGAGCATACCTCTTCCTATCTCAACTCATTTCCCCACCTCCAGCGAACCCGCCAGCGATGGTGTTGAGAGTATGGTGAGCTGATTTTGTTTCGTGGACTTCCTCAGGGCCCTTTCCCTTCTTCTGAGAAGATTCTTCCTGTCCCGATTCGTCTCTTTGAGATTCTCTCTTCCCGAATTGTGACTTATTGTCTTTCACATAGGATAATAGACGTCCCCTCTATATCAACGCTTCAATATCTTTCTTCAGTTTGTGGCAGTCGTCGGTGTGGTGACCTCAAAGTCGGTGATAACTACACCAAGCTCTAGCGTCCTTTCCCATCAAAGCGTAAGGCGCCTTAGGACGAGCAGGCACTTTCGGGATCAAATTTAAGTGGTCAACCTCTTGTAGCATGTTTCCCCTCCGAGTATTCAACAAAGTCAAATCTTCAACTGAAACCAAGGGTCTGTAATTTGGTCTCTGATCGGCCCTTCCTTTAGGACGCTTTTGGGTGCATTTCCGAGCAGCGTACCAGGAAGGTTCTTGGCATCTCCCTACCCCGTCTTCCTTGATTTTGAATCTTTCAATAATTTCCCTTGAGCGTTTCTCCTGATTACTCTCTTCTCCTTTTATATAACATTCTGCTCTGTTAATAATCTCCTTCATGTTGGAGGCCGATTTCTGAGCTAGGGACTCATTGAATTTCCCAATCCGTAAATTATGCTGAAACGCTTCCACAAACAGATACTGATTAGGGTGCGAGACTTTGATGGTTTCTTCATTGAATCTGGCCAAGTACTCCCTTAAGGACTCCGACAACCCCTGTCAAACACAAAACAAGGTAGTGGTTGACACCTTGCGGTGTCTATATGCCTAGATGTGTTGTACCAGCTTCTTGTTTAGATTTGTGTAGCTTTCCTTAGATAGTCGGGGTAGGCTCATGTACCACCTAAAGGCTACATCCTTTAAGGTTCCCGCCATGAGTTTACACTTCAGTGAATCAGTAGGGCCTATTATTTCCATGTGATTGTTGATAGCAATAATATGCTCTTGAGGATCAGACTTGCCATCATAATTGATGAGTGATGGTGCTTTGAAGTTATCAAGGACCTGATCATCCCAGATTTTTTGTGAGAGTGGTTGGGGATCCATAATCTCCTCTTCCAGAGGGTCCTCTCCTTGACTCTTTTGTTGCAGGTATGCTACACTATCCTGCAAGGTATCGTTTTCTTGTCTGAGGACCTCCACCATTGCTAATAGTTACGCCATATATGGGGGTCCTCATCGGTTAACATTCTGAAGAATGTGGTTTGTTGTGTGGCTTAGGACATTTTTACCGAGGCCTCACAGTGGGTGCCAAATGTTCTTGTGTAGAACCACTAAACGGTTAGCTTCCCTATAGGAATAGGAAAAAGCCTTAAAGGTAGATTTATGTAAATATGATTGGGGATTTAAGAGCTACACTAGCAGTGCATATTGTCTCAAGAATATTTATCTTACCTATCCCTTTTGTGGGAGCCCCTATATATAGTTTCCATAATAACTTAAAGAGCTTCCTTTAAGGCGCTCCTTGGAGTTCCTAACGTTATCATTGCCCTGAAACGCCCCCCGCCATCCATCATTGATGCACTTAACTCGGGGTAATGATAACATGAAAAGTCATAGCATATTCCGCCCGATTTACATAGATAAAGTTTATGATTCTTCGTCTATTATGTTGCATTATGTCTCTATATGTAGTATTTGCAGCATATTTCAGGTATTTATTTTCTGCAAAGCCTACATGAGAAAAGGAAGACAAATGTTGGAGAAATGAATAAGAAATGGAACTTTAGTGGGAAAATGCAGAAGATTCTGTATCAGAAGGCTATGCCTCCCGTCATAGGGGCATGCCGCCCACCACAAATTTCAAAAGTGTGCCCCTCGGCACACTTCTTGTCCCGACTGACACAAACTTAAAATACGCGTGCCCTACGCACAGATCATGCCACTCGTCACAAGTCACATATATCAGTTCAGTTACGAAGTTTTCTCCATTCAAGCATGTCTTCCTGATTTCCCTCCACGCACAAAGATTGAGAATCAGGTAACTTCTCCTACATTTCCTCAACAGTCTGTTCTATAAATGGCTGGGCAGTTACAAACGACGGGCTCTCACTCTCTCGCGCGCCTTCTCCAGAATTTATTTTTTTCCTGCATTACTGAACTTGTTATTTTTTATTCCAATTTACAGATTTGAGAATTTTCAATTTTGTTTAGAATTCCTTAAGCAAAAAGAACCATCACCATTAAAGCAATATTTCTCCACACCGGAGGAGTATTTCACCATTAGTTTCCTTCTAGCTTTCAAAATTTTGCTTAGGCTTATTTATATTCCTGCAAGTAATTTTGTTCTGAGGCTAATCCTGCCAGCTTTTGGAGGATAGCATACTGCAGTATATTGTTCAGTGTTTTATTCCAGGTTTCAAATTTAAATACAGTTTATTTATTTTACCATGATTATATTATTGTATGCATGTTTTTATTTTATGTTATTACGCAAGAAAACTATGTTCTTCTAACTTTCCTAATACCGATATGTGAGGTCCTAAACCGAAGGGTTCGGTAATTAATTGGCATAAATATTTTACAAAAAGACTTTTCTAGTTTTGATTTCCAATTTCGATATTAAATTGTTTTGTTACGAGAGTAAAAGACAAACTAAGGATAAAATCAACATAGCGAGAGTTTGAGATTTTAACTAGATAGTGGTGATTGAACATTAATTTTAAATACAGCGAGAGCACTTTGATATTAATTAGAATCTATTTGTTTTCAAAAAATACTTTTAAATTTTAAATGACACAACGAGAGTGATCATTTGAGTTTAATAATATGGCTTGAATCGATAGAACGAAAGTGTGAGACAAGGGTTTTTAAATTAATAGTTTTCAGTGAAACAATGTTTTAATACTCAAAACTATGCCAATGAATTATTGAATCCCTGAAGTCGATAAATTACATACCGATGTCCCGCTATCAATTATTAGATCTTATTTAATTCCCGTTTAAACCCCAACATCCTAGTTTTATAATAAGCCTTAGCTTTACACAGTGGCCCTAGATAACGGTAGCTTGACCATCAGTCCTTGTGGGTTTGATATATTTTAAAACTACGCGGTTAAACAACGCACTTGCAATCCTTACACCCAACAGACTCTCAAAGTCACGTGATCAGGTAATGACTATTGATTAATTGTTGGTGTTTTTTTTTTGGAGTTATGGTCGGGTCCTCGCGACGACTCTTCGTATCTTGCTGGGTCGCGTCCAGGAGAGCATTACCCAGATGTAGGTACCCAGGGATAGTACGTAACCTAGCCCTCTGGTCCCGAGGACACTAACCATAGGTATATACATATCCACGCTTTCTTTCCTTCTCGCCATCCTCCTTAAGAAGACTATAGATCCCGACCCAACATACATATTCTGAGATGTGAAATTTATTTACAGCTCTTAGAAAGTCTGTGGAGTTTGAGTGGACAACTGCATGCGAAGAAGCTTTCCAAGGTGTGAAGCATTTTTTATCTTTTCCACCTACCCTGGCGAGGCCTAAAGAGAACGCGCCTTTAATCTTGTACTTGGGTGTATCTGAAAAGGCCATGAGCTCCACCCTCGTACAAGAGGGGGAAGATGGGGAGAGACTCGTATATTTTGTTGGCAAGGTTCTAAAAGGATCCGAGCTGCGATACCAGAAGATCAAAAGATCGGCATTAGCATTGGTAGTAACAACAAGAAAGTTGAGGCATTACTTTCAGGGTCACCCCATAATTGTGAGGATTAACTACCCAATAAAATAGATATTGAAGAAACCAGACTTAGCCGGAAGGATGGTTACATGGGTCGTGGAGCTATCTGAATATGACATTGAATTTGCTCCAAAGACGAGCATCAAATCACAAGTATTAGTGGAGTCTCTGGTTGAATTAAGTGCACCATTTCTAGAAGAACGCCCGTCCAGATGGATCCTTCATGTGGACGGATCATCAAACCTAAAAGGAAGTGGAGTCGGGATCATCCCTGAAGGGCCATGGGAGTTCATATTAGAGTACTCTTTAGGTTTGAATTTACAACCTAGTAATAATCAGGCGGAGTATGAAGCTCTGATAACAGGGATAAAGTTTGCCAAAGAGGTTGGAGTAACTCATCTGGCGGTCAGAACAGACTCAAAACTTGTATCCGGGCATGTAATAGATGAATATTAGAATAAAGACCCCACATTGCTGAAATATTTACAAATAGCATTGGGGTTATCCAAAGCTTTCTCTGAGTTTGAGATCAAACACATACCAAGAGAAGAAAATGTACGAGCTGATATGTTAGCCCGACTCGCCAGCACTAAGGGGTCGGGGATGAATAAAATTGTGATACAGGAGAACCTAGAAAAACCAAGTATTGAGCAGGTGGAAACTAAGGCAACTGAAGATCTAACTGGATGGATGGCTCCAATATCCCAATACTTGACATAAGGATCTCTATCTAAGGAAATCAATGAAGCGTAATACATAAAAATAATATCTACATGCTATTTTATAGTAGCTGACAATTTATACAAGATGGGCAGATTGACCCCCATGTTGAGATGTATGTCAGAAAGTGAAGTTGAATTCATAATCAGAGAAGTCCACGAAGGAGCATGTGGCAACCACATTGGAGGAAGGGCTCTGTCAGGAAAAATACTCAGAGTCGGGTACTATTGGCCTCGGATGTTACAAGACTATGCAGACTTTGTGAAAAAATGTGAAAAATGTCAGGTATATGCACCCTCCATAAACTCCCCAGCAGAGTTACTACACTCTATCTTTTCTCCATGGTCATTTTATCAGTGGGGAGCAGACATATTGGGTCCATCCCCTACAGCTCCAGGTTAGCTTAAGTTCTTAATAATGGCAGTTGACTACTTCATAAAGTGGGTAAAAGCAGAATCTGTAGCTCGCATCACTGTCGAGAGGGTACAATGATTTTACTGGAAGAACATCATATGCAGGTTCGGTTTACCAAGAGTCGTTGTCTCTGACAATGAAACTCAATTCACAAGTACTTATGTGATAGAGTTCTGCAAAGACTTAGGCATTCATAACTGGTTTACGTCGGTGGAGCATCCTCAGGTAAATGGGCAAGCGGAAGCAGCAAATAAGATAATCTTGGTTGGGATGAAAAAGAAACTGGATGAAGCCAAAGGCATGTGGTCTGAGTACTTGCATGAAATTCTATGGTCATATCATACAACACCATACTCAACTACTCAGGAAACCCCTTTTTGGATGGTCTATGGCTCTGATCTAATGATACCCGTAGAAATCAATACTCCAACATGGAGGCGAGAACACTTCAGCGAAGATGTCAATAAGGAAGACTTATACAGCTCGACCGACTTACTTGATGAGGTTAGAGAAACTGCCCAGACCGGAGAATTTGCTACTAAAGATAGACTAGCCAAGAGTTTTAACCTGAAGGTGAGACAAAGGGGATTTCAAAGAGGTGATTTGGTCCTCAATCAAATTAGTGATCCAAAAAATAAGGGGAAGCAATCTCCCAATTGGGAGGCTCCATTTCGGGTCCTTAAGAAGCTAAATAATGGGGCTTACAAGCTAAAAGTTGTAGATGGTATAAAAGTGCCTAGGACTTGGAATGTATCTAATCTTACGACTTACTTCAGTTAAAGCTATCTAATGCAAATATAAGGGATGCACTCTTTTCCCCTACAAGGGTAGGAGTTTTTAATGAGGCATCCAGGTTTGAAATTTTTTTGTAACACTCTGATAAAGTAAAGTCCAAGCGCACTTCTAGCCTTTGGCATAAAAACGAGGTCAACCTCGCCTTTGACAAAGGGGAACTATACCTATTCAGGTCAACCTCCTCTCTGGAAAAAGGGGCTCTGAAAGTAAACGAGGTCAACCTCATCTTTGACAAAGGGGCGCTGCACCTATTCAGGTCAACCTCGTCTCTTGCAAAAGGGGCTCTGAACCACAAACGAGGTCAACCTTGCCTTCAAAACAGGGATTCTATCCGGCCTCAAATACATATGTAACCGACCATAAGAACCCATGGATTATCAAGTAACCAAAAACTTGATAAGACATACACAAAAAAAGGTGTGTTGTCCATAACTAAGATCTTAATTAACGATAACGGGGATGCCATAGACAAAAAGAGCCTAACTACAGTAACCTTTGGATGCGTCCGGGTTGACACCGTCAATCTTCAAATGCAAATAGCTACCCTCCCATAGTGGCTTGAGGTTCAACTTGAGGCTTACTAACAAGCCACTCGAGAGATAAAGAAAGAGACAATACAAAATAAAACAAGTGAATATTTGCTTGGGGCTCTTAAAATCCAGAAACGATAAAGGTCCCGGGTATTACTAGAGCAATCCAATTACCTCAAAAAAGAGAAGCTTGTAAACAAAGATAGCAAAAGACTGTGAAGCTAATAGGAGGATCAAGCAAAAAATAAATCCCAACATTTCAAGATCGGACACTTAAAGTCTTATGGACTTCGTGCCCGAGGGGCTAGAGTACATGGATTATATTTTCAAAAATTAGAAAAATATATTAATGAAAACAAACAGTATCAAAGCCACAAAAGGAAAGGAGTTGTGTTATACCCCAATTTTTGCCCCTAAGATCTCTCATCATCTCATATTATCAATACACCAAGATCACACATTAGGGTTGGTTCTCTCTTCTACTTCATCCTATATTTAAGTTTGATCTTGAGGGATCACCAAACACCTTGAATTGTGTATCTTATACATGTATGTTTTAGTTGGATTAACTTTTAACTAACATCAAAATATGTATATATGGTTCTTTGAATGTTCATATTGTAGGTGATGACACAACTGCATCCATCTCACCATCTAACCTAGGGTTTTAAGGGATGGTCCTCAGTCAAATGGTTCTTCAATGGATTGAAAGAGCTTAAGCTCCAAGGTTATTTCTATGATATCAAATCTTTTGGTTCAAAGAGGTCTCTCACTTTATTTATATCAATTTTTCCTCAAGGATGGTAGTGGTATTCATCAAGAAGATTCATAGGCTCATGTGTTTATTTCCATGCATTCTTCAACAAATGTCATTGAGACTTAAGCTCCATATTTGAGCGTGCTTCAATATAACATCATTTCGCTCTAATGTTATTTATCATGCTCTATTTTTCAAGGAAAGTTTAAAAGATTCAAGGTTGGTTCAACAAGTTTGACCTAATTGGGCAAGTGCTTGATTCAGTGATCACAAGTGCATAACTCTCTCAATTTTCAATATTTTTAGTTGGTTCTTTTTTTCTATGGGTCTTATCATCATCCACAACAAATTATCTTCACATGACAAGATCCAATTGTGAAAGAAAAATCATTAAAACTTGAAAGGGGTTCCAAGTTATTTTGACACTCTCTGAGCTAGGGTTTGTTGACTTCCAAGGACCATATCTTGCTCATTTTTTGAGATTCTTGATTGATTCTAAACCCATGATTCTCTTTAAAGGGTCCTTAACAAGTTCTCTTCAAGGGTTTAAGGCTAATGTTTAATGGAATATCACTAATGGTTGAAGAAGATTACAAGTCCCTTTGAAAAGCCTTTGAATCTTATGGTTTGACTTCAAATGATCATAACTTGATAATCTTTTATCTCCTTGAGCTCATTCTTTTTCTACAATAATCTTTTGGATGTATACTACACCTTTGTTTTAATATGCAAGATGTGATACGGTGGCAAAACCAACTGTTTAATAATGGTTTGCATTTTGTATTTGCAAATGTTGCGGTAAGCAAGAGTCGCCACCATCTTTTCTTTTATCCAATAAAGGAAAGGGTGAAAAGAACAGAAAAAGACCTTTTCGAGAATTTTCTGAGTAAGGGGGTAGATTATTGAAAGGGAAGGTGTTAGCACCCTTTCCATCCATGGTTTTCCACGGGCTCTTAGAGGTTTTCTCATTTTAGAAATACCTTTGTGCTTTGTGTTTGAAAATGTTTTGAAAACGCCTTAGTACGGCGAACTTTATAATGTTTCTCGGGATAGTGGGGAAAGTATACAAAGTGTTTTGAAATGTATTTTGAAAAGTAGTTTTTATGTAAGTGCAAAATGTTTGAGCAAACTTCTAACAGCTATCTAATTTTATACTCGAAAAAGGTTTGTTCTTTTCCTCCTATCCTTTAGATAGCGCTATCCTACTATTAGTGAGTAGGTAGCCCTATCATTGAATGTTTGAGGGACAATCGAAGGGACATTTATAGTCATGAAGGCAACTTATGGAGACACTTTAACAATTTTCTTTTAGGGACTAGATCATTTACCAAAAGGCAACTGTAGGGTCATCGAGGGACTATGATCTTTTTTGATTTATGGGTCTTTGCTAAAGCATCCCTGTTTGGAGGGACATGAATGCTTTATTTCCGAAGGAAACCAAAGTGGGATACCCTAGAGGTGCTTGTGTGTAATTATGTTCAATCCAGTTATTTATCTTTTGTTTTTAAGGTTTTCTAACATTTGATTATTAGTCTTTCCATACACGTCTAGTTACTAACTGTTAATATGTACAGAAAATAAAGTGCAGAAAGCGTAAATCTAGACTATTACATGGCTTTCAGGGAAGCAAAATAAAGAAAGAGATAAAAAGCCCTACTTAGTCTATTACATACCAGGATACAGTTACATTATCATAAAAATACGAAAGTAAAATAAACGCGTGCAAGATAAAACAATACGTCTAAGAACCTAAGAATAATTCTAAGTAAAGAAAAATCTTTTTTTGTTTTTTGGTTTTGTTAAAGAAAAATATTAATTCTAAATTTAATTAATTACAAAAATAAATTCTAAATGGATTTAAGGTCTAATGCTAATATTGTTGTATTTTTTATTTGAGAAGATAATTCAAAAATCCTAAGTTCTAACTTATTTTAATAAAAAATATATTATAGTTAATTAATTAATTAATTTCAGAAATAAATTATAAAAAAAAAAGAAACTAATCCTAATTTTTAATGATTTTTGTTATTTGTTAATTAAATAATAAAGAAAAACAAAATAAATAAAAAATACAAAACAAAACAAAAATGCCTAAATGGGCTGGAATGCTAAAAGAAATAAGGGGGTGTATGGACTGAATGTGCTAGGCCCAAGCCAAATTGGACCCAGAAGTTATGCTGGATCCTCTATTGCCAGCCTTTGAAGGTCTATGATTCACTTGCATGTTGGATGCGTTCATTCTAATCATATGTGCATCTGATAGCAAGGATCTGATGGAGTAGGGTATGCGCCTGAATATGAGAAGCGCTGGATCTACAGAATAAACATTAGAAAAATATAAAACGTTGGACCTGGGACTCGAACCCAGGTCCCCTCCCTCACAAACACGCCTGTTTACCAATTGAGCTACTGACCATTCGTTATATAAAACAAAACCAAAACATAAATACAAAATCAAGTCCATATTTGGTAAATTAAAACAAAACGCGCCTAGTTCGAATGAGCCAATGAAAGGATACCACGCTTCGTCCTCTTCCTCCATCTGTCATTTTAGACATAGAAACCTATAGTGACAGGTTTTTCCTGTCACTATAGAACCTGCATCCTATAAAACTAATAATATACAAGAAAAATCAAATGTGAGGTCATGGTTCAACTGGCCTCATCCTCGTGAGCATGATGGTACCACTGGTTAAGCCTAATTTGGGCCAACAAAGGAAACCTCAATTCTAAGGTTCAAACCCTAGAAATGGAAACATTCGATTCCTGCATTATTAACCCAATCCAACCATACAGATAGCTTGCAAACACAAAAATAGTCAGGAATGCATAGTTAAAACATGTTTATGTTACATAAATTAAACAAAATAGAATCTGTAAAGAGAGGCAAACTATGAGATATGTGTGATGCATTTTGTTATACTTCAAGGCCTGGTAACAGTTGGAATAGCTTTAGGGAATCTCCAGGGAATCTCCAGGGGTGGATTAGGGTCCTTGGTTTGGAGTAAAGAAGGCTGGAGACTGAAATTCGAATTATGACAAGTTTGGTGTTTTTGCAAAATTTTCAGAGGTTCTCCAGGCTATGTGTGTGTGTCCTAATGCTTGCTAGATACTTGTTTATATAGAGAGGAATGAGGAGACACGAAAACAAGGATTAAACAACCATAAACAAGATGTTTGAATGCCATGAATACCCATTTGTAACCTTGGCCAAGGTTATGGGATCTTGTCCATTTTCCAAACTTGCATGAATGTAGACATGCTGGCCTTGTTGTACACGAAAAATGGGGCCCCTCCATGCATTAAAACAAGCCTTAACCATATTGATCCATATAATTTGCAATAATTTTGATTTATTTGATTCTTAATTAAATAAAATTAATATAAAATGCAAATAAAATCAAGACTATGCAAAAAAATTGTTTTAGCAGTCCTCTATAATCTTAGGGAGATGTTTGAAGTCCAAGAAAATGAGCCATTGCCTTAAAAGCTCAAATTTGCTCAATGCACATTTCTTGAAATTTCCCAAAATTTCCCAACTTGGGTAAGCCATAACTTGCTCAATTTGTATCTCACGATGATGATCTTGGACTTTTTGGAAAGCCTAACATGTCTACTTCAATCCCTCTGTTGATCAATTTTTCATTTGAAGAAGTTATCTTGATGTAAAAGGTCTTGGAAAAAAGTGGCTTTTATTGACTTTCTAAAAATGACCTGTAATGTATGAACTTGTATCGTTCAAATGGTGCATTTCTTGAACTTGAGGGATGAAGATAAGTTGTGGGGAATTTAAATCTCTTAAAAATGAGCCTTGGTGGAAAAATTTCTGATAAAGTATGTGAAAGTTATGCCTGGTCAAAGTTTGGTTGACTTCTCCTATAGAAACCCTAATTAACAATTTTTGACTTTTGATGAATTAGGAGCATTTGTTAAGGAATCATGATAAAACCTTGATTAAATGATATACATCACTTCAAAATGTTGATATTGACCAAAAATCTTGAAGTTTAACTGTATATAGGCCACAATTGACTTTTGACCTAACATAGTTGATTTTCAAGCATTTGAGCAATTGACTGAGAAAACTTGTTGCGCAAGGCATGAAACTTGGCATGGACAATCTTGAAGGCATATTAAGACCATGGAAAACACTTGAGACCTTTGGATCTCACATATCTTGATGAAAATTGAAACCCTAGTTAGAGGTTTATTGCCTTAGGAGGAGAATTAGTCTGGTCAATTCTTAGTCATCCTTGGGCAAGTTGGGGACCTTAAGGAGCATGTCTTAAATAAAAATGGGAGGGAAAACTGTTGGGTATAATAGTTGCCCCTGTTCAATCTTCTTAAACCTGGAGATTTAGATTGGCTTGTCTGCCTTTCGTGATCTGAAGGTGGAAGATGATTGAACACTAGAGTGCCCAGAAATTTGAACTCGATGATGTGTTGGTGAATAATATAAGGAATGGGCTTACAGATGCCATTTAGAAAAGATGATAGAAGACTGTCAGAGATGGGATTAAAGATGCCATCCAAGGAATATGGCGGAGAGTCGTCGGAGATGGGATTAAAGATTCCATCCACAGAACATGACGGAGAGTCGTCAGAGATGGGCATAGAGATGCCATCCAAAGTAGATGCTGACTTCATAAGAAGTCTCTTTTTGGGGGTTCCTGTTCCTGCTGTCTGAGGAGGAGTCCGCTAGGGAATATTTTAGGGGAATATAGTCTAGGAGCTTCGGTTGTCCATTACTCTACCGGGGAATTACCTCTTGACTAGAGAGATGAAAGCGAGTTGTTATCTGGTCGGGATCCAGGCTTCTTAGCGACTTGCTGAGGATAATGAGGTTGACTGTTAGCCGGTCGTATTCCAGGATTCACAACAACTTATCGGGGAATATGAATTTAACTGCTATATGGTCGGTTCCTGGTTTCTTAGTAATTGTATACATTGAACTGTTATCTGGTCGTATCTAGGCTTCAGTGGTTTGAAGAAATTAAGCTGTTATCTAGTCGGGTCCAGGCTTCAACTTGAATCTGAGGTATACTGTTATCTGGTCGAGCCCAGGCTTTGGTGTCATGGGTTATACTATCATCTGGTAGGGTCCAGGCTTCATAGTAATTAACAAAAATAAACTGCTATCTGGTTGGACTCCAGGCTTTGCAGTTTCTTTAACTGGGTAAGAATCATAAAATTTAGGGTCGGTTTAACTGAACTAGAGAAAGCATCTACCGGAAAAGGAATCAGAATAAATAAATGGTCGATTTAAACTGAACTAGTAGAGGCCTTGAATTATCTTCAACTGGTTAAGAATCAGAAAATCTTAGGGTCGATTTGACTGAACCAAAGAAAGTATCTACCGGAAAAGAATCAGAATAAATCATTGGTCGATTAAAACTGAACCAGTAGAGGTCTTGAGTTATCTTTGACTGGATAAGAATCAGAAAATCTTAGGGTCTATTTGACTGAACCAAAGAAAGTATCTACCGAAAAAGAATCAGAATAAATCATTGGTCGATTTAAACTGAACCAGCAGAGGTCTTGAGTTATATTTGACTGGATAAGAATCAGAAAATCTTAGTGTCGATTTAACTGAACCAGAGAAAGTATCTACCAGAAAAGAATCAGAATAAATCATTGGTTAATTTAAACTGAACCAGTAGAGGTATTGAATTATCTTCAACTGGATAAGAATCAGAAAAATCTTAGGGTCAATTTGACTAAACAAGAGAAAATGTCTACCGGAGAAGAATCAGGATAAATCATTGGTCGATTTAAGCTGGACCAGCAGAGGTATTGAATTATCTTTAACTGGATAAGAATCAGAAAAATCTTAGGGTCGATTTGACTGAACCAGAGAAAGTGTCTATCGGAGAAGAATCAGAATAAATCATTGGTCGACTTAAACTGAACCAGCAGAGGCCTTGAGTTATCTTTAATTGGAATAAAATCAGAGAAATCTTAGGGTCGATTTGACTGAACCAGAGAAAGTATCTATCAGAAAAGAAATCAGAATAAACCAATGATCGGTTTAAACTGAACCAGCAGAGGTCTTGGATAATCTTTAACTGGAAAAGAATCAGAGTAAATATTTGGTGCGATCTATCTGAACTAGAGAAAGTGTCTACCATAACGTAATCAGAATAAACCAATGATCGGTTTAAACTAAACCAGCAGAGGTCTGAAGGAATTGTTCATCATGTAGTTAGTCATCCTGTTTTGTTTCGGGAACTGATCTGCAATTTGTTCACAGATAGTTGTCCTATCTGGTTTCAGGTATTAATCTGGAACTTGAGATTGTTGGTCACATAGATTAATCTTGGACCTACTGTATAAGTTGTTAGTGTTTGACCTGAAAAGGTAAAACCAGTTTCATGCGATGTCATGATGTATGAGTTGCATGATACTCTCAAAATAAATGAGATTGTGATATATGCTTTTGTGCTGCATATGCTATGATGTTTGTAGAAACGATGTATGAATGTAATGTATGAATGTGTCAGTCGTTCTACTGCAATGTTGTTGAACTAGGGAAAATGAATCCCTAATTATTGCTGGGGATGAAGAATGTATGTCTTCAAATTTGTTGAAGTTGAATTGTTAGGAGATGATCTTCCGTTGTTAGAGAAATAAACTCTGTTGGGGAAGGAAAACATTGTGCACTGCTTGAGGATTTTGTGAAATCCTATTGGGGAATCCTGAGAAGTTTGAAGACTTTACTGGGGAAAACCTGATGTTGGAGCAGTAGTTAGAAGTTCCTGTTCTTCCTGGGATACGAGAACACCTGGCATCACTAGGTTGTAAGTTGAGGATATGGAAACGACTTTTAGTAAGATGCTCCTGCCTCTGTACCTACTGTAGAAAGTATCTGCGGAGCCTTTTGGATGGTTTGAGTGTCATCCCAACTCCTGGCGTTCTTGGTAAATGCTGATCAGGGTGATAAGTCTTCTACTGATAGACAAATGACAAGATGACGGGACATAGTCGTACGCTTTTAATCCCTAACTTTTGCCTGAACCGCCCTTTCGGGTTTTTAGTCCACCGAGATACCCTTTTTTTCCCAAGCCGCCTTTTCAGGTTTTCGACTTGCCGGGTGTACAATATTTTTTTGTATATATCCCTAATTTTTGCCTGAACTCTTTTGGTTCTTCGGGATGCCATTAATTTTGCCTAGGCCTGTCAACCTAGTGGGTCGTTTTCATGCGTAGTATTTTCTGACTATGTCCGTGTGTGATACGGTGGCCCAACTGTTAATACTGGTTTTGTGTTTGTATTTGCAAATGTCGCAGTAAGCAAGAGTCGCCACCGACTTTTCTTTTATCCAACAAGGAAAGGGTGAAAAGAACAAAAAAAGGACCTTTTTTCGAGATTTCTGAGTAAGGGGGGTAGATTATGGAAAGGGAAGGTGTTGGCACCCTTTCCATCCATGGTTTTCCATGGGCTCTTAGGTACTTGCTCATTTTCTAAAATTGCTTGTGTTTGTGTGTTTTGAAAAGCTTTGAAAATGCCTTAGTGCGACAATTCACTTTATGGTAACCCTTGTATCAGTCCTCAAGAGTGTGATAAAGTGTTTTGAAACCTTTTGTTTGAAAAGTATTTTTAAAAGTGTGGTGTGTAAATTTATTTGAGCAAGTACCTAACAATTATCTACCTACTCGAAAAAAGATTGTTCTTATCCTCCTTTCTTTTAGACCGTGTTATCCTACTACTAGTGAGTAGGTAACCCTAGTCGTTGGATGTTTGAGGGACTATCGAAAGGGACGTACGTTCACTAAAGGCAACTGGGCAAAAACTCTTAGTAACTGTCCTAAAGCCCTAAGATCACTTTTAAACCGAGGCAACAGTCGAAAGGGTCATCGAGGGACTAGTGATCTATAGACTTAAGGACATCTACTAAGAATTCTCACGTTTCGAGAATTGTGACCGTAATTCGAAGGCAACCGAGTGAGGCATACCCTAAGGGTGCAAGTGTGCAGCAGTGTGCTTTTTTAAAATATTTTATCTTGCACAATTAGGGTTATCTAGGTTCAATGAGTCATTAGCTTTCATGCAACCCTATTAAACATTCATCTTAGCAGTTTATCGTGCGGGAAGATAAATGGCGGAAAGACAAAACATCTAACTATTACAAGGCTTTGGTGCAATTAAATAATTAGTGATTGCAAAGTAAAAATGCGGAATTAAAACCCTAATTAAACTATTACAAACCGGACGCAATTACATAAATAATGAAAAATAAATCGTACGGCAAAAATGATTAAGAGCGAGAATTAAAATTGAAAAAGGTGCAAAACCCTAAAAAACTAATTTGATCATTAAAATATTTTTTGGATTTTTATAAAAAATGAATTGAAATTGACCTAATCTTCTAATTAATTTTAATTAACGAAAATAAATTAAAATTGATTAAAATAATTAATTTGCAAAAAATTAATTTAATAAAAAAGCTAAGTCCTATTTTTGTGATAATTTTCTGGTTTTATAAAAAAATTGATTTAAAAAGAAATTAAACTAATTAATGAAAAAAAAAACTAGAAAAGATTAAAAATTAAGCCTGAGGGGGGTGTAGGCCCAGATGGGAGGTTGTTGTTGCTGAATTTTGCCAAGCCCAATCATGTGGCCCATCATCAGCGCTGGATCTAGTGGAAGGCATGTTTGGAGGTCCACCATAGGGATGTGCCTCCAAGCGATGGATCAGGATGAAGGGGTGATCCTATGGCTGAACGTGAGAGTGTATGATGCGCGCTTGGGGTAATGATGCATTGGAACCTGCAATAAATTGAGAGAAAATAGAAAATGTTAGAGGCAGGGTCGAACCCCTGACCTCCCACACATAACGCTTTAACACCCTTCCTGCTTGCCACTGGGCCACTAGGTTATTTGTGATATCAAACAACAACAATATATCTTATTTAATAATTGGTAGTAATAATGAAAATGCACGTGAGATTCAAATGGTCCAACCAGACTTGGACACGTCATCATCTTCTCCAAAGGGGCTCTCGTTTTAGATAGAAATTTTACCTATGGAAAACATGTTGTAACTATAAACCTGCGTATTTCAAAAATCACAGCCACGTAATAAAAATGAAATCTAAATACATAGGTCAACTGGGTTTGATCTCGTGAGTGCAATGGTGTTCATCTTTTGGCTTAATTTCACCTGTACGGAAAAAACCCTAAAATGAAGCTTCAAACCTTAGTAATGGCAGTTATCCATACAAGCATCAAAATAAACGATTATTTATGCAAACATGTTCAAAATTATTATACAAACATGAATGCATATTCAAAATTCATTTAACATGCGTAAATTGTCAAAATCGAATTCAAGAAAACAAGGGTAAACTGTGGTTTTGTATGCGCAGTTTCTGAAGGTATTGAGGCGTGGTAATGGTCCAAATAGCTTCCAAACGTGCCCAGGAATTGATTGCAAGCCTTAGAATACTTTGAATCTCCCTGTAAATCAAAATTCAAACACCACTTTTTGTCAAAAAATTGAAGTTTCTTGTCTCAATTCTACACGGCCAATCCTTCTTTTTTTGGTCTGGGAATGTTACATATATATATATATATATATATATATATATATATATATATATATATATATATATATATATATATATATATATATATATATATATATATATATATATATATATATATATATATATATATATATATATATATATATATATATATATATATATATATATATATATATATATATGAGAACGTATTAGGTTAACAAAACTGGATACAATCTTGAAGATTTGTGAGAAAAATATTTGATTTGCAATTTGTATTTTAAGTTTCCAAAAGTGGCCAAAACATGCTCTTTTCATCCCAATCAGTCCTTGCACGAAATCTTCACTTGCTCATCAGATCTTAGACTCATTATATGGCCCTAAAACAAATCTTTAGATTTTATTTCATTATTTCAATATTTTATTTTATTTATTTTGATTTAAATGAATAAAAAATCACAAAAAATAATAAAAATAATGAAATAATGTATGAGTGAGCTCAGGGGTCGTGGGTCATCTTAGGAACAAGTTTCAAACAAGAAAACATGGGCCCATTTGGAAAAAAAAATCAATTTTGATCAATGTTGACTTCATGCACATTTCTAAAATTTGGTCAACTTTAGCAATGCATATCTCTCTCATTTTTGACCCTAAGAGGGTGTTCTTGGACTTTTTAGAAAGCTTAGGATGTCCTCTAAACAACCCTTTTGTTTTCATCTTAATTGGATCTTCCATGTTCATGTAAGTACTTTTGACCCAAAAAGTGTTTTTGTTGACTTTTTGAAATGACCTATAATGTATGAACTTGTAACTTTTGATTGAGGCATTTATTGACCTTGAGGGTTGAATAGAAGTCGTAGGGAATTGGATTCTCTTCAAAATGAGCATTGGTTGGAAAATTTATGATAAATTATGAGAAAGTTATGTCTGGTCAAAGTTTGGTTGACTTTTCCTATAGAAACCCTAATTTGCCATTTTTGACTTTTGATGAGTTGGGAGCATTTCTTGAGGAATCATGATCAACCCTTGATCAAATGATGGATAATACTTAGAAATGTTGATGTTGACCAAAAATCTTGAAGTTTGACTGTATTTGGGCCACAGTTGACTTTTGACCTAGTACAATTGATTTTCAGGCATTTGAGCAGTTGCTTGAGAAAACTTGTTGTGCAAGGCATGAAACTTGGCATGGATGATCTTGAGGACATATTAGGAAAATGGAAACCATTTGGGAACCTTGGAACTCAACCATCTTGATGAGGAGTGAAACGCTAGTTTGAGGCTTATTGTCTTAAGAGGAGGATTTGTCTGGTCAATCCTTAGTCAACTTGAGGAATTGAGGACCTCTATGAGTATGTCTTGAATGAAATGGGAGGGAAAATTTTGGGGTACAACAACTGCCCCTGTTCAATCTTCTTAAACCTGAGGATTTAGATTGGCTTGTCTTCCTTTCGTGATCTTAGGGTGGAAAATGATTGAACACTGGAGTGCCCAGAAATTTGCACTCGCATGAAGTAATACTGATGGTTGATGAAGCCGGGAATGGGCTTGCAGATGCCATTTGGAGAAGATGACGGAAGATCGTCAGAGATGGGCTTAGAGATGCCATCTATAGAATGTGACGGAGACTCATCGGAGGTGGGCTTAAAGATGCCATCCAGAACAATGATAATTTCATGAGATATTCCTTTTTAGGAATTTTTGTTTCTGTTGTTAAGGAGGACTCCACTGAGGATTGTTGGTCTTTGTCTTAGGAAATAGAGTTTGGGAGCTTCAGTTGTTCGTTACTCTACTGGGGAGCCATCTCTTGGTTGAAGATGTTAGAACAAAGTTTGAATCTACTACCCTACGTTTAAGTTTTGATGATAACAAAATGAAAAGATATATTATTTATATGATTCATGTATGAACTATTTGGTACCTAAATTATTACGTTCTGATTTGCAGAAACTCTGATAGGTATAAGCAAGATCACACCTAATCAGCATCAGAAATTTGGTTCTTGACATCAGCATCAGAAGTTGCTATATCAGAATACCAGAATCAGAAGATTAACTCACGTGTATGCTGAAGCTTGATGAACAGAACTGCGCTCAACACTCTGATAAATAAAACAACAGTTCATCAGCAGTTAAGCAGAGTCAGAATGAGCCAAGCCAGAACATGCATTAATTAAGCAACGGTACTGTGCATTGAAAGCAAATTATTACCAACGGCCTCATTCCAGACAAGATCTGCTCGATAAGGAAAGTTTGTTATTAGCATTGAATCAAGAATATTGCTCCAAGTTTAACATCTCAGTGCTATATAAACAAGACTATGAAGATTGAATTGGCTAATGCTCTCCAACATTTTACACGCCTAAAAGCTAATCATAATCTTCCCTCTCTCAGTTTGCTAAACGCTACATATCTCCTTATTCAATCATTGTTTAGCAATCTAGTTTTGTAAGCTTAAGTTGTGTATACATCACAGTTGTGATACAGTTTTGTAGAAAACATTCACACCTAGATTTATCTTCTTTGTAAGAAAGTGTTTCCTTGACAAACCGGGTTGTGGTTTACATCAAGAAGGCTTTAGCAGTTGTTAAAGCAGTTTGTAATATTCAGTTGAATATAGTGGATTAAGACCTCGTTGGAGAGAGGCGAAATCACCTTGACGGGTGGACTGGAGTAGTTTGAGATCAAACGAACCAGGATAAAAATATCTTGTTCATTGCATTGATTTTCAGTTTTTCAATTCAACCCCCCCTTCTTGTGTTTTTCACTTCTTCAATTGGCATCAGAGCGCCTGGTTCTGAGCTAAAACACTTAACCGTGTCAGTACAAGATCCAGCGTCAGAAAAACACAATGGCAGGAAACTATTCTCACACCAGCAATGACAACCATGAGGACAAAGACAGATTCAGCGGCAAACCTCCAGTCTTTGATGGAGAAAACTTTGATTACTGGAAAGACAGAATTGAAAGCTTCTTTCTGGCACATGATGCTGATCTGTGGGATATGGTGACAGATGGATACACGCACCCTGTGAATGCAAGCGGTCAGAAGATTGATAGAAAAACAATGTCTGACCAACAAAAGCGTGACTTCAAGAATCACCACAAGGCCAGAACCATCCTCCTCAGCGCCATCTCCTATACTGAATATGAAAAGATCTCAAACAGAGACACAACAAAGAACATTTTTGACTCACTCAGAATGACGCATGAGGGCAACGTTCAGGTCAAAGAAACTAAAGCTCTGGCGCTCATTCAGAAGTATGAGGCGTTCAAAATGGAAGAATCTGAATCCATTGAAACAATGTTCTCAAGATTCCAGATTCTGGTAGCTGGTCTCAAGGTTCTGGACAAAGGATACTCTACTGCTGACCATGTCAAGAAAATCATCAGAAGTTTACCCAAGTAGTGGAGACCAATGGTTACAGCTCTGAAGCTAGCAAAAGATCTCAACAAAATCACTCTGGAGGAACTTATCAGCTCCCTCAAAAGTCATGAGATAGAGCTAGAAGCTGACGAGCCTCAGAAGCAAGGTAAGCCTTTAGCATTAAAATCTAACAAAAAATCTGAGTCTAAAGTTTTGCAGGCAGTTGAAGAAACATCTGATGGATCCTCATCAGAAGAAGACGAACTCTCCCTCCTCTCCAGAAGAGTAAATCAACTATGGAAGCAAAGACAAAGGAAGTTCAGGAATCCCAGAAGATTTGATCAGAACGAGTCCTCTTCCAGATACAGAAGGACAGATTCTTCCTCTGGATACAGAAGATCTGAAGGCTCCTCAAGTAGCAAAAAGCCAAACACCAAGGACATCATCTGCTATGAGTGCAATGAGCAAGGACACTACAAGAGTGACTGCCCCAAGCTTCAGAGGGAAAAGCCCAAAAAGAAGTTTGGAAGAGAGAAGAAGAAAAGTCTCATGGCTACATGGGATGACTCTGACTCGTCTGAAGCTGACTCAGAATCAGATGATGAGAGAGCCAACATAGCTCTCATGGCTAATATTTCAGAAGATAGTGAAGCTTCTGAATCAGACTCTGAATCAGACTCTGAATCAGACACCGAAGAGGTATTTCCTAACTTTGCTGTTAATTTTACCAAGGCTGAACTTGCTGAAAGCCTTAATGAAATTCTGGAAAGGTATCAGCAAATTAGAGTTAAATTCAGAGACCTGAAAAGGAATCTTGAATCTGACTCTAATAAGACTGAGAGTCTCAAATTGGAGAATTCTGAGCTGAGAAATAAGATTTCAAAATTAGAAAACACTTTACAAAACTCTCAGAAGGAACGAATTTCTGAAACTCCCAGCAACGCTGATGAGATCATCAAGGAGTATGATCACAGTTTCCAGAAGTTCCTTGCTAAAAGCATAGATAGAAGCAAAATGGCTTCAATGATCTATGGAGTTAGCAGAAACAGCAGGAAAGGAATAGGATACCAAGGTAAGGTTCCTACACCAAAGAATGTCATGGACTTAACCATTAAACACACTCCTCTAAATTCACACTTTGTGTATGGTCACACACATGATATTAAATACACTAGCAGTAAGTACTCTGTGAAACCAAAATTCAACCAGAGTTTTGGTAAAACTAACAAATCAGGACCCAAGAAAATCTGGGTACATAAGGATAAAATAATACATGTTGCAGATATCTTTAGCAGCAAGTCAGAAACACCAGTCATGGTACCTGGACTCTGGCTGCTCGCGACACATGACGGGAAGAAGGCATATGTTCCAAAGCCTGGAACTTAAGCCTGGAGGCCATGTTGGCTTTGGAGGCAATCAGAGGGGAAAGATAATTGGCTCTGGAACTGTAGGTAATGGAAATCTTCCCTCTATTAATAATGTTCTGCTAGTAGATGGATTAATGCATAATCTGTTATCCATAAGTCAATTAAGTGATAACGGTTATGATATAATCTTTAATCAAAAATCATGTAAAGCTGTTAGTCAGAAAGATGGGACTATCCCGTTTAATGGTAAGAGGAAAAACAACATTTACAAAATCAAACTTTCTGAACTAAAAAGTCAGAATGTAAAGTGCCTTCTGTCTGTTAACAACGAGCAGTGGATCTGGCACAGAAGATTGGGGCATGTAAGTATGAGAAGAATATCTTAGATTAACAAACTCAATCTGGTCAGAGGACTTCCTAATTTGAAGTTCAATTCAGATGCTCTGTGTGAAGCATGTCAGAAAGGCAAGTTTGCAAAACCTTCTTTTAAATCTAAAAATGTTGTTTCTACCTCTAAGCCATTAGAACTTCTGCACATTGACTTATTTGGACCAGTTAAAACTGCTTCAGTCAGTGGCAAGAAGTATGGGTTAGTAATCGTAGATGACTATAGCAGATGGACATGGGTAAAGTTCTTAAGACACAAGGACGAGTCACACTCTGTGTTTGTTACCTTCTGTAACCAAGTTCAGAATGAAAAGGATCTTAGAATCGTTAAAGTCAGAAGTGATCATGGTGGAGAATTTGAAAACAAGGATTTTGAGTCATTCTTTAATGACAGAGGCATTCTGCATGATTTCTCTTGTCCTAGAACTCCCCAACAAAATGGAGTTGTAGAACGAAAGAACAGAACATTGCAAGAAATGGCCAGAACCATGATCAATGAGACAAACGTTGCTAAGATCTTCTGGGCAGAGGCAATAAACACAGCGTGCTACATTCAGAATAGAATATCAATAAGACCTATTCTGGAAAAGACTCCATATGAATTATGGAAGAACAGAAAGCCCATCATTTCATATTTTCATCCATTTGGATGTACCTGCTTTATGTTAAATACAAAGAATTATTTGAACAAGTTTGACTCTAAAGCAAAGAAGTGTATTATGTTAGGATACTCTGAACGCTCAAGAGGGTACAGAGTATACAATACAGAAACACAGATTGTGGAAGAATCAATCAGTGTTCGGTTTGATGATAAGCTTGACTCTGAAAAGTCAAAGCAGAATGAAGTTTTTTCAGGTATGGAAATTGAATTTACAGGTTCTGAAGACAAGTCATCAGAAGCTCTCAACACAGACACTCCTTCAACGTCTGAAAGGAGCACTGCTAGCAATCCTACAACAGCTGCTGATCTACCTCAGAAGAGATTACCTAGAAGCAGCTTGGATCACCCAGAAGAAACTATCTTAGGAAGAAAGGAAGATCCAATCAGAACAAGAGCAAGCTTCAGAAACTCTGAAGAAACTCTCATGGGACTTGTGTCTCTGATTGAACCTTCTTCTATTGATGAAGCACTTCTGGATAATGACTGGATTCTGGCAATGCAAGAAGAGCTGAATCAATTCACCAGAAATGACGTATGGGATCTCGTTCACAGACCTAAAGGATTCAACGTCATTGGAACAAGATGGGTGTTCAGAAACAAGCTAAATGAACAAGGTGAAGTCATCAGAAACAAGGCACGATTGGTTGCACAAGGTTATAGTCAGCAAGAGGGGATAGACTATACAGAAACCTTTGCCCCAGTCGCCAGGTTAGAATCTATCAGACTTTTAATTTCATTTGCTGTTAATAGAGGCATCACTCTGTATCAGATGGATGTCAAAAGTGCATTCTTAAATGGTTATATAGAAGAAGAGGTTTATGTGCACCAACCCCCTGGTTTTGAAAATACAAAACATCCAGAACATGTTTTCAAACTAAAGAAGTCACTATATGGTCTGAAACAAGCTCCCAGAGCTTGGTATGAAAGGCTAAGTAACTTTCTGTTAGAAAATGAATTCACCAGAGGGAAGGTGGACACTACCTTATTCTGTAAATCAGTTAAGAATGACATCTTAGTCTGTCAAATTTACGTTGATGATATCATTTTGGTTCTACTAATCCTTCTCTTGGAAGAAAATTTGCTAAGTGTATGCAGGCAGAATTTGAGATGAGCCTCATGGGGGAACTGAAATTCTTTCTAGGAATTCAGATCAATCAAACTCCAGAGGGAACTTACATTCATCAGAGCAAATACATCAGAGATCTTCTGAAGAAATTTGACCTCTCAGAATGTAAGCCATCAAAGATTCCAATGCATCCCACGTGTATTCTGGAAAGAGAAGAGGTAAGCAAAAATGTAGAACAGAAAGTCTACAGAGGTATGATTGGTTCTCTCCTTTATCTGACTGCTTCAAGACCTGATATATTATTCAGCGTTTGTATTTGTGCTAGATTCCAATCAGATCCTAGAGAATCTCACTTAACAGCTGTTAAGCAAATTTTCAAGTATCTGAAAGGTACTACTAATCTGGGTTTGTTTTATAGAAAATCTAGTGATTACAGTTTAGTAGGCTACTGCGATGCTGATTTTGCTGGAGACAGAGTGGAGCGTAAAAGTACTTTTGGAAGCTGCCAGTTTCTGGGAGAAAATCTGATCTCTTGGTCCAGTAAAAGGCAATCAACAATTGCGCTATCAACAGCAGAAGCTGAGTACATAGCAGCAGCAGGATGTAGCACACAAATGCTCTAGATGAAAAGTCAGCTTGAAGACTTCCAGATTTTTGAGAGTAACATTCCTATACTCTGTGATAATACTTCTGCTATTTGCTTAAGTAAGAATCCTATTTTACATTCTAGAGCTAAGAATATAGAAATAAAACATCACTTCATTAGGGACTATATTCAGAAAGGAATTTAAAATTTAAAATTTATAGATACAGACCATCAATGGGCTGATATCTTCACTAAACCCCTTTCTGAAGATAGGTTCAATTTCATTCTGAAACATCTCAGCATGAAAATCTGCCCAGAGTGAAAATGTTTTAATTCCATATATTTATCTTCAGAATGTATTTGTTTTACTGTGAACTTCTGATCAATCTCTTTTCAGAAAGATAGAACATGCAGATTGTATCAGATGCAAGTCTAAAGATCTGAGAGTCTAAGCTCAAAGACAGACGTGCTGATCACTACATCAAACAAGTGTCATCCAATCATCAGCGAATCTCTGAAGCAGAACGCGTGCACGCTTCTGAGAAGGCAAAACGCTGATTGGGTGCATTGAGACACATGTCTGGTAACCGTTTTTAAGTATCTTTCTCAAATCCCCCAAAATCAGCAAGCATTAAATGAAAGTAATCATGCTTTTAAAACGTAATCATCATTTTATTTCTCTCTCTTAAAAAAAAACATTTACTCTTTCAAAATATTCTGAACCCTATTTAAACACGTTAACCTCTCATTTTAATCTTTTACAGTTTCTCACTATTTCTCAAGCATTCTCTGCATTTTTCTGTGTTCATCTCTTACAAACCCTTTTTCTCAGTTTCTTCTCAAAATCTTTAAGTGTGAACATGGCAACCTTCAGCAGTGCTTCTGCAGGTTCTCAGAAGAAAGCATCATCTGAACAGTATCAAGTGCCATTCAGAACACTCCTCACTCCTGTGAAGAATCTTGAAGTGTTATCTGAATTGATCATTGATTTTAGAAGTCTGAAGGAAAACGGTTTTGACCTAACAGAAGAAGTTAGGGCACAGAAATGGGAAAGGTATTTTGACAGGTTGGTTGGACCAACATTCCCTATGTTAGTCAAGGATTTTTGGATTCATGCGACGGCTTCAACGCATCAAGTCACCTCCTACATTATGGGGAAGAAGATTGTGATCACTGAGGATCACATAGCAAGGTTAATAGGTTACAGTGGCGGTGGCGTCCGCTGTATTGATATGGCTGAGAGATGTGCTGACGTGGGCGTCATAGCAGAAAGGATTTTCACCCATGGGGTGCCCAGCAGCAAGATCAAAGATCTGAAGGATCATCACAGAGTTTGGGCGAAGATAATTCTGGGGTGTTTCAACCATAGGAAGCCAACGAGTTCCCCTGATTACATAAATGTGGATCAGCAGTTTCTGATCTACTTTATCAATCAGAAGGTAAAAATCAACTTGGCTCATCTTCTGTTCAATCACCTCAGAACAAGCGTGAAAGAAACCAGGGAAGAAGAAAGAACAAAGAGGGATTGGATACCCTTTGGAAGGTTGATATCAGATATTCTGACAGAGAATAGGCTGATAGAACATCTGATAGAAGCTCAAGAGTTAAGCACCATTGAACCAACGAATGGGAAGCCTCTGAACGCGAAGAACTTGAAGAAAATGAAGTTGATAGAGAATATCAAAAAGGAACCCATCGCTACTCCTATTGCTGATATCACCAGCAGAAGAGTTCCACTGAGTGACTTTCCTTTATTCTCTCAGATAGAATCCAAGCCAGTGGTAATTCTCAGATATATGGACGCGTGCAAAGCTGATGGTACAGATCCAAATCTGAAGATCAAAGATCTGCACCAACCTCAACCAGAAGTGACTCTGAAGAAGACGAAGAAAAGGAAGGCACCTTCAGAAGGATCATCCCAGCAGACACCCAAGAAAAGAGGTAATTTATCTGCTGCTTCTGTTTTAAATTCTTCTACTATTCCAGCATCAATTCCACCTCCAACCTCTCATAGAATCTCAATCCCCATCCCAACAATAGATGAAACTGAACCAGAAGATGACCCTTCTGAGGCATTACAACTCAGAAGACCCAGAACCAAACATCCCAAACCAACAATATCAACAACATCAGCAATTGACAAAGTGCTGTCTGACATTGATCAACACACTTCTGATCACTCCTCCAATCCAAACTCTGAACCACAAATTGTCCCTCCTCCACAACCAGAACAACAACAATCTGCTGAGGAACCAGAACAACAACAACCTCTCTCATCCATTCCAGAAGAACCTCTTATCCCTGAACAACCAGAAATTCCAACAACTTCTCCTCAACCAGCAATTCCGTCTCCCTCTCCTCAACCAGAAATTCATCCACCATCACCTCAACCTGAGTTTCATCACTCTGAAACTCCTTCACCTCCACCTTCTGAACCTCATTCACCTCAACCATCACCTCTGGCAATCCAGCTGCCATGTGGAACAACAGTCACAATGGCCCAGCTGCCATCCTCATCAGAATCTACACCACCAAACACTCCCAAAACACCAAACAGTCCAATCATAATTTCTGATTGTCCCACTCCATCTCCAAAACAAACAGCTCCCAAGAAAACCACTGAAAACCCCAGCAGGACCTTCATAGACTTAACAATCTTTGACCGTCTTGCTGATCTGAAACATAAAATTGCCATTCCAAAACCAAAACAACCAGATGTTGGCTCTGGTATTATGAATTTTGAAACAGGTTTGCAGTAGTGGATTGCTTCTTTGAAGCAAGTTTGTCCTGGAATGATTGACCCAGCTGCCTCTGACCAGCTCTGGTCACAATTCAGAATTTGGGTACGTGCTGAAGCCCTCAAGTTGCAGGATATCAACTATGAGCAGGCACAACAGAACTTCAGCAAGCTGCTGAAGGAAGTTGAAAGTCAGCTGCCTCAGGAAGCCGTGCTCCCCCTGGATAGTGAGCCATGGTCTGAGAAACAGCTAGCTCCAAAGGTGCAACCAGAAGAAGACAAGACCATTCAAGCTGAAGCAAGTCAAGCAGAAGATGTTGCAGAAAGCTCTCAGAAGCTCCCTGCTTCTGATGTTTCTCAAGCTGCCTTGGACAGGCAGGCTCTGGAAGAGCTAAAGCTGAATGACATGCGTCTGCAGCAGAGGATGGATGAAAACGACCAGAAGATGAAAGAAAGAATGGATGTGCAGGATAGCAAGATTGACACTGTTGTCAGCATGGTACACAAGCAGAATGAGACTGCTGATCAGATCAAAGCCATGCTGGAGAACCTGTTCACACGCTTTCCTCCCCAACCTTAGTTTTTCATTCATGTCATTTTCATGTTTTCTTTGATTATCTGTTGTACTGTTTTAATATGTTTTGTTCGATTCTGAAACTTTTAATATGACAAGTTTTTCTGCCTTAAATATTTTAGCACATCACTTACACTTTTTGATTGCTGACAAAAAGGGGGAGAACAAGAATGATATTTTAAACAATAACGGATTACTAAGATAGAAATTCTCGAACATTCTAACTCTGATATACGTGAATATGTTTTCTGTTTTGCTTAAGTCTACAGGTACAAGAAAGCTCCATGATACTCTGAAGACTAAAGCTTTGAAACTCTGACCCGCTCTGATACTCTGACCCAAAGCAAAGCTCTGACAAGAAAAGCTCTGATACGCTGATCTGAAGCTCTGCTCTGATATGCTGATCTAAAGCTTCTGATAGTCAAAGACTCTGATACTCTGATGTTCAAAGAAGGGCAAAAAGATCTGATCCTGAAGAACTCTTGGAATCAAAAAGGGAAGCAATAAACTCAGGGGGAGTATCTCTCAACTCTTATCCCTTATCTTTGATAACCTCTTACTCTGATACATCTCTCTGATACCTTTTCACGTTATCCTCAATTAAAAATATCTAGTTTTTGTCATCATCAAAAAGGGGGAGATTGTTAGAACAAAGTTTGAATCTACTACCCTACGTTTAAGTTTTGATGATAACAAAATGAAAAGATATATTATTTATATGATTCATGTATGAACTATTTGCTACCTAAATTATTACGTTCTGATTTGTAGAAACTCTGATAGGTATAAGCAAGATCACACCTAATCAGCATCAGAAATTTGGTTCTTGACATCAGCATCAGAAGTTGCTATATCAGAATACCAGAATCAGAAGATTAACTCACGTGTATGCTGAAGCTTGATGAACAGAACTGCGCTCAACACTCTGATAAATAAAACAACAGTTCATCAGCAGTTAAGCAGAGTCAGAATGAGCCAAGCCAGAACATGCATTAAGTAAGCAACGATACTGTGCATTGAAAGCAAATTATTACCAATGGCCTCATTCCAGACAAGATCTGCTCGATAAGGAAAGTTTGTTATTAGCATTGAATCAAGAATATTGCTCCAAGTTCAACATCTCAGTGCTATATAAACAAGACTATGAAGATTGAATTGGCTAATGCTCTCCAACATTTTACACGCCTAAAAGCTAATCATAATCTTCCCTCTCTTAGTTTTCTAAACGCTACATATCTCCTTATTCAATCATTGTTTAGCAATCTAGTTTTGTAAGCTTAAGTTGTGTATACATCACAGTTGTGATAGAGTTTTGTAGAAAACATTCACACCTAGATTTATCTTCTTTGTAAGAAAGTGTTTCCTTGACAAACCGGGTTGTGGTTTGCATCAAGAAGGCTTTAGCAGTTATTAAAGCAGTTTGTAATATTCAGTTGAATATAGTGGATTAAGACCTCGTTGGAGAGAGGCGAAATCACCTTGACGGGTGGACTAGAGTAGTTTGAGATCAAACGAACCAGGATAAAAATATCTTGTTCATTGCATTGATTTTCAGTTTTTCAATTCAACCCCCCCCCCCCCCCCCCCTTCTTGTGTTTTTCACTTCTTCAGAAGAGACAGAAGTGAACTGCTATTTGGTCAGGATCCAGGCTTCACAGTGACTTGCCGAGGATGATAAGGCTGACTGCTATCTAGTCGTATTCCAGGTTTCATAATGACTTACTGGGGAAATGAGATTAAACTGTTATCTGGTCGTACTCTAGGCTTTACAGTATCTTGAATTGTTGATTGACTATTATCCGGTCAGTTTCCGGGCTTCATAGCTTCTTTAACTAGAATAGAAATCTTAGTATCGATTTGACTGAATCAGAGAAAAGTATCAAGTTGTCTTCAACTGGGGTAGAAATCTTAGTGTCGATTTGACTAAACCCGGGAAATGCCTTGAATTAACTTTGACTAGCATAGTAATCAGGATGATCTTAGTTAGCGATTCAACTGACCCAGACGAAAGTCTTGGTACATCTTCCACTGGCATGGTAATCAGAGAGATCTTAGCGTCGACCTATCTGACCCAGGGAAAACTTATGTTAACTTTGACTGGCATAGTAATCAAGAGAATCTTAGTAGCGATTTGTGATACGGTGGGAGAACTGACTTGGGATTTTGCGTTTGTGTTTGCAAAATGTTTCGGTTTAGCAAGATTCGCCACCGACTTTTTATTTTATCCTAAGGAAAGGTCAAAAAGCACAGGAAAGACCTTTGAGATGTTTTCTTGGGTTCGGGGAGTAGATTATGAAAAGGGAAGGTGCTAGCACCCTTTTCATCCATGGTTTTCCATGGGCTCTTACTTACTTGTTTAGATCACTTGCGTTTGCTTTTCAATTTGTTTGAAATGGTGCTTTGTGTGTGGTTTTTGAAAATGCTTTTGAAAAGAGTCCATTGTCGTGGCAACCTTTGTAATGATTCTTGTTTGAATGTATACAAAGGTGTATTGTCTTTGAAAAGATATTTCAATGTTTTGAAAGTTTGTTTTTGAGAAATGTTTTTGAATTGTATTGTGAAGTGTGTTTGAAAAGTAGCAAGGATGTTTTTTGCAAGCTTGATCAAGTAACTAAGAGCTATCTACCCTATTTTACTCAAAGATCTTTCTTATGTTTTTAACCCTTTTAACAGTGTTGTTTCACCATTGTATTTGGTGAACAACCTTGTGTTAGGATGTTAAACGGGATAGGCACGGGTCATCGTATAGACCATGATAGCAATATTGCCAAGTATCTTTAGCAATTTTTCGAGGGACTATATCATTTTGTATAGGCAACCAAGATAGCGTCATCGAGGGACTATGATCTTTTGTTTTGTTTTTGTTTTGCCAATAGATACTCAACATGCATATTATGGCCATTTGTTTAGGCAACCAAGTGGAGATACCTTAGGGGTGTTTATGTGCAAGTGTGTTTTATTGCATGCAAGAGTTTATCTTGAATTAGGATTTTCTATTTCATTGATTTTATCTTGCCATACATATCCTAATTACTAGCATTTACATTTGAAAGCAATAAAATACGAAAATATAAAATCCTACGCTATTACAACATTTAGGGGATGGGGATACACATTTGTACATGGGGGTGGTTCAACGAGAAAAATAGATAAGAAAAGAAAATAACAAAGGGAAGATAGAGAGAAAGAGAGAGAGGGCTAGCGCGCTGCTGAGAGGAAGTCAGAAGTTCTGACCCAGGCCTGTTGCCAGATTATCAACCTTTTGGTGAAAATGTATGAGTCAGAACTTCTGACTCTGGCACCTGCAAAACAGAAACCTGTTAGTGGGAAGGTCAGAAGTTATGACCCCCATGCGTTGCAAGACAAAAGTTTGTTAGTGGGGAAGTCAGAAGTTCTGACCCTGTTGGAAATGCAATAATTCTTAGAAGTTATGATATTATTGACAACAAAACAGGCTTCAGATGTGCTAACGTCAAAGTCAGAACTTGGCTTCTCCCTGTGCTAGCCAGAACATCTGCAGTTTTGTTATTTTTCCATAAAACAAAAAACATGCTTGGGACAACTTCAGCAAATGTCAAAGTGTTTCAGGAGACAGAACCAACAAGGTCACAGGCAGGTTCTACATTGATTCACTTCCTACTTAAACATTATGAGGTATGAAAATCCTCAGAACGCAAACAACAACAACATGATATTTACATTATGTTTATTGAGCATGCAAAGCTGATGATGCTTAGCAGCGTGATGAAAGTCAGCAGGTGCTTACCTGGCTGTTGAAAAAGTTTGTGAGTGGGAGCTAGCTTTTAGCTCTGATGGTGTTCTGGATAGGTTCTTTTTTAGAATGGGTGGGTGGAGAAGGTATGTGTATGTATGGTCAGAAATTGTAAGGGTGTTCTTTGGTCACAAAGCAAACTGGGTATTAATGAAGTTTAGAGGTAGGAAGTTCAAAGTTTCTGAAAAAATACCAGGGATTTTGGACAGAGATTCACAAGGTTTTTCTTTTACTAGAGTTTTCTGTTTCTTCTCTAGCAATTTTCATGGATGTTTTTTCACGTCCCCTTTGTGATGGACAATGGTGTCCCATACTATGCAGGAGAGGTTAACTTGTTTTTGAAGGAAGTTCATGAAAAGTTGTGATGATGGACAGCTTTTCAGCCTAGGCTGGAACAATAGGCAAGGATTGAGGAGAAGTGACCTCTATAGGCGAAAAGTGGCGCATAGACCCATGCCTAAACCTGCACAAAGGTGTTTACTAAGCCACACGTGGAGAGACCCCTTGGATGAATGTTCAAGAGTGGTTGTGAGCATTAATGAGCATTAAATGGTGATGAGATTTATCAACATCAAAAATCTTGTAATAGGAGATTTTGCATCATTACTTAAAACCTGAGCCAGCAGTTCTGCTTTACCAGAAACAACGTAAACCAAGCTCTGACCTTGGCCTCTTGCTGCCTCAGCAAGCTCTGAGAGTTTTCTAGTATGCTCCTTTGATCTGTCTTTACAGACTCTGAACTTAGTGATCCTGCTTCAGTACTTTACCCAATCTGCTGATCCCATTACCTTTTGATCCCAGTACGTTCTGAAGGAGTTCCAGGCTTTGTTGTTTTCTCTAGCAAACTCTGACTGAACTTCTGCGTAGCTGCTGAAAAAAGCCATGTTCTGTTTAAAGATCACGTGCTGAAACATGTTTACAATCTCTGACTGAGTTGGTGTAACTGCTGAAAGAGCCATCTTCTGACTGAATGCTATGTGCTGAGCCAAGTTTGCAGCTTCTGACCGTTTCTGCCTGGAGGTTGGTTCAGAAGTTCTGAAGTGCCATTTTCTTCTTAAACACCCATTTTTTTTAGAGAAAAATTCCAAATGTTTAGAATTTAATTTTTCCAAGGTAAAAGCTTTGCCTTTAGAGCTTGTGTGATGAGAAATGTTGATGAATATAGGAGGGAAAATTTTGGGGTACAACAGTTGCCCCTGTTCAATCTTCTTGAACTTGAAGAGTTAGATTGGCAAGTTTGCCTTTCGCGACTCAAAGGTAAAAGTGGATTGGACACTAGAGTGCCCGTAAATTTGCACTCGTCAAAATATTGTTAAGGGAATGGGCTTAAAGATGCCATTTGGAGATGGTAGAATCTTGCTGGAGATGGGCTTAAAGATTCCATCCAAGAATCTTTGTTAAATTGTAATGCTGTAGGTCAAAAGAATGGGTATCAAAATGGTATCCTTGTCCGGAATGCACTTGAACTGTATCTGGAGTCTGAGTCTGTATGAGCAAAGGAATGTCGTCATGTTTAGAGCGTATCTAAGCTGTAACTGTATTGGAATTTTGAATGAATATCAGAATGACTGCCGTGTTTGGAGTGTATCTGTATTGTATCTGAATTCTGAATGGGCGACAGAGAAACATCTATGTATGGAGCATCTCTGGGCTGGGGATAAATTCTGAATGAGTGACAGAATAGCAACCGTGTCTGGAGCGTATCTGGACTGTATCTGAAGTTGAGATCTGTATGAGTAGCAGAATGACTTCCGTGTCTAGAGTGTATGTGAGACTATAATTGGGATCTGAATAAGTGACAAAATGACTTCCGTGGCGATTGCACTGGGGAGAATCAAGCTGCTGGTGTAAGGGACAAAATGGCATCCGTCTCTGGAGCGTATCTGAACTTGTGGTTGATAGTTGAATCTGAATGAGAGATAGAATGGCCGTCGTGTCTGGAGCGTATCTAGTCTGTATCGGGTTGCTGAAGTCTGAATAAGTATTAGAATGACCGCCGTGTCTGGGGTGTATTTGTACTGTATTTGACTTGAAGTTCTGAATGAGTAGTAGAATGACCGCCGTGTCTGGGGTGTATCTGTACTGTATTTGATTTGAAGTTCTGAATGAGTAATAGAATGACTGCCGTGTCTGGGGTGTATCCATACTGTATCTGAATAATTGTTAGCGATAGCCTTTTAATCTTATCCTGAAAATGGAAAAATGTTAGCTAAAACACATAGTTATGTTGCGTGATATGTATGATGCAATGGAATGTGTTCCATCCATGTTTGTGATATATGAATGTAATGGATGCATGTAAGCTGATTAACCGTCTTGCTGAGGAAGATAAATCCTTGATAACTGGAGATAATGAAATCTTTGGCTGCTGCCGGGGAAGGTGAATCCTTGACCGATGCTGGGGATTCCAAAAAATCTTTGATTATTGAAGATGAGAAATCCTTGCTGACTGCTTGGGGATTAAAGATCTTTGATTGTTGAGAATGAGAAATCCTAGGGTCACTGTTGGGGATTTAATATCCTCGGTGACTGGTGGGGATTTAACGAGAGCTTTGACAACTTCTGCGGGGAATGAGAATCCTTCATGACTTTCCTGGGAAATAAGGAGAACTCTGAAGACCTCTACTGGGGAATTAGAACCTGGGAGGCTTCTGTTGGAGAAATGAGCCCGAGAATCTTCGATTTGTTGGGAAATAAATCTGTGGGGAGAGTGTTTACTCGGCTGGGGAAATCAGGAGCTTGGGTGTATGCCAATCTACTGGGGAATCATCCTAGTTGGGGATAAGCCAAGAAGTTAACTGTTATCCGCTTGGTTCTCAGACTTTTAAGATAAACTGCTGGGGAATTTGGGGAAGCTGAATGGTTCCCATCGGGGATTGATAGTTGGAAATTTTGACTTCGCTGGGGAAGAAGGTTTATAATATTCTAGCTCCGCTGGGTATATGTATTTCAGGGTTTTCGGGCTCCTTCGGGGATCGGGAGTTTGGAGACTTAACTTTGATGGGAACTTTGAAACTTAACTCCGCTGGGGAATAAGGTTTAGAATACACTGGCTCCGCTGGGGGTCTTAAAATTTAACTCCGCCGGAGGTATATACTCCAAGGCTTTAGCTTTGTTGAGGATTTGAATGATGTATTGTAGGGGATTTCTTCTGGAACAGCACGAGGATATCTTCCTACACCTTCAACCTATAAGTAATTATCCTTTCTCATTTTGTTATATTTGTAAGCAATGATTATATTCAAATGCATATGCCTATTTAACAAACCATTGGACGTTTTCAAATAAAACATAAGTGTAAAAAGAAAAGAAAGGCAAGCAAATTTCTGTACTTCAAAGTATTTTTGTATTAACTTTGTAAGTATTTTTGTACAAAGGAGACATACATCCTAGTAAGAGAATGTTGTCGTAAAATTGAGAAAAATTTTATACAAAAAGAAAGATGGCTATGTGTAAGAATTCCATGGGGTTCCCATTCTGCTATAGCCTTCACAACTCTGAGTATCTTGTCCATTTGTTGCTTTGTCCGACGATGATTGGATTGATCAGAAGCTTGGAGCTTGTTGGTGAAGAGATTGTCCTTAAAGTGATCCGACGAGACATAGTCATACGCTTTAATTCCCTAACTTTTGCTTGGACCGCCCTTTCGGGTTTTCGATCCACTGGGAAACCCTTTTTTGCCCAAGTCGCCCTTTCGGGTTTTCAACTTGCCGGGTGTACAAATTTTTTTATTTATCCCTAATTTTTGCCTGAACCGCCCTTTCGGGGTTTCGATTCACCGGGATGCCCATTTTTGCCCAAGTCGCCCTTTCGAGTTTTCAACTTGTCGGGTCATTTTATGCGTAGTATCTTTTGACTATGTCTGCATTCACAGGGTGCGGTAAGTCGTCGCCATCCATGGTGGTCAGAATCATTGCCCCACCAGAAAATATGTTCTTGATCACAAATGGTCCTTCATAAGTAGGAGTCCACTTTCCCCAGGGATCACTTTGCGGCAAGATGATTCGCTTGATTACAAGATCTCCGACTTGATATACTTGACGTCTGACTTTCTTGTTGAAAGCCTTAATCATCCGTTTTTGATACGTCTGACCATGACAAACAGCAGTAAGTCGCTTCTCTTCGATCAAATTAAGTTGGTCAAGCCGGGTCTGAATCCAATCGTCTTCACTCAAACCAGCATCCTTCATAATCCTCAAGGAGGGAATCTGAACTTCCATAGGAAAAACAACTTCCATGCCATATACCAAAGAAAAGGGGGTTGCCCCTGTTGAAGTACGCGCCGTGGTACGATATCCGTGCAGAGAAAACGATAACGTCTCATGCTAGTCTTTGTAGGTGACCGTCATCTTTTGAATGATCTTTTTGATATTTTTGTTCGCGGCTTCAACAACACCGTTCATCTTTGGCCGATAGGGAGATGAATTATGATGATAAATCTTGAACTGCTCGCACAGAGCGGTGATCATAGTGTTGTTCAAATTTGTATCGTTGTCTGTGATGATCCTATCGGGGACACCATACCGGCATATGAGGTTCTGCTTGATGAAGCGGGCAACCACATTTTTTTGTAACTGATGCATAGGAAGCTGCCTCGACCCACTTGGTAAAATAGTCAATAGCCACTGGGATAAAACGGTGTCCATTGGATGCCGTAGGCTTAATCTCTCCAATCATGTCAATGCCCCACATCGCGAATGGCCAAGGAGCTGTCAGGACGTTGAGAGGAACAGGAGGGATATGTATCTTGTCGGTATAGACTTGGCATTTGTGACAGGTACGGGAATGTTGATGACAATCAGCCTCTATGGTAGACCAATAGTAGCCTGCCCTTAGAATCTTTTTAGCCATCGTATGTCTGCTCAAGTGGGTACCAAATATGCCACTATGTATATCGGTCATGATCAACTCTGCTTCAGCTTTATCCACACAACGAAGTAGAACACAATCATGGTTGCGCTTATAAAGGATGCCATTGCTTAGGAAGAACTTGGCAGCAAATCTCCTTAAGAACTTTTTATCGTTGACAGAAGCTCCTTCAGGGTATTCTCTAGTCTGGAGATACCTTTTGATTTCATGAAACCAGGGTTGTTCCACTACTTCTTCGGTATTAATCTCATGACAGTGTGCAGGTTCGTCCCTTCGCTCGATGGTAATTTGGGGAGCCTCGTTATACCAGTTGAGTTTAAACATGAAAGACGTTGTAGCCAGAGCATCTGCTAGCTGATTTTCTTCTCGCGGGAAATGCTCGAAGGTGATTTGCTCGAACTGAGGCAACAATGTTAGGACATGTTCTTTGTATGGGATAAGATTAGGATGCTTGGTGTCCCACTCTCCTTTGACTTGACTGATAACCAAAGCCGAGTCCCTAAATACGACCAAAGATTTGATCCCCAAGTCTATAGCAGCCTTGAGACCAAAGATGCAAGCTTCATATTCAGCCATGTTGTTGGTACAACTGAAACAAAGTCGGGCAGTGAAGGGTGTATGGAAACCTTCTGGAGATATGAGTACTGCACCGATACCATTGCCAAGTGCATTTGAAGCACCATCAAAGTACAGGGTCCATCGGGATCCCTGTTCAGGTCTGTCATACAGTCTGTTACCTTCGATGTTGTCCAATGTCATGATGTCCTCGTCAGGGAATTCGAATCTCATAGATTGGTAATCTTAGATGGCTTGATGAGCTAGATGGTCAGCTAGTACACTCCCCTTTATAGCTTTTTGGGTAGTATACTGGATATCATACTCAGTCAGAATCATTTTCCATCTAGCGATTCTTCCAGATAAAGCAAGCTTCTCAAATATATACTTGATCTGATCCATCTTGGAAATCAACAAAGTGGTATGAGTCAACATATACTGCCTTAGCCGGCGAGCAGCCCATACCAAAGCGCAACAAGTTTTCTCGAGCAGTGAGTAACGAGTCTCACAGTCGGTAAACTTTTTGCTAAGGTAATAAATGGCATGCTCTTTTCGGCCAGACTCGTCATGTTGGCCCAGTACGCACCCCATTGAGTTATCCAAAATAGTCAGATACATGATTTATGGCCTTCCTTTGACGGGTGGCATCAGAATAGGAGGTTCTAGCAAATACTCTTTGATCTTATCAAAAGCAACCTGACAATCATTGTTCCATTCAACCACCTGATCTTTCTTCAACATCTTGAAGATTGGCTCACAGGTAGATTTCAGGTGAGAAATGAACCTTGCGATATAGTTCAAGCGTCCCAAGAATCCTCTAACCTCCTTTTCAGTACGGGGGGCAAGAATTTCTTGCATAGCCTTCACTTTAGCTGGATCAACCTCAATGCCTTTGTTGCTGACCATAAATCCCAACGGTTTACCAGACCTAACCCCAAAAGTGCACTTGCTTGGGTTCAGTCTGAGCTTATACTCCTTCGACCTGGCAAACAGCTTTTGCAAATGTTTAAGGTGTTCTTCTTCTGTCTGGGATCGAGCTATCATGTCGTCTACGTAAACTTCGATCTCATGATGTATCATATCATGAAACAAAGCTACCATGGCGCGTTGATAGGCTGCCCCTGCGTTCTTCAGTCCGAACGACATCACTTTGTAGCAGAAGGTACCCCATTGCGTGACAAAGGTAGTTTTCTCCATGTCCTCGGGGGCCATTTTGATCTGGTTGTATCCCGAGAATCCATCCATGAAGGAAAAAACCTTGTGCTGAGCTGTGTTGTCAACCAAGATGTTGATATGTGGTAGTGGAAAATCATCTTTAGGGCTAGCCCTGTTTAAATCCCGATAGTCCACACACATTCTGACTTTTCCGTCCTTCTTAGGTATGGGCACAATGTTAGCAACCCATTATGGATAGGAAGTAACAGCTAGAAAGCCAGCATTGAATTGCTTCATTACCTCAGCTTTAATCTTCTCAGACATGTCATGCCTCATTCGGTGGACCTTTTGCTTGATCGGTGGACAATCTTCTCTTGTAGGGAGACGATGAACCACGATATTTGTATCTAATCCTGGCATGTCTTCATAAGACCAGGCGAAGATTTCAACATATTCGTTCAATAACTGCACTAAGCGCTCCTTGACACTTGGTTCCAGGTTGGCACCCACTTTTACCTCTTTCCTGTCTTCCTCTGTCCCCAAATTGATGGTTTCTAGCAACTCTTCATGAGGCAGAATAGCCCTCTCTTCTTGTTGTAGAAGTCTGGCTAGCTCTCCCGGCACTTCACAATCTTCATCAACTTCGTACTCATCATGATTGACCAAATCTTCACAGTTATCGAAGGCTAAAGCAGAATAGTCACCCATGGAATCTGGAGTGGATGGGTACCTGCATTTGTGAGTGTGGGTGTGTGTAAGGGATAGCCATCCTTAAACAAACAAAAAATGCAAAAGGAAAGAAAATGAACACAGCAGTTTATAGATGAAAAACGTTGAATGATTCATTAAAACATGGCATATGATTATGAAGAAAATCAAGCCCTTACAAATGGACCTACATGTCCCAGGCAAGGCATGAGGTGAAAAATAGTGTGCGAATTGTTTAGTTATTACAGACCATAAATGAGAAATTGTTCAAAGATAAAATTACTGGTTGATAAAGGTGATGGGAACAAAATCCTTTGCTTCCCAGTTGCTTAAACCCCCTTCGACAGTCAGAAAGATCCAATCTTCAAAGTGGCCCTCTTCATCTTCATCTTCTACAGCATTGATTCCATGGTGAGAAATCTTGACGGGTGGTCCCCCAGCCTTGGAGCGACGCATAGCCTTTTGTCCTGCAGCAGTGAATCCTAAGCCAAATTTGTCCATCTTATGGGGAAAGTCAGGAAACTGCCCCCATATTATGCTCTTCCCCTCCTTAATCACAACCTCTGTGTCCTTAAGAGATACCATCCTAGATACATGCTTGGGAACGACACGCATTTCAACCATTGTCTTCGCAACTGCTACCTCGGGAGAAACTTCCTCAAAATGTTGGAAAGGTGTTTCGATGAACTCGCCATCCAACTCCACATATCGAAAGGAATTGATATGACTTATCATGTACTCTTCCTCGCCGTGCACTGTTATAATCTTACCCTTAACAGGATATTTCAGCATTTGGTGCAAAGATGAAGTAACTGCCCCGGCACAATGGATCCACGGTCTTCCTAACAAACACGAGTATGACGGACGGATGTCCATCATGTAGAAGGTGGAGTTGAACACTTCTGTGCCTACCTTGATAGGAATACCAACCTCTCCATGAACCATTCTTTTGGAACCATCAAAAGCCCTAACAACGATGTTACTAGGTTTGAGGGTCAATCCCTCGCAATCCAAACGGTCTAAGGCTTTCTTTGGCAGCACATTTAGGGAAGAACCAGTATCAACCAAGACATGGGCGAGGGTAATTCCCCTGCATTCAACTTAGACGTGTAGCGCGTCATTGTGCTTCCTTCCTTTGGGAGTTAAGTCAGCGTTGGAAAAGCCCAGGCCATTGTCAGCAGTAAGACTGGCCACACAGTCCTGAAACTGGTCAGCCGAAGTCTCTTGGGGTACATGTGCCGCCTTCAAGAATTTGATTAGGGCCTTATCATGGGCCTCTGAACAGAGCAGAAGAGCCAACATTGAAATTTTAGAAGGGGTCTGCCCTAACTGTTCCACAACGTCGTAATCACTTTTTCTGATTATTTTCAAGATTTCATCCATTTCTTTCTGAGTGGTTTCGGGGATAACCACAACATGGGCCTTCATCCTGACAGGCACTTCCAGTGTCCCCTTACCCTTGTCGATAATATCAGCAGATGGTCTTACTTCAGGAGTAACCAATTCTTCAATCACTGGGCCTTGCACAGATGGTCCAACAGGTACAGAAGCTTTTAAGGGTCCGAAAACTGCTCGAGGGGGAGCAATCTCCGGAGAAAAGATTCGGCCATTGCGAGTTATCTTTCTTGTACCCGCGATGTTCCCTATATCAGGGTCTTCTTAAGAAATCTCTTGGACTGTTTCGATTTGTTTGATGCCGTGGTAGAAGATTTCTCCCCCATAGTTCCACGGTATCGTTTTGCTGGATTTGTACGGGACAGGTCCCGGCATGGTGATCTTTAAAGGTACACATTCAGAGTTGGGTGTAATCCTGACAGGCCTTTTGCAAGCCTTGGGAGGATTGTCGGAAATGGTTATGATTGCAATATCGTTGGTTGAAGTATCATAAGTATCAGGAGTAATAGGATTGAAAGTGTCAACAGGGGTTTTCTGGAAAAGTATCTATTGAGTATCCATCAGGCGTTGGACACCTGACTTCAACATTGGGCAATCTCCTTGTATGTTCAAACAAAAATAACAACCCTTCCTGCAGCCTGGGAAAATCCCGGCTCTCATCAACTTCTCTTTAATCACTAACAAAGGAGTCAACAGATCGGCAACATCAATAACATGAAGGTCCTCTAAAACAGCATGAACATTGTGGTCGTGCTTGGGCATCAGAGCAGATATAACATTGGGCTTCGCAGGAGCATCAAATTCAACCTCTTTGGCGTCAATCAAGTCCTGGATTTTGTTCTTGAGGGCCCAACAGTCGTTGGTGTCATGCCCTAAACTGTCTGAATGGTAGGCACATTTAGCATTTGGATGATAATGTGGAGATGTGGTATTTACATTCTTTGGTGCCTCTTTTAAATTTGTAAGGTTCAATTTCAAGAGATGTGGAAGGATCTGAGCGGGTGTCATGTTTACTGGAGTAAACTGTCGTGGTGGCCTTTGCTGATAAGTTCTGGGCTGATCATTCCTCGGTTGACTGTTTCTAGGCCGGTCTGATGCGGATTTCTAAATTAATACGGCCCCCACTATTGGTCGGCGTTCCTCTCTTTCCCGATTTTTCTGGGTGTAAACAGCAGAATTCTCCTTCTTTGTCGGGAAGGTCTTCTTTATAGTGGTGGAAGCGGAGGCATCTTTTTGAATCTTTCCACTTTTAATACCGGCCTCAACCCTTTCGCCGGTTAGAATTAGTTCAGTAAATCCCGCGGAAGAACTTCCGATTAGATGATTGAAGAAGGGGCCAGACAGGGTCCCCAGGAACATGTCAACTAACTCCCTATCTGACAGCGGTGGCTGCACCCTTCCAGCCAGATCACACAACTTCTGGGCGTACTCTTTAAACCCTTCATTGGAAACCATCCCCATACTTTGTAACTGAGTACGAGTGGGCGCCAAATCAGCATTGTATTGATACTGACGATAAAAAGCGGCAGCTAAGTCTTCCCAATTGTGAACCTCTGATATCTCGAGCTGATAGAACCAGTCCAACTGCGTGCCAGACAGACAGTCTTGGAAAAAGTGTACCCAAAGGTCTTTATCAGACGAGTGGGGTTGAATCTTCCTGACATACGACCTCAGGTGCATCTTAGGGTAAGACAGACCGTCGTACTTGGCAAATATTGGTACCTTGAACTTGGGAGGGATAACAATCCCAGCTACCAGCCCTAGTTCCTAAAAATCCAAACCGGGCAGTCTCTGCAACTCCATTGCTGCCAGTCTATCTTCAAGATTCTTATATTTGTCGTCCGCTGGAGGATATTGTTGTTCAGAATAGTCTTCGTCTTCTTCCTCTTCCTCCTCTTCAACCTCAAATTCAGAAGGTACAGCAGCCCCTTTCCCTTTGCCAGCCCCTTCGTCAGACGTTGAAGGGAACTCAAGAGTCCTTCTAGCATCACTCTCAAACCTTCTTCCAAAAGTGGCCACCCCCGATCTCTTTTTCTTTTTCTTCTCTTTATTCTTCTCCAACAGAACTTTAAGATCCTCTTGACCCTTTGCCAAGGTCATGAGGAGTTGCTGAAATTGTGAATTTTGTGCCTGCAGATCCTTTACCGTCTGCTCCAAATCCATTTGGCTGGCATAAACAGCAGAAAGATAAGGAAACCTGGTGTGAAGACCTGTTTATGCATATGATGAATGGTATGTTATTCATGTAATGCATTCAAGGATTCATAAATTCAAATTTGTTGCAAACAAAAAGGAACGCACGTCATATTAAGAAGAAATTGTTAGTACATAAGTGCCCCATGGGCAAAATATTACAAACTTCTTATTGTAAAAAGACATTGCGCATCCTCTTTGGTGCGATGTAAGTGTTGAGAGTTTCCTCCTCATGAAGTCGGCGGGTAAGCTCCAAAACCTTCTTCTCACTGGCATAGAAGCTGGCTTCAAAAGTATCTCGTTCTTCTTTGAGTTGGATCCAACTTTTTTGCATTTCTTCCCATGATGTTGGCATGTCAGGATGTAGGATGGTGTATGGAACCTCTCATTCCGTAACAGGCTCTTTGATCAAGGGGAGAATGTGAGGGTATGGCATCATGAGATTCTGGGAGCGGGTTCGTACCCACTTGAGGTAAGGCTCAAGGGGGATGGAATTCTTGTGCCCCAATGTCTTACTATCCACCTTGTTGGGCATCCTCCAAGCTCTGATGAACCTTTGTCGAAGTCCTTGCGCATTGTTGTCCAAGTCAAAAACTAAGTCAGGAATCAGCATGTCATGAGGGCCATCCCTCCGAGTATATCCAAATTGTCTCAAAGCTAGACAGGGGTTGTAGGTAATGCCTCCCCTAATGCCAAGTAGTGGGACATTAGGGAATTCCCCACAACGGTCAATGATGATGACATTTTCTTTGGACCGAGAACACCAATGTACATCAGAATGTGTGAGGGTTATCAATCGTTGTGACCACCTCAAGCCCTGCTAATTCTTCAAAACTGATTGTGGAAGGTGAGAAATAAACCACCTTGCTCGGAGAGGAGTACAGAACATGAGAACACCTCTTTTCCTCATTGTGCGTGTGTAAAATGAGTGTAGGATGTCCCCAAGCAATGTAGGTATAAGATTCCTGGATATGAAAATCTTGACAGCATTCACATCTATAAGTTGGTCAGGGTTTGGGAACAAGACCAACCCATAGATAAGGAGTGCCCCAATCTCTTCAAAGGCTTGTATATCAAGAGAATTCCAGCAGTCTTGTGCCTTCTCAAACATAAACTTTGCCATGAAACCCTTGACACCACTTCTGGTTTCCCAATGCCCTTTGATGTCAGATGGTTGCAAGTGTAATACTTGAGCAACATCTTCAGGCTTTGGTTCTTTTTCCGTACCATTGTAGGGTAGTTGATGAAGAATAGGAATTCTCAGGAGTTGAGAAAATTCCTCCAAAGTAGGCACCAATTGGTAATCAGGGAATGTGAAACAGTGGTGTAGGGGGTCTAAGAACTGGAAGAGAACTTTCACCATATCTTCTTCAATGTTGGAGTTGACCAAACTGAGAAGTCTACAATGTCTTTCACTGAAAGGAGAATTCTCTGGAATCCTAGAAGTAAGCTCCTTGAGTTGAGGATGGATTCTCACAAGGTTGACTTGAATTGTTTTCACGCGAAGAGATTCCATGACCTACAAAACAAGAACAAAGATGAAGATCCAAACCCTTGAAATGGTTAGTGGATACATATGATGCTTTATGATGTTCATGATGTATGCACAAGCACATGTACAAACAAGTCACACAAAACCCTAGTTTCAGGCTTGCATGAGGTTTCATAGGTAAGTACCCTCTTGAGTTTAGTTGGCTCAAAACCTGTCCTATAAATAGTAACCGAGTTCTAAGGAGCTCAATATCACTGGATTGTTTTCTACGTTCATTGTTTTGGTTTAGCCACTTAACTAGCGACCAAAATATTCCAAGAAAACAACCCTTAATGAGTGTAGTATCGAGTATCTACCAACTTCGGACTGCACCAAAGCCGGTCACCTCACTACCCCTATCAAAAGGCCAAGATGGTCAAGTAAGGTTCTAAGAGTTCATTAGTGCTTCATGACATCACACAGCGGCCCCGTATTCTCTTTAATTTGACTCAAAGGCTACCGGTACTAATATAGATATTGCTTCAACCGTGTCGGTATACCCCGCACAGTTTCCACAATGTATTGCTATTTACCTATGAATGTTTCCTAAATCCGGGTGGAGGATTTCAAGCCCAAACAAGAGAACCAAAATGTAAAGCAATCAAAGAAAACAATAATCATGCAAAAGGTGATCTAAGCCCTAAGGTTACTCCACTTTTAGAAATGTCCCCAACAGAGTCGCCAGTTCTGTGATACGGTGGGAGAACTGACTTGGGATTTTGCGTTTGTGTTCGCAAAATGTTTCGGTTTAGCAAGAGTCGCCACCGACTTTTTATTTTATCCTATGGAAAGGTCAAAAAGCATAGGAAAGACCTTTGAGATGTTTTCTTGGGTTCGGGGAGTAGATTATGAAAAGGGAAGGTGCTAGCACCCTTTTCATCCATGGTTTTCCATGGGCTCTTAGTTACTTGTTTAGATCACTTGCGTTTGCTTTTCAATTTGTTTGAAATGGTGCTTTGTGTGTGGTTTTTGAAAATGCTTTTGAAAAGAGTCTATCGTCGTGGCAACCTTTGTAATGATTCTTGTTTGAATGTATACAAAGGTGTATTGTCTTTGAAAAGATATTTCAATGTTTTGAAAGTTTGTTTTTGAGAAATGTTTTTGAATTGTGTTGTGAAGTGTGTTTTGAAAAGTAGCAAGGATGTTTTTTGCAAGCTTAATCAAGTAACTAAGAGCTATCTACCCTATTTTACTCAAAGATCTTTCTTATGTTTTTAACCCTTTTAACAGTGTTGTTTCACCATTGTATTTGGTGAACAACCTTGTGTTAGGATGTTAAACGGGACAGGCACGTGTCATCGTATAGACCATGATAGCAATATTGCCAAGTATCTTTAGCAATTTTTCGAGGGACTAGATCATTTTGTATAGGCAACCAAGATAGAGTCATCGAGGTACTATGATCTTTTGTTTTGTTTTTGTTTTTCCAATAGATACTCAACATGCATATCATGGCCATTTGTTTAGGCAACCAAGTGGAGATACCTTAAGGGTGTTTATGTGCAAGTGTGTTTTATTGCATGCAAGAGTTTATATTGAATTAGGATTTTCTATTTCATTGATTTTATCTTGCCATACATATCCTAATTACTAGCATTTACTTTTGAAAGCAATAGAATGCGGAAATGTAAAATCCTACGCTATTACAACATTTAGGGGATGGGGATACACATTTGTACATGGGGGTGGTTCAACGAGAAAATAGATAAGAAAAGAAAATAACAAAGGGAAGATAGAGAGAAAGAGAGAGAGGGCTAGCGCGCTGCTGAGAGGAAGTCAGAAGTTCTGACGCAGGCCTTTTGCCAGATTATCAACCTTTTGGTGAAAATGTATGAGTCAGAACTTCTGACTCTGGCACCTGCAAAACTGAAACCTGTTAGTGGGAAGGTCAGAAGTTCTGACCCCCATGCGCTGAAAGACAAAAGTTTGTTAGTGGGGAAGTCAGAAGTTCTGACCCTGCTGGAAATGCAATAATTCTCAGAAGTTCTGATATTATTGACAGCAAAACAGGCTTCAGATGTGCTAACGTCAAAGTCATAACTTGGCTTCTCCCTGTGCTAGCCAGAACATCTGCAGTTTTGTTATTTTTCCACAAAACAGAAAGCGTGCTTGGGACAACTTCAGCAAATGTCAAAGTGTTTCAGGAGACAGAACCAACAAGGTCACAGCCAGGTTCTACACTGATTCACTTCCTACTTAAACATTCTGAGGTATGAAAATCCTCAGAGCGCAAATAGCAGCAACATGATATTTACATTATGTTTATTGAGCATGCAAAGCTGATGATGCTTAGCAGCGTGATGAAAGTCAGCAGGTGCTTACTTGGCTGTTGAAAAAGTCTGTGAGTGGGAGCTAGCTTTTAGCTATGATGGTGTTCTGGACAGGTTCTTTTTTAGAATGGGTGGATGGAGAAGGTATGTGTATGTATGGTCAGAAACTGTAAGGGTGTTCTTTGGTCACAAAGAAAACTGGGTATTAATGAAGTTTGGAGGTAGGAAGTTCAAAGTTTGTGAAAAAATACCAGGGATTTTGGACAGAGATTCACAAGGTTTTTCTTTTACTAGAGTTCTCTGTTTCTTCTCTAGCAATTTTTTTTTGGATGTTTTTTCACGTCCCCTTTGTGATGGACAATGGTGTCCTATTTATAGGCAAGGCTTTGTGGATTTTTGAACGTTAAATGGCGCCCATACTATGCAGGAGAGGTTAACTTGTTTTTGAAGGAAGTTCTTGAAAAGTTGTGATGATGGACAGCTTTTCAGCCTAGGCTGGAACAGTAGGCAAGGATTGAGGAGAAGTGACCTCTATAGGCGAAAAGTGGTGCATAGACCCATGCCTAGACCTGCACAAAGGTGTTTACCAAGCCACACGTGGAGAGACCCCTTGGATGAATGTTCAGGAGTGGTTGTGAGCATTAATGAGCATTAAATGGTGATGAGATTTATTAACATCAAAAATCTTGTAATAGGAGATTTTGCATCATTACCTAAAACCTGAGCCAGCAGTTCTGCTTTACTAGAAACAACGTAAACCAAGCTCTGACCTTGGCCTCTTGCTACCTCAGCAAGCTCTGAGAGTTTTCCAATATGCTCCTTTGATCTGTCTTTACAGACTCTGAACTTAGTGATCCTGCTTCAGTACTTTACCCAATCTGCTGATCTCATTACCTTCTGATCCCAGTACGTTCTGAAGGAGTTCCAGGCTTTGTTGTTTTCTCTAGTAAACTCTGAGTGAACTTCTGCGTAGCTGCTGAAAAAAGCCATGTTCTGTTTAAAGATCACGTGCTGAAACATGTTTACAATCTCTGACTGAGTTGGTGTAACTGCTGAAAGAGCCATCTTCTGACTGAATGCTATGTACTGAGCCAAGTTTGCAGCTTCTGACCGTTTCTGCCTGGAGGTTGGTTCAGAAGTTCTGAAGTACCATTTTCTTCTTAAACACCCAGTTTTTTTAGAGAAAAAATCCAAATGTTTAGAATTTAATTTTTCCAAGGTAAAAGCTTTGCCTTTAGAACTTGTGTGATGAGAAATGTTGATGAATATAGGAGGGAAAATTTTGGGGTACAACATGATTCGACTGACCCAGACGAAAGTCTTGGAATCTCTTCTATCGGCATAGTGAGCAGAGGGATCTTGGGTTAACTTTAACTAGCATAGTAATCAGGAGAATCTTAGTAGCGATTCAACTGATCCATACGAAAGTCTTGGAATCCCTTCCACTGGCATAGTAAGAAGAGAGATCTTGGGTTAACTTTGACTGGCATAGTAATCAGGAGAATCTTAGTAGCGATTCAACTGACCCAGACAAAAGTCTTGGAATCCATTCCATCGGCATAGTAAGCAGAGAGATCTTAGTGTCGATCTGGATGATCTATAGAAAATCTTATGAGGACACCTTCTTGAAGAAAATGCTGAAATAGCCTTTGGTTAGGCGTAGCTTGTTGATTTGGTCCTTTTCCTGAAAGGTAAAGAGTTAGTCGTATGCAATGTCATGATGTATGAAATGCATTGTGATGATGTTCTCAAAATAAATGAGATTGTATTGTATGCAATATGCATGCACATGCCCTGATGTATGGATATGGGATGCTATTTAGGTATTTCTTAGTCGGGGGAAATAAATCTCAGACTGCTGCTGAAGAGTATTAGGAAGTTAAACCCTTCATTTCCACTGGGGATGGTGAATGGAGATGACTATACTGAGGATTTACTCCTTTCTGTTTGCGAATATTATGCCGAGGAGAGACTCTGCTTGAGAATAACTCTGTAGGGGAATAACTCTGTTTGCGAGAGGAGATGCTTTGCTGGGAGATTTTGCCAATTTGGGGCAATAAATTCCGCCGAGGGATGAACTTCCATAGCTAGAGAAATAAACTTTGTTGGGGATTGAGCTTCTGTATTCAGAGAAATAAACTCTAGTCGGGAGAAAACTTTATGAACTACTTGCGATTATAAAATTCGGCTGGGGAATATACACGTCGACTCTCTGAAGGAACTTTACTGGGGAAAGTATATCCTGTTTGGGGAAGCCGATGTCAAAGCTTTTGGTTGTCTCCACTCTGTGGGGAGATTGTAGATGTCATAGGGACACATGTAATGGTGACTTCCTTTCAAGGCTATCTCAGCCCCTGTACCTGTTGGAAGGAGTAACTATCGGGATTGACATGGTTTTCTAGTCTTTTCCCTTGTTCCTTAAGTTATAAGCAGATGTCTTTCTGTTTATTATGAAAACATTTGTGAATAGCAATCATATTCAAATGCATATGTCAAGAATAAATCATTGGACGTTTTTGCAAAACAAAAAAAAAAGGAAAATGAACAATTTTTGTGTAGAAATGACTTGTATTGATCTTGAAGTTGGCCTATAACAGCTGTTTTTGTACAAAGAGGCTGACGCTCTAGTAAGAGAATGCCGCCGTGAAAATGAAGGCTATATAATATTGTGTACAAAGAGAAAGAAACAACTATATGTAATAATCCCCATTGAGTTTCAATTCTGCTATTGCCACTATGTTTTCGAGCATCTCATCACTTTTCTACCTGTCCGAAGCTGACTGGATTGATCGGTGCCGTTTTGAGCTTGATAGTTGATGTTGGAGTCTGGTCGCAAGGTGATCCATTGGGACATAGTGATACGCTTTAAATCCCTAACTTTTTCCTGGACCGCCCTTTCGGGTTTTCAGTCCACCGGGATACCCTTTTTTGCCCAAGCCGCATTTTCAGGTTTTTGACTTGCCGGGTGTACAGATGCTTTTGTTTTCATCCATAATTTTTGCCCGAATCCTTTTGGTTCGCGGGAAGCCCTTATTTTTTCCTAGGCCAGTTAACCTAGCGGGTCTTATTTATGCATAATATCTTTTCACTATATCCGCATTAACAGGGTGAGGAAGGTCGTCACCATCCATGGTGGTCAGAATCATGGCTCCTCCTGAAAATATGCTTTTGATCACAAATGGCCCTTCATATGTGAGAGTCCATTTGCCCCTGGGATCACCTTGCAGCAGTATGATGCGCTTGATCACTAGATCCCCGACTTGATACACTTGGCGTCTGACCTTTTTGTTGAAAGCCTTGATCATCCGTTTTTGATACATTTGACCATGACAGACAACAATAAGTCTCTTTTCATCAATCAGATTTAGTTGATCAAGTCGAGTCTGGATCCAATCATCTTCATTCAGACCTGCATCCTTAATGATTCTCAGAGAAGGGATCTGGACCTCAATAGGCAGGACAACCTCCATACCATATACCAGAGAGGAGGGTGTTTCCCCTGTCAATGTTCATGCGGAGGTGCGATAACCGTGAAGAGAAAATGGTAACATCTCGTGCCAGTCTTTGTATGTCACCGTCATCTTCTATATGATTTTCTTAATGTTCTTGTTAGCAGCTTCCACAACGCCATTCATCTTTGGCCGATAAGGGGAAGAATTATGGTGCTGGATCTTGAACTGTTTACAGAGTTCAATGATCATTGTATTGTTGAGATTCGTACCATTTTCAGTGATGATTCTCTCTGGCACACCGTACCGACAGATCAGGTTATGCTTGATAAACCGCGCCACAACGTTCTTGGTAACAGTAGCAAAAGAGGCAGCTTCCACCCACTTCGTGAAGTAATCAATGGCCACCAAGATGAAGCGATGCCCATTGGAAGTGGTAGGTCTAATCTCTCTAATCATGTCAATGCCCCACATTGCAAAGGGCCAAAGATCCGTCAAGACATTCAAAGGAACCGGAGGTACATGCACCTTATCAGCATAGATCTGGCATTTGTGACAAGTTCGGGAATACTGCTAGCAGTCTGCTTCCATAGTAGACCAATAGTATCTTGCCCGTAGGATCTTTTTAGCCATGGTATGTCCACTCGAATCGGTTCTGAAGGTACCTTCGTGTAGATCCGTCATATTTCTCTCCGCTTTACTCTTGTCTACGCACCAAAGTAAAGTAGAGTCATGGTTGCGCTTGTAGAGGATTCCATTACTGAGGAAGAACTTTACGGCGAACCTTCTCAGAAACTTCTTATCATTGACAGATGCCCCCTCGGGATACTCTCGAGCCTCGAGATATCTCTTTACTTCATAGAACCAAGGTCTGTATGCTACTCCTTCAGTGTTGATCTCGTAGCAATATGCTGGTCCATCCAACCTTTTAATAGTGATCCAAGGAGCCTCGTTGTCCCACCTGACCTTGAGAATATAAGACATGGTGGCTAGCGCGTCCGCTAACTGATTCTCTTCTCGTGGAAAATGTTCAAAGGTTATCTCTTCAAAGTGTGGAAGCAATATCAGCACGTGCTCTTTGTATGGGATGAGATTCGGGTGCTTCGTATCCCACTCTCCTTTGATCTGACTTATCACCAAGGCTGAATCCCTGAAAATTCTCAAGAACTTGATCCTCAGGTCAATAGCAGCTTTAAGACCCATGATGCATGCTTCATACTCCACCATGTTGTTGGTACAGTTGAAGCATAGTCTGACAGTGAAAGGAGTATGACAGCCTTTAAGAGATATAATTACGACACCAATGCCATTACAGAGTGTGTTCGAGGCTTCGTCAAAAACCATAGTCCATCGGGATCCTTGTTCAGGTCCTTCATCCGGTCCAGGTTGTTCATAGGCAGTCACTAGCATAATATTCTCGTTCGGGAACTCAAAATTCATGGACTAATAGTCATCCATGACCTTATGAGCCAAATGATCAACTAATACACTTCCCTTGATTTATTTCTAGGTCGTGTATTGGATATCGTATTCGGTTAAGATCATCTGCCATCTCACTATTCTTCCAGAGAGAGCGGGCTTCTCGAAGATGTACTTGATCGGATCCATCTTAGATATTAGCAAGGTAGTGTGGGTCAACATATACAGTCTAAGTCGGTGAGCAGCCCATGCCAAAGTGCAACAATTTTTCTCGAGCAGTGAGTATCTTGCCTCGCAGTCGGTAAACTTTTTTCTAAGGTAGTATATTGCATGCTCTTTTCGACCGGACTCGTCATGCTGCCCCAACACACACCCCATTGAGTTATCTAACACTGTTAAGTACATTATCAAAGGTCTTCCTTCAATCGGAGGCATCAGAATTGGTGGTTCTTAAAGGTATTCCTTGATTCTTTCGAAGGCAGTCTGGCATTTATCGTTCCATTTTACCACTTGATCTATCTTCAGGAGCTTGAAGATTGGCTCACAAGTAGCAATTAAATGGGAAATGAACCTGGCAATGTAATTTAGGCGTCCCAAAAAGCCTCTGACCTCCTTCTCAGTGCGAGGGGCCGAAATATCTTGTATAGCCTTTACTTTTGCAGGGTCTACCTGAATGCCCTTGTCACTGACAATGAAACCTAGTAGTTTGCCAGACCTTACCCTGAAGGTGCACTTGTTCGGATTCAACCTCAACTTGTATGTCTTCAACCTATCAAACAGCTTTTGTAGATGATTAATGTGCTCTTCTGCAGTTTGAGACCTAGATATTATGTCATCCACGTATACCTCTATCTCATGGTGAATCATGTCATGAAATAAGGTGACCATGGCTCGCTGATAGGTTGCCCCGACATTCTTTAATCCAAACAGTATCACTTTGTAGCAGAAAGTGCCCCATTGCATGACGAAGGTTGTCTTCTCCATATCTTCGGGTGCCATCTTGATCTGATTGTAACTAGAGAAACCATCCATGAAGGAAAAGATCTTGTGCTGCACGGTGTTATCAACCAAAACGTCGATGTGGGGGAGCGGAAAGTCATCTTTGGGGATTGCCCAGTTAAAATCTCTGTAGTCCATACATATCCGTACCTTACCGTCTTTTTTAGGCACCGGAACCAAGTTGGCCACCCATTGGGGATAAGAGGTGACGTCTAAGAAACTAGCGTTAAACTGCTTCATAACCTCTGCTTTGATCTTCTCTGACATTTCAGGGTGCATGCGATGGACCTTCTGCTTTACCGGAGGGCAATATTCTTTAGTTGGCAGACGGTGAACCACAATATCCATATCCATTCCCGGCATTTCTTCATATGACCAGGCGAAGACCTCGACATAATCATGCAACATTTATATCAACCGTTGTTTGATATTAAGCTCTAGATTTGCGCCGATCTTGACTTCTTTTCTGTCTACCTCTGTGCCCAAGTTTATCATCTCAACTGGCTCTTCATGAGGCTGTATAGCCCTCTCTTCCTGCTGTAATAGTCTAGCAAGTTCTCCAGGTACCTAACAATATTCCTCACCTTCATCCTCGGCTTGGTTGATCAGATTTTCGAAGTTATAACTGGCAATAACAGAACTGTTATCAATGGGATTTAGAGTGGATATAGATCTGCAGTTTGATATGTGAGTGTGTGTAATAGCATAGCTGTATAGACAAAGTAAAAGTAGAAAAGAAAAACAGAGAGCATAAAATTTGTATGCATAACATCCAATGCTTTATTAATTCCATATGAAAGTGAAACATGATAACCCTCACAAATAAACCAATGTGCCCCGGGTAAGACACATGGCCATAAAGTTATATTGTTTATTACATATCCAAAAAACAAGAAAGCCAATTACTTCTTAACAAAAGTAATAGGTACAAAATCCTTTTCCATCCAGTTACTAGGTCCACCGTTGGTAGTAGGTGTGATACGGTGGCCAGAACTGACTGTTTTTGGAATGCTGGTTCGTGTTTTGCGTTTGTGTTTGCAAAATGTCGCGGTAAGCAAGAGTCGCCACCGTCTTTTATTTTATCCAACAAGGAAAGGAAAAAAGCACATAAAAATTCCTTTTTTGAGATATTTCTGAGTACGGGGGGTAGATTATAGAAAGGGAAGGTATTAGCACCCTTTCTATCCGTAGTTATCTACAGGCTCTTAGGTACTTGCTCATTGTTTTCAAAATTGTTTTCTTTGTGTTTGTGAGTTTGAAAAGTTTTTGTTTTGACTTTGATTTAACTCTTGCTTTTGTCCTCAAGAGTGTAATGAAGTGTTTTTGAAAACTTGTTTGTAAAAGTGTAAGTGTGAAAAAGTTTTGTTTTGAATGAGCAAGTATCTAAGAACTAATCTACCTACTCGAAAAAAAGAATCGTTCTATGCTAATTTCCTTTAGACAATGCTATCCCACTATTAGTGTGTAGGTAGCATCGTCGTTGGAGTTTGAGGGTCAATTCGAAAGAGGGACATACAGACACTAAGGCAATGTTAGGATGCCTTAGTGGTAACCCTAATGTCTTAGATCATTTATCCGAGGTAACGATATCCGAGGCAACTTATGATCTTTTAGACAAGAGGGCAACCTCTAAAACGACCTATACTCAATGACCGTTTATGAAGGCAACCAAGTGGGGTGTACCCTAGGAGTGTGCATGTGCGAGTGTGTTAATTTCGGTTATTTATCTTTGCACATGTTTAGGGTGATCTAACTGTTTTAAATTTAGACATTCATTCTTGTCATGCAAACCCTATTATCAAACATCTAACAGTTGAATATTTGTAGAAATTAAAGGTGCGGAAATTAAACTACGCTATTACAAGGCGTCGGGTATGTACATCGCCAAAGACAACCCTTTGAAAATAAAAGCGGTAAAGGGAAATGTCCTAATTAAATTATTACAAGCCGGGAGCAGATACAATAATTTGGACAAAGAAAAGTAAAGTGCGCAAGAAAATTGAATCGAATGCGAAACTAGGGTTTTGACCCTCTTAATTAAAAGAAAATGTTTTTGTTGTTTTTATTTTTTAAGAAAAGAAATTAATTCCTAAAATTAAATGCTAAATTAATTAAATTAATAAATGGAAAATAATTTAAATGACATATTTTTTGGAGTTTTGTTAATTTAAGAAAGAAAATAAAATAATTAAATTAGTGTTAAAAACCTATTGATTTCTAATTAATTTTAAATATTTGAAAAATAAATGAAAATTATCTAAAATTAACCTAATTAAATTAATTAATATTTAGTAATGAAAAATAAAATTCTAAAATTTAATTGGACGTAAAATATTTTTGTGATTTTTTTGCTAAAAAGAAAATTGATTATTGGTTAGCAATTAATTAAAAATAATTAAATGAAATATAAACAAAATATATATAAACAAAAGGTTGAGAATGGGCCTGAAATTAGGGGTGTAGAAAGCAGGAATTATGGCCCATTTGATGAAGATGCACTTGACTTTTGCAATCCAGTGCGCACGCATTGACTTGGCTTGTGGTGCACCCTTAATGATGGCCACCAGATCTGGCCATCTGGCACGTTGATGCTGAAGGAGTATGATGGACGTCCTGGCTTGCATGCATACTGAATTTCCTGAAATAACAATGCAAAATAACAAATGCTGGAGGCAGGGATCAAACCCCTGACCTCCAGCCTCTAATGCCTTAAGACCTGCGTGGCAACCACTGAGCTATGTTGTTCTTATTGTTAACATAATATAAAATAATAATAATATAACAAAACAAATGCTAGTGGACAAGAATAAAAAAACGCACCAATGTTTGAACAAGCCAGTAAGGGGATGACACTTCATCGTCTCCTTCCTCTGCATCGTGGCTAAAAACCCAATGACCTATACCCACGGACACTGTCCGTCACTATAACCCTGTCCACTCTCAAAATCTCCCACAAGCCATGGAAATGATATCTAAGGCCATGGTTGAGTTTGTCTCACTCTCCTGATCACAACCATACCCATCTGGTTCTTGCTTTGAGCCTGATTTCTAACCCTGATTTTGATCTGCACGTAACCCTTATGTAACAAAGAATGAATCCAAGTCCATAATTGATCCAAATCTCCCTCCTTTAATCCTTTTTGATTTGATTTGATTTGCTTCTTTGAAGTTTTCCAAAATTGGTCCAAATCCAATCTCTTTGTACACATATGGCTTGATGCGAATTTGATGATGGCTAGCTGTGATTTAAGACCTGAAATCATCACAAAATCTCTTGTTATCAATGTTTTAGATTTTTATTTGATTTATTTTGATTTAAATCAAATTAATTCAAATAAAAATCAAAATAATTAATAAAAATATGATATGGACAAGTGGCAAAGGCTATAGCACGTGGGATATGATGCCAACTTAAAACAAGTGAAAAAGATTGGGCCTATTTGGCAAAATTTGAAGTTTTGGACATAGTTGACTTTTGGCAATTTTGCAAAAAAGGTCAACTTTAACAATTCATAACTTCCTCAATTTTAACTCTTTGGAGGTTTTCTTGGACTTTCTAGAAAGCTTGAGATGTCCTCTAAGCAACCCTTTTAGTCTCATCTCATTTTGATATACCATGCTCATGTATGAAGCTTTTAAAAAAATGTGTTTTTGTTGACTTTTCAAAATGACCTATAATGTCCAATTTCATAACTTCTTGTGAGTACTTATTTTGGTCTTGGGAGATGAAGATAGATTGTAGGGAATTGCATACTATTCAAAATGATCTTTAGATGGGTCATTTATCATAAAGTATAAGAAAGTTATGCTTGGTCAAAGTTGAGTTGACATTTCCTACAAAACCCTAATTTAGCAACTTTTGAGTCTTGATGAATTGTGAGCAATCCTTGATGAATCATGATCAACTCTTGATCAAATGATGAAATATACTTCAAAATGAGAATTTTGAAAAAAAATATTTAAGTTTGACTATATGTGGGTCACAGTTGACTTTTGCCCTAGCACAGTCGATTTTTGGACCTTTGAGCAATTGACTGAGCAAACTTCCTCTGCAAGGCTTGAAACTTGACATGGATGATCTTGAGAAAATATTAGTAAGTTAGTGAGCACTTGGGATCATTTGGAATCAGGTATCTTGATTCAACATGAAACCCTAATTTGGGGTAGACTGCCTTAGGAAAGAGCTTGTCTGACCAACTTTTGGACTACCTTGAGCAACTTGGAGATCTTTCTTGCAATGTTTGAGAAATATGGGAGGGAAAATTTTAGGGTAAAACAACTTCCCCTGTTCAATCTTCTTAAACCTGAGGATGTAGATTGGCTTTCGTACCTTTCGTAATCCGAAGGTGGAAGATGATTGAACACTAGAGTGCCCAGAAATTTGCACTCGCATGAAGTGGTAATTGTCTTGTGATGTCGAGAATGGGCTTACAGATGCCATTTGGAGATTGCTGACGGGAGATGGGCTTAAAGATGCCATCCGAAGGAGTGTCGATCGCATAAGAGATTCCTTAGCGAGAGCTTGTATACCTGTTGTTGGGGAAGATTCCGCTGGGGAATGCTGATCTCTGTTGAGAGAAGTAGAATTTTAGGAGCTTTGTCGTCCGTTATTCTGCTGGTGAGTCGTCTCTGTTTGATATTTAGGAACTTGCCCATAATTCAACTGAGGAACATTTCCTTCGAGATTTAGGAACTTGCCTGTAATTCAACTGAGGTAACATCTCGCTGAGATTTAGGAACTCGTCCGTAATTCGACTACTTTGCTGAGATTTAGGAACTCGTCCGTAATTCAACTACTTTGCTGAGATTTAGGAACTCGTCCGTAATTCAACTACTTTGCTGAGATTTAGGAACTCGTCCGTAATTCAACTACTTTACTGATATTTAGGAATTCGTCCGTAATTCAATTGAGGTGTCGAGATTTAGGAACTCGTCCGTAATTCAACTGAGGTGTCGAGATTTAGGAACTCGTCCATAATTCAACTGAGGTGTCGAGATTTAGGAACTCGTCCATAATTCAACTGAGGTGTCGAGATTTAGGAACTCGTCCATAATTCAACTGAGGTGTCGAGATTTAGGAACTCGTCCGTAATTCAACTGAGGTGTCGAGATTTAGGAACTTGTCCGTAATTCAACTGAGATGTCGAGATTTAGGGACTCGCCCGTAATTCAACTGAGGTGTCGAGATTTAGGAACTTGTCCGTAATTTAACTGAGGTGTCGAGATCTAGGAACTCGTCCGTAATTCAACTAAGGTGTCGAGATTTAGGAGCTCGTTCGTAATTCAACTGAGGTGTCGAGATTTAGGAGCTCGTCCGTAATTCAACTGAGGTGTCGAGATTTAGGAACTCGTCCGTAATTCAACTAAGGTGTCGAGACTTAGGAGCTCGTCCGTAATTCAACAACTTTGTTGAGATTTAGGAACTCGTCCGTAATTCAACTGAGGAAATATCTTTGTCGAGATTTAGGAGCTTGCCCGTAATTCGACTGGGGTAGAAGCTTCATAGCTTGAACTTTGTGAGAATTTAACTGTATCCTTTCTGAAAGATAAAGGTTAGTTGTATGTAATGCATTATATGTATCAAGCAATGATGTTCTCAAAATAAATGAGATTGTGTCGTATGATGCGTATGCATGTCATGATGTATGAAAATGTGATATTTTTAGCTGGGGAAAATAAATCCATGATTGCTACTGGAGAAAAGAATTGAATTCTTCATTTCCGCTGGAGATAGTGGATGGAGATGTTTGTGAGAATAAACCTGCAGGAGAGGATAACTCCGCTGGGGAATAAACTAATGAGGAGATTACTCTGTGGGGAAGAGATGCTCTGTAGAGGATTCCGCTGATAAATTCAGCTGGGGATGAATTACCGTTGTGGTGATACTGAATCCTGTTGGGGATTTGAGTTTCTGTTTGTGCAAGGAATGAACTCCGCTGGGGATGATCTTTCAGCTGCGACTTTACTGGGGATAACCTTTTAGGCTCTACTGGGGATAATCTTCCAGAGTCTACTGGGGATGATCCTCTAAACTCCACTGGGGAAAATTTTCCAGACTCCACTGGGGATATATTTTTTTATACTCCGCTGGGGATATTAAGACTTTTTAGTGCTGATGGTAGATAAACTTTGCTTGGGGAGAATATTGCCGACTCATTTGCGGTTGCGAGCCTCAACTGGGCAGAGTTAACATTACTGTCTTTTTCTTACTCTACGGGGAGTGAATGTACCTCAATCATACTCTTTAGCTAAATTTATCCTTGTACCTGGTGGACAAAGCAACTATAAAGCTTGGACAATTCTTATTACCCCCGTTCCTGATATTACGAGTAATCGTCTTTTGTTTCGCATGTAAATATTCATGAGCATCAATTAATGTCAAATGCATATATCAAAAATGAACATTGGATGTTCTTTGCAAAACAAAATAGAAAAAGGAAAAACAATTTGAAATTTCTCTGAAAATGAATTGTATTGACTTTGAAGTTTGTCCTGTAAATAGGCGTTTTTGTACAAGAGGCTGACATCCTAGTAAGAGAACGCCGCCGAACAATAGAGTTTATACAATTTGTGAAAAAAACAAAACAGCTATGTGGATAATCCCACTGGGTTCCAACTCTGGTATTGCCCCTATGTCCTCGAGCATCTCATCACTTTGCTACTTGGTTGAAGGTAGATCAGATTGATTAGTGCCGTCCGAGCTTGATAGTCGATACCGAAGTCTGGTTGCAAGGTGATCCAATGAGACATAGTGTTACGCTTTGATCCCTAATTTTTGCCTGGACTGCTCTTTCGGGTTTTCAGTCCACCGGGATACCCTTTTTTGTCCAAGCCGCCTTTTCAGGTTTTCGACTTGTCGGGTGTACAGTTTTTTCATTTTCATCCCTTATTTTTGCCTGAACCCTTTTGGTTCGCCGGGAAGCCCTTATTTTTTCCTAGGCCAGTCGACCTAGCGGGTCCTTGATTACGCGTAGTATTTTTTCACTATGTCTGCATTGACGGGGTGAGGAAGGTCGTCACCATCCATGGTGGTTAGAATCATAGCTCCTCCTGAGAAAATGTTCTTAACCACAAATGGCCCTTCGTAAGTAGGGGTCCATTTTCCCCTGGGATCACATTGAGGTAGGATGATGCGCTTGATCACCAGATCCCCAACTTCATACTCTTGTCGTCTAACTTTCTTGTTAAATGCCTTGATCATCCGTTTTTGATACGTCTGACCATGACAAATAGCAGTAAGTCTCTTTTTATTGATTAAGTTTAGCTGATCAAGTCGGGTTTGAATCCAGTCATCTTCGCTCAAACCTGCATCCTTCATAATCCGAAGAGAGGGTATTTAAACTTCAATGGGTAATACGGCCTCCATACAATATACCAAGGAATATGGGGTTGCCCCTGTTGACGTCCGCGCTGAGGTGCGGTATCCATGAAGAGCGAATGGTAACATCTCGTGCCAGTCTTTGTATGTCACCATCATCTTCTGCACAATCTTCTTAATGTTCTTATTAGCCGCTTCAACAACCCCATTCATCTTCGGCCGGTAAGGAGAAGAGTTGTGATGTTGTATCTTGTACTGCTTGCAGAGCTCGGTGATCATCTTATTGTTGAGATTTGTACCATTGTCTGTAATGATCCTTTCTGGTACACCGTATCGACAAATCAGATTGTGCCGAATGAGCTGTGCCACAACATTCTTGGTTACAGTAGCAAAGGAAGCTGCTTCAACCCACTTCGTAAAGTAATCAATTGCTACCAGGATGAAACGATGCCCGTTGGATGTCGTAGGTCTGATCTCACCAATCATATCGATGCCCCACATTGTAAAAAGCCACTGAGCTGTCAAGACATTCAGAGGTACTAGAGGTATGTGCACCTTATCAGCATAGACTTAACACTTATAACAGGTCCGAGAATATTGATAACAGTCGGCTTCCATTATGGACCAATAATATCCTGCCCGTAGGATTTTCTTTTCCATGGTATGTCCACTGGAATGGGTTCCGAAAGTACCTTCATGTAACTCCGCCATAATCCTTTCTGCCTCATTCTTATCCACACATCGCAGTAAAGTTGAATCATGATTACGCTTGTAAAGAATGTCATTCCTGATGAAGAATCTCGTTGCGAACCTCCTCAGGAACTTCTTATCATTAACAGATGCACCCTCGGGGTATTCCTGAGCCTCGAGATACCTATTTACCTCGTGAAACCAGGGTTTATCTGCTACCTCTTGAGTCTCAATGTCACAGCAATGTGCAGGTTCGTCCAACCTTTAAATGATAATTCAGGGAGCTTCGTTGTCCCAATTGACTTTGAACATAGAAGACATCATAGCTAGCGAGTCTGCTAACTGATTCTCCTCTCTTGGGAAGTGTTCAAAGGTTATCTCCTCGAAGTGTGGAAGCAACGTCAATACATATTCCTTGTAAGGAATAAGATTTGGGTGTTTCGTATCCCACTCGCCTTTGATCTGACTGATCACGAGAGCGGAATCTCCGAAAACACTCATAAACTTAATCTTTAGGTCAATTGCTGCTCGAAGACCCATGATGCATGCTTCATACTCCTCCATATTGTTCGTGCAGTTGAAACATAGTCGGGTGGTGAATGGAGTATGAGAGCCTTCAGGAGATATGATCACGGTGCCAATGCCATTACCTAAAGCACTTGAAGCTCCATCAAAGTACATAGACCATCGGGATCCCTCCTTAGGTCCTTCATCCGGTCCAGGTTCTTCACAGTCGATTACTATCATGATATTCTCATCCGGGAACTCGAAGTTCATAGACTGGTAATTGTCCACTGGCTGATGTGCCAAATGATCTGCCAACACACTACCCTTGATTGCCTTTTAGGTCGTATACTGGATGTCATACTCAGTCAAGATCATATGCCATCTTGCTATTCTTCCGGACAAGGCGGGCTTCTCGAAGATATACTTGATTGGATCCATCTTTGATATCAATAGAGTAGTGTGAGTCAGCATATACTGTCTCAGCCGGCGAGCAACCCATGCCAAAGCGCAACAAGTTTTCTCGAGCAACGAGTATCGGGTCTCGCAGTCGGTAAACTTTTTGCTAAGGTAATAAATAGCATGCTCTTTTCGGCCAGACTCGTCATGCTGCCCCAACACGCACCCCATTGAATTGTTGAGTACTGTCAAGTATAAGATCAAAGGTCTGCCTTCAACTGGAGGCATCATAATGATTGGCTCTTGGAGATATTCTTTTATCCTTTCGAAAGCGGACTGACATTCATCATTCCATCTTACCACTTGATCTCTCTTCAGCAACTTGAATATTGGCTCACAAGTAGCAGTCAGATTGAAATGAATCGGGCAATGTAATTCAGACGTCCCAGAAAGCCTCTGACTTCTTTTTCTGTTCGGGGATCTGGCATTTCCTGTATAGCCTTCACCTTTGCAGGATCCACCTGAATACCTTTATCACTAACGACGAAACCCAACAGCTTACCAGATCTCATCCCGAAGGTGCACTTGTTCGGGTTTAACTTCAGCTTGTACAACTTCAACCTGTCAAATAGCTTCTGAAGGTGGTCAAGATGTTCTTCTTCAGTATGGGATCTTGCAATCATGTCATTGACGTATACCTCAATCTCATGATGGATCATGTCATGGAACAAAGCGACCATGGCGCGCTGATACGTTGCCCCAGCATTCTTCAATCCGAAAGGCATGACTTTGTAGCAAAAGGTACCCCACTGCGTGACAAAGGTTGTCTTTTCCATGCCTTCGGGAGCCATCTTAATCTGATTATAACCAGAGAAACCATCCATAAAGGAGAATACCTTATGCTGTGCAGTGTTTTAAACCAGAATATCGATATGAGGCAGAGGGAAATCATCCTTGGGGATTGCCCTGTTCAGATCCCTATAGTCAACACACATTCGAACCTTACCATCCTTCATCGGCACTGGAACCACGTTGGCCACCCACTGCGGGTAAGAAGTAACTGCTAGAAAACCGGCATCAAACTGTTTCATAACCTCAGCCTTGATTTTCTCAGACATATCCGGGCGCATTCGGCGAACTTTGTTTCACTGGAGGACATCTTCCTTGGTAGGAAGGCGGTGAACCACAATATCGGTATCCAACCCAGGCATATCTTCATAAGACCAGGCAAAGATCTCAACATAGTCACGCAGCATCTGTAACAACCGTTGCTTAACACTAGATTCCAGATTTGCACCGATTTTGACTTCTTTCTTGTCTACCTCTGTACCCAGATTCACTGATTCCACTGGCTCTTCATGCGGCTGTATGGCCCTCTCTTCCTGAAGTAACAGTCTAGCAAGTTCACCAGGCACTTCACAATCATCCTCACCTTCGTCTTCAACTTGGTTGATTGGACTTTCGAAGTCATAACTGGCAGTAGCAGAATCATTATCAGTGGGATCCAGAGTGGATGTAGACCTGTATATGTGAGTGTGTGTAAGACAAATAGTTGTTTTGCAAGATAGAAAATAAAAACAAGGAGCAAAAAATTTGAAATGCAAGAAACGTCCAATGCTTTTATTAATGATATATGGTAATGACACATATAAAGCCCTCGCAAACAAAGCCACGGTGCCTCGGGTAAGACACCGGGCCGTAAAGTTTAAAAATTGTCTGTTACAAACTCAAAACAAAAAGTCTGATTACTGTGTAATAAAAGTAATTGGCACGCAGTCCTTTGCCGTCCAATTTCTTAATCCACCGTTGGCAGTCGGGTAAATCCAGTTGTCAATATCAAACTCTTCATCATCGTCTTCAATCACATTCACTCCCGAATTAGTGATAAAAAGGGGAGGTCTTCCAGTCCGCGCACATCAAACAGCCCTTTGAGCTTCTGCAGTAAAACCCAAACCAAACTTGTCAGTTTTGTGTGCAAAGTCAGGGAGTTGGCCCCAATTTGGACACCCACCTTTTTCAACAACAGCCCGAGCATCCTTGAGGGAAGCCATCTTCATTGGAGGATCTTCAGCAACAGTTTCCGTCGACGCCAGTGTCTGGGGGACTTCTTCAAAGTTTTGGCATGGGGTTTCAATGAACTCCCCGTCCATTTCCATATACCGGAAAGAGTTGAGGTGGCTCACCATGTATTCCTCTTCCCCTCGTACTGTAACAATTTTCCCCTTCACTGGGTATTTCAGCATCTGGTGGAGCATAGAAGTTATTGCCCCAGCTTTATGGATCAACGGACGACCCAACAAACATGAGTAAGATGGCCGAATGTCCATCACATAGAATGTAGATGCGAAAGTCTGGGAACCAACCTTGACAGGAATATCCACTTCTCCATGTACCATCCTCTTGGACCCGTCAAAGGCCCTAACCACAATATTGCTTGGCTTCAATACCAACCCTTCACAGTCCAACCAGTCAAATGCTTTCTTGGGTAAAACATTCAACGAGGACCCAGTATCTACCAGTACGTGAGCCAGAGTAGTGCCCTGCACTCGATTGAAACATGTAGAGCGTCATTGTGATTCTTTCCCTTGGCAGTCAAGTCTGTGTTGGAGAAACCCAACCCGTTATCAGCAGTCAAGCTAGCCACGCAGTCTTTGAACTGATCAGCAGATGTTTCCTGGGGCACGTGCACAGTTTTCAGGAAAGCAATTAGAGCCTTAGCATGGGCCTCTGAGCACATCAATAATGACAACATAGAGATCTTCGACGGGGTTTCCCCCAGCTGTTCGACTACGTTGTAGTCGCTTTTCTTGATGATCTTTAAAATTTCCTCTATCTCCTGTCTAGAGGCTTCAACAGTAATCTTCTTCGGTGCCTCCGTCTGGGAAGGCTCACCGGTGATCCCTTTGCCCCGAGCGTCAGATGACTCGGCGACAGGGGTAATGATTGGAACATGAACAGGGACAGTAGCATATGTACTGGAAGGTGTAATAACAACAAGCTTCCGAACAGTTGGTGGGGAAATTTCAGGAGAGAAAAGTCTTCCACCGCGGGTGACCTTGCTAGATCCAACAATATTGCTGACATCAGTATCAGCCTCTCCAACCTTGAAGTCTTGTTTAATCCCGTGATAATATACGTCAGCCCCATAGTGCCACGGGATAGCCTTATCTGACGTGTAAGGGATAGGTCCAGGAATGGTAATGATCAACGGAGCAATTCTTAAAACAGATGTAATTCTAACAGGCTTTCTCGAGGAAGCCTTGGAAGAATTGGCGGAAATGGTAATTATAGAAATGTCTTCAAAAGGAATCAATGGAACCAAAGTTTTCTCAAACAAAATTTCTTTGTTATCCATCAGGCGTTAGACACCCGACTTCAATAGATGGCAACCAATAGGTAGGACGGAACACATATGGCAACCTTCCCCACAACCTGGAAATAAACCGGCTAACAGAAGGTTCTTCTTCACAGTCATCAATGGAGTAGCAATGTCTTTTACGGAAGTCACAAATGAGTCATCATCTACAGCATTCACCCCGTGCTTTGGCATCAGAGCAGTCATGACATTAGACTTTTCCGGCGCTTCAAATTTAATCTCCTTAGCATCGATCAGATCCTGCACTTTATTCTTCAAGACGCAGCAGTTATTCGTATCATGCCCCGGGCTATCGGAGTGAAAAGCACAGCGGACGTTCAGATTGTACAGCGGTGATATTGTATTGGGATTCTTCGCAGCCTCCTTCGGAATCACCAGATTGGTCTTTAATAACTGCGGCAAAATTTGAGACAGGGTCATACTGAGCCGAGTGAATTGTCTTTGAGGCCTCTCTGCTCTTGGCTGATTGTTGCGCTGAGGGGCAATAGTTGGTCTTGCTATAACTACTGCATTCACTGTTTGGAGGCGCCCAGGTCTGTTATGGATCTTCGGGCTGTAAACTGCACTTGACTCCTTCTTAAAGGGCTTCTTTTCTGTGCTTGACGAAGCACCCTTTTGTATATTGCCACTCTTGATACCGGCTTCAACTCTTTCCCCAGTCATGATCAGCTCGGTGAAACCAGACGATGAACTTCCAATCAGATGATTAAAATACGGACCAGACAAGGTCCCAAGAAACATATCAACTAACTCTCTATCAGCCAGAGGGGGTTGTACTCTCCCAGCAAGGTCCCTCCATTTCTGAGCATGAAACCATCGCTCGCACCCATAGACATACCCTGAAGTTGGGTACGCGTGGGAGCAAGGTCGGCATTGTACTGGTACTGCTTGTAGAAAGCAGAGGCAAGGTCCTCCTAGTTACGGATGTTAGCTCCTTCCAGTTGGTAGAACCATTCAAGTTGAGTCCCTGAAAGACTGTCTTGAAAGAAATGAATCCAAAGGTTCTTGTCAGCAGTGTATGGTTGAATCTTTCTAACATACGAGCGAAGGTGTAGCTTTGGGCAGGAGACCCCGTCGTACTTAGCAAAATTACTCATAGTGGGAGAATTTTCTCTCTATAGATTGCGCCACCAAAGGCAGTCTCTGGACCCGTTGCTGTTCCGGAGATCACAGTTGTACCAGTGATTACACCTGCAAGTGTATCCTCCAACAATGACAAAACAATTCCTATCCCTACTTCCGCTGCTGAGAATAAGGGAAAGAATGTTCAAGAGGAGCCTGTCTTGACGAAGGCTCAGACACTTGTTATTCCTGAGACATCCAAGAGGGAGATGGAAGAAATCCTGAGGATCATTAAAAAGAGTGATTATGATGTGGTAGAACAACTGGGGCAGACCCCCCCCCCCCCCCCCCCCAAAAATCTCTATGTTAGCATTACTGCTTTGCTCTGAGGCCCATGCTAAAGCTTTGGTCAAGTTTTTGAAGACAACGCACGTGCCGCAAGAGACATCGGCTGATCAATTCCAGGAGTGTGTAGCCAGTCTGACAGCTGACAATGGCCTAGGTTTCTCTGATGCCAACTTGACCTCCAAAGGGAGAAAACATAACGATGCACTACATGTCTCGGTGGAGTGTAGGGGAACCACCTTAGCCCATGTTTTGGTTGATACTGGATCATCTCTAAATGTCTTGCCAAATAAAGCCTTGGATAGATTGGACTGTGAAGGCCTAACCCTGAAACCCAGTAATATCATTGTGAGAGAATTTGATGGCTCTAAAAGGATGGTCCATGGAGAGGTGGACATCCCGATCAAGGTGGGTACCCAGACGTTCAATTCAGCATTCTACGTGATGGAAATCCGTCCTTCCTACTCTTGCTTGTTAGGACGCCCCTGGATTCACAATGCCGGAGCTGTCACATCCACCTTGCACTAGATGCTCAAGTACCCCGTCTAAGGGAAAATTATAATTGTCCATGGGGAAGAGGAATATATGATTAGTCATCTGAATTCCTTCCGTTATGTGGAGTTAGATGGCGAATTCATAGAGACCCCTTTCCAACACTTTAAAGAAGTTTCTCAGGAAATAGCAGCGACCAAGGTGGTGTCCTCAACTTTTGTGATCACAAAACCTGTACCTCGGATGTCTTCTCTAAAAGATGCAAGGGTAGTGGTGGAAGAAGGCGGATCCACTATCTAGGGTCAACTTCCAGACTTTCCTTTCAAATCAGACAAGTTTGGCCTGGGATTTACTTTGACAGCTCAGAAAGCCGTGCACTGCTCCCGTGCCGGAGGGCCACCTGTGAAGATCAGCCACCAAGGGGTTAATGCACTAGAAGACAATGATGAAGAGGGCAGCTTGGAAGACTGGATTTTTCCTACTGTTGGAGGAGGACTGTGCAACTGGGAAGCAAAAAATTTTGTTCCGATTACTTTCATACTACAGTAATTTATCTTTTCCATTTATATTGGATCTGTAATAATTCACAAACAATTCGTACTTTTTCAACCTTGTGTTTTACCCGAGGCACATAGGTCCATTTGTAAGGGTTCTTATTTCATTTTCATATGTCATTTTAATGAACCATGGACGCTTTTCATATTTAAAACTTTTGTGCTCATTGTCTTTCTTTTACATTTTGTTGTTTTAAGATGGCTATGCCCTTACACACACCCACACTCACAAATGCAGGTACCCTTCCACTCCGGAATCCATGGGTAACGATACTGCTATAGCCTTCAGTGACTCTGAAGATTTGATCTACCAAGTCGAATACGAAGGTGAGGAAGATTGTGAGGTGCCATGGGAATTGGCCAGACTTCTACAACAAGAGGAAAGAGCAATTTTTCCTCATGAGGAGCTGTTAGACACAATCAACTTGGGTACAGAGGAAGACAAGAAGGAAATCAGAGTGGGTGCCAACCTAGAGCCAAGTGTCAAGGAGCGCTTGATTCAGCTGTTGCATGAATATGTTGAGATCTTCTCCTGGTCATATGAAGACATGTCGGGGCTCGATAAAGACATTGTGGTACACCGTCTACCCACAAGAGAAGACTGTCCACCAATTAAACAGAAAGTCCACCGCATGAGACCAGACATGTCAGCGAAGATCAAAGCAGAAGTTATGAAGCAGTTTAATGTTGGATTTCTTGCTGTTACCTCCTATCCACAATGGGTTGCTAACATTGTTCTCGTACCTAAAAAGGACGGAAAAGTGAGAATGTGCATGGATTATAGAGATTTAAACAGGGCCAGCCCTAAGGATGACTTTCTGCTTCTGCACATCGACATCTTGGTTGACAATACAACTCAACACAAAGTATTTTCTTTCATGGACGGATTCTCAGGCTATAACCAGATCAAAATGGCACCTGAAGACATGGAGAAAACTACTTTTGTTACACAGTGGGGTACGTTCTGTTACAAAGTGATGCCATTCGGACTGAAGAATGTCGGGGCAACCTATCAACGCGCCATGGTAGCTTTGTTTCATGATATGATACATCATGAGATAGAGGTCTACGTAGATGACATGATAGCCCGATCACAAACTGAAGAAGAACACCTTGATCACTTGCAAAAGCTGTTTGTCAGGTTGAAGGAGTACAAGCTAAGATTAAACCCTAACAAGTGCACATTCGGAGTCTGATCCGGTAAGCTCTTAGGTTTCATTGTCAGCAACAAAAGCATCGAGGTTGATCCTGCCAAAGTCAAAGCTATACAAGAAATGCCTGCTCCTCGCACTGAGAAGGAGGTCAGAGGTTTCTTGGGACGCCTAAACTACATTGCTAGGTTCATTTCTCACCTAACATCTACTTGTGAACCAATCTTCAAGCTGTTGAAAAAAGATCAGGTAGTTAAATGTAATGATGACTGTCAAATTGCTTTCAATAAAATCAAGGAGTATTTGCTAGAACCTCCTATCTTGATGCCACCCGTCGAAGGAAGACCGCTAATCATGTATCTGACCGTTTTGGATAACTCAATGGGGTGCGTACTGGGGCAGCATGACGAGTCTGGCCAAAAAGAGCATGCCATTTATTACCTTAGCAAAAAGCTTACCGACTGTGAAACCAGATATTCACTGCTCGAGAAAACTTACTGCACTTTGGTATGGGTTGCTCGCCGGCTAAGGCAGTATATGTTGACTCATACCACTTTGCTGATATCTAAGATGGATCCGATAAAATACATCTTCGAGAAGCCTGCTTTGTCTGGAAGGATAGCTAGATGGCAGATGATTCTGATAGAATATGATATACAGTACACAGCCCAAAAAGCTGTAAAGGGGAGTGTGCTAGCTGATCATCTGGCCCATCAAGCTGTAGAAGATTATTAATCCATAAAGTTTGACTTCCCTGACGAAGGCATCATGACATTGGATAATATTGAGGATTTCAGACCATATGACGAACCTGAACAAGGATTCCGACGGACTCTGTACTTTGATGGGGCATCCAATGCGCTTGGTAACGGTATCGGTGTTGTGCTTATTTCTCCAGAAGGATTCCATACTCCTTTTACCGCCAGACTTTTCTTCAACTGTACGAATAACATGGCAGAGTACGAAGCTTGCATTTTTGGTCTCAAGGCTACCATAGACTTGGGAATCAAATCCTTGATTGTGTTTGGGGACTCAGCTTTGGTCATCAGTCAGATCAAAGGAGAATGGGACACTAAGCATCCAAACCTCATCCCTTACAAAGAACATGTCTTGACATTGTTACCACATTTAGAGCAGATTACCTTCGAGCACTTCCCGCGAGAAGAAAATCAGCTAGCAGATGCTCTAGCTACAATGTCATCCATGTTTAAACTTAATTGGGATAATGAGGCTCCTCAGATCACCATTGAACGGATGGACGAACCTGCACACTGTCACGAGATTAATACCGAAGAAGTAGTGGAGCAGCCTTGGTTCCATGAAGTCAAAAGGTATCTCGAGGCTCAAGAATACCCTGAAGGAGCTACAGTCAATGACAAAAAGTTCTTAAGGAGGTTCTCAGCTAAGTTCTTCTTAAGTAATTGTATCCTGTACAAACGCAATCATGATTCTATTCTGCTTCGTTGTGTGGACAAGATTGAAGCTGAAAGGATTATGGCTGAATTGCATGAAGGTACATTTGGCACTCACTCTAGCGGGCATATGATGGCTAAGAAGATTCTACGGGCAGGCTATTATTGGTCTACCATGGAAGCTGACTGCTATTAACATTCCCGAACATGCCATAAATGTCAAATCTATGCAGACAAGGTACACGTGCCTCCGGTTCCTCTAAATGTCTTAACAGCTCCTAGGCCATTCGCTATGTGGGGAATCGACATGATTGGAGAGATCAAGCCTACAACATCCAATGGACACCGCTTCATTCTGGTGGCCATTGATTATTTCACAAAGTGGGTCGAAGCAGCTTTCTTCGCATCCGTTACTAAGAATGTTGTTTCCCGCTTCATCAAGCAGAACCTTATTTTCCGGTACGGTATCCCCGAAAGGATTATCACTGACAATGGTACAAACCTTAACAATAGTATGATCACCTCCCTGTGCGAACAGTTCAAGATTCAACATCACAATTCATCCCCCTATTGACCAAAGATGAACGGTGTTGTTGAAGCTGCGAACAAAAATATCAAAAAGATCATGCAGAAGATGACAGTCACCTACAAGGACTGGCATGAGATGCTACCGTTTACTCTCCACGGGTATCGTACCACGGCACGCACATCAACTGGGGCAACACCTTATTCCTTGGTATATGGCATGGAAGCTGTTTTACCTATCGAGGTTCAGATTCCCTCCTTGAGAATCATGAAAGATGTTGGTTTGAATGAAGACTATTGGATCCAAACCCGGCTTGATTAGCTAAACTTAATTGACGAGAAGAGACTTACTACTGTTTTCCATGGTCAGACGTATAAAAAACGGATGATCAAAGCTTTCAACAAGAAAGTCAGACGACAAGTGTATCAAGTTGGAGATCTTGTGATCAAGCGCATCATCTTGCCGCAAAGTGATCCCAGGGGCAAGTGGACTCCTACCTACGAAGGACCATTTGTAATCAAGAACATCTTTTCTGGTGGGGAAATGATCTTAACCACCATGGACGGCGACGACCTTCCGCACCCTGCGAACGCAGACATAGTCAAAAGATACTACACATAAGAGACCCGCTAGGTTGAAACACCTAAGCAAAACAAAGGCATCCCGGTGAATCGAAAACCCGAAAGGGAGGTTCAGGCAAAAATTAGGGATAAATAAAAAAAAATCTGTACAACCGGCAAGTTGAAAACCCGAAAGGGCGACTTGGGCAAAAAAGGGTTTCCCGGTGGATCGAAAACCCGAAAGGGCGGTCCAGGAAAAAGTTAGGGAATTAAAGCGTATGACTATGTCTCGTCGAATCACTTTAAGGACAATCTCTTCACAGACAAACCTGGAGCTTCTGATCAATCCAATCATCTTCGGACGAAGCAACGAATGGACAAGATATTCAGATTTACGAAGGCTATAGCAGAATGGGGACCCCATGGGATTTTTTACACATAGCTATCTTTCTTTGTATAAATTTTTCTCATTTTTTATGACACCATTTTCTTACTAGGATGTTTGTCTCCTTTGTACAAAATACTTATTCAAAGTAAATACAAAGATACCTCTTTAAAGTGCAGAAAACCATTTGTCTTTTTTTTTTACACTTGTGTTTTATTCGTAAAAACGTCTAATGATTCATTAGTGAACATATGCATTTAAAAATAATTACTGTTTACAAATAAACAATAATGAAAAAGAACAATTACTGATAGGTTGAAAGGATGGGAAAATGTCTTTAGGCTATTCCATGAGCAATCCCCATAGTACATCATTTAGATCCCCAGCGGAGCTAATTTTCAAACCTTTAATCCCCATCAGAGTTAAAACTTCAAACTCCCAATTCCCAGCGGAGCCAAAACTTTGAATTACAGATCCCCAGCGGAGATGAAACCTTCTTCCCCAGTCGAGTCAAAATTTCCAACTACCAATTCCCAGCGGAAACCACTCAGTTTCTCCAAATTCCCCAGCAAGTTGTCTTAAAGTCTGAGAATCAACCAAATAACAGATAACTTTTGTCTCTCCCAAACCTAGGTTGATTCCCCAGTAGAGTGGCATATAACCCAAACTCCTGAACTTACTCCTCAACAGTAAGCCTTCTTCCCCACAGAGTTTTTATTACTCCCCAGTGAAGTCGCCAGAGTGAAGATTCTCATTCTTGATTCCCCACAGAGGTCATCAGAGTTTTCTCTATTCCCTAGCAGAACAAGGTTTCCCTTTGTGAAATCCCTAGTAGACGTCAGCAAAGTTCTCTGGATTTCCCAAGCGGATTACTCAAGCAGTACATGGCATTACTCTCACAACAGAATTGTTGTCATTACTCAAGCTTCAAGACATGAAGGATCCCTATATCCTCAGTGAAATCATCAAGAATTTATTATCCTCAACAGTCACCAAGGATTTCTCACCCTCAACAATCAAAGATTTCGAATCTCCAGCAGCGGTCAAGATTTTATTATCCCCGGCTGTCAAGGATTTATTTTCCTCAGCGAAACTGCTAATCAGCTTACATGCGCATACATTACATTCATATGTCATAAACATTGATAAAGCACATTTATTGCATCATACATTTCATGCAACATAACTCTTTGTTTCAACTAACATTTTACCCTTTTCAGGATAAGATTAACAGCTATCATTAACAATATTCAAAGATTTCAGATACAGTAAAGATACAATCCAAACACGGAAGTCATTCTATTACTCATTCAGATTTCAACCTCAGATACAGTACGGATACACTCCAGACATGGAAGTCATTATGTTGCTCATTCAGACTCAAATTTCAGATACAGTTTAGATACGCTCCAGACGCGGATGCTATTCTATTTCTCATTCAGATCAAACTTCTAGATACAGTATAGATACACTCCAGACACGGAAGTCATTCTTCCACTTACTCAGATCCCAGTTCAGATACGCTCCAGACACGGTTGCCATTATGTCACTTACTCTGACTTTTTCCCCAGCTTAGATACGCTCCAGACACGGATGCCATTCTGTCGCTTATTCAAATTTCAGATTCAGATACAATACAGATACAATCCAGACATGGAAGTCATTCTGTTATTCATTCAGATTCAAGTATAGTTACAGCTCGGATACGCTCCAGACACGGCTGTTATTCCTTTGCTCATACAAACTCAGTCTCCAGATACAGTTCAGATACGTTCTAGACACGGATACCATTCTGATACTTATTCTTTTGACTTACAACTTACAATTCAACAAACATTCTTGGATGGAATCTACAAGCCCATCTCCGACAAGATTCTGTCACCTCTCTAAATGGAATCTTTAAGCCCATTCTCTCAATTACAATTTGACGAGTGCAAATTTACGGGCACTCTAGTGTCCAATCATCTTTTACCTTCGAGTCAGGAACGACAAAACTCACCAATCTAACTCTTCAGGTTCAAGAAGATTGAACAGGGGAAGCTGTTGTACCCCAAAATTTGCCCTCTCATATTATCAAGATTTTCCTCATAAGACTTCTTGGATTCAAGACCAGATTAGGGTTTGCTCAGCTAAAGACATCTCCTTGCACTGATAACCTGAAATTAGGGTTTGAGTTTGCACGTAGATTTTTGGATCATCAATGCTTCATGTGACTTTCATACACCATCTTGGACACCTAAGATTGCTCATACCAAGTTTCAAGCCTTGAATCACATTTTTGCCCAGTCAATTGGACAGTTGACCTAAAAATTAGCTGTATTGGGGAAAAAGTCAATTGTGGCCAATTTACAGTCAAACCTCATAATGTATTATCCACAACAACATTTTAGACCCATATGTACCATTTGATCAAGTTTGGATCATAATTCCTCAAGAAATTTGATCAGATCATCAAAAGGGCAAAATGGTCAAAATTAGGGTTTTGATTGAGAAAAGGCAATTTCTGATTTTTAATATAGCCAATGGCCAATTGGGTTCAAACATGGTTTCAAGGATCCAATGGAACCATCTTGACCTAATCATATGGTTCAAAAGATCTCAAGTACATAGGATTGACAGATGAATTTTCCAGTCAACTGATCAAAAATCAACTGTACACTGAAAAGTCAAACTTTGACTTTTTGGTCAAAATCAAGTGCCAAGGGTCATAATTCATCAAGATATGTTAAAATGTGAAACTTGTTGGCCAAGAAACATAAAATTGCAAATTAGGGTTCTAATTTGAAATTTTTCATAACTTAGAATTTTTCTAAGTATGGAAAATTTCTTATTTTTTCCCAACTTTCCATAACTTTTTCACCATGATGAAATTGGATTCAAAGAAAACTTCCAACATGAAAGTTGTAGTCCTCCATGAAATCTACAACTTTTCTTCACAAAGTGTTCCCAAAAGATGCTTGGATCTCAAGTTATGATTTTGTGAATAGGGGTCCATAAACTTTTTAACTTAGTGAAATTTTGCCCTAGTTTAGGCAGGTTTTTGACCTAACTTCGTGGCAACTTTTCACCTAGTTCCAATAGGTATCTCAAGTTTCATTTCAAATATGGATTGTAGAGCATGTTACAAGCTTTACAAAATTTCCAAGAACTCTCCAAGATCATTTGTGGTTAGGGAGAATCGAAGAAGAGAAAATGGCAATTTGTCACTTTTGTTCAAGCCATTCTTACAATGCACCAACTTGCAAATCATATCCTAGCATGCTTATACCTTGCATTACAGGTCCTAATCCATTCTACACTCCATAATTAAATGAAAACTCAATGGATAATGGCTTTGTTTTGACTTTTGAAGTATTGCACAATGAATTAATCCATAAATAGCATAAAGTTCATAATACTACTTTGATAAAGCAAGCCTTTTTGCAACTTTACATTTCTTGAGCCATGGACCTGATCTTTTGTTGCAAGAAAGATCCACAAACATCAGGAAAAGTATACCAACCCTCTGCAGTCCACAAGCTAGCCTGTACATGCCTTTGGCATAGTCACCTCAAACTTTCTTCAAAAGCAAGAAAATTGGCAAAAGTCAAGATAACTTGTGCATCTGATAAAGAGGAGGCTTGGCTTCATTTCAAACACCTTCAAAAACTTGTTGCAAGAAAATACACGATTTCCTAACATCCCAAACATTCTCAAACACCAAAACCACATTTTTCTGTCCAAACAGGGCATCTTCTGCAGAACCCTTGCCAAATCAATATTGGCTTGTGCGTTTCTCACTTTAAGACTTCAAACACTTTACATACATCCTACCTAAACTATCCAAGCCATTGCACTGCAAATGTGTGCCCTGTTTCCACCATCACCATTTTCATTTTTGAAGGTTGCAGGTTGACTTCTACAAGGAGATTCAAGCATCTACAAGGCCAGCTAAGCATTGGAAAAGCTTGAGGGAACTTCAAGGAAGCTCACACGATCTTCAGACCTCACTCAAAGTCCCCACATTGCCATATCCAAACTCAGCTGAACAAGGTATTTTTCAAAGTTCTATCTCCTTATTTAGGCATCCTTAGGTCACGATTTGTGAAGCAGAAATGTAGTCCTTAACTTGATGAAGTTGTACATATGCATACTTTCCATTTATATTAACTGAGTAGTGAGAATTTGAAGCTTGAAGTTCATGAAAAAACTAGGTCAGAAATTAGGGGTGATTAAATTCTCCTTGATCCTTGAGAGTTAGATTATGTTTTTTATATCACTGGAACCATGAGATCATGAGCTACATGTTTTGTGTTATGGGTTTTTGCTTTTGTGCACGTATGTGAGAGTTGCAGGTTTGTACATGGGATGCGCGCGCAAAGCCAAGGACAGGGATGCAGTTGGTGTTCTGGGCCTGGCGCCTTGGGCCTGTTACTTTTCACACCTCCTTGTTTCCTATTTGCACCCCCTGACCTATTTTCTTATATTTTTCATATTTTCTTTTCATTTTTATATTTATTGCTTTTATTTATTTTTCTGAACATGAAAAAATCTTGAAAAATATTTTCTTTATTTTTTGCATTTTTATTTTATTTTTTATTATTTTTTTGGCATAAAAAATAGTTTATTAGTAATAATATACTTTATTTTCTTAAATAAACTTGTAAATAATTTTAAAAAATACTATACATTTTTATTCTTATTATTCATATACATAAAATATTATTCCCATACATATGTTAATTTTTAATATTTGTTAATAATATTATTTAATATTTACTTGTATAGAAAATGGACAAAAATAATATTATAAAACAATATTTTCCTTTAAATCAAAAACTAGGGTTTCCCCTTTTCAAAAATAATATTATTATTTTTCTTATTTTTAGGACTTAAATAATTTTATTTTTACATATATAAAACAAATACAAAAAACATTTTTGCATCCATACATTTTATTGCATATTTAAATAATTGTTTATTTATTTATTGTACAAAAATTCAATTGGGTTGTAATAATTATTTTAGGGTTTTATTTTGAGCAATATCCCCCATTCAAAAAACTTGTATCCCCCCTCCCATAATATTGTTGTAATAGCTTAGATTTACTTTACGCAATTTATCGCATTATATACATGTTTAGTAAATTAGGGTTTGTATGATAAGACAAAAAATCAAACAAATAGCATGACCTAATCCAAGACAAAAATGCATGTAAAATGACAACACATTGCACACAAGCTCCTTAGGGTTTCACCCACTTGGTTGTCTAAACAAAATGGCCATGGTATGCATGCTAGGTATCTTGGAAAAACAAAACAAAACAAAAGATCATAGTCCCTCGATGAAGCTAGACAAGGTTTCCTAAAAACAAATGATCTTAGTCCCTCAAAATGCTAAAGATAATTGGCAACATTGCTATCATGGTCATACGATGACCCACGCTCGTCCCGTTTAACATCCAAATATAGGGTTATTTACCAAATGCAATGGTAAATCAACAATGTCAAAGGAATAAAAATGTACAAGAAAGACATTTGAGTAGGTAGATGCTTCTAGTTACTTGATCAATTTGCAAACAATCCTTGCTATTTTCAAAAACACACAACACATTTCAACACATTTCAAAAACATTTCCAAAACAACTTTCAAAATATTGAAACATTTTTCAAAAGACAAACATCTTTGTATACATTCTTACGAACGAGAATCATTACAAACATCGCCTAAACAAAGGCCTCTTTTCAAAATACTTTCAAAACCACACAAAGCACCGTTTCAAACAATTGGAAAAGCAAAGATAGTGATCTAAACAAGTAACTAAGAGCCCATGGAAAACTATGGATGAAAATGGTGCTAGCACCTTCCCTTTTCATAATCTACTCCCCGAACTCAAGAAAATCTCTCAAAGGTCTCTCCTGTGCTTTTTACCTTTCCTTTTGGATAAAATAAAAGTCGGTGGCGACTCTTGCTAAACTGAAACATTTGCGACGAAACGCAAAACCCTCAAGTCAGTTCTCCCACCGTATCACAGACGTCCTGGCTTGCATGCATACTGGATTTCCTGAAATAACAATGCAAAATAACAAATGCTGGAGGTAGGGATCGAACCCCTGACCTCCAGCCTCTAATGCCTTAAGACCTGCGTGGCAACCACTGGGCTATGTTGTTCTTATTGTTAACATAATATAAAATAATAATAATATAACAAAACAAATGCTAGTGGACAAGAATAAAAAAAACGCGCCAATGTTTGAACAAGCCAGTAAGGGGATGACACTTCATCGTCTCCTTCCTCTGCACCGTGGCTAAAAACCCAATGACATATACCCACGGACGCTGTCTGTCACTATAACCCTGTCCACTCTCAAAATCTCCCACAAGCCATGGAAATGATTTCTAAGGCCATGGTTGAGTTCGTCTCACTCTCCTGATCACAACCATACCCATCATGAAGGCTAATTGTACCTAAAAACAAAAACCCTAAAAGAAAATTCGAAACCCTAACAATGGTGGATTTCGATTCAGTCCATATAAATGAAATTGGCTATTATAAAAAGTTTGCAAACATCATGGTGATCAAGAATATGCAATTATTTTACACTATGGATGCAAGAATAATGTTAATCGAATTCAAGAACATAGTGATACCGTGACGGGCTTACAACGCGTTGTAGGGCTTGAAAACACCTGCTTTTGATTACTTTCGCTTGTGGAGATTTCCAGGAAATGATTGGGACCGATACCAAGCCTTGAGGATGCTTCTAAGTGGGACTTTGATCTCACACTTTTCTTTGATTTTTTCAAATCTGGTTCTTGCTCTGAGCCTGATTTCTAACCCTGATTTTGATCTGCACATAACCCTTATGTAACAAAGAATGAATCTAAGTCCATAATTGATCCAAATCTCCCTCCTTTAATCCTTTTTGATTTGATTTGATTTGCTTCTTTAAAGTTTTCCAAAATTGGTCCAAATCCAATATCTTTGTACACATATGGCTTGATGCGAATTTGATGATGGCTAGCTGTGATTTAAGACCTGAAATCATCACAAAATCTCTTGTTATCAATGTTTTGGATTTTTATTTGATTTACTTTGATTTAAATCAAATTAATTCAAATAAAAATAAAAATAATTAATAAAAATATGATATGGACAAGTGGCAAAGGCTAGAGCACATGGGCTATGATTCCAACTTAAAACAAGTGAAAAAGATTGGGCCCATTTGGCAAAATTTGAAGTTTTGGGCATAGTTGACTTTTGGCAATTTTGCAAAAAAGGTCAACTTCAACAATGCATAAATTCCTCAATTTTGATTATTTGGAGGTGTTCTTGGACTTTTTAGAAATATTCAGATGTCCTTTAAGCAACCCTTTTGGTATCATATCTTTTTGATATTCCATTCTCATGTATGAAGCTTTGACAAAAAAAGGTGTTTTTGTTGACTTTTCAAAATGACCTATAATGTCCAAATTCATAACTTCTTTTGAGTACATATGTTGGTCTTGGGAGCTGAAGATGGATTGTAGGGAATTGCATCCTCTTCAAAACAAGCTTTAGATGGGTCATTTCTCATAAAGTATGAGAAAGTTATGCTTGGTCAAAGTTGAGTTGAATTTTCCTACAAAACCCTAATTTAGCAACTTTTGAGTCTTGATGAATTGTGAGCAATCCTTGATGAATCATGATCAAATCTTGATCAAATGATGAAATAAACTTCAAAATTAGAATGTTTACAAAAAATCTTGAAGTTTGACTGTATGTGGGTCACAGTTGACTTTTGCCCTAACATAGTCGATTTTTGGACCTTTGAGCAATTGAATGAGCAAACTTCCTCTGCAAGGCTTGAAACTTGACATGGATGATCTTGAGAACATATTAGGACATTGGTGAGAACTTTGGATCATTTGGACTCAGGTATCTTGATGCAACATGAAACCCTAATTTGGGGTAGACTTTCTTAGGAGAGAGCTTGTCTGACCAACTTTTGGACTACCTTGAGCAACTTGGAGATCTTTCTTGCAATGTTTTGAGAAATATGGGAGGGAAAATTTTGGGGTACAACATTAGGGAAGATCCAACTATCCATGTCATTGTCACCGTCTCCGTCTTCTACAGCGTTGACCCTGTGATTACTGGTGCGTAGGGGAGGTTTTCCAGCACGAGCACGTCGAACAGCCCTTTGAGCCCCTGAATAGAAATCCAAACCAAATTTATCAAACTTGTACGGAATATCAGGGAGTTGACCCCAGATGATAGACCCACCTTCTTCAATAACCGCTTTTGTATCCTTGAGAGAGGCCATCTTTAAGGGAGGTCTGGTGATCTTCGGCGCGTTGGTAACCATTTCGGTTGCGGCCAGAGTTTGAGGTACCTCTTCGAAATTCTGGCACAGAGTCTCGATGAACTCACCTTCCATTTCCACGTATCTTAATGAATTCAGGTGACTGACCATGTATTCTTCTTCACCGCGTACAGTGACAATTCTCCCTTTGACCGGGTATTTCATCATCTGGTGCAGAGTGGACATAACAGCTCCAGCCCCATGTATCCAAGGGCGGCCCAACAAACAAGAATAAGATGGCCTGATGTCCATCACGTAGAAGGTAGAGCCGAAAGTCTGAGAACCAACCTTGATGGGGATGTCCACCACCCCGTGCACCATTCTCTTTGATCCGTTGCTGGGCTTCAAAGTCAAGCCTTCACAATCTAGTCTATCCAGAGCATTCTTAGGCAGCACATTCAATGAAGAACTAGTATCTACAAGGACATGGGCCAAAGTGGTGCCCTTGCATTCGACAGAGACATGTAACGCATCATTATGCTTCCTCCCTCTAGGGGTCAAATCAGCATAAAAAAAGTCCAAACCGTTATCGGCCGTCAAACTAGTCACACAATCTTCAAATTGGTCAACAGAATTTTCCTGGGGCACATGGGCAGTTTTCAGAAACTTCACCAAAGCCTTCGCATGAGCTTCGGAGCACAACAACAAGGCTAGCATAGAGATCTTTGAAGGGGTCTGCCCCAGCTGTTCGACCATGTTGTAGTCGCTTTTCTTGATAATTTTCAGAATTTCTTCCATCTCCTTCTTGGAAGCCTCTGGAATAGATACTGATTGCGCCTTCATTTGGATAGGCTCAATCAATATGTCCTTGCCCCGAGTCTCGGTCGACTCGGTGATATGGGTGTCAACAGGAGTAATCAAAGGAATTGCAGTAGTAGTAGGAGCAGGAACAAAAGTAGGAATAATCACAGGACCAGTAACAACTTTCGGTGGAGAAATCTCATGGGAGAACACTCTTCCACTTCTTGTTATTTTGCTGGTTCCAACAATGTTGACAATGTTGGGATCAAGATTCTCAGAAACCTGGTCTTCATCAGCCAGCCAATCTTGCTTGACGCCGTGGTAGTAGACGTTGCCCCCATAGTTCCAAGGGACAGTTTTATCAGAGGAGTACGGGATTGGCCCTGGCACAGTGATTATCAGCAGAGTAATCTTCAGAACAAATGTAATCCTGACGGGTCTTTTAGTGGAGACCCTGGGAGGATTGGCAGAAATGGTTATTATTGAAATATCCTTGCACATAATGGTTGGAACGGGAGTCTTCTCAAACAAAACCTCTCCAACATCCATCAGGCGCTGAACACCTGCCTTCAACAAATGATAACCAGTCGGCAGAGATAAACAGAAGTGGCAACCCTCGCCACAACCCGGAAATAAACCCGCCTTCAACAAGTTCCACTTAATGGTCATAAGCGGAGTAACAAGCACTTCAACAGTAGTAACAAACATATCATCTTCAATAGCGTTAACACCACGGTCGTGCTTGGGCATAGGAGCAGTGATAACATTTGGCATCTCAGGGGCGTCAAACTCAATTTCCTTCGCCTCGAGAAGGTCTTGTACTTTGTTTTTCAAAGCCCATCAGTCGTTTGTATCATGATCTGGACTTTCCGAATGATAAGCACAATTGGCATTTGGATTGTAGTGGGGAGAGGTAGTGTTGGGATTCTTCGGTGCTTCCCGCAAGGTTACCAGATTGGATCTCAACAAATGGGGCAAATCTTGGGCTAGAGTCATATTTATCCGAGTGGATTGTCTTACCGGCCTTTCTGTTCTCTGCTGATTATTCCTCTATTGAGTTTGTGCAGGCTTAGGAATCATGATAGCCTCTACTGTTGGACGGTGTTCAGTTCTGTCCTGACTCCGTTGATGGTGCACAACACTAACCTATTTCTTCCCAGCGAATCATTTTCTCACGGCACTGGAGGATGCGTCATTTTGAAAATGGTTTGTTTTTAAAGTGTGAAGTATGGAAATTGTTTTAATTTGTGAGCAAGCGATTATGAGCTATCTAGCTACTCAAAAATTCTTTGTTCTTTTCCTCCTTCTTTAGATAGTGCTATCCTACCATTAGTTAGTAGGAAGCCCCATCATTGGATGTGAGGGACGGGCGTGGGTCATTGTACAATCATAAAAGGAAACTTGTAAGACGCTCTAGTAATTTTCGTAAGGGACTAAGATCGTTTACCTAAGGTAACATCGAAGGGTCATCGAGGGACTAGGATCTTTTGACTGAGGGTCTTTGCTAAAACATCTCACATTCGAGGGACATGACTGTTTAAATCTGAGGCAACAAGTGAGGTTTACCCTAGAGGTGCATGTGTGCAAAGTATGCTTGATTCAATTATTTTTCTTGGATTATGGTTTTGCTATGATTGATTTTAATCTTGCCATACAATCCTATTAAACTAACAATAATAAGGAAAGCGATAAATTATGGAATTTATATGTCCTACGCTATTAATTTGCTTTGGGAATGGGGGTACAAATTTGTGAATGGGGAAGGAAAGAAATAAACCCTAATTAAACTATTATAATCCATAAGCAATTACATGATAACGATGCGAAAAAATAAACAAACGCACGGAGATAGAAAGATGTTTTAAGAAAACCCTAAAAAATTCTAATTATTTGAGAAAATAACTTGTTGTTTCTTTGTTTAGAAAATATTTGCAATGTGGGGTAAAAATTAGACCTAATTCTATAATAAAATTAAAATAGTCTTTTATTATCAAAATTAAATTAAATTCTAAAGAAATATAAATATTTAGAAAATAATGTTGGAGTTTTATTTAGAAGAGTTGTGTTATATAATAATAAAAAACCTAATTCTAATTATTTCACAAATTAGTTAACAAAATAAAGTAAAAATGATTAAATTAAATTAATTTGTATTTATGATAATAAAATTAGTTGATTAAAAAATAAACCTAATTAACATAAATAAAAAAGAAAATCAAGTGGGCCAGTGGTGTAAAATCAATCAGGGGGTGAAAAGGGGAAAAAAGTTAGGCCCCAAAACAATTTTTTGTTTGAAGCTGAAAATAAATATAATGAAAAAAAGGTAATGGGCATGTGTTAGTAAGCAAAAGGGGGGTATGAAAAAAGGAAAAACGTTGGGCCCAAAACAAAGAATCCAACCCTTGTATTAATTCAGTGTGGCTATCCCGAAGGAGCATATCATGCGCTTGCCTTCTGGAGCACTTGATCTGACTTTGTGATGATCATGTGGTGAGGGAGTGAGGTGTATAACATGCGCGATGGGCTTGTTTACATAGAATCTGCAAGAAATAAATGTGAAACAAATAAATGGTTACCACTGGGGCTCGAACCCAGGTCCCTAAGGTAAACAGACTCGCACGTTAACCACTGGGGTGGTGATACATCCGGTAGTTTATACACAAACTATTAAATATATTACAAACTTATTTCTGAATGTTTGAAGATGAAACTTCATCTTCTTCACGCGGCCAGTAACAACAACAAAAAAATTGAAAATGCTAACTCCTTCATTTCTCAATCATTTCAAAAACTATAAACACCAAACTTGTTCTAAATCTCAACACGAATTCAACCATGTAAATAGCTTAAGCTAACACTCAAAGATGAACGTGAGTTTCTGTTGCTACCAAACTGAACCCTAATTTTTCTGAAACTTCAAATCCAAAATTCTCATCACTCAGGCAAGGTAAATGAAATGTAAGCACACGGTTAGCTTCAGAGAAATGATGTCTACATTTTTTATTCAGAAAGTAAATATTAATGATGCTTGTACAGAAAGTTTAAAGTTTAGAAAACTTAACTCAAAAGTGAGAATTGTGCTTGAAGTTGGAGTACTCCTGGAGATGTTGTGATGATCTAGATAGCTTCACTGAACTCCCAGGAAGCTATTGCAATGCTTACTTTGGATTAAGAGTGCCTGGATTCTTCTGGAGAAGTCAAGTTGCAGAGTTGAGTTTTTGAAAATGGAGGATGGTGAATATGATGTTACAGTGATGAAACAAGGCTTTGGATAGGTTCTAAATGAGTTATAGAAGCTTTGTGATGGATTTAAAATGAAAACGCATGAGTGGATTAGGTATTTAGAGTTTAAGGTTAGAAGTTGGAACAATGGAGGATTTGTGTGCAAATTCTGATTTCGGGGAGTTTGAGAGAGTTAGAGGGCTTATGAATTCGTGTTTGGATTGCAAAATAGTGCCTCTATTTAAATAGAAAAGTTTTTTGAAGGCTCAAGAAATCTGGATCCAAAGATAACAAGTTATGGTTTTTTGAAACATCACATGTGATTTCTTGAGAAATCAAATTTTAGTGTATGGTACCATTGCTCATAGAGTGGTTAAGAACTTTCAACACAATGCTTCTGAATTTTTATATGGAGTGTGATCAGAGGGAACAAGTTAGAGGCTCAAGGATTTGAAATTATGTATAAAGCTTTCTTTTTAAGAATGGCAATGGTGCCTTTCTTCCAAAAATGGCAAAATGGTTTGGACAAATTCTTAAATCAAATGGACCATAACTCAAACGTTCGTGTAGACATTTAATTATGGTGAGATTTTCAAGTTAGGAGGCCTGTAAAGAAAGATTATGCAGCATAGCAAGATTGAATTATGTGTTCTTCACCAAAATAACTTGTAATTCAAGTTTATCATGCCAACTTCAAGTCTTCAAATCTCCTAGCTCAAAAATGACCTCTTCAAGTTCTTAGACATTTTGGAAAGCTTGAAGCATTGTCTACAATTTTAATCTTGACCATTTTTACTAAATAAAATTGGAACTTGATGAAAATTGCCCAAGAAGTTGGGATAAAAATCTGACCAAACTCATTGAAATTTTTTCTAAGTTTAGAACAAAAATATCACAACTTCATGGGATTATATCTCTCAAATGAAACATTTTTGAAGATGAACCCTCAAAGACAAAGTTGTAGATTTCATCAAACCCTACAACTTTCATGTTGAAAGATTTCCTTGAATCATCTTTCATCTTAGTGAAAAATGGTCATGAAGTAGTGAATTTATCAAGGACAAAACACTTGGAATATTTCTAAGTATTGGAAATTTTGACTTTTTGTTGACTTTGTTGACTCTTGTTGATCAAGATTGATAATTTTTAATGGTTTGATGACTCTTGATCTTTGAAGTTCAATTTGACTAAAAAGTCAAAGTTTGACTTTTGTGTGACCGTTGACTTTTCATTAGTTGATCTCAATTCTTCAACTATCAATCTCTTGCAACTTTGGAAATGTCTTGAACCATGTAATTAGGTAAAGATGTTATGTTTGAGTCCTTAAGATCATGCTTTAAGTCATTAGGTCATGTACTAGGTTAAAAGTCTATGATCAGTCATTCTCTGTCAAAACCCTAATTTTGATAATTTTGACGTTTGAGCTATGGTGAATTTTGATAATTTGAGTGTTTTCCTTGAGTAATTATGAGAAAAAACTTGATCAAATGGTGAATATCACATCAAAATGTTGATGTTGTCAAAAAATATTGAAGTTTGACTGTATGTTGACCACAGTTGACTTTTTACTCAACATAACTGATTTTCAGTCATCTGAGCAACTGACTTAGCAAATTTGTGATGCAAGACTTGAAACTTGGTATGAGAATTCTTGGAGACCTATGATGAATCATGAAAGTCACTTGAGGCATTAGAAATCCAATTTTCCTTGAGAAAACAAACACCCTAGTTGAGGGCCCAGTGCTTAGGAGGTGAGCTTGTCTGATCAACTCTTGAGAATCCTTGAGCATTTGAGAACTTTTGTGAGAAATGTCTTGAAGAAAAGGGAGGGGAAATTTTTGGGTACAACAGCTGCTCCTGTTCAATCTTCTTAAACCCGAAGAGTTAGATTGGTAGGTCCTCCATTCGTGACTTGAAGGTGGAAGATGATTGAACACTTAAGTGCCCAGAAATTTGCACTCGCTTGTGCACGAAGTAATGCTGCTGATTAATTATGTCGGGAATGGGCTTAAAGATTCCATTTAGAAAGGTAATGAAGATTTGTTGGATATGGGCTTATAGATGCCATCCAAAGTAGCTGTTGAGAGAAATTAGACCTAGTCTACGCTCGGCTTTAATTGGGACAAGTATCAGAATAAATCTTTGGTTGATTCTATCTGAGCCAGGAAATGTCTACTGGAAGAAGTATCAGAATAAGTCTTTGGTCGATTTAATCTGTGCCAGGAAATGTCCACTAGAAGAAGTATCAGAATAAATCTTTGGTTGATTTAATCTGAGTCAGGAAATATCTACTGGAAGAAGTATCAGAATAAATCTTTGCTCGATTTAATCTGAGCCAGAAGATGTCTGCGTCCGTCTTTAACTGGGATAAATATCAGAATGAATCTTTGGTCGATTTAATCTGATCCAGAAAATGTCTATTGGAAGAAGTATTAGAATAAATCTTTGGTCGATTTAATTTGAGCCATAAGATATCTACGTTCGTCTTTAATTGGGAGAAGTATCAGAATAAATCTCTAGTCGATTTAATCTGAGCCAGAAAAGGTCTACAAGGAGAAGTATCAGGATAAATCTTTGGTTGATTTAATCTGATCCAGAAGAGGTCTTTTTGTCTTCAACTGGATGATGTATCAGAATAAATCTTTGGTCAATTTAATTTGCACCAGAAAAGGTCTACTGGGAGAAGTATCAGAATAAATCTTTGGTCGATTTAATCTGAGCAGGAAGAGGTTTGAAGGAAGTATTAATCATGTAGACATTTGCCCTGTCCTATTTCGGGAATTAATCTACAATCTGTTTTGAGAATTGTTGACGATATTCATTCGTTGACTGATCTTTCCTGAAAATGTAAAGAGTTAGTTGTATGCAATGTCATGATGTATGAAATGCATTGTGTAATGATGTTCTCAAAATAAATGAGATTGTGCTACATGCGTTTCGTATGCATATGTTATGACGTATGAATGTGTATCTTCAATTTTGTCTAGAATGCTTCTGTTGGGGATTCTTGTTTTTTGAGGAAACTCTGCAGGGGAATGTTGATTTCTGCTTTAGGGAGAAGAGTTTTAGGAACATTGATTGTTCATTGCTTTATTGGGGAATTTAATTCTTATATACCCTGACTGGGGATAAAAGAGATGGATAACCTTTCGACTCGTCTGGGGAGAATAATTCCTATATACCCTGACTGGGGATAAAAGAAATGGATAATCTTATGACGTGTATGGGGAGGATAATGTTGGCCGGTATCCGGTCTGGTTCCAGGTTTCGTAGCGACTCTCTGGGGATAGTGGTGACTTCATTAGGGAGATTGTAATCTTGTTGGGGAAATAAACCCTCTTGATGGAGAAATAATCTGCTGAGGAAACAAACTCTCTTGGGGAAATTGGCTTTATAGTTTTCAAATTCAGTTGGGGAAGAGAATTTCCATGAACTGTATTGATTGTAACTCCGTATGTTGGGGAAAATACGGGGAATGTATCCTTATTGGGGATGAATTTGTGAAGATTACTCTGTGGAGATAATCGCATAGCAGTGGCTCTGTGGGGATTCATGGACAGCTTGAATGTCATCCCAACTCTTAGAATTTTGAGTAAATTCTTATTAATGTTCTTATGCATATATTTGTTAACAGTTAGTCATGTTCATATGCATATGTTCATTCAATTTTAGTCATTGGAAGTTTTTGCAAGCAAAACAGAAAACATAAAAAGTTTGAACTTTAAGGTGTACTTGTATTGATAATTTTGCCTATAAACAGGTGTTTTTTTGTACAAAGATACATAAATCATAGTAAGAGGAAGTCACCGTGACATGAAAAGAGTACAAAGTGAAAACAAAATATATAGCTATGTGGAAATGATCTCGTCGGGTTCCAACTCCGCTATTGCCCCTATGTCTTTGAACATTTCATCTTTTGACTATGTCTGTGTTCACAGGGTGTGGGAAATATTCACCATCCATGATGGTTAGTATCATAGCACCGCCCGAAAATACTTTTTTGACAACAAATGTACCTTCGTAAGTGGGAGTCCATTTTCCCCTGGGACCATCTTGTGGTAGAATAATGTGCTTTGTTACCAAGTCACCATCCTGATATACCTGATGCTTGATATTCTTGTTGAATGTCTTGATCATGCGCTTCGGATACATCTGACCATGACAAACAGTCGTAAGACTCTTTTCTTCAATAAAATTCAACTGATCCAAACTAGTCTGAATCCACTCGCCTTCGTCTAAGTCTGCATCTTTCATAATTCTCAGACAAGGAATCTGAACTTCGACAGGCAGGACAACTTACATGCCATAGACAAAGAGAATGGGGTTGCTCTAGTTGATTTTCGCATTGCAGTATGATAGCCATGGAGAGCAAACGACAACATCCCGTTCCAGTCTTTGTAGTCAAAACCATCTTTTGCACAATCTTATTTGTGTTCTTATTGGCGACTTCCACTACGCCATTCATCTTTGGTCTGTATGGAGAAGAGTTGTGGTGCTTGATCTTAAACTGCGCACAGAGTTCAGTGATCATAATGTTGTTGAGATTGATACCATTTCCAATGATGATTCTCTCAGGGATGCCATACCGATAGATATAATTATGCTTGATGAAACAGGCCACAACATTCTTGGTAACTGAGGAAAATGAAGTCGCTTCAACCCATTTTGTGAAGTACTCAATGGAGACGAGAATGAAGCAATATCCATTACAAGCATTAGGCTTGATTTCACAAATCATATTAATACCCCACGTTGCGAATGGCCAGGGAGTAGTCATGACGTTCAAAGGTATTGGAGGCACATGAACTTTATCTGCATAGATCTGGCACTTATGACAGGTTCTTGAGTGGTGATGACAATCAGTTTCCATGGTCGACCAATAGTAACCTGCTCTCAAGACTTTCTTAGCCATAGTATTCCCGCTAGAGTGAGTACCAAAGATGCCTTCATACATATCCTCCATAATTTTCTCTGCTTCGTTCTTGTCTACATAATGAAGAAGAGTTGAATCATGGTTTCCTCTGTACAGAACTCCATTGCTCAGGAAAAACTTAGTTGAGAACCTCCGCGAAAATTTATTGTCATTGATAGATGCTCCTTCAGGGTATTCTTAAGCCTCAAGATACTTTTTTACTTCATGAAACCAAGGCTTCTCTTCTACTCTATTAGTATCAATTTTGTAGGAGTGTGCCAGTTCGTCGAATCTCTTAATGGTAATTCCGGGAGCCTCGTTGTCCCATCTGAGTTTGAACATGGATGACATGGTAGCTAAAGCGTCCGCTATCTGATTTTCTTCCCTTGGGATGTTCTCAAATGTAATCTCTTCGAAGTACGGAATCAAGGTTAGCACATGTTCTCGGTAAGGAATAAGATTCAGATGCTTTGTATCCCATTCTCCCTTGACTTGACTGATCACCAAGGCTGAATCCCCATATACACTCAGGAATTTGATTCTTAAGTCAATAGAAGCTTTAAGACCCAAGATGCACACTTTGTACTCAGCCATGTTATTGGTACAGTCAAAGCAAATTCTTGCAGTGAAGGGTGTATGTCAACTTATTATGGAGAAACTCACAACACCGATTTCATTGCCAAGTGCATTAGAAGCTCCATCAAAAACCATATTCCATCAGGATCCTAGCTCAGGTCCTTTATACGGACCAAATTCTTCACAGTCTGTTATTAGCATGATGTTCTCATCCGGGAATTCAAAATGCATTAACTGATAGTCGTCTACAGCTTGATGCGCCAAATCATCTTCCAGTATACTTCCTTTGATTGCTTTTTGTATGGTGTACTGAATGTCGTATTCAGTTAAGATCATTTGCCATCGGGCTATTCTTCCGAAGAGAGTTGGCTTCTCAAATATGTACTTAATGGGATCCATTTTAAAGATCAATATAGTAGTATGAGTCAACATACTGTCTTAGTCGGCGAGTAGCCCATGCCAAAGCGTAACAAGTTTTCTCGAGTAGTGAATATCTTGTTTCACAGTCGGTAAACTTTTTTCTAAGGTAGTATATTGCATGCTCTTTTCTACCAGAATCGTCATGCTTCCCCAGCACACACCCCATTGAATTCTCTAAAATTGTTAGGTACATGATTAGAGATCTTCCTTTAACTGGTGGCATCAGAATCAAAGGTTCTTGTAAGTACTCCTTGATCTTATCAAAAGCCTTTTGACAGTCGTTGTTCCATCTGACTACTTGATCTTTCTTTAACAGCTCGAAGATTAGCTCACAAGTAGAAGCAAATGAGAGATGAACCGGGCAATATATTTTAGTCGTCCTAAGAAACCTCTGACCTCTTTCTCGGTACAGGGAGCTAAAATTTCTTAGATAGCTTTAACTTTTGCAGGATCGACTTCAATACATTTACCACTGACGACGAAACCTGCGATTTTTTCAAACCTCACCCCAAAGGTGCATTTGTTTAGATTCAGCCTTAGTTTGTACTTCTTCAGCCTCTCAAATAGCTTGTGTGCATGGTCAAGATGTTCTTCCTCAGTTCGTGACCTGGATATCATATTATCGACATATACTTCTATCTCATGATGAATCATGTCATGGAATAAAGCTACCATGGCATCCTGATAATTTGCCCATGTGTTCTTCAACCCAAAAGGCATGACCTTGTAACAGAATGTGTCCCACTGTGTGACGAAAGTAGTTTTTTCCATGTCTTCAGGCACCATCTTGATCTGATTATAACCTGAAAAACCATCCATGAAAGATAATACCATGTGTTGAGTGGTGTTGTCGACCAGGACATCAATATGTGGAAGTGGGAAGTCATCTTTGGGGCTTGCCATGTTCAGATCCCTGTAATATACACATATACGTACCTTATCGTCCTTCTTTGGCACTGGAACAACATTGGCAACCCATTGAGGATACAATGTCACTTCTAAGAACCCTGTGTTGAACTGTTTCATGACCCCGACTTTGATCTTCTCAAACATCTTGGGACGCATGTGATGAACTTTCTGTTGAATTGGAGCACAACCCTCTTCCATCGGCAGACAGTGAACCACAAATATCTGTATCGAGCCATGGCATGTCTTTGTATGACCAAGCAAAGACATTAACATATTTGTGCAACATCTGAATCATTCTGCTCTTGACACTCTCTTCTAGGTTGGCGCCAATCTTTACTTCTTTCCTATCCATCTCAGAACCCAAGTTTACCCCTTCGACTGGCTCTTCATGTGGTTGAATAGCCTTTTCTTCTTGAATCAAAAGTATGAAAGTTCTCCAGGTATCTCACAATCTTCCTCACCTTTGTCTTCGACTTGGTAGATTAGATTTTCAAAGTCATAGATGACAATAGCATGATTGTTATCAACGAGATCTAGAGTGGATGGAGATTTGCAATATAGTGTGTGGGTGTGTGTAAGAACACATAGCTATTTGAAAGTGAAATAAAGTAAAAGAAAGACATAGAGCACAAAATTTGAATGCAAAACGTCAAATGTTTTTCATTAAATAAAGATATGACATATGAAATGACAACCCTTAACAAATGGAACATTATGCCCTAGGTCAAGCACAAGGTTTAAAGTCATTGTTTTAAAATAAATTACATAACCAACTTCTTAAAGAAATAAAAATAGGAAATATCAATTACTCCTGACTAAAGGAGATTGGTACAAAGTCTTTGGTCTTCCAGTTGTTGAGTCCATCACCAACGGTTGGGAATATCCAGTCGTCCAAGTCATTATCACTATCAGTGTCTTCCAGAGCATTGACTTCATTATTGCTAATACGGAAATGAGGTCTTCCAGCTCAAGCGTGACGGACCGCCCTTTGACCCTCTGTAGTAAACCCAGACCAAACTTGTCAGATTTGTAAGGGATATCAGGAAGCTGACCACAAATACTACATCCGCCTTCTTCTATCACAACCCTAACATCCTTTAGAGAAGCCATCCTCGGTGTATCCTTGATGTTCTTGGGAGTAGTAAGAGTAGTTTAGCAACAACAATCGTCGGAGAGATTACTTCAAATGTCTAGCAGGGAGTTTCAATGAATTCACCATTAATTTCAACATATTTGAAATAACTCAAATGGCTGACCGTATATTCTTCTTCTCCGCATACTGTAACGATCTTCCCTTTCACTGGATATTTCAATTTTTGATGTAGGGTAGAGGTAACAGCGCTTGCCCCATGAATCCAGGGGTGTTGTACCCCAAAATTTACCCTCTTCATTTCTACCTTTTTGGCTTATATTTCATCATTACATGCATACATATCATTAGTTCTATGGTTATAAGATCAAGGTATCTCTAGCAAGCCTCGTCAGATTACAGGTGATGTTTATTTCGTCAATGGATGTTCTCAGAGTATTTTCTGTGCTGAAGATCGGTTCTCCGTTTCGCAATGATTCAGGGTTCAAAGATTCACAAGTCTAACCCGACGCGTCATATTCAGGTGTTCTTTTGCCAAGATATCCCTGGTGATGTAATCTCAAATTCAGGTACGGCTCGAGAGCCAATTCTTTAAAGAAGGTCTCGGAATGTGCGAGTTGTCTCGAAGAAATATGGTGAAAAAGTGTGCTGAAAGTGCAGTTTTTATGCACTAAAAAATTCATAACTTGAAGACCGTGGCTTGTTTTGAACCCGTTCTGGTGGCCAAAATTCCATCTTGACATCATCTATGTTTTCATCTCTCACATCCGGTAGCCAATTTCATTCAGAAAGTCTTCGAAAAATATGGATTTATCAAATGTTTTCGCACAGGAAAATTGTGACATGTTTATCTTCTCTGTATTCAAAAAATCATAACTCAGTCAATTTTTATCTGATCGGGCCCATCTTTTTACACAAGGTCACTGACTCAGAGATCTATAACTTTTCTTCTAAAGTAGAGACCATATTCTGCTCTGATCAATACTAGTTTTTTTTTAAGAACGTGTCAGATTTGACACTAGAGCCCAAAATAAGTTTGTCTGAGGCGAAACTTCAAAAATTCATAACTAATTCACCGTTTATCCAAATGAGCCCATTTTTGGACAGGAGTTTGTTTTCAATGTCGGATACATTTTTCTTTCACATTTCAACTTCAAAAATTGCACTGAGTTCCCTGCGATTTAGCCTGGAACGTGTCAGACTCAAGTGAATAAGAATCTGCATTATTACTTATGGTTATTGAAGGCCCAATTGCACATCCAAAGCCCATATATTTACTCTAATTTACATTATATAATGTCATTCTTTTCACACAAACAAAGACACAAAAAAACCTTTGCCACAACCTTGTCAAAATATTAAATTTTTTCAAGAACCCTAGAAATCTTGAAATCCTTGTTACAAACCCTTTTCACTACAAACAAGCCATAACATTCACTTCCAGGAACTCAGTAGGGTAAGGCTGATTCGATCTCCATGATCAAAAGGGTGTAGATGCATTCATACATGTCATATCGGTTTTAACATTACAAAATTTCATATATTCGTTTTCTTTGTATTTCATGGTATACTAATTTTTTTTAATGTGATCTTGAGATTCAATATTATAGGTTTGGACCATCGTAATGGTCCCATACAAGTTTATTACAAAAATTCCCTGAGGTCAGATCATAAAACCAACCAATGCATGGCTCAGTGGTTTTGGTTTTCTTCCATTCTATTTATCCTTTTACCTATTTTCCTTCTTTCTGTTTAAAACATTTTTTTCATAAAACCTAACATTTTTCACAAACCTTTGATTTTTCATAATAAACTCAAATAATTAATTTTAGGTTTTTTAATTTAATTTTAGGTTCAACATCTGCCCCTGGAATTTTCATGTTTGTTTTTGGTTTCTAACCAATTTGTCTTTTCCAACCCTAAATTTACTTAACCACAAAACTTTTTTCACAAACCTTTGTTTTTTACAAAAAAAACCTAAAATAATTTTTAGGTTAATTAATTTTAGGTTTTAATTAATTTTAGGTTAATTAACTTTAGGTTTTAATTAATTGTAGGTTAATTCACTAATTAAATTAAAATCAACTTAGATTTTAGGGTTTTATTTAATTTAATTACCTCACTTTTTCTATTAATTAAAATCAACTAGGTTTTAGGTTAATCTTCAAACTTTTTTTTATCAAACAATCAAAACAAATTTTCTCTTTTCTTTTCCTTTTATAATTTCGTGTATATGTTATTACCGCCGCGTATTTTATTAATTTTTCTTATTATTGTAACTGCTTACAGAATGTAATAGATTAATTAGGGTTTATTTCCTTTCTTTCCCCCAATTTTTGTGGTTTGTATCCCCTTCCCCGAAGCTTTGTAATAGCGTAGGACATTTATTTTCTGCTTTTACTGCTTTCCTTATAACTTCCTAGTTTAATATGATTGTATGGCAAGATCTTAAAACAAACGGTAGAAAACCTAATCCCAAGTCAAATTAACTGAAATCAAAACACTATTCACACACACACACACACACACCTCTAGGGCAACCTCTCTCGTTTCCTCGGAAAACAGTGGTCATGTCCCTCGAACATAGGGATACCATTATAAAAACCCTCAATTACAAATCATCATAAAGATCATAGTCCCTCGATGTCCATCGAAGTTTCCTACGGTATATGATCTTGTCCCTCGATGTTTCCTATGAATATATGATGACGTCCCTTTAAATTGCTAAAGGTATCCCTACATGTTGCCTTCAATGACCATAGCGATGACCCTACGCCTGTCCCTTAAATATCAAATGATAGGGCTACCTACTAACTAATGGTGGGGTAGTACTATCTAAAGAAAGAGGAAAATAACGTGAAAGACTTTTGATTAAGGGTAGAATACTATTAATCGCTTGCTCACACAAAATATTTCTTCACACCTCACACTTTCAAAAACATTTTCAAAACTCTTTATCAACACTCTTGAGGACTGATACAAGAGTTATCATAAAGCAAACTGCCTTGCTATTTTCCATTTAAAAACTTTTTCAAAAGCACAGACACAAAACAAATAAAGTGAGCAAGCGATTAAGAGCCTGTAGATAACTACAGATGAAAAGGTTGTTAACACCTTCCCTTTTTATAATCTACCCACCTTAATCAAAATCTATCAAAGGTCTTACCTGTTCTTTTCACCTTTCCTAAATATTGGATAAAAGAAAAGTCGGTGGCGACTCTTGCTAACCACAACATTTGCGATAAAAATGCAAAACCAGTAAAGTCAGTTCTTCCACCGTATTACAGAACTGGAGACTCTGCTGGGGATCAATACCTAAAAAGAGGGGTTACCTTAAGAGCTTTTGTCACATTTACTTGCTTTAAACTGTTTGCTTGATTGCTTTACATTTGAATGTTATGTTTGGGTATTTTCTTGCAAAGATCCTACACCCGGATCGGGAAACACCATTAAGTAAGTAGCAACAAATCATGGAGGTTGTACGACATAGAACGATATGGATGATATGATAGCTACATTAGTGTGACACTCTGTCTTGTACTAATGTTCCTTGATTCAGTCAAGGATAACATTAGGCTTCCACATAGTGTCATTAAGCACTAACTGGCATTTAGAACCTTAAATTGACTCATCTTGGCCATTAGAAAGTAGTGAGATGGCCGGATTTGGTGCAGACTGAAGTTGGTTGATACTCGATGCTACACTCATTGAGATTGGACCTTCGGGATATTTTGGTTGCAATTCAGATGCTTGAGCTGAAACAATGCCTGAGAGAAAGATTAATGATTTGAGATCCCTAGAACTCGGTTACTATTACTAGGACAGGTTGAGCCAACTAAACTTCAAAAGGGTACTTACCTATAGACCTCATGCAAGCCTTTAAACCTAAGGTCTTTGTGTGACTTGTTTTTTCTATTTTGTTTTAAGCATGAACATTACATTATAAACATCATAACATAGCATTTTCACTAACCATTTCAAGGACCTAGGGATTTATCTCTTCTCTGTTTTGTAGGTTATGGCTTCCGCTCGCAGAAATACCATCTGGGTCAACTTCGGAGGAATACCTTCCAAGCTTAGAGAATTAGTCTCAAGGGTTCCTGAAAGTTCTCAGTTCAATAAAAGACATGGTCACTTTCTCAATTTGGTTACTTCAGATTTTGAAGAAGGTATGATGAGCGTCCCATTCCAGTTCTTCGATCCTAAACACCATTGCTTCACTTTCCCCAATTATCAGTTGGTACCCACGTTAGAAGAATTCTCTAAGCTGCTTGGAGTGCATATATTGGAGCAGATACCCTTCACCAGTTTAGAACAATATCCAAAGCCTGAAGATGTTTCCACAACTTTTCACTTGAAACCATCTGACATTGAATCTAATTGGGAAAAGATAAGTGGGGTTAAAGGTCTTCTTGAAAAGTTTCTGATAGAGAGAGCTCAGTTGTTCCTAGACGCCAAGAGTTTCCATGCTTTTGAGGATATCCTTGCCCTCCTGATCTATGGTTGGGTATTGTTCCCTAATCTGGACTAACTTATAGATGTGAGCGCCGTCAAGATTTTCCTTACTCACAATCTAGTGCCTATATTGCTCGGGGATATTTTGCATTCTCTCCACACCCGTACTATGAAGAAACGAGGAACTCTTATATGTTGCATAACTTTGCTCTATAGGTGGTTTATTTTGCACCTTCCTCAATCAGTAATGAAGAATGAGATAGGCTTAAGATGGTCTCAATGGTTGATTTCTCTCTCGCACTCTTATATCTATTCGTGTACTTGCTCTCAAGAAGACGTCTCTATTATTGATGGCTACGGAGAATTCCCTAATATGCCACTCCTTGGCATTAGAGGAGGCATAACTTACAATCCCTCTCTAGATTTACGTCAGTTTGGTTACGCACGAAGAAACGGTCCCCATGACATGCTAATCCAGGGTATTGTGTTCAACTACGACAACGATCTGCAAGGTTATCGTCTGAGGTTCATACATGCTTGAGGCATGGTAAGAAAGATTGATGGTAAGACTTTGGGGCACATGAATTCCATCCCTTTGGAACCTTACCTCAAATGGGTGCAAACTCGTGCTCAAAGTCTTATGATGCCATATCCCTTCATCTTACCGGTGATCTTAGAGCTTATTGTTCAAGGGTACGAGTCTTGCATTATTTTTCATCCTAATATGGCAACAAACTTTGAAGAGATGCAAAGGTCTTGGATTTAACTCAAGGAAAAACGAGACACCTTTGAGACCCAATTCTATGCAAGTGAGAAGAAAGTGTTGGAACTGACGAAGCAACTTCACGAGGAGCAGAGCCTTAATTCCTATGTCAACACAAAAAGGAAACGTCCATGGGAAACCTAGAAGTTTTAGAAATTTTTAATTTATTTCCTTGTAAACCTTTGTTTCACTTGAACTTACTAATAAAAAAATACTTGTTTCTATTTTTATTAAAAGAGTTTAAATCCCACGAGGTCCTTGAAAACATCGCGTAAACATGTCATGCATATCATTACATAAGTAGGTACTTCAAGACAGGTTTCTTATCTTTTTTGTTGTTTATTTTAGCAAAAAGAAATGGCTCTTGAACAAACTGTTAAGGATCTTCAAGCACAAAACGTTCAATTCCAACAGATGTTCCTGACTCTGGCTAAAGGACAGGAAGATCTAAAAGCTCTCATCACTAAAGAGAAGAAGAAGAAGGTAAAGAAACAGATTGGCACCCTGAACATGGGGAGAAGATTTAGAGGACCAGTCAAGCGAGCTCTAGAATTCGAAACCCCATCAAATGAAGAGGATAATCAAGAAGAGGATAACAAGAGTGTGAAAGAAGAAGATAACAACCCGGGGTCTGATGAAGAGGAAGCAGACTATTTTGAGGAACAATATCCTCCTGCTGATGACAAGTATAAACAATTGGAGGATCGTCTCAATGCTATGGAGATTTAGAGGGTACCTGGTTTGGACTTTGAAGAGCTAGGGTTGGTCTCAGGAGTGGTCATCCCACATAAATTCAAAGTTCCCACTTTTGCAAAATACGATGGTGTTTCGTGTCCCAAGCTTCATCTGAAGTATTACGTCAGGAAGATTCAACCCCATACAACTGATAGGAAGTTATGGGTTCACTTCTTTCAAGAGATTTTGTCGGGAACATAGTCAGAATGGTTCCATCAACTGGAAGGAACCAATATCTGTAATTGGGAAGATTTGGCTGCTACTTTTTATAAGAAGTATCAATACAATGTTGACCTCGCTCCAACCCGCATGCAACTCCAAAGCATGACTATGGGTTCCATTAAGGGTTTCAATGATTACGCCCAAAAGTGGAGGGATCTTGCAGGTAGAGTCCATCCTCCCCTGTCTGATAGGGAGTTGATAGACATGTTCATGGGTACTCTGACAAGCCCATTTTTCAACCATTGGATAGGAAGCTCTTCAGTCGGATTCACTGAGCTGATATTGACAGGAGAAAAAGTTGAAGCTGGTATCAAGAGTTGTAAAATCCAAGGGAGTGCATCCTCAAGTGTTGTTAAGAAACCGTTCAATGGAAAGAGGGAGGTCAATGTTGCCTATGGTTAGAGAAGTCATGGTAAAGTTGAACGCCATCCAACGGTAGGAGTTGTAATAATCTCTAACCTTGCACCAAGTTAATGCCAAAATAATCAGCGCAGGCAGGATGCGCCTAGAAGGAAATTCACCAGAATCAACATGTTGTTGTCTCAGGCATTGCAGCATTTGGTGAAAGTGGACTTGATCACTTTGAGGGATCCTCCTCAAAACCCAAACACTTCCTCTCCCTGTTACAATCCAAATTCATGGTGTGCTTACCACTCCAACAGCCTGGGGCATGATACAAATGACAGTTGGGTGCTGAAGAATAAGGTTCAAGACCTTATTGACGCCAAGGAGATTGAATTCAATCCTCTTGAGACTCTCAACTTGATCACCGCTCCCATGCCAAATGATAATTAGGATCACGTTAATGTTGTGGAAGATGTTGATAACAACAACGACCTGAATAAATGGATTTCCCCTATGGCCAACGATGAATGCTTCTTCATTCAAATCTTTATTTGTAATTTCTTTGTTTGTTCAAACAATTATTGTCATGTCAAACTTTGGTTTTCCCATTAATGCATTGCATATGTTTGTCTTGAATTAATTTGTTTTCATTATATTTAAACTTCTTTCTTACTTCGTCTTGTGATATTCAACTCTCGATTAAAAGCTATAAGCCTTTAGAGGGAGGATGACAAAAGTCATACCATAATCTCATACAGTGTGCTTTTGAACAGACCTTTCTGACCATGTACAAGCGTTGATTCAGTTACTAAACAGTGGAGATATAAGGAAGTTAATCCCTAGTCAACCCATTTGAGCCTAAGAAGTAGGAGTTTTGTTTTTCATGCAAATTGAAATCCTTAATCATAACCTGGGGCAGAGCAGTTTCTCAGTTAATTTAATTGTGCATTCAATAGCAAGCTTTTCCTTCATACATAATAGGTAGTATCGAAGACATCTTTCCAAATCAAAAGTCAGTGATGGGTCTCTGTAATCATTAAGTCAGACAGTCATTATGTTTCAAAAGAAAAGCCCGCTAAGTTAAAACCTATGAAGGAGACTTAAGAAAAAAACAGGGACATCCCGCTGACTGTAATCACAGAAGAAACAGTTCAGGAAAAAGGTAGGGATAATAAAATCAAAAAGAGGTCGCTATAAATCCTCGATAACACAAAAATGTTACAAAAAATGATTGCCTTCTCAAATAAACTTCAAGTATCCGAACCATCGCCAAAATATCATTCCAAACTCAATTGGAACTTAAACACGTAATTAACTAAGTATAGGATTGAAGAACATCACGAAGAACGAGTTAGGTACAAATAAAGTTTGAGCCTTTATCCCTTGTTTCTTAAATCGTGAAACAGGCCACGTTACAACCCTTAAAAGTCCTAGCTGAAGCATGGGTTAGTTTGAAAGCACATTGTTACAAAAAAAGGTATGCTGACTCCTGTAAGGCTTACTATAAATCTTGAGTTGAATTCATATTCTTAAAATTTTTGTTTTTTTACTAAAAATTCATTTTTAAAACTTCAAGACAGACTTAAGCTTTGCATTTTTAATATCACTGTTTGCATATAACTAATTGGACAACAACAGAGAAATTCGCACGACGAATATTCAATGAACGAAAATCCTCTCAATAAACAGAACCACTTCTAATGGAAAGACACTTCCAATAACAAACCTTCCATAATCAAGGGGCATAACATGGTGTCTAACTGATCTGGGGCAGTCAAGTCAATATTCAAGGAATCTCTCAAAAGTGTCTGATAGCCAGAGGCAGATCTCCATATGAATCACTTGGGGAATTGAACATGAATTCCAGCAAAGGGTCACATACAATCAGGCAAACATTTTTTGGAAGTGCTACAACACTTACTACTATGGGCAGTTTTAACTAGCATCAAAATATGTATATATATTTCTTTGAATGTTCATATTGTAGGTGATGATACAACTGCATCCATCCCACCATCTAACCTAGGGTTTTGAGGGATGGTCCTCAGTCAAATGGTTCTTCAATGGATTTCAATAGCTTAAGCTTCAAGGCTATGTCTATGATATCAAAGCTTTTGGTTCAAAGAGGTCTCTCACTTTATTTAGGTCAAGTTTTCCTCAAGGTTGGTGGTGGTATTCATCAAGAAGATTCATAGGTTCATGTGTTTATTTTCACGCCTTCTTAAACAAATTTCATTGAGACTTAAGCTACATCTTTGAGTTTGCTTCAAGATAAAATAATTTCAAGGTCTCATGTTATTTATCATGCTCTATTTTTCAAGTAAAGTTCAAAAGATTCAAGATTGGTTCAACAAGTTTGACCTAATTGGACAAGTGCTTGATTCAGTGATCATAAGTGCATAACTCTCTCAATTTTACATGTTTTGAGTTGGTTCTTTTTTCTATAGGTTCTTATCATCATCTACAACAACTTCTCTTCACATGACAAGATCCAACTGTTCAAGAAAAATCATCAAGAAATGAAAGGGATTCCAAGTCATTTTGACACTCTCTGAGCTAGGGTTTGTTGACTTCTAAGGACCATATCTTGATCATTTTTTTGAGATTTTTGATTGATTCCAAAGCCATTATTCTCTTTAAGGGTCCTTAACAAGTTCTCTTCAAGGTTTTAAGGCTAATTTTTAGTGGAAGATCACTAATGGTTGAAGAAGATTACAAGTCCCTTTGAAAAGCCTTTGAATCTTAGGGTTTGACTTCAAAGGATCATAACTTGATAATATTTTATCTCCTTGAGCTCATTATTTTTCTATAATAATCTTTGGTATGTATATGTTGTACCCAAAAATTATCCCTCCCATATTTCTCAATACATTTCAAATGAGGTCCTCAATTTGCTCAAGGAAGTCCAAGGGTTGACCAGACAAACTCTCTCCTAAGGCAGTCTACCTCAAATTAGGGTTTCATTTTGCACCAAGGTACCTGAGTCCAAAGGATCCCAAATTCTCACCATTGTCCTAATATGTTCTCAAGATCATACATACCAATTTTCAAGCCTTACAGAGGAAGTTTGCTCAGTCAATTGCTCAAAGGCCTGAAAATCGACTATGCTAGGGCAAAAGTCAACTATGGCCCACATACACTCAAACCCTAAGATTTTTTATCAACGTTATAATTTTGAAGTGTTATTCATCATTTAATCAAGTGTTGATCATGATTCCTCAAGGATTGCTCACAATTCATCAAAACCCAAAAGTTGCTAAATTAGGGTTTTGTAGGAAAAGTCAACTCAACTTTGACCAAGCATAACTTTCTCATACTTTATCAAAAATGACCCATCCCAAGCTCATTTTGAAGAGGATGAAATTCCCTATATTTCATATTCATCTCCCAAGTTCAATATATGCACTCACAAGAAGTTATGAATATGGACATTATAGGTCATTTTGAAAAGTCAACAAAAACACCTTTTAGGTCAAAGCTTCATACATGAACATGGAAGACTCAATTGATATGAGTAAAAAAGGGTTGCTTAGAGGACATCTCAAGCTTTCTAAAAAGTCCAAGAACACCTCTCTAGGGTCAAAATTGAGAGAGTTATGCATTGGCAAAGTTGACCTTTTTTGTAAAATTGCCAAAAGTCAAATGTGTCCAAAATTGCAATTTTTGTCAAATGGGCCCAACTTTTTATGCTTGCAATGAGTTTGTAATGTGACCCATGACCCATGATCCCTTCCATTTTTCATTCTTTTATTTTTGTCATTTATTTTGATTTTATTTCAATTAAATCAAATAAAATCAAAATAAAATCATAAAAATATCAAAAACTAATCAAAGCTTGAGATTTTATGCATTTTTAGGTCTATTATACAGTTGGAGATGGAATCAAATCGTGCAAGGTTCATTTGGACAAAAAAGATTTCATTTTGGCTTGATTTGGAAAGATTTTGTACAATGATCAAATCATGATTCAATAATCATAATTGGAGAGATTTGATACAAGTTGGTAACCCTAATTCCTTCTAGGGTACATAAGGAACATGTTCAGATAAAAAAAAGGAGGAGAGGCGTGCAAAATAGAAAAGAAACTTGCAAAAAATTCAACAAAAGTGGTGAATCAATTTCCAGGTTTCAGGCCATCTCAAGCCTTTCCAGCCATCTCAATCGCTTGCTGGATATCTCTGGATCATATTGCAATCAATAGCAAGCTTCCTAACATCCAGAATTGCACTGTAAGTACCCCACGGTTTTCACATTTTCTTGAAATCGAATTCAATAATTCTGGCATATTTAGCATGATTCGTTGACATATTCTTAATCCTTGAGTCATTTGCAAACTACTGGTTACATTTAATTTCGTTTTTGTTGACTATACATCAAGATGCCATAGTTAGGGTTCTTGGTTCGTTTTTGGGGTTTTTGTGTACAGGGACATTTGCCATGGATAGTGGTACCATGATGCTCGTGAGGTTGTAACAAGTTTATTGGTACCACTGGTTGTGATTTTATCATGCCTGTATGAAGTTTTGGAGAAGCACATGGCTGTACCTACTCCCATTTGTCCGTATGTAAAAGTTCTTGATCTAAAACGACGGAGGCGCGAGGACGATGATGGCGTGGCAGGTGGTGAATGGTTCGTTCAAATCTGTGCGCGTTTCAGAGTTTAGCTTTATTTTTTTATCATATAATATTATTTTTTCATTAGGTATACAACTAATACAACCAGCTCAGCTGGCAAGCAGGCAATGGATGAATGCTGAAGGACCTGGGTTCGATCCCAAGGTCCCCATATTGTTTCATGTTATTTTTTCTTGCATAATCAGGTACATGTGCATACAATGAGCCTACCATACACCATCAATATCCAGCCAACAGATCTTCAACAAGGCAGATCCAATGCCTTATCCCTGAGGGTCCACCATACGCCCAGTCAAGAAAGCAGCATGGGATTGGAAAAAGTCAAACAGGGCCAGGGCTTGTTGGGCTTGAAATTGCAATTCACACCCCCTTCTTGCTACAAAACCAGGCCCATTTTTCTTCCTTTTTATTTTTTGGTTTTAATTTATTTAATTTGTATAAATTATTTCCTAACCAAAGTTAATTTCTTTTTCCCAAAAAATCATATAATCAAATTCACAAATTCAGAATTAGGTTTATTTTATTTTATCAAATTTAATTTTATATTAGTTTTAATTTAATTTAGGGTAATTCTGACTTTTTCATATATTTAAAATAAATTAGAAAAAATTAGGGTTATCATGTGATTTAATTTTTATTTCTTTTCTCAATAAACAAAAATACAAAAATAGGTTAACTTAATTATTTTTCTTAATTTAAATTAATTAGTAATTAGGTTTCTTTATTTATTCAATTAAACTCTATTTTTCTCAAAATAACACAAAAACCACAAAAAATGATTTTTCTTTCAATTAGGTAGTTGGGGTCAAAACCCTAATTCTCTCGTTTTCGTTTCATTGCGCACGTTTATTATTTTTGCAATATTAATGTAATTGCTTACAGTATGTAATAGTTTAATTAGGATTTTTCTTTTATTTATCGTTTTACGAGTTTTTGGCTATGTAAATTAATCCCTCCCCCGAAGCCTTGTAATAGCGTAGGTTTTACTTTTCCGCATTTTATTTCTTGCAAATTTTAAATGTTAGATGTATGTTAATAGGATTATATGACAAGATTGTATGTTAATTTAAAATGGCTAGCAAACCCTAATGTGCAAAGATAATAACTGAAATCAAATCACTCGCACATGCACACTCCTAGGGTATACTCTCACTTTGGTTGCCTTCGGTAAACGATCATTAAGTATAGGGTGTTTTAGTGATCGCCCTCCTGTCTAAATAAAGATCAAAAGTCTCGTTCAGAAATATTGCCTCGGAAAGGTTTCCTCAGAAATGTTGCCTCGAATATGATCTTAAGACACTAGGGTTATTACTAAGACGTCTTAACATTGCTTTAGTGATCGTATGTCCCTTTCGAATTGACCCTTACAACTCCAACGATGGTGCTTCCTATTTCTCAATAGTAGGATAGCATTGTCTAAAGGAAACGAGAACATAAATAATCTTTTTTCGAGTAGGTAGATGCTAGTAGGTACTTGCTCAAAAATCAAACTTTTCACACTTACACTTTTTACAAACAAAGTTTTCCAAAAACACTTCGTAACACTCTTGAAGACAGAAGCAAGGGTTAAAACAAAGTAAACAAAAACTTTTCAAAAACAAACACACACAAGCAATTTTTAAAAGATGAGCAAGTACCTAAGAGCCCATGGAAAACCATGGATAGAAAGGGTGCTAATCCCTTCCCTTTCTATAATCTACCCCCCGTACTCAAAATCTCGAAAAAAGGAATTTTTCTGTGCTTTTTTCCTTTCCAGTTGGATAAAATAAAAGTCGGTGGCGACTCTTGCTTACCGTGAAATTTTGCAAACACAAACACAAAACACAAACCATCATTTTCCTAAAATAGTCGGTTCTGCCACCGTATCACAGAACTGGCGACTCTGCTGGGGAGTTTTATAAGTGGGGTATACCTTAGGATCTAGGTCATCATAATTGCTTCTCTTGTTTGTTTTGGTTGCTTTACTTTTAAGGGTTTTGTTTGGGAGTTATTATAGATCCTAACCTGGATCTGGGGACACCTTTTAGGTAAGTAGCAATAAATTGTGAGGGAACTGTACGACGTAGACCGATATGGTTGAAGCAGTAGCTACGTTGATGTGGCACATTGGTTGTTACAGGTATCCCTTGTGGAGAAATGAGGAGAATACGGGGCTGCTATGTGTGTCGTTAAGCATCAACTGACCTTAGAACCTTTAATCGACCAACTTGGCCATTAGGAAGTAGTGAGATAGCCGGCCTCGGTGTAAAGCTGAGAACTGGTTGATACTCGATACTACACTCATTGAGACCATATTCTCGAGATAGTTCCGGCCGCAAGAAAATATTGTGTGAGCTGAAACCATGACCGATGGAGGATGGTCAGTGATATTGAGAACCTCTAGAACCCGGTTACTTTTGCTAGGACAGGTTGAAACCAACTGAACTTTAAGAGGGTAATACCTAGACCCCATGCAAGCCTTAAACTTAAGGGCTTTTGTGTGACTTGTTTGCCTTTTCCATGTCTTTTATCTACTATACGTGTGTTGTTTCTATCACGACATCATGCATCATAACATAGCATGCATACTTCATTATACTAACCATTTAAAAGACCGAGGGGATTTATCTTTGTTCTGTTTTGCAGATTATGGCTTCCGTGTACAGAAACACCATCCGAGTTAACTTTGTGCAAATACCTGCTCAACTTAAAGAGTTAGCCTCAAGAGTTTCTGAGACTTATTCATTCATTAAGAGACATGGTCATCTTCTTAGCCTGGTTACCTCAAAGTTTGATGAGCAGATGATGAGTGTGTTTTTCCAGTTCTTCGATCATGTGCATCATTGTTTCACCTTTCCAGATTATCAGTTGGTTCCCACCTTGGAAGAGTTTTCTCACTTATTAGGCATATCCATCCTTGAGCAAATTCCCTTCACAGGTATGGAAGAGGCTCCTAGACCAGAAGACATTTCCTCAGCTCTGCATCTGAAACGGGTTGATGTAGTATCCAATTGGGAGACACGAAGCGGGGTCGAAGGTTTCTTAGCCAAGTTTCTGATAGATCAAGCTCAACTATTCTGGGATAATTTAGATTTTAGGCTTTCGAAGATATCTTGGCTCTCCTTATCTACGGTTTGGTTCTCTTCCCGAATCCATATTCCTTTATAGATGTGAATGCGGTTAATATCTTCCTGTCTCGCAATATTGTGCCTACTCTACTGGGTGATATCTTGCATGCCATCTACACTCGTAGTGTGCGTAGAAGAGGGACTTTTATGTGTTGTATGTCGTTGCTGTCGAGGTGATTTATTTTGCACCTCCCTAAGTCCGTGTTGAAGAATGAAGAAGGTTTAGGATGGTCTTACAGGATAATGTCACTTGCCCATACAGACATTCTTTGGAGTTCCAGGGTTATGAAAAGCACTGCTGTCATTGATCGTTATGGGGGATACCTTAATGTCCCGTTGCTTGGAATCAGAGGGGGTATAACCTATAATCCTTGTCTAGCTTTGCGACAATTTGGTTGTTCTCGGAGAGACGGTCCCCATGAGCTACTTCTTACAAATATTTCATTTGACTACAAGGAAGATGTTGACGAGCATCGCCGGAGGTTTATACGATCTTGGGGCATAGTGAACAGATCTGACCCTCAAGAGCTAGGACCAAGGACTTCCCTTCCTATGCATCCTTACCCACAATGGGTCCGAGCCCGTGCTCAGAAGCTCGGATGCCTTATGAAGCAGTACTACCAGTGATTGTGGAACCTACCAATGAAGAAGGCATTCCTTACACAGTTCTATATCCTTACATGCCCACTGATCCTGGGGCATTGCAGAGGTCCTGGATTCAACTGAAAGAGGAAAGGGATACTTATCGGGAGAAGTAGCATGAGCAAGAAAGGAAGATCTTGAAGCTCACCAGGCAACTAGAGAATGAAAGAATGATCAATGACTATGTCAGCACAAAGGGGAAGCGTCCATGGGATTTTTTATTTTGTTTTTTTTTCTAGTTTAGATTTGTTTTCCATTTATTTCTTTGTAACGCCTTAAAGGCATTGTTAAACCTTTTTACAAGTTAATCTAATAAAGTTTGTTTCTTTCTTGGTTTGCAAATTTAAATCTCCCAAAGTCTTTGAAATCATTACATACGCATCACATTATCATGCACGCCATTACAGGTACCATTACAGGTTTCTCATCTTCTTCGTTGTTTATTTCAGCATGAAATGTCTTCTGATCAAGCCATCAAAGATCTTCAGGCACAAAACGCCCAATTCCAAGAGATGTTCTTGAGCTTGGCTCAAGGGCAAGAGGATTTTAAAACTCTCATTCTGAAAGATAAGAAGAAGAAGAAGAAGAAGAAGAAGGTCGTTCTTCTGAGTATGGGTAAAAGGTTTGGGGATAGGTTGAAACAGCAAGCTGGTCTGTCCTCTTCATCCAAGGAAGAGGAGAACCAAGAAGAAGAAAAGGGCCCCAGTCCTGCAGTTTCTGATAATGATACTGATTTTGATGATGAGCAATATCTTCCTGCTGAGGATAGGTACAAGCAGTTAGAAGACCGACTGAGTGTTATGGAGATTCAAAAGATTCCTGGTTTGGATTTCGGAGATCTGGGACTGGTATCGGGAGTGGTAATCCCTCATAAGTTCAAAGCTCCTATTTTCGCCAAGTGCGATGGAGTATCCTGTCTAAAACTCCATCTCTGCTCGTACGTCCGGAAAATCCAACCCCACACTGTTGATAGAAATTTGTGGGTACATTTCTTTCAAGATAGTCTGTCAGGGACTCAGCTTGAATGGTTTTATCAGTTGGAAGGAGCTAATGTCTAAAACTGGGAAGTTCTTGTTGCTGCTTTCTACAGGCAGTATCAGTATAACGCCGACCTTGCTCCCACTTGTACTCAGCTTCAGGGTATGTCTATGGGTGCAAGCGAAGGTTTTAAGGACTATGCTCGAAAGTGGAGAGACTTGGCTGGAAGAGTCCAACCCCCTTTGTCTGATAAGGAGTTGGTTGACATGTTTCTTGGGACGCTATCTGGTCCATTTTTCAATCATCTGATCGGCAGTTCGTCGTCTGGGTTCACTGAGTTAATTTTGACTGGAGAGAGTAGAAACTGGTATCCGAAGTGGTAAGATACAGAAGGATACTTCATCAAGTGCAGTAAAGAAGCCTTTCACCGGTAAGAAAGAAGCTAGTGCAGTCTATGGCTCGAGGGGCCAAAGCAGACCTGAACACCATCAAGCAGTAAATGCGGTAGTGATATCAAGACCCATCGTTACTCCACAACGCAACAATCAACAAAGGGTGGAAAGACCACAGAGGCAGTACACTCGGCTTAATATGAACTTGTCTCAAATTCTACCACAATTATTGAAGACCAATCTGGTAACTCTGAGGGAAGCCCCGAAGAACCCCAACACCACATCTCCTCACTATAACTCGAATGCCCACTGCGCCTATCACTCCGACGGCCCAGGTCATGATACAAACAACTGTTGGGCTTTAAAGAACAAAGTGCAAGATTTGATCGAAGCCAAAGAGATTGAGTTTTACGCTCCGGAGAAGCCCAACGTCATAACTGCTCCCATGCCCAAACATGGTCACGGAGTAAATGCTGGGGACGATGATTTATTTGTGACCTCCGTGGAAGAAATTTCTACTCCTTTGATAACAGTTAAGAAGAATCTATTGTTGGTCGGTTTATTTCCGGGATATGGCGAAGGTTGCCACATGTGTTCAATTCTGCCTGCTGGTTGCCACTTATTGAAATCAGGTGTTCAACACCTGATGGATAGCAAAGAGATTCTGTTCGAAAATACTATGATTTCGTTGGTTCCAATTGAAGATGTTGCCATCATAACCATTTCCGCCAATCCTTCCCAGGTTTCCTCGAGAAAGCCTGCTAGGATTACACCTGTCCCAAGAATTGCTCCGTTAATAATTACTATCCCTGGTCCTATCCCATACACTTCAGATAAGGATGTCCCTTGGCACTATGGGGATGATGTGTATTACCATGGAGTTAAACAAGACTTGAATAGAAAAGAAGTTGATGTTGATGTTAGTAATATTGTCGGGGCTAGCAAGGTCACCAGAAGCGGAAGACTCTTTTCTCCCGAGATTTCCCCTCTGATTGTCCATAAACCCGTTGTCATTCCATCTGCTAGTACATCAGCTACTATCCCAGTTCTTATTTCAGTTATCACCCCTATCGCCGAGCCATCTGGGACTCGGGGCAAAGAAGTCATAGGTGAACCTTCCCGGACGGAGGCACCTAAGAAGATCATTGTAGAAACCTCTAAGCAGGAGATAGAGGAAATTTTGAAGATTATCAAGAAAAGCGACTACAACGTAGTCGAGCAGCTGGGGCAAACCCCAACAAAAATCTCCATGCTGTCTGTTGTACCCCAAAATTTTCCCTCCCATATTTCTCAAGACCTTTCAAGAATAATCTCAAGTTGCTCAAGATGGCTCAAGAGTTGGACAGTCAAACCATCTCCTAAGGCAGTCAATTCAAAATTAGGGTTTTGTGTTGCATCAAGGTCCTTGCATCCAAATGACCTCAAATGCTCCTTAATGTCCTAACATATTCTCAAATTCAGGTTCGTCTCAAGAGTCAATTCTTTAAAGAAGGTATCCGAATGTGTGAGTTTTCTCGAAGAAATATGGTGAAAAAGTGTGCTGAAAGTGCAGTTTTTACGCGCTAAAAAATTCATAACTTGAAGATCGTGACTCGCTTTGAACCCGTTCTGGTGGCCAAAATTCCTTCTTGACGTCATCTATGTTTTCATCTCTCACGGATGGAAGCCAATTTCGATCAGAAGGTCTTCAAAAATGTGGATTTATCAAGTATTTTCGTACAGAAAATTTGTGACAGAAGTTTATTTGCATCATGTTCAGAAAATCATAATTTGGTCGATTTTCATCGTATCGAGCTGGTTTCGGCGCCAAAATTTCACAAATTGAGTTGGATACATTTTCACAGAAGGTATTGAGTTCAAACGGTATTCAAAAGGCCTTCGTTTTTTGCTCAGAGTGCGTGACACGCCGAAAATCCTGAATGTTGAATATTATTTCATCTGGGCCGAAACTTCGAAAATTCATAACTCGGTCAATTTTTATCGGATTAGGCTCATATTTTTACACAAGGTCATTGACTCATAGATCTACAACTTTGATTCAAAAGTCGAGACCGGATTATGCTTCAATCAATACCAGTTTTTTATTGAAGAACGTGTCAGAGTCGACACTGGAGCCCAAAATAAGTTTGTCTGAGCTGAAACTTCAAAAATTCATAACTAATTCACCGTTTATCCAATTGAGCCTATTTTCGGACAGAAGTTAGTTCTCGATGTCGGCTACATTTTTTTTTCACATTTCAACTTCAAAAATTGCACTTAAGCCCCTTCGATTTAGGCTGCAACGTGACGAATTCAAGTGAACATTGGAGGCCCAATTGCACATTCAAAGCCCATTTTCTTTGCTCTAATTTCCATTATATAATCTCATTCTTTTCACACAAATAGGGGAGAGAAAAAAAACCCTTGCCACAACGCTGTCAGAATATCAAATTCTTTCAAGAACCCTAAAACCTTGAGATCCTTATTACAAATCCATCTCTCACTACAAACAAGTCATCCCGGTTACAAACCAACATCTCACTACAAACAAGCCATCCCGGTTACAAACCAACATCTCACTACTTCTCCAGTAAGGGTAAGGATGGCCTGATCTCCATGATCAAAAGGCATAAAAGCATTCATATCACTACTTCTCCAAGGGTAAGGCTGATTTGATCTCCATGATCAAAAGGGTATAATCATTCATACATGTCATATTGGGCCTAAACATTAAATTTCTTCATATATTGGCTTTATTTGTATTTTATGATATATAGTAATTTATTTAATGTGTTCATGAGATTCAACACTGCAGATTTAGACAGGATCCAATGCAGGTTCATTAAGGAACGTTGAGGCCAAAACACAAATGGCCAAAAGCCAAAACACAAATGGCCAAAACAGAACAGTTTACACATGACACCAATACATGGCGAGACAGACATCCTGAGAAGGTTAAGGAACGTTGAGGGCAGAACACAAATGGCCAAAACAAAACAGTTTACACATGACGCCAACAGCTGTTTCACCCCTCCAATCAGACCCGTATACTCCTAAACTCTCTCTCTATTTTTATTATTTTCCTTTAATTAATTAATAGTTATTCTTTTTATTAATCACTAACCAATTAATCTTTTTTCTTAATAAAATCAAAAACAAAACAAAATATTTTATTTATTAAAATTAAATTCAGCACTTTATTTTTGTAAATAAATATTAATTCAATTAATTTAGTTTAATTAGGAAATAACTTTAATATTTTTGCAATAATTAAAATTAATTTAGATAATTAGGTTTTTATTAGCTTTGATTAATTTATTTTATTTCTTTAAATACTCAAAAATCCAAAAATATTTTAATTAATTAATTAGTTTATTAATTTAATTATTAACTTAGATCTAACTTCTTTTTAATCCAAAAATAAACAAAAAAAATGCTTTCTTTAAAAAAAAAGGGTCAAAACCCTAAAAAATGCGCTCGATTTAATTTTCCGCACGCGATCTATTTTACCATATTGATGTAACTGTTTCCCGAAATGTAATAGTTAAATTAGGACTTTGATTTATTTTTCGCTTTCTTTTATTTTTCGCAATTTAAATTAAAGGGTTTGTTTTTGGCGATGTAAATACCCGACGCCTTGTAATAGTTTAAATTTAATTTCCGCAATTTAAATTCCGCAACTATTAACTGTTAGATGTTTGATAAATAGGGAATGCATGACAAGATCAAATCTTTAACCTAAAATCAACGTAGCTCACCCATGACATGTACAAAGATAAAATTAACAGAAACAACACACTCGCACATGCACACTCTTAGGGTACACCTCACTTGGCTGCCTTCGAACGTGGTCATTGAGTATAGGAAGTTTTAGAGGTCGCCCTCTTATCCAAAGGTCATAGTTGCCTCGAAACGGTTGCCTCGGGAAAATGATCTAGGATATTAGGGTTACCGCTAAGGCGTCCTAACATTGCTTTAGTAACCACACGTCCCTTAATCGAATTGACCCAGAAACTCCAACAACGATGCTACCTACTCTTCAATAGTGGGATAGCATTGTCTAAAGGACATTTGCACAGTTTAATTCCTTTTTGAGTAGGTAGATGGTTCTTAAGTGCTTGCTCCTTTTAAAACAAAACAAAACTTTTCGCACTCACACTCTCTTCAAAACAAAAACTCTTTTCAAATCCACAAACACAAAGAAAAGCAAACTTTTGAAAACACAATGAGCAAGTACCTAATAGCTCGTGGATAACCACAGATAGAAAGGGTGCTAACACCTTCCTTTTCTATAATCTACCTCCCGAACCCGAGAAATATCTCAAAAAGGAATTTTCTGTGCTTTTGTCCTTTCCTTGTTGGATAAAATAAAAGACGATGGCAACTCTTGCTTACCGCAACATTTTGCGAAAACAAACGCAAACGCGAACCAGCATTCCAAAACAGTCAGTTCTATCCCACCTATCACACTGTCCTTGTTATTGTGTTCTGAAGCCCATGCAAAGGATTTAATTGCATTCCTCAAGACTGCGCATGTGCCGCAGGATACTTCGGCTGATCAATTCAAAGACTGCGTAGCTAGTTTGACTGCCGACAATGGGTTAGGTTTCTCAGACACAGATCTGACTGCTAAAGGAAGAAATCACAATGATGCTCTGCACGTCTCGATCGAGTGCAGGGGCACTACTATGGCCCATGTACTGGTGGATACCGGGTCCTCATTGAATGTTTTGCCAAAGAAAGCATTAGACCGTCTGGACTGTGAAGGTTTGATGCTAAGGCCGAGCAATATTGTGGTCAGGGGTTTCTACGGGTCAAAGATAATGGTGCACGGGGAGGTGGACATCCCTGTTAAGGTTGGCTCTTAGACCTTTGGGTCTACTTTCTACGTGATGGATATTAGGCCATCATATTCTTGCTTGCTGGGTCGCCCTTGGATTCATAAGGATGGGGCAGTGACTTCAAACTCAAGAGTACCCGCCCGGGGCATCCAATAAAGATAGGAAGACGTTGAGGAGATTGGCAAGTAGTTTCTTCCTTAATGAAGAAGTATTATATAAAAGAAATTACGACATGGTCTTGCTCAGATGCGTAGACAGACATGAAGCAGACATGTTGATGCAAGAAGTACATGAAGGATCCTTTAGCACTCATGCCAACAGACATGCAATGGCTAAAAAGATGTTGAGAGCTGGTTACTATTGGATGACGATGGAATCTGATTGCTGCAAATATGTGAAGAAATGTCATAAATGTCAAATTTATGCGGACAAGATACATGTGCCACCGACCCTTCTCAATGTTATCTCTTCACCTTGGCCTTTCTCTATGTGGGGCATTGATATGATTGGAATGATTGAACTCAAAGCTTCATATGTTCATTGTTTCATCTTGGTAGCCATCGATTATTTTACTAAATGGGTGGAAGCAACATCATATGCTAATGTAACCAGACAGGTGGTAGTCATATTTATCAAGAATCATATCATTTGTCGATACGACATCCCGAGCAAGATCATCATTGATAATGGTTCGAATTTGAATAACAAAATGATGAAAGAGATTTGTGAAGAGTTCAAGATCGAACATCATAATTCTTCTTCCTACAGGCCAAAGATGAATGGGGCTGTTGAAGTTGCTAATAAAAACATCAAAAAGATTATCCAGAAGATGGTGGTAACTTATAAAGATTGGCATGAAATGCTTCTGTTTGCTCTGCATGGGTACCATACTTCAGTTCGAACTTCAACAGGCGCAACCCCATTTTCCCTAGTATATGACATGGAAGCAGTACTCCCCATGGAGGTTGAGATCCCGTCTATGAGAGTTTTGATGGAAGCTAAACTTTCTGAGGCTGGATGGTGTCAAAGTAGATATGACCAGTTGAATTTAATTGATGAAAAGAGATTGACAGCGCTGTGTCACGGTCAACTATATCAGCAAAGAATGAAGAAGGATTTTGATAAGAAGGTCCGACCACGCGAATTCAGAGAAGGTGACCTCGTGCTCAAGAAGATATTATCTTTCCAACCTGATTCTAGGGGTAAATGGGATCCGAATTATGATGGGCCGTATTTTGTTAAGAAGGTTTTCTCTGGAGGCGCCATGATTCTCACAAATATGGATGGTGAAGAACTCCCGCGCTCCGTGAATGCCGATGCAGTCAAGAAGTATTTCGCCTAGGTTTGAGTTGACAGTTCGCTAAGTTGAAAACCCGAAGGGGAGGCTTAGGCAGGCTTTTGGTCAGACCAATCATGGCATTTGAAACATTTCGGAATTCGAAGTTGTTAGGGAGAATAATGATCATTGTTTTTGTGTAACCTTTTTCTTTCATGTACTATTTCCCAAATTTTTGTAAACCATTGGAGTCGCATTGTTAGCGAACTACCATCTTATTAATGAAATTTGAGCATTTATCTTTTTGTGGGCAAAATTTTAGCTTTTATGGCAATATTCGAAACGAAGTTAAAAGTATTTCTATTTTGAAATGTGTCATGAATACTAGAAGGAATATTAACAGTTGTTCCGAGGATGGTTAAGCCATGAAATGCAAAGCAATACAGTAATTCATCCTTGTATGATGAACTTGTTTTCTTTCAAAATCGTCATGAGGTGTTGGTTGTGTAAACTTGTGTTTCCAGTATAGTACTAAGCTTGGTGACTCCCCAGCATTTCCGATTAAGCTTTGTTTCGGTTATCTTTATTTGAGCAAATTTCTGAAGTGTAGTACATGTTGTATCATGTCAGTGGTCTATTGGTGTTAGAAGATTGGATTTGAATACTTTTCTCCCCAGAAGACTTGAGCCTTGTAGCGTGATTTTCTCTGACGTTGCCTTTGTTCCAGTTCCAGTTACTCTTCGTCTCTTTGAGATTGGCCGAGTATCTAATTATTTTGTGTTATCTTATCGTCTTCAAGTTATTTCCTCAATCTGTTTTGTCAGCATAACATCCATTTACTCATTTACACTTACATCATGCATACATATTCACATTTGTCGATGATTTTGGGTCATATACCTTGTTTTATGTTTATTCAAACAGTGTACATGTTCTTTCCAAAGTAGAATGTTAACTTAGGCAGAAAATGTGCTTCCTTTCTAATTCCCCAGCCGAGCTAATCCTCGTGGATGAATTTTTGATTTAGCCTTCCTTGTCCATCTCGGGATAGGATGAATCCCCAATTGAGTTATTTTCTCATTGGGTGGAGTCTTGTTTGACTGTCTTCTCTCTGGTTTATTCCTGGATTGAGTTTTTGTCTCTTGCATAGGCTATCTCGTGGTTTTCTCCAGGCTAGGCAACCTAGATGAATGGTGCATTTATTTTGCGCATTTGAGTATCTGATCTCCTCAGGAAGGATCTATTCATGGTTTCCTATGAATAAGAATTGTATTCTCTGGCAGTGTTATCACAACTTTCTTCTGAGACTTCTTTGGAAAACGATAAGCGGCGGTCTCTTCATGAGCAACTTGTGCGTTATTGACATCTTTGAAAAACGACAAGCGGCGGTCTCTTCATGAGCAACTTGTGCGTTATTGACTTCTTTGGAAAACGATAAGCGACGGTCTCTTCATGAGCAACTTGTGCGTTATTAACTTCTTTGGAAAAGGACAAGCGGCGGTCTCTTCATGAGCAACTTCTGTGTTATTGACATCTTTGGAAAACGACAAACGACGGTCTCTTCATGAGAAACTTGTGCGTTATTGACATCTTTGGAAAACGACGAGCGGCGGTCTCTTCATGAGCAACTTGTGTGTTATTGACATCTTTGGACAATGACAAGCGGCGATCTCTTTATTTGAGCAACTTGGGCATTATAGTTTTCTTGGAAGACATCAAGTGGCGGCTTCTTTATTTGAGCAGCTTGTATGTTATAAACATTCTTGGAAGACAGCAAGTGGCGGCTTATTTATTTGAGCAGCTTGTATGTTATAGACATTCTTGGAAGACAACAAGTGACGACTTCTTTATTTGAGCAGCTTGTATGTTATAGACATCCTTTGAAGACAGCAAGTAGTGGCTTCTTTATTTGAGCAGCTTGTGTATCTACAACCATATATTATTTTAGCATCAATTGGTATCTCTTTGGAAAAGTCTCATGGAGAAGTTTGTTACGAAACCTCTACCTTCAGAAGACGGTAGTTCACTATCAGTAAATATTGATACATCTTTTGTCTGTCTTTGACCTTGAGTTGTGAACTCACCATCATCTTGGGTCAATAATCTATTTTTTCGTGGCCTATGCAAGGCGTCTTCTTTGTCAGGGTTAAAAGTTGTCTTCTCTCAAATTTTATGCTCCGTTAAGAGTCTATCATTCGGAGTCGATGGCTCATTTCTCCAGTAGTGTATAATCTCCGTTCTTGTGGATTATTTGTGATTGGTTTCTCCAACATTATTTTGTCTCGCACAGTATCATTCTCCGTAAAGTTAAATACTACATCCATATCATAAACATAATGGCGGTATCTTAGGGCAAAAATTGCGTATTATGTATTTAAGTACCTTCAATCTCGTCGAGACGAAGAGTTCCATCTTCATATCTCCGGATAGAAGAAACTTAAATAGGGGCAGCTGTCATACCCCAATTTTTGACCTAAGATCCCTATTTCATTTGCATTACATCAAGGTCACCGAATATGGTAGGTTTCAAACGTTTCTCTTTCGGGCTTTGACCGTGTAGAGATTATCAAGTGTTGTGAGCATTTCATCTTATGAATGACTAACCACTAATCAAGCACGAAGTGTATGTTTTGTTGTTTTGTTTTCATGTGCAGGAAATGGGTCTGAAAGAAGAGCATCGGACGTAGTACATCGATTAGGGTTTCGAGTCTCAAAGCAGAAATGCGGTCGGTCGTTAATTCCCAAAGCTGATTCATCAAAAGAATTTCAGAGAATTGTGCGTTTATTTCCACACTCTGTCCAACAGATGGTCTCCAGTTTCTCTGAATATTTTTTTTAGAAAGAACGCTCGAAGTTCTATTGTCTTTGGTTCATGTGTGTTTCACATTATTCTAAGATATAAGAAAAACCAGGCTACACCGTCATTTTTGATTTCTTTGACCAAAAGCCATCTGCAAATTTTCTCATGACGCGGGATGAATTTCACCAAAATGGGATAATTAAATTCAAGTGATAATTAAAGAGGAGCTACCAAGAGATCTCATCCAAGAATAATCATTTATCGCATGAAATATTTATTCAAGATTATTTTTGTGATTATTTTGGTAGACTTACATGAAGCATTTATTCAAGAAGTTAGTGGGAAAAGGAATTTGATCCAATTAATCGGTCATCACAAGATTAATTACATGAGGATTTCTATTTGATTACAAAATCAATTCATGTGATTTATTTGGATCTCTATTACAAAAATGCAAGATTAAAGTTTAAGACTTGCATTATTATTTATTCATCATTCAACAATTTATTCAAGTATTGTTCAACTCTTTCCCAATTCAAATGGAAGGCCTTGAATTTTTATCAAGACATATCAAGATTCATGATCATATGAAGATTCAAGTTTATTTATAACTACAAAAGAAATTGAGAATATATTGAAGAATACATGTTTATTCACGTTACAATTTATTTGGACTTATTGTTACAAAGTTACAAAATAAAATACAAGTTTTGTACATGAAAATCAACTATTATTCTTGCTACAAAACAGTCCCAATGCTGCCCATTTTTCCAGTACTATATTAATCCATAACAGTCCATTTTTTGAGTGTAGTGCTGTCCATTTTCTTCAACATTGTGTCAACAAAGACCATGCCAAGTTGCGGTCCAAATCTGCCCTACAAAATAGTCCAGAATGCAGCCCATAAGACAAAAATCTACACATTTTGCTGTTACAAAAAACAGTTTTCAAAGCTCCAAATATTGCACTAAAATGGATACTTCAAAAAGCTATCCCATAAAACATCAAAACAGGGCCTAGAATAGTTCAAACTTCTACTATTTTCCCCCTAAAACCCCACACATTTCACTATAAATAGAGGCTTTCATCAACACAAGAAGGAAATCCAAAAAAATTCAGCAAGAGAGTGGAAACAGAAAAGAGAGTTTTGTCCAACAATCCAACAAGAGAGTGAAAACAGAAAAACATATTAGTTTTGTTCTAAAAATTCAGCAAGAAGAAAAAACAGGAAAAGAGGAAAAACTTACGGTTTTGAAGCTCCATCGGAGAGACTCCGATAGGTATTTCTTATTCCTCTTTATTTATTTATGCATAATTTTCTCCTTCATATATTTTAGTCTTCTTTGCCTCACTTCCATGCCATATGATTATTTGACTTGCTGTATTTTTAGAGTTGCTGCATGATTGTTAGCGTTTAAGCATGTGTAGGATTCATAATAATAGTAATAACAATGAGTATAATGAAAGAACCTTACTCCTTCCGTCGCGTTACAACAATTTCTATCCCTTCCTCTAACAACCACCAATCGACAACCTGCAACCATTTCTGCTCAACAGAAGAGATTCCCAAATGTAAATGCGTTCTTAAAATTAGAAGAATAGAAATCTGAATAAAGAAAAAACAGAACTAGATTACAGAATTTGCTTTTGCTATGCCTTTCCCATACAACTATAACAATAGAACCTATAAACACTTAGAACCGGTTAAAACATAGAAACTATCAAATCTTAGAACCTGTTGTTACAAAACTTAGAACCTACTGTTAAAACCACCTTAACCTGTCAAAACCTTAACCTGTCAAAACCTTAACTTGTACAAAACATAGAACTTGTTAAAAAAACCATAGAACCTGTTAACAATCTTAAAACCGGCAGAAGGATAAATATGAAGGTTATACAATACATAACAAGTTATTATCGTAAGGATAAAATATGGCTTAGGCGGACCAGACCCAACAAACGTGATTACCAAGTTGTGATTGTTGTTGATGATTCACATAGCATGTCGGAGACCTGCTGTGGTGACGTTGCAGTTGAAGCTTTGGTTACAGTATGTCGCGCTGTTTCTCAACTCGAAATGGGGAACTTGGTCGTTGCAAGTTTCAGAACAAAAGGAAACATAAATCTGCTACATGATTTTGATATGCCATTCACCTGAGAGGCTGGGGTTAAGATGATTTCCAACTTGACATTCAAGCAAGAGAATACTATAGCTGATGAGCCAGTTGTGGATCTGTTGAAGTTTTTGACCAACAAGCTTCTGCTCAAAACACCAAAAGTGCATCCACCCTGTTCAACAGACACAAAAGATTATCCTTGAAACCTAACCAAAAAATTCCAGTTCTTTTCTAACCCACTCCATCTCCGCCTAGCTGATGCTGTTTCCGATCTAACAACATTCACCAACCACCGTCCATTGTCGCCACTCTCTCTCGTCTTACCTTGCGAAAGCACGATCTCCTCCACCATCCAATCGCGATTCGGATGGCCTCCGTGTTCGATTCATCTTGTTGCTCACAGATCTGTTCTTAGATTTTGTTCGTCTTTGCTCCCACTTACTCCTTCCGTCGCATCTCCGCATTCGGCCACCTCAGAAATCTCTCCCTCCATCGCCGCTTCATCCTCACATCAATAACATCACCCATTTATCTTCATCAGCCTTTTATCTTAGGGAGACTGGTAATGAGAAAGAGAAGGAAAGAAGATAGATATCTGTGAATAGGTTGGAGAAGATGTTAACTTTTGTTTTTTTTTCTTCTCACAGTAAAGCGTGGCCATCAGATTTATTGGATAAAACAATAATAATGTTTATTTAATGTTTTCTTATTTTCCAACGCACTAGCCGCCGCGCCTTTCAACATACACTTAGGGTTTTCATTTTTCTTTCTTGTCCTTTTCAAAGCGGGTCGGCCCATTGGGCCTGTTGGTCCAGCATCTTTACCAATTTTCTTTTATTTACTAATAGAAGCATGGATTTAATGAATAAACATCATAGTTCATTTGGAAAGGTAGTTGATAATAATTCATGAGGGACACGGGTTCAAGTCTAGGCTGGGATGTTTTTGTTATTTCTTTTAGCATTATCTCCTTTATTATTCTATCTTGTTATAATTATTATAAAAAACATAAAAAATACGCTTTTATAAACTAATCTTTATTTAATTTTTTTTAATATGTTATCAATCTTTTATTTAATTATTCAAAAAAAATACATATGTTAGTTTTTATTATTCAATTTTTGCTATTCGTTTAAATGTTAAAAATCCATGATATTGTAATTTAATCTTTATGTACTTTTGGTTATTTATTTAATCGTTTAAAATGCATGTTAGTATAATTTAATTTTCATTATTTAATTGTTCAATTGTCATTTTAATTAATTTTGTCATCGATCGTTAATCCTTATATCTTTCGTCCATCTCAAATCCAAGGGAAATGTTTTAACTTTGTTGACTTCATGTCATCAAAAACGTCTCATCTAATCGTGCGAATACCCTCATTCATCTTCGTTTATTATTTTGCTAAAAACTTAAGATAATTTTTCCAAAGATTCAATTTTCAAACTCACACCTTTTAAGTTAAAACTTCGACGTTAGGTCGTTGTATCTTCAAAATCTCGTCCATACCCATTTTTGGCCAAACAAGCTATTTTTAATCAAACAAACAATTTTAATAAACAGATATTTCAAAAGGTTCCTATAGGATACTATAGATGCATTGGGTGCTAATACCTTCCCATTGTATAACCAACCTCCAAACTCTAGATCTCTTTTCAAAACGCCTTGTATTTTCATTACTTTTAAGTATTATTTTACATTGCATATTTTCGGGTTTTATTTCGCTCTTTTCCCTTTTCCCTTGGAAATAATAAAGCGCGGTGGCGAATCTTGATTTTGTGAGACGGGTTAATTAATAGCTCGATCTCCGATTTACCCCGCTACATTTTTTATCGCTACAATTACATAAAAGGAGCCCAAGGCCCCCATCCAAAGAAACAAATAAGTGGCCACGAGGACCACGATTGTTTGGGAATTACATAAAAACGGGCAAATCCCCTGAAACTAGTTACAACAAAAACGGCACGCAGGGAGAACATAACAAAGAAATAAAAAGCTCCAATTAAGTGACAGGCTCCTTCGGTGTCGGGCTGCAGTTGTACCAGCACCTCTAGGGAATTGGCCGCGTAACCTTCGGCTGCTAGAAGGAAGTCAGGGATGACCATTTGATGAAGGAAGCTAATCCCCATCAAAGAAAGGTCGACTTTTGGGTTCACCAGATGAATTTGGGCCACCATGTTCTTAAAGCCATCCTCGGAATCCACAGGGGCATCATCATCGGCCTATTAAATACGAGCAACAACTCGGCTCGGGTCGTCATCCCCTTGACACCCTTCAGCTCCTCCTCGTTAGGGGCCATGGCGGACTTGAGCCCTTTCACCTCTTCCTCAAGATTTTTCTTCTCGGCCACCCAAGCATCCTTCTCCTCAACCATGGCCTTCCTCGCCTTCACCACTTCCTCGAGTTTATCCCTGACATTCTTCAACCTCCCCTCAGTAGTCTTGTTCTCCTCACGGGCTTTCTTCAACTACAGCTCCTTAGTGCTCCCCTCCTCGGTATGGATCACCGCCACACCTAGGATTTTCATCAGAGCAGTAGTGTCCTGAGCCAACAGAGCCCTCTTGCTCAGAAGATCCATTTACCTGTATAATTGGGACTCTGCCCGGTGGACCTCCAAGGAACCTCTTTCAAAGAGAGTTTTGTTGTGAAAGCAGGGGGCACCTTGAATTTCCCAGGACCTTGCTCCCCGGTCAGATCTATCAGGTCATCTGAATGAGGTCTCTTGGTCCTCAAGCTCACCGAAAGAGGAGAAGCTTTCCCAGCAACCAGTCTTGATGAAGAAGTCCATAACCCTATTGGAGGCGCTCCTGGTCCATTAGCAACGAAAATACTTTTTGCAATCCCTTTATGTTCTTTCTTGGCCCTAGCTGCAGTATTCTTGAGCATGTGCTCCTAAGGAATGGACATTTTCTTTGCAATAAAACAAACACGGATTAGAAAAACATGGATATCAGAGTAAGGGCTGGTCAAAAAAACAAAAAGACTACCTAAATATTTCAAAGGCTCATCGCATTAGAGGAGCTCCTTGATGTTAATAAGATCGGGCTCAAACACAAGTTTCCCCTCCCTGTCGATGAGGACCTTTCCCCTTTTCCCAGTCGGTAAACTAGGATATACCCTCTACAAAGGCCACCAGTTGGTCGTAACTAGCTTGGTCTTCAGGGTTCAAATAGTCTGCCTTCACAGTGTAATGATCGATCTCATGATCAAAATTATCCATGTTCTAGTTAAAGTTAAACCTATGCACCAACTTCCTCCTTGGTTCACCCTCCTCAGTCAGCATCGACTCCCCTTCCTCACCCCACTTGGGCACACTCATGAAAACATTCAGAATTTACTTCTCCGACAGAGATTGGACCAACAAGTACCTGTTCTTGAAGTGTCATACAGACTCAAGGTAGGCCTTGAATAGATTCCCGTTAGACTTCTTCAAGGAGACCCATCCAAACTGATTTCTAATTGTGCCTCTCTGAAGGTAAAATAAGTAGAAGAATAAAGGGACAGTGGCCTCAATATTCAAATAATTGCACGTAATCTCAAAATCACGTATGAAGACTATTAAGTTGGGGTGAAGTTGCAAGGGAACAAGACAGAGATAGTTAAAAATGGCCACTTGTAGGTCAGTGAAGGGAAGCTACAAACCCATGTCCCTGAAAAGGATCTCGTACATAGGGAAATGATATACATCATACTTCGATTAGATGAAATGACGCTTCCCGGGGATGTAGATAACCCATTCCTCCTCAAAACTCTCTTGCTCCATCCCTGCAGCCATAATTGTAAACACTTCATCTGGATTCTCAGTGAAGCAGGAGGAAATCTCTCGAGGACCTGGTGCGACCCAATCCATGGAAGCCACATGGGCCTTGGGCACATTCTTCTCAGATTGAATTTGTCCCAACGTGCTCGGCTCAATGCCTTACTTCTATGACATACTCTCTTCAGTCGAAGTATGCTTGGACGAACTCTATTGGATTTCACTTTGCTCGCGCATAACTTCACCTTCAGCGCTACTAGCCATTTTACCTGAATAGTAGAGGACGAAAGTAAATTCAACATCAAATCAAATCCACCCTTCCACCGCAAATAAAATGAAAGGGCATGCAAAGGAACAAGGACCTTGTCCCCGACCAGGGCCCTCACTTAAGCAGCAAAAGACGACACAAGGACGATTCCCTCTAATGTGTTAGGCGCCAATCCACCAGGATAAGCCCTTGCCCGCGCCAGGAATAATATCTCTGACAATTGGGTCTCGAACCTCACTTAAGGTTTCATAAGAAAAGGTGTGAAGATCATCACAGAAACCCCAAAATGGCCCAAAAGCTCATCACAACTCACCGTTTTCAGCCTTAACGCTAGACATTCCCAAAGGATTCATGGTGGAGCCAGCATCCTCATGTGGTAGAACCACCAGAAATTTCCATAATAAAGCTACTTTAATCCTAATTGTATGTATCTCTATAAGTAAAATCAGAAAATCTAACCTAGAACAGGTATGAATTTCACATAAACAAGGAAAAATCAAGGAACTTACTAGGCTGGGGAAGATTGACGATGGAACAAGCAGAAACTTCAGTGATGAATGACAACACTTTTCATAACTAGCAGAAACAGGCAGAAGGAAACAAGCAGAAAAGTGCAAATGTAGCTTCCTCTCTCCCATTTATAGGTAGCTTCGCTAGCTTGTGAGCAGGCACGCGCCTAGGGAAACCTATGGGTCATCATCATTGTGCCCTAGTGTTTTACCCCAAAATTTTCCCTCTCCTGTTTTCCAAGATTGTCTCTTACATGGGTGGTTACAAACACTTGCTTAGAGAAAATATAATTTTTTTGAAGATAATCAAGTGTCTTTCGATTGGCATATGAACAAGGTACTTCGATTAGGTTTTTGGCACTCTTTGATCATGCTTTGATTAGTAAGCTTCGATTGGGTGTTTCGAACTCTTTGATCAAACTTTGAGTCCACAAGTATCATTCCAGCAGTTCCCTCTGTGCGTGCCTTCAGCGCACTAGGAAAATACCCCTTATGTGTGTGCCTTCAGCGCACAAGGCAATAACCCCCTACAAGTTTGCTTCGATTCACCAGCAGTGGACTCCTGCATACAACCTTCGATTGAGCGTTGAGTCTCCTTCGATTAAGCTTAATTCACAAAGCTTCCACTGGGCAAAAGGCCCCTTTATCTTGCCATCAGAACACGTATGCCTCTGCATGCTTTCCTTTGGTTTACTAGGCAAAAGCTTCCTCATGCTTGCCTAGGATTCACAAAGCAAAGGCCCATTCATCTTGCCTATGATTCACAAGGCAAAGGATCATAAACTTGTCTTCGATCTACAAGGAAAAAGGCCCATTTAACTGGTCTTCGACTCACAAGACAAAAGGCTGACTCAGACTTGCCTTTGATCCACAAGGCCAAGGCCCCTGCAACTTGCTTTGTGTTTTCTTTCGACCCACAGGGAAGTGACTTACTCTAGGCTTGCCTCCAATGTGCAAGGAAATGGTTCCCTTCATGATAGCACCTATAAAGTAGTGGCTCCCTTTCATATGTGCTTCGATTCATTAAGTAGTTGGCTTCCCTCATGCTAGCTTTGACTCCACAATTTTCCATATTTTGACATCTAGTAAGGTCCATTTGAAGGACACACCAATGGTGCCTTCGAAGGACATACATGTGATCTATTCAAAGTATACATAATTGTGGAAACAAGATTGTTTTGCCTTTTGATGAGTATTGGTTCAAGATGTTGGCCTTCAGCGCACATGGCAAAGGCTTCCTCTTCGACTGGCCTTTGATTCACCAAGCAAAGATTTCCTCTTCATGCATGCATTTGTTTCATAAGCATAGGATAAGCACATTATGAGCATGCATTGGTGGCCCATTCGAAGAATTCAAAATGGCCATTCGAAGGATATACATGTGTTCCATTCGAAGGAGACACATAATTATTGAAAATAAGTTTATGTTAAGTCTTGGTCCAAGTTGCTTACTGGCCCAAAATCCAACATGTTGCCAAGCCCAAGCCTCCTGCACAAGTGCATTCATGTTAAAGGAAGCTTCGACTGGCCAGAATGAAGTCTTTCGATTGGGCTAGTTGGGTAGTTTCAGAGCCAATCGAAGAACAAGGAAAATAGGGGCTCAATCAAAGAAGCCCTAATGATGAGAATTTGAGCCATTCGAAGGAAGCAACCCTGGGCCAATCAAAGAGAAAATATTGAAAGTATTCGAAAGAGCCAACATGTCCAGGTTCATCCAAATCTAAAAGGGATAGGAACTCATCAAAAAAGGAAATCCCTTAATGTGTCTGATTTTGCCTTCAAAGCCTAGTTAATGGCTGTCTCTTGCCATTTTTATGCTATGACCCCCTATCTATCTCCTATAAATACCTAACACTTCTACAAGCCAAGGAAAGACTACACGCACACGCTGCCTCATAAGCCACGCCAAAGTTATCAAAAATCTCATAAGTGATCCAAATCGAAGCAATCTTCAACAACGCTCCACTCACTCCTTGAAGTTTGCAGGAGGCGTTCCCAAGCACTAGGAAGACCCAACGTACATTAGAGCATCAGTTACACAATCTGTCTGCTGGTAACTTATTTTCGATCTCAAACTAGCTAAGCATGCAATTTTTAAATTCATGTTAATCATACATTCATGTTATTGCTAATGTTTGTTATTGTTCTCATGTGCTACATGCAAGATTAAGCACAGGGGTTGGGATCGTGCCATGGCTTGGGCACGATCCATATTTTCTTTCGAATCTCAGGATTCATGAGGTTGTAGGATAAACTAAGTAGCTTTCGATTCAGACCCAGAGGATCCGAATTAGGATTATGCAGTCATAGGCTGTCGAATCTAAGACTGGATTCGACCCAAGTCTGGATTTTTATCTTGTTTTCTCTAATAAATTTCCTGCAGGAGTACAGCATACACCTCCAACAATATTCTCTACTGGATCGAAGGCGACATCCTTCCCTGGATCGAAGGCCACCCTTCATTGATCGAAAGCCATCTTTTCTTTGGATCGAAAGATTCTTCTTCTTGTACTTTTATTTTTGTTGCTCATTTCTTTTTTATAGTTTCCCTTTTTAAATTAACATAAAATAAAAGATCATCATAAAAATTAGGATTAGATTTTATTAATTAATTTAATTTCTGAATTAATAAATTAATTAATTTTAACATCTTTTTCTCAAAAAAAATTAAAAAAAATTAGAATTTAGGTTTAATTTTATTTTTCTTAATTTATTTTCTTTTCATAAAAACCAAAAAACAAAAGATTTTTATTCCATAAGGTTTTAGACGTCTTTTCCAATTCGCGCGCAATTTTATTCTAGCATTATCATATTATTGTATTTGCTTCCTGGTTGTAATAGACTGTAATTAGGACTCTTTTTATTTTTACTGCTTTCTTTATTTTTTTCCAAAGTTTGAATATTACCCCTTCCCCGAAGCTTTGTAATAGCGTAGGATTTACAATTTCCGCATTTTATTCCTGTATATATTAACTGTTAGATGTATGGTAATAAGATTGTATGGCAAGAATAAAAACAAAATGCTAGAAAACCTAACAAAAAAGACAACAAATAACTGAATACTACACACTTTCACATATACACCTCTAGGGTACTCCCACTTTGATTGCCTTCGGAATATAAACAGTCATGTCCCTCGAAAGTGGGGACGCTTTAGCAAAGACCGATGAATTAAAAGATCATAGTCCCTCGATGACCCTACAATGTTGCCTTACGGTAAACAATTTAGTCCCTTAAACAAAATTGCTAAAGGGTCTCTATATGTTGCCTTTATGACTGTACGATGACCCACGAATGTCCCTCATACATCTAAACGACTATGGATACTTACTCACTAATAGTAGGCTAGCCTTGTCTAAAGGAAAGGAGGAAAAGAATGACCTTTTGAGTAAAAGTAGATATCTGTTAGATGCTTACACAAAAACAAATTTTCACACTTACACAAAAAAAAATTCAAAAACATTTTCAAACGCTTTATCAACACTCTTGAGGACTGATACAGGAGTTATCATAAAGCAAATCGCCGCACTAAGGCATTTTCAAAATATTTTTCAAAACACACAAAGCACGTGGTATTTCAAAATGATCTAAGCATCTAAGAGCCCATAGAAAACTATGGATGGAAAGGATGCTAACACATTCCCTTTCCATAATTTACCCCCCTTACTTAGAAATAATCTCGAAAGGTCTTTTTCTGTTCTTTTCACCCTTTCCTTTGTTGGATAAAAGAAAAGTCGGGGGTGATTCTTACTTACCGCAACATTTGCGAATACAAACGCAAAACCAGTATAACAGTCGGTTCTGCCACCGTGTCACACCTAGTCTCTAGACTTTCCATCATTATGCATTTATGATAGCACGTGACTCGATGTAAGAATGATACCCTATCTCCCAGAGTCCAATCAACCATTCAGCTCCCCGCGCGCCAAACGCAAGAGACCACGTTCGGGTCCCTTAACACAATGTCCCTGAACGCGTCCTGAGGCATCCTCATCTGCTACGACGAGCACCAAAAAACATTTACACCTTATCAACACATGGGCTGACTCTAAGTCATCTCTCCTACGCCTCAGAGAAACGACTTAGGGAACTCCTGTTCTGGACTGGCCCAATGGCTAGGCATGGCCCAATCCGCTTTTGTGTGTAGAACGACCCAATGACCTTGGCCCTATAAGACATGAAAGGTAAATGACATTTTATCCCTTTTGCTCGTCAATCGAGGAGTCCTAGCCACCAGGGCCTCCACTCTGGATTCTGCCTATTCATATTGGCCATCCTGCCCGACCACACGGGTAAGCCACTAAGGAATGACAGGAAATCACGCTCGCTCGTAAAATTCTCCTCTTCCAGTTGTGATGGCTAGTTACGAGAACCTTTGGTCGACACAACGGCTAGTTCCTGGAAATTACCTATATTTTGGGAACCTGATATCCAGGCCCAAAAATAGGAACTAATGGCCAAACGACGGGGGAATTATATAAACACTCACACATGTGAGGTCCAAGTATAAAATATTCACTCTAATTAACTCTAATATCTTTCTTGTATCTCTTTGCACTCTTTCTTACTTAAGTGTCGAAGTGCCTTGGAGGTACACCCTTCCTCTCCTCAGATTTCCAACAAAGCAGACATCATCTTCTCGGTCCACTTCAAGTTCTAATCAACCAGTAAGATCATATATATATATATATATATATATATATATATATATATATATATATATATATATATATATATATATATATATATATATATATATATATATATATATATATATATATACTTTCAAACACTCAATTACCCATGACCTCAAAGTTTGATCGTATTGGTGGGGTGGGGGCGGGGGGGGGGGGGGGGGGGGGGGGGGGGGGGTTCATGGATGGTCGATAGCACTGGTCGCCTGAATAAGTGGAGTAAAAATTAAATGAATCTCGTGGAGTTTGGTACCCATGTGTTTGTTGGGTGCTATGGTGATGTGATGGTTGATGGTATGTTGTGTCGGTTGGGGAATATTCTTCAAGTAGGCCCATGTCTGGGCTAAAATGAGATGATGAGGGGCCCATATCGGGATGTCGAACGTATGGTCTTTGTTCTTGGTATTGTGATTACATGTGGGACATATGTATGTATTGGTATTGATCTTGGGGTTGGGTGCTTATGGATCTGTAACGATGTTGTGTTTGTAGGGAGGTTGATGTGTGTTGTTTTGTTATTAGGTGTTGTACCCTAAAATTTGTCCTCTCATTTCATTCAAAAATACCCCCCTATGCTCCTATGGTTTTCAATCGCTTTAGGCTACCCAGGCTTGCTAGGCCTCAGGATATTGCATTGATTCTTTGTTTCATCAGAGAGCTAGAACTACAGGTATTTTGATCTTGAACTGTGTCTCTCCCATCCATTGGCTCTTGTGATAGGGTTGTTGATTATTGAATATGTGACATCTTTCTTGACAAAATCTCAAAAACATCATCCTGAATTTCATCTCAGTACACCTTTGATCATTAACTGAGGTTCATTAGAGATTTTCTTATTTGATTCTAGTCTTATCTTCTTCAATGTTTCTTCAAAATCAAGATATTATTCTTAATCTCGGTGATTAAGGAGGGTTTCTATGTGGATTTTCATTAAAAAAGGTTGTTATCTAGTTTCTAAGATCATGTGAATATTTGGTTACTTGATTTATTTATTTTTTAGTTCAAGTGGCGAAGTTATGATGTAAGATCAAGTGAAAAATATATTTTTAGGCTTATCATGGGGTTTTCAACCTTTGGTTTAGATGTTCATGAAGATTTCAATTTCAAAGAAAGCCCATTAATGGGAATTTTACTCAAGGAAGATTATTGGCTTATGGTTGATTCAAGTGGGTCTTGAAAGGAAATTTAAATTCTTGAAAGGAAAATATGGAACCCATTGTTTCTTTCTAAACCAGGGTTTTTTAATCCCATTCAAGTACTATATAGAAGATTATTCAATTTCATCATTCATACTATTTCAAATTCATCACATTATATGGATTTCTTTAAAATTTTATTCAAGAACCAAGATCCATATCGTTATCAATTTCAATGGGAAAATTCTACAAAGTTCACAAAATATTGCAAAGATCTTATGCTTTCAAATACACATTTTCTTTAAAGTTTCTTTTACAAGAGATTTCAAATTCGTAAGTCCTAATATTTCTAATGAGGTATTCATATTCACTTCTCCAATTTCACTCCCAAACTTAAACTTCTCTCCAAAATTCATCCCATGGTTCCCTCCTTGCTCCCTCATCACCATCATTTTACTCAATCACATGAAAAAACAAGAAGGGGATGGTTAGCAAACAATCAAATGTGAAGATAAAAAAGAAACTTTCAAAGTGTGTTATTCATGAATTCATCATTAGGGTTTGTGTATGAATCATAATAGAGTGTGATTTTCAAATCATGTTCATAAACATTCTACAAAGCCTTATTGGATTTGTTTCACAAAATCAGATTTAATCATAGGACTAGGTCTATTTCAAATCACAAACAAGTTGGTTCACAAAAGACCAAAAATAAAGAAAAAAGAGATTCAAAACTCAGCGAGTAACAAAGTCAGAATCGCAAACTCTAGCCTAATAGCAAAACAGAAACAGTTTGAAAATAGCACGTAGTAAAGCATCACAGTCTGGTTATCAAGCCCAACAAATGACAAAGCCTCATATTGTTTTGTTTCACAACAACAAAGTCATATTTCAAGTGTTAATCATGGGCCTATTTTCTTTACTACAAATCTCAAACAAATGCACAAAGAGGATTTTGTTTTGTTCACAATAAAGACAAAAAGAAAAACAATTCAGTCACTCAAGATTTCACCACAGTAACTAAGTAAAATCACAGTTTCACAAAAGAGTCAACAATAACAATAATCAGAATTGGTAAAGCCTAATAGCAACATCAAGTTACTACAATAACAAATTTTCACAGGAATCAACAGGTGCAAACAAAATCACAGAAAGTCAGAAGCCCAATACAGAAATGAAATTCTCACAGGCCTGCTATCTCAATCATTGAATCCATAAACAGAAAAACCCTAAAGTGATATTAGTATATAAGCATCAATTGCAGTAAAATCGGGGGGTGGCCACTGTTCAGAAAACCACAAAAAGCTGCGTAGTAGCAACAACACAAAACCCTAAAGAATTTCATCGCCTCCCTTATCTCAAAACACTTTAAATATTGTTCACAGAAAAAGAAAAAGAGATGTTCACACAAAAACCTTAAACGGCCGCAGCAAGCTATCAAGCTAACCCTAACCCTAAGTTATCATCATCTTCATTATAACACAAAACCCTTCAAATTTTGAATCCGAGAGAGAAGAAGAAGAAAAGAGTGAAAAAAATATAAAGATCTCTCCGGAGTAAGCTCAGAAGTTGCGTTGTCATCACCAGCCATACCTCACCATCACCGATTTTCACGAATCTGAGGCTAGGGTTTCGAAAACCCCCTTTCAAATATACTCAGATCTATCAAGTCCCAATAAAATCAAGCCTCAGATTAGTAACTAGAAGAGAAATACGATTCAGAATATGTAAGAAAATTGGGGATCGGAGATAGTTTGCGGCACCGCCGCCACGAAGCTCTTAGGCGCCACCGTCATCCATCGTTGGTCTTCATCGTCTCTGCCATGGATGTTCATCCCTGCCACCACGGACGTTCATAGCAACCGCCACACAGATCTATTAATGTTCTTATTTTACTTTTTTTATGTTTGTGTTTGAATGAAGATAGAGAGAGGCGAGAGAATAACAAGCAGGGAGAGAATTTACTTGGCTTTATGATTAATTAGAATTAATCTGTTTTTTTTTGTCAAATAACATTATTTACAGGGTCTAATCCAGCGGTGACACTTGTCACCTCCCAGTTAATCATTGCCACGGATCCAATGCGACGCCTCCAACAGTCTTATAGAGAACCCTCAGTCGGTAGCCTTGAGATGATCATCAAACGTACTAGAGTTGAAAGACTACGAAACACTCTCTTGGAGAACTCACACGGGACCTTCAGCCAACTTGGGCTTCTGTTGCTGGGCTTGGGACGAATTTCAGCACCCCATGTTTGCTTCAAATATCAGGCCCATCTTTTTTTTTGTCTTGTGTTCTATATTTCTTTTTTAATCTTCATTGTTTTATTTTATTAAAAATATACAAAAAAATATTATTTGTTAAATAAATAATTAAATTAAGGGTTAAATATGTTTTTGATCCTTATAAATATCTCAAGTTTCAGGTCTTGTATTATAAATTTGCTCAGACAGTTGCTCAGATGCCTGAAAATCATTTGTATTGGGTAAAAAGTCAACTATGGTCAATATACAGTCAAACTTCATAATTTTTGGCCAACATCAACACTTTGAAGTCATATTCATCAACTGATCAAGTGTTGATCAAAATTCTTCAAGAAAAGCACTAAAATCATAAAAGGGGCAAAATGGTCAAAATTAAGGTTTTAATTGAGAATGACTGATCATTGACTTTTGACCTAGTACATGACTCAGTAACTTGGAGAATAATATTAAGGAATCAAACATAACATATTTACCTAACTTCATGGCTCAAATCATTTCTCAAGATCAATAAATTGATAGTTGAAATTTAATCAACTGATGAAAAGTCAACTGATACACAAAAAGTCAAACTTTGACTTTTTGATCAACATTAAATTTCAAAGATCAAGATTCATCAAGATACTCAAAAATATCAAACTTGATCATCAAGAATCAAGAAAGTCAAGAGAGTCCACAAAAAGTCAAAGTTTTCAATACTTAGAAAATTTCTAAGTATTTTTTAACCTTGATAATTTCAATACTTCATGATAATTTTTCACCAAGATGCAAGATGATTCAAGGAAAACTTTCAACATGAAATTTGTAGATATTGATGAAATATACAACTATTTATTAAAGAGTTAATGTTAAAAAATGATTGGATTAGGAGATTCATCCATTTTTGGCACAAAGTAACATTGCCATTCTTGTAAAGTTGCTTTAATCACAAAGTCAACTTGTCTTGAGCCTATAACTTGTTTGTTATGAACACAATCAACATACAAGATCATATAAGCATGTTTAAAGCCTCTAACTACTCTATATTTCTTTGTACTTCACCTTGGGACAATGTTTGTCCAGATTGCTTCAAAAACAAGTCAAAAAACCATAACATGTGATCTTGTGAATATCATCCCTTTAAGCCCTCAAACCTCTTGCCTATAAATAGAAGCATAATTTTTTAAGGCAAACACGGATGCACAAGCCTTGACACTCCATTAAACACTCCTAAACTCAAAATTACTCTCAAACTCCATTTTTGTGGCATTTCTGACCTTGAATCCCAAACTCACATTTCACTCGTGCGTTCTCACTCAAAATCAATCACAAAGCCTCCATACATCATTTAAAACCTATCCAGGACCATGTTATACAATTATAACACCTTCATCACCATCCTTCATTTCCAAAAACATTCATCTACACATTGACTTCTATAAGAAGATTCAAGCACTCTCAGCATAAGGTAAACTTTGCATTAGCTTCCTAGGAGTCTAGTGAAGCTATCCAGATCATCACAACACCTCCAGGAGTGCTCAAACTTCAAACACGATTTCCAGTTTTGAGGTAAGTTTTCTCAACTTTGAACTTCTCATACAAGCATCATTAATAGTTATTTTGTAAAGATAAAATGTAGACATCATTGCCATGAAGCTAACCATGCCCTTAGTTTTCATTTATCTTGCATGGGTGATGTGAATTTTGAAGTTGAAGTTACAAATAAATTAGGTCAGAATTTGGTACCAACAGAAATTCGTGTTCATCTTTGAGTGTTAGCTTAAGTTATTTACATATTTTAAATCGTGGTGAAATTTCTAACAAGTTTGATGTTTACACTTTCTCAAATGGTTGAGAAATTATCAAGTTTGAAATTCAAAAATGGCTGGCGCGAGGAAGAAGTTGAAGTACAGTCAGAAGCAAGTTTATTTTATATTTAATAGTTGCTGCATAAACTAATGGATGTATCACCACCCCAGTGGTTAAAGCGCGCACATGTCACCTATGGAACCTGGGTTCGAGCCCCATCGTCCCATTTTGTTATTTTTCTAACAATTTTTTGTTCCTTGTTTTATTCTAGAGCGTTTGGGCCTCCCTAGCTTTGGGCCTTAGCATTTTTTCCTTTCAATCACCCCCACTTTACTTGATTCAGATGCAGGCCCATCACTTTTTTTATTAATTTCTGATTTCAAATAAAAAACAAAATGTTATTTTGGGCCTAACCTTTTTTACTACTTCTTCACACCCTATTTTACTTTTAACATCAGGGCCAACTTTTTATTTATTTTATATTTTTATATTTTCTTTATTCATTTATTTTATTTTTTACTTAATAAAATACAAAAATATATTTAAAATAATTAGATTAAAAATATTTTAATTTTATTTTACTTCACTTATTTTTAACAAATAAAACCTCGAAAATTATTATTTTCTAGAAACTAAATTAGACTTAGGGTTTATTTTTAATTAACTTAGACTTTAGGTTTTGTTAAATAACTAATTAAATTCCCTTTTAAATTAATTATTTTAATTAGGTTAATTAAGACCTTTTCCATAAAAATCCATAAAAACAATTTTCTATTCTTCATCTTTACATTTTTTGTACATTGTATTATTTCGCATTACAATTTATGTAACTGTTAAAGCCTTGTAATAGCAATTAGGGTTTATTTTACTTGTCATCCCCATTTGTAAATTTGTATTCCCCATCCCCAAAAGTATTGTAATAGCGTAGGACATTTAAATTCTGCAATGTTTCTCAGGACTCCCCAACAGGATTTCAACAAAATCCCCAAGCAGTTCACGGAGTTTACCTTCCCCAACAGAGTTTATTTCTCTAACAACGGGAGTTCATATCCCAGTGTTTCAACTTCAACAAATATGAATACCTACATTCTTCACCCCCAACAACAATTAGGGATTTATTTTCCCTAATTCAACAATATAGCAATGGAATGACTGATGTGATACGGTGGGAGAGAACTGACTGTTTTTTGGAATGCTGGTTTGCGTTTTGCGTTTGTTTTTGCAAAATGTCGCGGTAAGCAAGAGTCGCCACCGTCTTTTATTTTATCCAACAAGGAAAGGACAAAAGCACAGCAAAATTCCTTTTTTGAGATGTTTCTCGGGTCCGGGGGGTATATTATAGAAAGGGAAGGTGTTAGCACCCTTTCTATCTGTGGTTATCCACAGGCTCTTAGGTACTTGCTCAAAATGTTTTCAAAATTTGCTTTTCTTTATGTTTGTGGGTTTGAAAAGATTTTTTTGTTTGAAAAGAAGTGTAAGTGTGAAAAGTTTTGTTTTTTGAAAGGAGCAAGTACTTAAGAACCATCTACCTACTCGAAAAAGGAATTAATCTGTGCTAATGTCCTTTAGACAATGCTATCCCACTATGAATGAATAGGTAGCACCATCGTTGGAGTTTTAACGGTCAATTCGATTAAGGGACGTATGGTCACTAAAGCAATGTTAGGACGCCTTAGCGGTAATCCTAATATCTTAGATCATTTTTCCGAGGAAACCGTTTCGAGGCAACTATGATCTTTGGGACAAGAGGGCGACCTCTAAAACTTCTTATACTCAATGACCACGTTCGAAGGCAACCAAGCAAGGTGTACCCTAAGAGTGCACATGTGCGAGTGTGTTGTTTCGGTTAATTTTATCTTTGTACATGTCAATGGTTATCTATGTTGATTTTAAGTTCATACATTTGATCTTGTCATGAATTTCCTATTATCAAACATCTAATAGTTTATAAGTTGCGGAAATTAAATTGCGGAGATTAAATCTAAACTATTACAAGGCGTCGGGTATTTACATCGCCAAAAACAACCCTTGAATTTAAAATGCATAAAATAAATAAAGCGATAAAAAATAGTAAAGGTCCTATTTAAAGCTATTACATTCCAGAAGCAAGTACAATAGTATGATAAATGGATCGCGTGCGGGAAAAATTAAATCGGGCGCATTCTAGGGTTTTGACCCTTTTTTGAAAGAAAGTGATTTTTTGTTATTTTTTGAATTAAAAAGAAATTAAATTAGGTTAACAATTAAATTAATACACTAATTAATTAATTAAAATATTTTTGTATTTTTGATATTTAAAGAAAAATAAATTTGATCAAAGTTAGTAAAAACTAATTATCTACATTAATTTTAATTATTGCAAAAATATTAAAAGTTATACCTAATTAAAACTAAATTAATTAATTTAATATTTATTTACAAAAATAAAGTGATGAATTTAATTTTAATAAATAAAATATATTTTTGGTTTTTTTGATTTTATGAAAAAAAGATTTTAATTGGTTAGTGATTTAAATAATAAAAATAATAACAATAAAATAAATAAAGAAAGAAATGGAAAAAAAGAAATAACCAAAGGGAGTTTTGGGCCCAGATCAGGGGGTCTGCTTAGAAATTTCAAAGGCCCAAACGAATTGGCCTGGATGACTTTTCCTGCTTCCACGCGTGTACGTTGACTTGGGAGTATGGTGGACCTTCAATATAGACCACCAGATCTGGCCTGGGGCCATCTGGCATTTGGAGATTTGAAGGAGTATGATGGACCACAATTGCTGAAGCACGCTGGAATATCTGTGAAAAAATAACACAAAGCAATATGGTGGACCTGGGATTCGATGCTCAAGTTATAAGCTTTGGCAAAAAAGTTGTTTTTGTTGACTTTCAAAAATGACCTATAATGTCCAAATTCATAACTTCTTGTGAGTATATTTATTGATCTTGGGGTATGAAGGTGGATTGTAGGAAATTGCATCCTCTTCAAAATGAGCTTTGTAGGGGTCATTTCTCATAAAGTATCAGAAAGTTATGCTTGGTCAAAGTTGAGTTGACTTTTCCTGCAAAACCCTAATTTAGCAACTTTTGAGTCTTGATGAATTTTGAGCAATCCTTGATGAATCATGATCAAACCTTGATCAAATTATGAATTATCCTTCAAAATGAGAATGTTGACAAAAAATCTTGAGGTTTGACTATTTGTAGGTCACAGTTGACTTTTTCCCTAGCACAGTCAATTTTTGGACCTCTTGAGCAATTGACTGACCAAACTTCCTCTACAAGGATTGAAATTTGACATGGATGATCTTGAGAACATATTAGGACATTGGGAAGCACTTGAGGTCATTTGGATGCAAGGACCTTGATGCAACACAAAACCCTAATTTGAGGTTGACTGCCTTAGGAGATAACTTGACTGTCCAACTCTTGAGCAATCTTGAGCCACTTGGAGACTATTCTTGCAATGTTTGGAGGAATATGAGAGGGCAAATTTTGGGGTACAACAACTGACACATTCATACATTGCATTCAACATCAATTTTAAAAACATCATAGCATATGCAGCACAAATACATATATCACAATCTCATTTATTTTGAGAACATCATGCAATTCATACATCATGACATTAAATGAAATTGATTTTACCTTTTTAGATTAAATTGGCAAACAGACATACACCATTAACTTATACATCAGGTCCAAGACAAATGCCCGAAACCATACGGGGAAACTATCTCAACGACCAACAAAAACAAGTTCCAGATTAATACCTGTAACAAGCCAGGATAACTATCTACATGACCAGACGAATTTCTGGTACTCTGTCGAGGTAGAAATCATTAAAGATTCCTTCATTATCTGTTGAGGTAGCAATCGTCCAAGATTCCTTCATTATCTATTGAGGTAGAAATCGTCAAAGATTCCTTCATTATCTGTTGAGGTAGCAATCGTCAAAGATTCCTTCATTATCTTTTGAGGTAGCAATTGTCCAAGATTCCTTCATTATCTGTTGAGATAGTAATCGTCCAAGATTCCTTCATTATTTGTTGAGGTAGAAATCGTCAAAGATTCCTTCATTATTTGTTGAGGTAGCAATCGTCAAAGATTCCTTCATTATCTGTTGAGGTAGAAATCGTCCAAGATTCCTTCATTATCTGTTGAGGTAGCAATCATCAAAGATTCCTTCATTGTCTATTGAGGTAGCAATCATCAAAGATTCCTTCATTATCTATTGAGGTAGCAATCGTCAAAGGTTCCTTCATTATCTATTGAGGTAGCAATCGTCAAAGATTCCTTCATTATATGTTGAGGTAGCAATTGTCCAAGATTCCTTCATTATCTGTTGAGGTAGCAATCGTCAAAGATTCCTTCATTATCTATTGAGGTAGCAATCGTTAAATATTCCTTCATTATCTATTGAGGTAGCAACCGTCAAATATTCCTTCATTATATATTGAGGTAGCAATCGTCAAAGATTCCTTCATTATGTGTTGAGGTAGCAATTGTCAAAGATTCCTTCATTATCTATTGAGGTAGAAATCGTCAAATATTCCTTCATTAATTGAGGTAGCAATCGTCAAAGGTTCCTTCATTATCTATTGAGGTATCAATCATCAAAGATTCATTCATTATCTGTTGAGGTAGAAATCGTCCAAGATTCCTTTATTATCTGTGGAGGTAGCAATCGTCAAAGATTCCTTCATTATCTATTGTTGTAGAAATCGTCAAAGATTCCTTCATTATCAATTGAGGTAACAATTGTCAAAGATTCCTTCATTATCTGTTGAGGTAGAAATCGTCCAGGATTCCTTCATTATCTATTGAGGTAGCAATCGTCAAAGATTCCTTCATTATCTATTGAGGTTGAAATCGTCAAAGATTCCTTCATTATCTGTTGAGGTAGCAATCGTCCAAGATTCCTTCATTATCTATCGAGGTAGAAATCATCAAAGATTACTCCGTATAACCCTCCAGAGGCAGTCCAACACGAACTCATCCTGAAACAGCCCTACACAGGCTCTTTCTAATACATTTTTAGGTAACGGTTAATTCCATTATCCCCAGCAAGTTACTGTGAAGCCTGGACTTCAACCAGAAAACAGTAAACTTTCATTTCCCCAGTCCAGAGATATCTTCCCCAGTAGAGCAATGGACAACTGAAGTTCCTAGACTCTATTCCCCACAGAGTTTTCCTCAAACGGGAGAACAACAGAAACCCACATTTCCCAGCGGACTCCTCCTCAGATAGCAGGAATAGGAACCCCTAAAGGGACCATGTGTGAAATCATAATCTATTTTGGATGGCATCTTTAAACCCATCTCTGATAACTCTCTATCATCTTCTCTAAATGACATATGTAAGCCCATTCCCAACATCATCAACCATTAGTGTTATTTCATGCGAGTGCAAATTTATGGGCACTCTAGTGTTCAATCATCTTCCACCTTCAGATCACGAAAGGCAGACAAGCCAATCTACATGTTCAAGTTTAAGAAGATTGAACAGGGGCAGCTGTTGTACCCCAAAATTTGCCCTATCATGTTTCCCAAGGTTTCTTTTACATTGTTGGTTACAAATGCTTAACTAAAGAAAGATGAAATTTTTGAATGATAACAAAGGGTCTTTCGATTGGCATGCCAACAATTCCTTTTGATTGGCATCTGAATAATGTCTTTTAATTGGCACATCAGGGCAGTGTCCTTCGATTGGCACATCAGAGTAGTGTCCTTCGATTGGCACATCAGAGAAGTGTCCTTCGATTGGCATAATGGCAAGCTTCGATTGGGCTCCTAAAACCCTTTCAAGCAAGCATTGGTCCAAGTTTCATTTAGGCGAGAATCCCCTAAAAAGGCCCTTCGATCCACAAATAGTGGCCTCATGCATGTATATTCTGAGTCACTAGGCAATGGCCTCTTTTACGCTTGCTTTGACCTGCCTCGTGCTAGCACCCACAAGGCATTAGATGCCTTTGTGCCAGCTTCGACTGGGCAAGGGTCCCCTTTGAAACAGTTTTTCACACTTTGACACGCATGATAGTCCCTTCGAAGGCATATTCATGTGGTCCCTTCGAAGAAGCATTAACTGGTTCAATAAAAGGACTCATGATTATTGAAGACAAGTTGGCTTTGTGGTGAGTTTTGGTCCAAGATGCTTGCTGTCCAAAATCCTACATATTGACAAGCCTAAGCCCTTGTACAGGTACATATTAGAACAAAGTTTGGTTCTAATCATATCTTAGAGTTTTGATGATAACAATGAAATAAATTTTGTGATATATATTTTATACTCTGACTTTTATGTTCTCTAAGTTCAGATGAAGTTCTGACTTATGCATCTTAGAAAGAAACAATATTCTACGCAAGTATAAAGCAAACTCAGAAGGAAGCACTCTAAAGAAAACTCTGATGAAGAGCTATCCTAAGAAACCTCTGATAAAGCTAGCTGAAGCAAATATCTGATAGAAGCACGCTGAAAGCAACATCTGATAAATGCAAGATTAAAGCAAACTCTGATCAACACATATTGAAGAATACTATGATAGAAGAAAAGATCAAGTAAACTCTAAAAATAGCAACGCTGCAAGCAAACACTTCAACTTCCAGAGACAAGCTCCGACAGTACCGTTGGTTATTAAATGCTAAGACGGCTAACGCACTCAAGTGTACTACGCGCACGAGCACTGGAAATGTAAAGACCAAGCCTACATGCTACATGCAATACGCATCATTGTAAACACGCTTCATTAAATGCATGCACTATCATCAAGGCATTAATGGTCAAGAATTGGAAGCTATATATAGAAGACCTTTTGTTTCAAAGAAAGGTTACTAACTTACGTGAAACATACTTACGCTCATTGTTTTCATACTTGTAATCTAATATTGTATAGTGGGTAGATCTTAAGTATTGGGTAACAATCTTAGTGATAAATCACAGTTGTGATAAAGCTTTTTAGAAGCAAATCTGTTTCACTACTATTAAGAGATAATTTTGTAAGTGTTCCTTGAGAGACCAATTGGGTCAGATTTCTCAAGTGGGCTAGGACTAGTTTGAGTCTTAGAGGTGTTAGTCACTTGCAATTGGCTTGTGCATTATATTGTTAGTCACACCAGCTTGGTTGTGCTTTTGTAATCAGTTTGATTATAGTGGATTAAGTCCTCGTTTAGAGAGGCGAAATCACCTTGGCGGGTGGACTGGAGTAGTTTGAGTTTCAAACGAACCAGGATAAAAATACCAGTGTCCTTCCATTAGTATTTCACAATAAAAAGGAAAAACTTATTCAACCCCCCCCCCCCCCCTTCTAAGTGTTTTCTCACCCTTCAATTGGCACCAGAGCTCTAGTTCTGGGTGCAAACACCTAATAGTGTCAGAAAAAGATCCAGAAGGAAAACACTATGGCATCTGAATAAAACAACAACAACTGCACCAAACCTCCTGTGTTTGATGGAGAAGACTTTGAATACTGGAAGGATAGAGTAGAAAGTTTCTTTCTAGGTTGTGATACGATGGGAGAACTGACTTGGGATTTTGCGTTTGTTTTCGCACTTGTTTAGTTTAGCAAGAGTCACCACCGACTTTTTATTTTATCCAAAGGAAAGGTCAAAAAGCACAGGAAAGACCTTTGAGATGTTTTCTTTGGTTCGGGGGGTAGATTATGAAAAGGTAAGGTGCTAGCACCCTTTTCATCCATGGTTATCCATGGGCTCTTAGTTACTTGTTTTAGATCACTTGCCTTTGCTTTTTAATTGTTTGAAATGGTGCTTTGTGTGTGTGGTTTTTGAAAAATGTTTTGAAAAAGATACCTTGTCTAGGCAACCTTTGTAATGATTCTTGTTTGAATATATACAAAGGTGTGTGTCTTTTTGAAAAGATATTTCAATGTTTTGAAAGTTGTTTTGAAATTGTTTTGAAGTTGTGTTGTGAAGTGTGTTTGAAAAATGGCAAGGATGTTTTGCAAGGTTTTTGATCAAGTAACTAAGAGTTGTCTACCCTATTTTACTCAAAGACCTTTCTTATGTTTTTAACCCTTTTAACAGTGTTGTTTCACCATTGTGTTTGATGAACAACCTTGCGTTAGGATGTTAAACGGGACAGGCGCGGGTCATCGTATACAATCATTGAAGGCAACTTGTGAGACGCTCTAGCAATTTTGTAAGGGACAAGATCGTTTTATCGAAGGCAACATCGAGGGTCATCGAGGGACTACGATCTTTGTTTATTGAAGGGGCATTTGCTAGAGTGTCTCATACTCGAGGGACATGATTGTATTTTCCGAGGAAACAAGCGAGGTTACCCTAGAGGTGCAAGTATGAATGGTGTTTGTCATGTTCATGCATTTATCTTGTATTAGGTCATCTAGCGATTGATTTTGAATCTTCGCATACAAACCCTAATTACTATACAGTATATGGAAAGCGATAAATTGCAGGAGTTTAAAGTCTAATTTATTACAAATAAGTATCCAGGGATGGGGGTACAAATGTTTACAAATGGGGATGAGTCTTATCAGAATAGTAATGTCCAAGTATATATTACAACTAAATCAAATTGTCGTATTTTCAATGTAAAAATATAACAAGGTATAAGATGATAAAAATCAAAGAGATATGAGATGTGTATATTTATTTACAAATGATCAAATAAAAATTGTAACTTAAAAAGATTAAGTATTTATTATTATTGTATTTTTTTTATGAATTATGTAAATATGGAGTTTTAAAGAAAAGAAAAAAATTATTTAAGTTAAAGTTCTGTTGTTTATGTATTTTTTGTATTTAATTAAATATACAAATATTAAAGAAAATATATCAAACAAACTTTAATTCATTATTTCTCTTTATTATTAACAAAACAAAATAAAATAATAACAAGAAAGAAAGAATTGGTTCAAAGAAAATCAATTAATAAAAAGAAAAGTTTGAATATTTAAAAATTGAAAAGGGAGAGATGATGGGCCTATGAATTATGGCCCAAGAAGAATATCAGAAATGAAAAAGAAAGGGGGGTGTGGCGCTGGAACGTTTTGGGCTTAGGCTGAATGGTTTGGGAAAAGGCCCATAATGTTTGAACAAGTTTGTTTAGGGTTGTTTCATTTGTTTGGAAATTAGGGTTTACAGTTCTTTAGCCTCAACGGCGCCGCTCCTCTCATATTCTTCGCCTCTCATCTTCTCTCTCAACCATGGGGTTCTGATTCGTTCTCCAAGCTCCAAGTTGTCAGAGTGTTGCCTCCATCCTCTTCTCTCCATGATGGCGCAAAGCGATGGTTCGAAAGGGTACTGTTTCTTCTTGTTCTAAACGCGTTTTCTTTACAATTTGCATGTTTAATTCTTGTATGTTTTATTGTTTGCAAAGTTTTAATCTTTGATGCTTTGGGTGTGAGATGTAGGAAAGTTGAGGGAAAAATACCTTGGCGTTTTGTTCTCTGGAAAGGATGGTGGAGAGAGGACTTGGAACGGCGGCGCTCTTGGTGGCCAGAGAAGGAGGACGAGGATGACAGCGTTGCTAGCTCACCTCTGGTATTTCTGTATCTTTACTTTGTTTGATAATGACTTCGTTTCTGAAAACCCCATATCATTTTGCTTCTAGATTTTTCCTCTTTCTTCTGGGTTCAATGTTGTTCTGATGATGATGAACTTTGAAATTTGTCTCTTTGCCCGTTTGGTGATGATGAATATTTCTGAGACTGCTAGCTTTGTCCTTCACTTCTGGATTTCTTCCTCTTCTTTGCTATGTTAATGATGGTCAATCCTGAAACTTGCTTGTTTTTGTTGGTTCTCTCTCTTTCTTTATTGAATATGGATACCAATAATGATGATATTATGAGATATTTGCTTGTTGTTTGCTTTTGTATGGCTTGAGTTGATGATGATTATTTTCTGAGACTTGCTTATTTCTCTTCTTTTCTATGTTAATGATGAGGGTTTTCTGAGATTTTGCCTCTTGTTGATTTGGTTTTTCATTGATGTTTGATGATGGTGAAAACTGAAAACCACTTTTATGGTCTTGCTTTTTTTTGTTGGGAAAACAGGGTTATTACAGTTTGTGGCCTTTTTTTGTATGTTTGGAAATGTTGGAATGGCTTGATAACTTGCAGTTCTTGTGACTGCAGTCTGATGAGTTTAGGCAGGCGTTTGAGTTGCAGTTATGCAGACTTGGTAACCTGCAGTGTTTTCATTTTACAGGTTTGTTGTTTGTTGAGCTTTGCTTGATACAGTTTAACAGGTTTTATTATTTGGTAAGGCAGGTTTTTTGAGTTGCAGTTATACAGGCTTTTTGATAGTTTGAGTTTTGCAGGTTGAGTTTGGAGGCAACTTTGCTTCTGGTGTTTTGTGTTTTTTCTGATTTGGAAAACAGGTTTTTGGTAAGTTTTAAGAAGGCTTCAGGTTTCAAAGTTTTAGCTTGCAGTTTTTGTTTGGTAAGGCAGGCCTGGGTGTTGGGCTTGCTTCTTGGATGCAGGTTCAGTTTGAGGCAGTTTTGCAGGTTTGATAACTTGCAGTGTTTTAGGCAAGTTTTAGGTTTTTGGGCTTGCTTCTGCAGGTTTGCTATTTTGTAAGGCAGGTTCTGCTATTTTATGAGGCCGGTTCTGGAGTTTTTTGCTTGCAAGTTTGGGATAGTTATGAAATATTTTTCTCTATATCCCCTCTTGAACTGTTAGACTGTTATATTTATTTGCTTTCTCACTGCTTTGTATAACCTGCCAAAACTGCAAACCTTTTTCTGGTTCTCTCTTTCTCTCTCCATAAAGCATTTTTAAATTGCTTATTATATCTTTTTCTGAAAAGCTTTGTTGGCCAGAATATGATGATGAATATTGACAAGCCTTCTTGCTTGTATCTTGGTTTATCTCTGCATTCTGTACTTTCTTTCCATATTTTCTGCATTGTTCTTTTTGACAGCTTGTGCTTTGACATCTTTTCTGCTTTGACAGCTTTGTGTACTTGGTTTGACAGTTTTGCAACTTAGTTTGCTTTTGTGTGCAGCCTTGTGCCTTTGGTTGACTAATGCATTTTGGGAATCCAGTTTACTTTGCCTTGCTGCCTTATATCTTTGCATTTAATTGTATGCTTGCAAATTATTTTTACTTTCCTCTTTGTGAACCAAGAAGAGAAATCTTCTTGTGATTTGCAAAGAGGACAAGTAAAACATGATGAACCCAATAACAATCTGATTCCGGCCAACAAGCTTTAATGATGACTTTATATTTATCTGCTTGAAAATGTTTTTCAGTTTAACTGCACTGATTTCTTTTTTCTTCTGTCCTTTGCAGGTAAGTATCAGTTGAATAATGGAAGAAGCAGTAGAAGATCAAAGATTTAGTCTTTAGATTTATTTTCTTTTCATTTATTGTAATAAATATTATTGTAAACACTGTAAATTATAAATTTACAGTATTTGAACAAAATTTGAAATAAATAAATAAACAAAGTCTTTGTCAAATACGAATTCTTTACTGTCAAATATTTCCTTCTTTCCTTTGCATTGTCCATTTAATTATTTAAATCTTTTGAATTAAAATAACTGGAAATGTATCCCAATGACTTTAATCCAGATGAAATAAATAATCAACAAACTTTGTAGTCTCGCATTAATCACAATACGCCTGGCACTCCAATTAACCATGCTTTAAACAAACAAGCATTCCATACGTTTTTTGACTCCACTGATCAAACCAATGCCTCATAGTTTCAAACAAAGACTCAGCTCCTATCTCAGATATATAGGTTTTGAGAAACAACCGGTAATCTGGAACAAGCGTAAAAATAATGTAACAGTCAATTGAATTATTGTGGATTCAATTTCTTCTGAGAAATACGAGCGAAAATCCTAATTCCAGATTTGTCGTCAAAGAAAAGTCTGTTTGATCAATTCCTGAGCCAATCTCAACCCAATCAATGGAAACCCTAATTCTGGACTTGTTGTCAAAGAAAAGTCTGTTTGATCAATTCAAAATCAATGGAAACCCTAATTCTGGATTGACTGATAAAGAAAAGTCTGTTTGACCGATTCTTGAGCCAATCTTGAAAAGTCAGGGAAAATCCTGAAGTTGTGATTTCTTGTGAAAAAGGGAGGGCAAATTTTGGGGTATAACAGTTGCCCCTGTTCAATCTTCTTGAACCTGAAGAGTTAGATTGGCGAGTTTGCCTTTCGCGACTCGAAGGTAAAAGATGATTGGACACTAGAGTGCCCAAAAATTTGCACTCGTCAAAGCATAGTTGAGGGAATGGGCTTAAAGATGCCATTTAGAGATGTGACAGAATCTTGTCGGAGATGGGCTTAAAAGATGTCGTCCAAGAATCTTTGTTGAATTTCAATGCTGTAGGTTAGAAGAATAAGCATCAAAATGGTATCCGTGTCTGGAATGCATTTGAACTATATCTGGAGACCGAGTCTGTATGAGCGAAAGAATGGCATTCGTGTCTGGAGCGTATCTGAGTTGTAACTGTATTTGAACTTTGAATGAATATCAGAATGACTGCCGTGTCTGGAGTATATCTGTATTGTATCTGAAGTTGAGATCTGTATGAGTAGCAGAATGAATTCCGTGTCTGGAGTGTATCTGAGACTGTAACTGGGATCTGAATAAGTGACAGAATGACTTCCGTGGCGACTGTATATCTGAGACTGTATCGGATTGCTGAAGTCTGAATGAATAGTAGAATGACCGCCGTGTCTGGGGTATATCTATTCTGTATTTGACGATATCCTTTTAATCTTATCCGAGGAAGATAAATTCTGGATAATGAAATCTTTGACTGCTGCCGGGGAAAGTAAATCCTTGACTACTGCTGGGGATTGAAAATCCTTTAATCGTTGAAAATGAGAAGTCCTGGGACCACTGTTGCGGAATCAGGAGTTTGGGTTGTATGCCAATCTACTGGGGATTCCTGTTTTGAGGAGATCTTCACTGGGGAATATCTGAATACTCTGTGAGGAATTGAGAATGAGAGTCTTCATTTTGCTTGGGGAATAAGAATTCTGTGGGGAATAACCATACTGTTGGAAAGTAGCTATCCTGTTGCAGAGTAAAACTCAGGATTCTGAAAAAGCTTATTCATGTCTGGAAGAAGTTCAAGTTTAGATTATATGCCACTTTAAGAATGAGAATCTTCACTCTGTCGGGAATACCAGAAATTCAGATGTTATACCACTTTGAGAAATGAGAATCTTCATTCTGTCGGGAATATCAGGAGGTTGGGTGTATGCCAATCTCTTGAGGTTTTAAGGATAAGAATCTTCACTCTGTTAAGGGTCAGGAGGTTGGAGTATACCAATCTTCTGAGGTTTCAAGGATGAGAATCTTCATTCTGTTAAGGGTCAGGAGGTTGGGAGTATACCAATCTTCTGAGGTTTCAAGGATGAGAATCTTCATTCTGTTAAGGGTCAGGAGGTTGGGAGTATACCAATCTCTTGAGGTTTTAAGGATGAGAATCTTCATTCTATTAAGGGTCATGAGGTTGGGAGTATACCAATCTCTTGAGGTTTTAAGGATGAGAATCTTCATTCTGTTAAGGGTCAAGAAGTTGGGAGTATACCAATCTTCTGAGGTTTCAAGGATGAGAATCTTCATTCTGTTAAGGGTCAGGAGATTGGGAGTATACCAATCTTCTGAGGTTTCAAGGATGAGAATCTTCATTCTGTTAAGGGTCAGAAGGTTGGGAGTATACCAATCTTCTGAGGTTTCAAGGATGAGAATCTTCATTCTGTTAAGGGTCAGGAGGTTGGGAGTATACCAATCTTCTGAGGTTTCAAGGATGAGAATCATCATTCTGTTAAGGGTCAGGAGGTTGGGAGTATACCAATCTCTTGAGGTTTTAAGGATGAGAATCTTCATTCTGTTAAGGGTCAGGAAGTTGGTAGTATACCAGTCTTCTGAGGTTTCAAGGATGAGAATCTTCATTCTGTTAAGGGTCAAGAAGTTGGGAGTATACCAATCTCTTGAGGTTTTAAGGATGAGAATCTTCATTCTATTAAGGGTCAGGAGGTTGGGAGTATACCAATCTCTTGAGGTTTTAAGGATGAGAATCTTCATTCTGTTAAGGGTCAGGAGGTTGGGAGTATACCAATCTTCTGAGGTTTCAAGGATGAGAATCTTCATTCTGTAAAGGGTCAGGAGGTTGGGAGTATACCAATCTTCTGAGGTTTCAAGGATGAGAATCTTCATTCTGTTAAGGGTCAGGAGGTTGGGAGTATACCAATCTCTTGAGGTTTTAAGGATGAGAATCTTCATTGTGTTAAGGGTCAGGAGGTTGGGAGTATACCAATTTCTTGAGGTTTTAAGGATGAGAATCTCCGTTCTGTTAAGGGTCAAGAAGTTGGGAGTATACCAATCTTCTGAGGTTTCAAGGATGAGAATCTTCATTCTGTTAAGGGCCAGGAGGTTTGGAGTAGACCAATCTCTTGAGGTTTTAAGGATGAGAATCTTCATTCTGTTAAGGGTCAGGAGGTTGGGAGTATACCAATCTCTTGAGGTTTTAAGGATGAGAATCTTCACTCTGTTAAGGGTCAGGAAGTTGGGAGTATACCAATCTTCTGAGGTTTCAAGGATGAGAATCTTCATTATGTTAAGGGTCAGGATGTTGGGAGTATACCAATATTCTGAGGTTTCAAGGATGAGAATCTTCATTCTGTTAAGGGTTAGGAAGTTGGGAGTATACCAATCTTCTGAGGTTTCAAGGATGAGAATCTTCATTCTGTTAAGGGTCAGGAAGTTTGAAGTGTACCAATCTTCTAAGGTTTCAAGGATCAGAATCTTCATTCTGTTAAGGGTCAGGAGGTTGGGAGTATACCAATCTCTTGAGGTTTTAAGGATGAGAATCTTCATTCTGTTAAGGGTCAGGAGGTTGGGAGTATACCAATCTCTTGAGGTTTTAAGGATGAGAATCTTCGTTCTGTTAAAGGTCAAGAAGTTGGGAGTATACCAATCTTCTGAGGTTTCAAGGATGAGAATCTTCATTCTGTTAAGGGCCAGGAGGTTGGGAGTATACCAATCTCTTGAGGTTTTAAGGATGAGAATCTTCATTCTGTTAAGGGCCAGGAGGTTGGGAGTATACCAATCTCTTGAGGTTTTAATGATGAGAATCTTCATTCTGTTAAGGGTCAGGAAGTTGGAAGTATACCAATCTTCTGAGGTTTCAAGGATGAGAATCTTCATTCTGTTAAGGGTCAGGAGGTTGGGAGTATACCAATATTTTGAGGTTTCAAGGATGAGAATCTTCATTCTGTTAAGGGTCAGGAAGTTGGGAGTATACCAATCTTCTGAGGTTTCAAGGATGAGAATCTTCATTCTGTTAAGGGTCAGGAAGTTTGAAGTATACCAATCTTCTGAGGTTTCAAGGATGAGAATCTTCATTCTGTTAAGGGTCAGGAGGTTGGGAGTGTACCAATCTCTTGAGGTTTTAAGGATGAGAATCTTCATTCTGTTAAGGGTCAGGAGGTTGGGAGTATACCAATCTCTTGAGGTTTTAAGGATGAGAATCTTCATTCTGTTAAGGGTCAGGAAGTTGGGAGTATACCAATCTTCTGAGGTTTCAAGGATGAGAATCTTCATTCTGTTAAGGGTCAGGAGGTTGGGAGTATACCAATCTCTTGAGGTTTTAAGGATGAGATTCATTATTCTGTTAAGGGTCAGGAGGTTGGGAGTATACCAATCTCTTGAGGTTTTAAGGATGAGAATCTTCATTCTGTTAAGGGTCAGGAAGTTGGGAGTATACCAATCTTCTGAGGTTTCAAGGATGAGAATCTTCATTCTGTTAAGGGTCAGAAGGTTGGGAGTATACCAATCTTCTGAGGTTTCAAGGATGAGAATCTTCATTCTGTTAAGGGTCAGGAGGTTGGGAGTATACCAATCTTCTGAGGTTTCAAGGATGAGAATCATCATTCTGTTAAGGGTCAGGAGGTTGGGAGTATACCAATCTCTTGAGGTTTTAAGGATGAGAATCTTCATTCTGTTAAGGGTCAGGAAGTTGGTAGTATACCAATCTTCTGAGGTTTCAAGGATGAGAATCTTCATTCTGTTAAGGGTCAAGAAGTTGGGAGTATACCAATCTCTTGAGGTTTTAAGGATGAGAATCTTCATTCTATTAAGGGTCAGGAGGTTGGGAGTATACCAATCTCTTGAGGTTTTAAGGATGAGAATCTTCATTCTGTTAAGGGTCAGGAGGTTGGGAGTATACCAATCTTCTGAGGTTTCAAGGATGAGAATCTTCATTCTGTAAAGGGTCAGGAGGTTGGGAGTATACCAATCTTCTGAGGTTTCAAGGATGAGAATCTTCATTCTGTTAAGGGTCAGGAGGTTGGGAGTATACCAATCTCTTGAGGTTTTAAGGATGAGAATCTTCATTGTGTTAAGGGTCAGGAGGTTGGGAGTATACCAATCTCTTGAGGTTTTAAGGATGAGAATCTCCGTTCTGTTAAGGGTCAAGAAGTTGGGAGTATACCAATCTTCTGAGGTTTCAAGGATGAGAATCTTCATTCTGTTAAGGGCCAGGAGGTTTGGAGTAGACCAATCTCTTGAGGTTTTAAGGATGAGAATCTTCATTCTGTTAAGGGTCAGGAGGTTGGGAGTATACCAATCTCTTGAGGTTTTAAGGATGAGAATCTTCATTCTGTTAAGGGTCAGGAAGTTGGGAGTATACCAATCTTCTGAGGTTTCAAGGATGAGAATCTTCATTATGTTAAGGGTCAGGATGTTGGGAGTATACCAATATTCTGAGGTTTCAAGGATGAGAATCTTCATTCTGTTAAGGGTCAGGAAGTTGGGAGTATACCAATCTTCTGAGGTTTCAAGGATGAGAATCTTCATTCTGTTAAGGGTTAGGAAGTTTGAAGTATACCAATCTTCTAAGGTTTCAAGGATCAGAATCTTCATTCTGTTAAGGGTCAGGAGGTTGGGAGTATACCAATCTCTTGAGGTTTTAAGGATGAGAATCTTCATTCTGTTAAGGGTCAGGAGGTTGGGAGTATACCAATCTCTTGAGGTTTTAAGGATGAGAATCTTCGTTCTGTTAAAGGTCAAGAAGTTGGGAGTATACCAATCTTCTGAGGTTTCAAGGATGAGAATCTTCATTCTGTTAAGGGCCAGGAGGTTGGGAGTATACCAATCTCTTGAGGTTTTAAGGATGAGAATCTTCATTCTGTTAAGGGTCAGGAGGTTGGGAGTATACCAATCTCTTGAGGTTTTAATGATGAGAATCTTCATTCTGTTAAGGGTCAGGAAGTTGGGAGTATACCAATCTTCTGAGGTTTCAAGGATGAGAATCTTCATTCTGTTAAGGGTCAGGAGGTTGGGAGGATACCAATATTCTGAGGTTTCAAGGATGAGAATCTTCATTCTGTTAAGGGTCAGGAAGTTGGGAGTATACCAATCTTCTGAGGTTTCAAGGATGAGAATCTTCATTCTGTTAAGGGTCAGGATGTTTGAAGTATACCAATCTTCTGAGGTTTCAAGGATGAGAATCTTCATCCTGTTAAGGGTCAGGAGGTTGGGAGTATACCAATCTCTTGAGGTTTTAAGGATGAGAATCTTCATTCTGTTAAGTGTCAGGAGGTTGGGAGTATACCAATCTCTTGAGGTTTTAAGGATGAGAATCTTCATTATGTTAAGGGTCAGGATGTTGGGAGTATACCAATATTCTGAGGTTTCAAGGATGAGAATCTTCATTCTGTTAAGGGTCAGGAAGTTGGGAGTATACCAATCTTCTGAGGTTTCAAGGATGAGAATCTTCATTCTGTTAAGGGTTAGGAAGTTTGAAGTATACCAATCTTCTAAGGTTTCAAGGATCAGAATCTTCATTCTGTTAAGGGTCAGGAGGTTGGGAGTATACCAATCTCTTGAGGTTTTAAGGATGAGAATCTTCATTCTGTTAAGGGTCAGGAGGTTGGGAGTATACCAATCTCTTGAGGTTTTAAGGATGAGAATCTTCGTTCTGTTAAAGGTCAAGAAGTTGGGAGTATACCAATCTTCTGAGGTTTCAAGGATGAGAATCTTCATTCTGTTAAGGGCCAGGAGGTTGGGAGTATACCAATCTCTTGAGGTTTTAAGGATGAGAATCTTCATTCTGTTAAGGGTCAGGAGGTTGGGAGTATACCAATCTCTTGAGGTTTTAATGATGAGAATCTTCATTCTGTTAAGGGTCAGGAAGTTGGGAGTATACCAATCTTCTGAGGTTTCAAGGATGAGAATCTTCATTCTGTTAAGGGTCAGGAGGTTGGGAGGATACCAATATTCTGAGGTTTCAAGGATGAGAATCTTCATTCTGTTAAGGGTCAGGAAGTTGGGAGTATACCAATCTTCTGAGGTTTCAAGGATGAGAATCTTCATTCTGTTAAGGGTCAGGATGTTTGAAGTATACCAATCTTCTGAGGTTTCAAGGATGAGAATCTTCATCCTGTTAAGGGTCAGGAGGTTGGGAGTATACCAATCTCTTGAGGTTTTAAGGATGAGAATCTTCATTCTGTTAAGTGTCAGGAGGTTGGGAGTATACCAATCTCTTGAGGTTTTAAGGATGAGAATCTTCATTCTGTTAAGGGTCAGGAAGTTGGGAGTATACCAATCTTCTGAGGTTTCAAGGATGAGAATCTTCAATTCTGTTAAGGGTCAGGAGGTTGGGAGTATACCAATCTCTTGAGGTTTTAAGGATGAGATTCATTATTCTGTTAAGGGTCAGGAGGTTGGGAGTATACCAATCTCTTGAGGTTTTAAGGATGAGAATCTTCATTCTGTTAAGGGTCAGGAAGTTGGGAGTATACCAATCTTCTGAGGTTTCAAGGATGAGAATCTTCAGTCTGTTAAGGGTCAGAAGGTTGGGAGTATACCAATCTTCTGAGGTTTCAAGGATGAGAATCTTCATTCTGTTAAAGGTCAGGAGGTTGGGAGTATACCAATCTTCTGAGGTTTCAAGGATGAGAATCTTCATTCTGTTAAGGGTCAGGAGGTTGGGAGTATACCAATCTCTTGAGGTTTTAAGGATGAGATTCATTATTCTGTTAAGGGTCAGGAGGTTGGGAGTATACCAATCTCTTGAGGTTTTAAGGATGAGAATCTTCATTCTGTTAAGGGTCAGGAAGTTGGGAGTATACCAATCTTCTGAGGTTTCAAGGATGAGAATCTTCAGTCTGTTAAGGGTCAGAAGGTTGGGAGTATACCAATCTTCTGAGGTTTCAAGGATGAGAATCTTCATTCTGTTAAAGGTCAGGAGGTTGGGAGTATACCAATCTTCTGAGGTTTCAAGGATGAGAATCTTCATTCTGTTAAGGGTCAGGAGGTTGGGAGTATACCAATCTCTTGAGGTTTTAAGGATGAGAATCTTCATTCTGTTAAGGGTCAGGAGGTTGGGAGTATACCAATCTTCTGAGGTTTCAAGGATGAGAATCTTCATTCTGTAAAGGGTCAGGAGGTTGGGAGTATACCAATCTTCTGAGGTTTCAAGGATGAGAATCTTCATTCTGTTAAGGGTCAGGAGGTTGGGAGTATACCAATCTCTTGAGGTTTTAAGGATGAGAATCTTCATTGTGTTAAGGGTCAGGAGGTTGGGAGTATACCAATCTCTTGAGGTTTTAAGGATGAGAATATCCGTTCTGTTAAGGGTCAAGAAGTTGGGAGTATACCAATCTTCTGAGGTTTCAAGGATGAGAATCTTCATTCTGTTAAGGGCCAGGAGGTTTGGAGTAGACCAATCTCTTGAGGTTTTAAGGATGAGAATCTTCATTCTGTTAAGGGTCAGGAGGTTGGGAGTATACCAATCTCTTGAGGTTTTAAGGATGAGAATCTTCATTCTGTTAAGGGTCAGGAAGTTGGGAGTATACCAATCTTCTGAGGTTTCAAGGATGAGAATCTTCATTATGTTAAGGGTCAGGATGTTGGGAGTATACCAATATTCTGAGGTTTCAAGGATGAGAATCTTCATTCTGTTAAGGGTCAGGAAGTTGGGAGTATACCAATCTTCTGAGGTTTCAAGGATGAGAATCTTCATTCTGTTAAGGGTCAGGAAGTTTGAAGTATACCAATCTTCTAAGGTTTCAAGGATCAGAATCTTCATTCTGTTAAGGGTCAGGAGGTTGGGAGTATACCAATCTCTTGAGGTTTTAAGGATGAGAATCTTCATTCTGTTAAGGGTCAGGAGGTTGGGAGTATACCAATCTCTTGAGGTTTTAAGGATGAGAATCTTCGTTCTGTTAAAGGTCAAGAAGTTGGGAGTATACCAATCTTCTGAGGTTTCAAGGATGAGAATCTTCATTCTGTTAAGGGCCAGGAGGTTGGGAGTATACCAATCTCTTGAGGTTTTAAGGATGAGAATCTTCATTCTGTTAAGGGTCAGGAGGTTGGGAGTATACCAATCTCTTGAGGTTTTAATGATGAGAATCTTCATTCTGTTAAGGGTCAGGAAGTTGGGAGTATACCAATCTTCTGAGGTTTCAAGGATGAGAATCTTCATTCTGTTAAGGGTCAGGAGGTTGGGAGTATACCAATATTCTGAGGTTTCAAGGATGAGAATCTTCATTCTGTTAAGGGTCAGGAAGTTGGGAGTATACCAATCTTCTGAGGTTTCAAGGATGAGAATCTTCATTCTGTTAAGGGTCAGGAAGTTTGAAGTATACCAATCTTCTGAGGTTTCAAGGATGAGAATCTTCATTCTGTTAAGGGTCAGGAGGTTGGGAGTATACCAATCTCTTGAGGTTTTAAGGATGAGAATCTTCATTCTGTTAAGGGTCAGGAGGTTGGGAGTATACCAATCTCTTGAGGTTTTAAGGATGAGAATCTTCATTCTGTTAAGGGTCAGGAAGTTGGGAGTATACCAATCTTCTGAGGTTTCAAGGATGAGAATCTTCAATTCTGTTAAGGGTCAGGAGGTTGGGAGTATACCAATCTCTTGAGGTTTTAAGGATGAGATTCATTATTCTGTTAAGGGTCAGGAGGTTGGGAGTATACCAATCTCTTGAGGTTTTAAGGATGAGAATCTTCATTCTGTTAAGGGTCAGGAAGTTGGGAGTATACCAATCTTCTGAGGTTTCAAGGATGAGAATCTTCAGTCTGTTAAGGGTCAGAAGGTTGGGAGTATACCAATCTTCTGAGGTTTCAAGGATGAGAATCTTCATTCTGTTAAGGGTCAGGAGGTTGGGAGTATACCAATCTTCTGAGGTTTCAAGGATGAGAATCTTCATTCTGTTAAGGGTCAGAAGGTTGGGAGTATACCAATCTTCTGAGGTTTCAAGGATGAGAATCTTCACTCTATTAAGGGAAACAAATTTTTAGGAGCTTCAGTTATCCGTTATTCTGTTGGTTGCTGTAACTTCCAACAGGTGATGAAGGAATTTTTGATGACGACCGTAACTTCCAGCAGGTGATGGAGGAAATTTTTAACGACCGTTCAACTTGAAATGTAATTTGTTTTGGAGAATAAACCCTTGATAAATGTTGGGGAAATAAACCCATGACTGCTGGTCTGCTTAGAGAGGTGATAACCTTCTCAAGGACGCTTGAATTTTATTTCAGAAAGATTTCGGAGAGGTTCATCACTGCCCCTAGTATCAGATGTTTGTGGTATTGCCAGGAAACTTGGACTGCACGTAACCCTTTGTTGAGATTGACGTTTAAATGCCCCAAGTGATGGTGAGGGAGACTTTCCCCAGGTTATCGTGCAATTGAGAGATTTCTTGAAATCTTGACTGGACTGCCCCAGGTTTACTGAACTTTGAAAGATTTGTTGAAATCTTGACTGGACTGCCCCAGGTTTATTGGACAATACCATACCGAGTCCCCTTTTTGTTGATAGGAGATCTTTGCAACGGGAGTGCCATCCCACTTGAAGTGATTTTTATTCACTGAGAGAGCTTTCGTTCCTCCGAACATTCACTGTTGTGAATTTCTTTGCTGTCAAACAAATAAACATGTGCAAACTATGATATTCAAATAATGAAAAGTTTATGCTTGTCTCGAAGTTTTGAAAAAATGTGTTTTTTAGCAGAAAACTTTTTATAAGACAAATTCAACACCAGATTCAGGGCAAAGCCTTACAAGAGTCAGGATACCTTTTGTAACAGTATGCTTTCGAACTAACCCATGCTTCAATTAGGAATTTTAAAGGGTTGTAATGTGGCTTGGTTCACGGTTTTAAGAAACAAAGGATAAAGGCTCAAAGTATATTTGTACCCACCCGCTCTTCATGATGTTCTTCAATCCTAAACTCAGTTAATTGTGCGTCGAGCTCTATTCGAGTTTAGAACGACGTTTTGGGTGATGGTTCACACCTGTTGAATTTATTGGAAAGGCAGTCATCATTTGCAACATTTTTCATGTTGTTGAGGATTTATAATGACCCTTTTTTTATTTAATATCCCTAACTTTTGCCTGACTGTTCTTATTTTTGAGATTACAGTCAGCGGGATGCCCCAGCTTTCTTAAGCCTCCTTTGTAGGTTTTGGCTCAGTGGGCTTTTCTCTTTTGAGATATAATGACTTCCTATGAGATAAGGAACCATAATTGTCTTTTGATTCCAAAGGAATGTTTTTGATGTCATTCGTTGTATTATGAATTGAGAGTTTGCGATTTCAATGCGCATCTTTTGAATTAACTGAGAGACTACCCTGCCCCAGGTTTAAATCAAAGGTTTCGATTTGTGTTTAAGACAGAAAACTCCTACTTCTTTGGCTCGAAGGGGTTGACTAGAGATTATCTTCCTTATAACTCCAGTGTTTAGGATTTGAAAGAAATGCATGTACATCGTCAGCAAGATCTGTCCAAAAGCATACTGTATGAGATTATGGCATTGTTCCGTCATCCTCCCTCTAAAGACTTTGTAACTTTTATCAAGAGTTAAATATCATAAAGAAAGTAGGAAGCATAATTCAAGAATAGTGAAAACGAATGGATGAATTCAAGACAAACATATGCAATGCATTAATGAAACAGAGTTTGACATCAACAGATAATTGTTTGAATAACAAAAGAAATTACAACTTGAAAATTCAAATGGAACAAAAGTCTCTCAGTTCGAGCTTTGTCATTTCAGGTGGAGAACCCTTAGCGGAAGATTTTCATCTCTCCATCCGGCATGAATTCCAACACTCCTTCGTCAATCAAGTCTTGGATCTCGTTTTTCAAGGCCCAACAGTCATCGGTGTCATGTCCAGGACTATGGAAGTGGTATACACAAAATGCATCGGGTGATAGCTAGGAGTAGAGGTATTGGGATTCCGAATAGGATCCTTTAAAGCAAGCAGATTGACCTCTAACAAGCGTTTCAGTATTAGAGATGATGGTATGTCAGTTTCAGAGAAATGTCTTCCAGACGTATTTTTCTTACGTCGATTACCCTGTTGATGCTGGCGAGGTTGTTGCTGGGTTTGTGACCCTGAAGCAAGTTGGGGAGCCTTCCCCTTGTCTTCTTGTCTCAAAGGAGGTGGAATGATGACCTGATCTTCAACCCTAGTTGTTTGCACCACTTGGTTATCTCGAAGCAGTTTGTTGACGAGAACCCTGAGCTCTTCTTGTCTTTGAGCCAGGTCTTGAATGAGAGCCATCTGACCCACCAATTATCCCATCATCTGGTTCTTCATTGTTTCCAGTTCAATCTGTAGTTCTTCCAATTGATCATTCCTGACACTGCCTGAATTCCCTAGGACCATGCCCCTTGTGAGGAGAGCTTTCACTTCTTCTTGCCCCTGGGACAGGTTCAAGAACATTTCTTGAAGTTGAGCATTTTGATCCTGGATATCTTTGACAGTCCTCTCTAGAGCCATCTCTACTGAAATAAACAGTAGGAGAATAAGGAAACCTGAAAAGGAAAACCTGTTATGATACAATGCATGATATGTGGATGCATGTTTTCAAGAATCTCTCGGGGTAAAAACAAAAAATGTTAGAGGTTGAACTTTGATCAATATCTTTGATTGGAGAACTTTGTATTGGTGGATGTCTCTCCACGAGAATCAAGCTCACCATGTCAAGTGGGTCATAGCCCCCGATTCAAGTTGTTGCACTTGATCTTTGACGACGTCTATTTAGAGACAGCTGAATCCTCTTACCTTTTGGTAGACGTTTGGTTCAACGTGACCCTGCATCACAAAACCCTCGAGATCTTTGAAATGGTTATTGAAAATGCTATGGTATGATGTTATGATGTTATGTACATGTATGCAAAAGTAAGTAAGTGTATATATAGCTGATCACATTCACACAAAGCAGACAAGTCCTTAGGTTTAGGCTTGCATGGGGTTTGTAGGTAAGTACCCTCTTGAAGTTAGTTGGCTCAACCTGTCCTAAAATAGAAACTGGGTTCTAAGGAGCTCAATATCACTGGATTATTTTCTATGTTCATTGTTTTGATTTAGCCACTTAACTGGCGACCAAAATATTCCAAGAAAACAATCCTCAATGAGTGTAGTATCGAGTATCTACCAACTTCGGACTGTACCAAAGTCGGTCATCTCACTACCCCTAAAAAGGCCAAGATGGTCAAGTAAGGTTCTAAGAGTTCTTTAGTGCTTCATGACATCACTCAGCGGCCCCGTATTCTCTTTGATTAACTCAAAGGCTACCGGTACCCACAAATATGTCACACTAACGTAGCTACTGCTTCAACCATGTCGGTATACCCCGCACAGTTCCCTCACAGTTTATTGCTACTTACCTAAAAGGTGCCCCCAAACCCAGGTGTAGGATTTAAAACAAACCCAAACAAGGAACCCAAAAAGTAAAGCAATCAAAGTAATCAAGGTAAGCATGTAAAGGTGATCTAAAACCCTAAGGTAACCCCACTTTTAACAATATCCCCATTAGAGTCGCCAGTTCTGTGATACGGTGGGAGAACTGACTTGGGATTTTTCGTTTGTTTTCACACTTGTTCGGTTTAGCAAGAGTCGCCACCGACTTTTTATTTTATCCAAAGGAAAGGTCAAAAAGCACAGGAAAGACCTTTGAGATGTTTTCTTGGGTTCGAGGGGTAGATTATGAAAAGGGAAGGTGCTAGCACCCTTTTCATCCATGGTTATCCATGGGCTCTTAGTTACTTGTTTTAGATCACTTGCCTTTGCTTTTCAATTGTTTGAAATGGTGCTTTGTGTGTGTGGTTTTTGAAAAATGTTTTGAAAAAGATGCCTTGTCTAGGCAACCTTTGTAATGATTCTTGTTTGAATATATACAAAGGTGTGTGTCTTTTTGAAAAGATATTTCAATGTTTTGAAAGTTGTTTTGAAATTGTTTTGAAGTTGTGTTGTGTAGTGTGTTTGAAAAATGGCAAGGATGTTTTGCAAGGTTTTTGATCAAGTAACTAAGAGTTGTCTACCCTATTTTACTCAAAGACCTTTCTTATGTTTTTAACCCTTTTAACAGTGTTGTTTCACCATTGTGTTTGATGAACAACCTTGCATTAGGATGTTAAACGGGACAGGCGCGGGTCATCGTATACAATCATTGAAGGCAACTTGTGAGACGCTCTAGCAATTTTGTAATGGACGAGATCGTTTTATCAAAGGCAACATCGAGGGTCATCGAGGGACTACGATCTTTGTTTATTGAAGGGGCATTTGCTAGAGTGTCTCATACTCGAGGGACATGATTGTATTTTTCGAGGCAACAAGCGAGGTTACCCTAGAGGTGCAAGTATGAATGGTGTTTGTCATGTTCATGCATTTATCTTGTATTAGGTCATCTAGAGATTGATTTTGAATCTTTGCATACAAACCCTAATTACTATACAGTATATGGAAAGTGATAAATTGCAGAAATTTAAAGTCTAAGTTATTACAAATAAGTATCCGGGGATGGGGGTACAAATGTTTACAAATGGGGATGAGTCTTATCAGAATAGTAATGTCCAAGTATATATTACAACTAAATCAAATTGTCGTATTTTCAATGTAAAAATATAACAAGGTATAAGATGATAAAAATCAAAGTGATATGAGATGTGTATATTTATTTACAAATGATCAAATAAAAATTGTAACTTAAAAAGATTAATTATTTATTATTATTGTATTTTTTTTATGAATTATGTAAATAAAGAGTTTTAAAGAAAAGAAAAAAATTATTTAAGTTAAAGTTTCGTTATTTATGTATTTTTTGTATTTAATTAAATATACAAATATTAAAGAAAATATATCAAACAAACTTTAATTCATTATTTCTCTTTATTATTAACAAAACAAAATAAAATAATAACAAGAAAGAAAGCATTGGTTCAAATAAAATCAATTAGTAAAAAGAAAAGTTTGAATATTTAAAAATTGAAAAGGGAGAGATGATAGGCCTATGAATTATGGCCCAAGAAGAATATCAGAAATGAAAAAGAAAGGGGGGTGTGGCGCTGGAACGTATTGGGCTTAGGCTGAATGGTTTGGGAAAAGGCCCATAATGTTTGAACAAGTTTGTTTAGGGTTGTTTCATTTGTTTGGAAATTAGGGTTTACAGTTCTTTGGCCTCAACGGCGCCGCTCCTCTCATCTTCTTCGCCTCTCATCTTCTCTCTCAGCCATGGGGTTCTGATTCGTTCTCCAAGCTCCAAATTGTTAGAGCGTTGCCTCCATCCTCTTCTCTCCACGACGGTGCAAAGCGATGGTTCGAAAGGGTACTGTTTCTTCTTGTTCTAAACGCATTTTCTTTACAGTTTGCATGTTTAATTCTTGTATGTTTTATTGTTTGCAAAGTTTTAATCTTTGATGCGTTGGGTGTGAGATGTAGGAAAGTTGAGGGAAAAATACCTTGGCGTTTTGTTCTCTGGAAAGGATGGTGGAGAGAGGACTTGGAACGGCGGGGCTCTTGGTGGCCGGAGAAGGAGGACGAGGATGACAGCGTTGCTAGCTCACCTCTGGTATTTCTGTATCTTTACGTTGTTTGATGATGACTTCGTTTCTGAAAACCCCATATCATTTTGCTTCTAAATTTTTCCTCTTTCTTCTGGGTTCAATGATGTTCTGATGATGATGAACTTTGAAATTTGTCTCTTTTCCCGTTTGGTGATGATGAATATTTTTGAGACTGCTAGCTTTGTCCTTCACTTCTGGATTTCTTCCTCTTCTTTGTTATGTTAATGATGGTCAAATCTGAAACTTGCTTGTTTTTGTTGGTTCTCTCTCTTTCTTTATTGAATATGGATACCAATGATGATGATATTCTGAGATATTTGCTTGTTGTTAGATTTTGTATGGCTTGAGTTGATGATGATTCTTTTCTGAGACTTGCTTCTTTCTCTTCTTTGTTATGTTAATGATGAGGGTTTTCTAAGATTTTGCCTCTTGTTGATTTGGTTTTTCATTGATGTTTGATGATGGTGAAAACTGAAAACCACTGTTATGGTCTTGCTTTTTTTTGTTGGGCAAACAGGGTTATTACAGTTTGTGGCCTTTTTTTGTATGTTTGGAAATGTTGGAATGGCTTGATAACTTGCAGTTCTTGTGACTGCAGTCTGATGAGTTTAGGCAGGTGTTTGAGTTATAGTTATGCAAACTTGGTAACCTTCAGTGTTTTCATTTTACAGGGTTGTTGTTTGTTGAGCTTTGGTTGATACAGTTTAACAGGTTTTAGTATTTGGTAAGGCAGGTTTTTTGAGTTGCAGTTATACAGGCTTTTTGATAGTTTGAGTTTTGCAGGTTGAGTTTGGAGGCAACTTTTCTTCTGGTGTTTTGTGTTTTTTCTGATTTGGAAAACAGGTTTTTGGTAAGTTTTAAGCAGGCTTTAGGTTTCAAAGTTTTGGCTTGCAGTTTTTGTTTGGTAAGGCAGGCCTGGGTGTTGGGCTTGCTTCTTGGATGCAGGTTCAGTTTGAGGCAGTTTTGCAGGTTTGATAACTTGCAGTGTTTTAGGCAAGTTTCAGGTTTTTGGGCTTGCTTCAGCAGGTTTGCTATTTTGTAAGGCAGGTTCTGCTATTTTGTGAGGCCGGTTCTGGAGTTTTTTGCTTGCAAGTTTGGGATAGTTATGCAATATTTTTCTCTATCTCCCCTCTTGAACTGTTAGAATGTTATATTTATTTGCTTTCTCACTGCTTTGTATAGCCTGCCAAAACTGCAAACCTTTTCCTGGTTCTCTCTTTCTCTCTCCATAAAGCATTTTTAAATTGCTTATTATATCTTTTTCTGAAAAGCTTTGTTGGCCAGAATATGATGATGAATATTGACAAGCCTTCTTGCTTGTATCTTGGTTTATCTCTGCATTCTGTATTTTCTTTCCATATTTTCTGCATTGTTCTTTTTGACATCTTGTGCTTTGACAGCTTTTCTGCTTTGACAACTTTGTGTACTTGGTTTGACAGTTTTGCAACTTAGTTTGCTTTTGTGTGCAGCCTTGTGCCTTTGGTTGACTAATGTAGTTTGGGAATCCAGTTTGCTTTGCCTTGCTGCCTTATATATTTGCATTTAATTGTATGCTTGCAAATTATTTTTACTTTCCTCTTTGTAAACCAAGAAGAGAAATCTTCTTGTGATTTGCAAAGAGGACAAGTAAAACATGATGAACCCAATAACAATCTGATTCCGGCCAATAAGCTTTAATTATGACTTTATATTTATCTGCTTGAAAACGTTTTTCATTTTAACTGCACTGATTTCTTTTTTCTTTTGTCCTTTGCAGGTAAGTATCAGTTGAATAATGGAAGAAGCAGTAGAAGATCAAAGATTTAGTCTTTAGATTTATTTTCTTTTCATTTATTGTAATAAATATTATTGTAAACACTATAAATTATAAATTTACAGTATTCGAACAAAATTTGTAATAATATTTGAAATAAATAAATAAACAAAGTCTTTGTCAAATACGAATTCTTTACTTTCAAATATTTCCTTTGCACTGTCCATTTAATTATTTAAATCTCTTGAATTAAAATAACTGGAAATGTATCCCAATGACTTTAATCCATATGAAATAAATAATCAACAAACTTTGCAGTCTCGCATTAATCACAATACGCTTGGCACTCCAATTAACCATGCTTTAAACAAACAAGCATTCCATACATTTTTTCACTCCACTGATCAAACCAATGCCTCATAGTTTCAAACAAAGCCTCAGCTCCTATCTCAGATATTTAGGTTTTGAGAAACAACCGGTAATCTGGAACAAGCGTAAAAATAATGTAACAGTCAATTGAATTATTGTGGATTCAATTTCTTCTGAGAAATACGAGCGAAAACCCTAATTCCAGATTTGTCGTCAAAGAAAAGTCTGTTTGATCAATTCCTGAGCCAATCTCAACCCAATCAATGGAAACCCTAATTCTGGACTTGTTGTCAAAGTAAAGTCTGTTTGATCAATTCAAAATCAATGGAAACCCTAATTCTGGATTGACTGATAAAGAAAAGTCTGTTTGACCGATTCTTGAGCCAATCTTGAAAAGTCAGGGAAAATCCTGAAGTTGTGATTTCTTGTGAAAAAGGGAGGGCAAATTTTGGGGTACAACATAGGTCATGATGCTGATCTATGGGACTTTGTCCTAGATGGGTACACTCATCCAGAAGACAAAGACGAAAACAAAATTGACATAAAGAACATGGATAAACAACAGAAGTTAGATTTCAAGAATCACCATAGAGCCAGAAACATCTTTCTGGACGCTATCTCTAAAAATGAATATGAGAAAGTCACCAACAGAGATACAACACATGACATGTTTGAATCCCTCAAGATGACTCGTGAAGGAAATGCTCAAGTAAGAGAGACAAAAGCTCTGTCTCTCGTCCAGAAGTATGAACCATTCAAAATGGAAGAAAATGAGTCTATTGAAGCTATGTTCTCGAGATTCCAAACTCTGATTGCTGGCTTGAGAGTTCTGAACAAAGGATACACCAAGGCAGACCATGTTAAGAAAATTATCAGAAGTTTACCCAAAAGATGGGCACCTATGGTCACTGCATTCAAAGTGTCAAAAGATCTGAATGATGTATCCCTTGAATAACTTATCAGCGCTTTAAGTAGTCACGAGATAGAACTTGATGAACACGAGCCTCAGAAAAAGGTAAGTTTGTCGCCCTTAAATCCATTAAAAAAATTGAAACTAACGCTTTTCAGGAAGAAGAAGGAAACTCTGAAGATTCTGCATCAGAAGAAGATGAGTTATCTCTACTCTCCAGAAGGATCAATCAGATGTGGAAGCATAGACAAAATAAGTTCAGGAACTACAAGAGGTCAGAAGATAAACCAGAATCTTCTGGTCATAAGAAGTCAAGTAGAAGAGATATAGTCTTCTATGAATGTAAAGAACTTGGACACTACAGAAGTGATTGTCCTAAGTTACAAAGAGAAAGACCAAAGAAAAAGTTTGGAAGAAAGAAAGGCATGATGGCCACCTGGGATGATTCAGAATCTTCTGAAGCTGAATCTGACTCAAAAGATGAACACGCTAACCCAGCGTTTATGGCTACTACAGCAGATGACGATGACTCAGACTCTGATTCAGAACCAAAAGAGATGTCCTTAACAGCTCAGTTGAAACATCAGTCATGGTACATGGACTCTAGATGCTCGCGACATATGAGGGGAAGAAAGTCTATGTTCCAAAGTCTGGAACTTAAATCTGGGTGTGATATCAAATTTGAAGGAAATCAAACAGGAAAGATTATTGGTTCGGAACCATTGGAAACGGTAACCTTCCCTCTATAACTAATGTTTTGTTAGTTGAAGGATTAGTGCATAACTTGTTGTCCATAAGTCAATTAAGTGACAACGGTTATGACATTATCTTTAATCAAAAATCTTGTAGAGCTGTTAGTCAAAAAGATGGAACAATCCTTTTTACTGGCAAGAGAAAGAACAACATCTATAAAATAAATATTTCTGATTTTAAATCTCAAAATGTAAAATGCCTTATGTCTGTTAGCGATGAGCAATGGGTCTGACACAGAAGATTGGGACATGTTAGAATGAGAAGAATATCTCAAATTAACAAACTCAATCTGCTCAGAGGACTTCCAAATCTGAAGTTCAACTCAGAAGCTCTGTGCGATGCTTGTCAGAAAGGAAAATTTTCAAAACCTTCTTTTAAGTCAAAATATGTTGTTTCTTCCTCTAGGTCGTTGGAACTTCTTCATATTGATCTGTTTGGACCAGTTAAAAATGTACCCATCAGAGGCAAGAAGTATGGATTGGTCATTGTTTATGACTACAACAGATGGACACGGGTTAAGTTTTTAAAACACAAGGATGAGTCACATTCTGTGTTCTTCGACTTTTGCATCCAAGTGGAAAATGAAAAAGATTTTAGAATCATAAAAGTTAGAAGTGATCATAGAGGAGAATTTCAAAATCATTATTTTGAAAAGTTTTTTAAAGAAAATGGCATTTCTCATGATTTCTCTTGTCCTATAACTCCCAACAAAATGGAGTTGTAGAACGAAAGAATAGAACTTTGCAAGAAATGGCCCGAACCATGATCAATGAAACTAATATGGCTAAACACTTATGGGAAGAAGCAGTGAACACAACGTGTTATATTCAAAATAGAGTCTATATAAGACCTATTCTTGAAAAGACTCCTTATGAATTGTGGAAAAACATAAAACCCAACATTTCATATTTCCATCCCTTTGGATGCACTTGTTATATTCTGAATACTAAAGATAATCTGAACAAGTTTGATTCTAAGGCACAAAAGTGTTTTCTGCTTGGATATTCTGAACGCTCAAAAGGCTATAGGGTATACAACATAGAAACTCTGATTGTTGAAGAATCTATCAAAGTCAGATTTGATGATAAGCTTGGCCAGCAAAATCCAAAGCAAAATGAAAATTCTGTAGGTACAGAAGATCATCTCACAAACTTTGAAGAGTCAGAAGCAAAAGACAAATCATAAGATTCTCTTATTGAAAATACTCTGGAAAATCTAAGAATTTTTGAACAAACCTCACAAAATAAATTCCCCAGAATCACATCAGCACATCCAGAAAATGTGATTATAGGAAAGAAAGAAGATCCCATCAGAACAAGATCCTCCTTCAGAAACAATGAAGAATCTATGTTTGGATTCGTCTCTCTGATTGAGCCAACCTCAATAGAGGAAGCTCTACAAGATAATGATTGGATCCTAGCTATGCAAGAAGAATTAAATCAATTTTCCAGAAATGAAGTGTGGGACCTAGTTCTAAAACCTAAAGGATTCAATATCATAGGAACTAAATGGGTCTTCATAAACAAGTTAAATGAGCAAGGCGAGGTTGTCAGAAACAAGGCACGACTGGTTGCTCAGGGTTATAGTCAACAATAAGTAATTGATTATAATGAAACCTTTGCCCTAGTCGCCAGGTTAGAATCAATTAGATTTTTAATTTCTTTTGATGTTCAACACAACATCTCATTATATCAAATGGATGTTAAAAGTGCCTTTTTAAATGGTTACATAGAAGAAGAAGTTTATGTCCACCAACCTTCGGGTTTTGATGACTCAAAATTTCCAGAACATGTTTTTAAACTGAAAAAGTCTTTGTACGGTCTGAAACAAGCTCCCAGAGCTTGGTCTGAACATTTGAGTAATTTTCTTTTAGAAAAGAATTTTACCAGAGGTAAAGTGGACACAACTTTATTCAGAAAACCATTTAAAAATGACATTTTAATCTGTCAAATATATGTTGACGATATTATTTTTGGAACTTCTAATGTCTCTCTTGGAAGAGAATTTGTTGAGTCTATGCAGGATGAATTTGAGATGAGCATGATGGGAGAACTAAAATTCTTTCTGGGAATTCAAATAAATCAGACTCCAGAAGGTACTTACATACATCAGACAAAGTATGTTAAAGAACTTATGAATAAATTCCAGCTATCAGAAAGTAAAGAAGCAAAGACTCCAATGCATCCTACATGCATTCTGGGAAAAGATGAGGTAAGTAAGAAGGTAGATCAGAAACTCTACAGAGGTATGATTAGATCTCTTCTCTATCTGACTGCATCTAGACCAAATATATTATTCAGTGTATGCTTATGTGCAAGATTCCAATCAGATCCTAGATAATCTCACTTAACTGTTGTTAAGCGGATTCTGAGGTATCTGAAAGGTACTACTAACCTTGGTCTGTGTTACAGAAGATCCAAAGATTTTAAACTAGTAGGTTACTATGATGCTGACTTTGCTGGAGATAGAATAGAATGCAAAAGCACCTCTGGAAGCTGTCAGTTTCTGGGTGATAACGTTATCTCATGGTACAGCAAGAAGAAAGCTACTATCGCACTATCAACCACTGAAGCTGAATATATATCTGCTGCTGGATGTAGCACTCAGATGATCTAGATGAAGATCCAGTTAGAAGATTATCATCTATATGAAAGTAAGACTCCTATCTTATGTGATAATACCTCTTCTATTTGTCTTTCAAAAAATTCCATCTTACATTCTAAGGAAAAACGTATAGAAATTAAACATCATTTCATAAGGGACTACATTCAGAAGGGTATTTTAAACTTAAATTTTGTAGACACAGACCATCAATGGGCTGACATTTTTACAAAACCCCTTTCTGAAGATAGATTCAAGTTCACTCTGAAAAACATCAGCATGGAATTTTTTCTTGAATGAAAATAATTTTTCCTTCTATATGTGTTTCCAGAATATTCTGAAATGAATGTTCTGATTGACTGCTCTTCAGAAGTTAGAAGAGGAGTTACATCAGAAGCCATTCATCATGTTCTGAAATGTGTCTAACGTTTCATTACTAGAATGGTCAGAAGTTCATTACATTAAACCAGCTGTCTCACGCTACCCTCAGAAGTTGAACACGTGTTTCAATTCTGAAAGGTCACGCATGCGTGCATGGCTATTGAGACGTCGTTCCTAGGTAACTGTTCAAATTTGATCAAAATCACGCATCCCCTTAATGTCAAATCTCATTAATTGTTTGTAATTATTATGTTTTAAATCATTCTAAATTCTTTAACTGCTCATTAATTTAAAAAAAAATAAAAATAAAATAAAAAGCTATAAATACCCTTGCAAAATCCCTTTTCTGTTCTTTACTCTCTCTTAAACTTCAATCGCTTCTGCATTTTGTGAAAAATCTCTCAACCTTTTTCAAAATCCTAAACCTAAACGTTCCAAATGGGTTCATCTTCATCCCCTTCCTCGAGCATTCTTGTATCCTCAACCAACGCTCAACATGCAGAAAGATATGTCGTCCCTGAAAGAACAACGCTGATACCTGTTGATAGCTTGGAAGTGGTGACTGAACTTATGGTAGATTTTGATAATCTGAAGGCAAATGGGTTTGACTTGCTCCCAGTTGTGGAGTTCCAAGGGTGGAAAAACTTCTTTGATCATCTTGTTGGACCAGTATTCCCTCATCTAGTTAAGGAATTCTGGATTCATGTCATTGCTTCCCCAAAGGTCATCCTTTCATTTGTCATGGGCAAAGAGATTTCCATTATTGAGAATCTCATCAGGAAGCTTCTGGGTTTTAAAGGAAATGACGTTACTGGAATCTCTAATGGACGAATGGATATGTCCAAGGTTTATGCTGAAATCTTTACTACTAGGCAAGCTTCAAACAAGTTCAGAGACTTGAAGAACTATTATAAAATCTGGGCAAGAATCATTCATGACTGCATTCATCACATGAAGGAAACTGGCTCTCTTGACTACATTAATGCTGACCAACAATACCTTCTGTTCTGTCTTGGAATAAATGTGAAGATTGATCTACCATACTTTCTATTCAATCATCTCTGGATGCATGTGAAGGAAACTAGGGAAGCTGAAAGGGCCAGAAACCCTAAATCAAAGAGAAATTGGATCCCTCTGGGAAGACTAATCTCAGACATTCTGATGGAGAATGGTCGGATAGCTCACTTAGAAGATGCAAACTTGCTTGGAGAGTTGGAGCCTACTTGTGGAAAAGCTCTGACTGGGAAGAACCTGCTGAAAAGAAATTTGATAGAGAAACTTCTGGTGGAATCTACACCATACGTATTAGCAACAGTCACCAGAAGGAGAATCCCTATTGCAGATTTTCCTCTGTTCAACTCTGGTGATCATCCTAAGATCATTCTGCACTTCATTAAAGTGAGCATAGAAAGTGGCATCCCCATTGACACCGCTTGGCTTCAAGGAAGAAATATACCTGCACCAGATGTTTTCCTCCAGAAGAAGAAAAGACAAGCTGGAGAAGGCCCCTATGCTCGACCTCAGAAGAAGAAGAAGAAGAAGAAGAAGAAGAAGAAATCTACAGGTACATCCTCTGAAACCATTTTTGTTAATGATTATGTGCGCATGGAAACATCTGATGAACCTCAAACTCTAGAAGATATAGAAGTTGACATAGACCTAATACAATCCTCTGAGACCCTAGATAACAACCCTGAAATTGATCAAGTATTATCTGACATATATAATTTTGCTGTTGAAGTACCTCAACAAACTCAACCTCAACCTGACATACCTCCTTCTGCTCCCCACCATCAGAATCCAAATAACCCTGCTGCAAACCCTCTTCCAACATCCCCTATCAGACCTTTATCACAAGGACCCTTTGAGTGGTATGATGGTTCTTGGAGACTACCTGGAATAAATGTTCCTCTGGCTACACAACCTCCATCCTTCATCCTACCCTCTAAAAACATTTTAGCCTTAAATGTATCCCAAACACCTTCTCCTCCTTCCCCACCTCAAACCACAATCATCATCTCTCCCGATGTCACACCACCTTCTTCACCGACAATTCCTTCACCTTTATCACCAGAACCCTCTTCACCTCTCTCTCTAGAACCAACCCTTAGTCCATCCTCATCAGAACCTCCTGATCCCTTTATCCCTTCTGATTTTCTAAGGACTGTAGTTGATCTTGAATCACTACGTTATCTACAAATAAAATCCACCAAAAAGGCCATCCCCAAACCTACCCCAAAACCTGATCAATCTGATGTTCTTATACGTTGTCAGAATTTTTTAACAAAAATGCAGACATGGATTGACCTGCTGAAGGCAGACAGTGCCAGCAACCTTAATCCAGCAGCATGTTACTTTATGTGGGAAGCATTCAGAAGGAAATTGAATGATGAAACCTTCAAGTTGCAAGATCTGTGCTACTCTCAGGTTCTTGAGAATTTCTCCAAGTATCTGAATTCCTTCTTAACAGAAGTGGTAAACATCTGGGATAAAAAGTCTCCATTGCAGATTACCAGTGCTCCATTACCACTTGTTGACCCCATGGAGTTATCAGAAGATGAATTTGAAGATGGCGTTGAGTCAGAACCAAATCATTTGTCCATGACTCTGTATCACCAACCTTCTACTGAAGCTGCCTTTGAGAAAGTGCCTACTCTTCTTATCGATCCTAGCACCTTTCTCTCCAATGTTATCAACTCAGGCTCTGCTACTTCTGCTCCAAAGGTTGTCTCCTTTGAAGCTGAGTCAACTTCTGCTCCAACTTCTCTGGTGCAGGACACTCTGAATGAACTGAAGAAGGACAATGAGGCCATCCATGAACGTTTGGATAAACAGGATGAAACCAACAAGGAAATCAGATCTTGGATGATGAAACAAGAGGATTCCTCAAATGAAATCAAGAATCTTCTTCTTTCTCTTGTTTCTCGTCGCTCTTAGATTTTCAATTTTTTTCTTGTTATTTTTTGTTTTGTCACTCTGTTTTCTTTTGAATCTTCAATATATGACAATTTTGAATTTATTTATTTTTTAATTTTTAATTTTTGATTATGACAAAAAGAGGGAGAAAATAAGATTTTGATTTGATCCATGAAAACAGTTATGGAACTATGTCTCAAACATTTCTAATGAAATACAAAGTTCTTTTCTGTTTAAGAGATATGCAGGAACTCAAGAAACTCTGAAAGGCTAAGCTCTGAACATCATCAGGAAAAGAATTGCTAAAGAAACTCTGAAAGAAAAAGTCTAAAAGCTTTGAAGAACAAATCTCGGGAAGTTTCCCTTATGCTTTTAAACACTTTAATTATTCCTTATCTCAGAAGAAGAAATATCAATCTCAGGGGGAGATTATCTATCTCAGGGGGAGATCCTCATTCTTGCACAAAAAATTTTTTAATCAAAATCTGAATTGTTTTGTCATCATCAAAAATGGGGGAGATTGTTAGAACAAATTTTGGTTCTAATCATATCTTAGAGTTTTGATGATAACAATGAAATAAATTTTGTGATATATATTTTATACTCTGACTTGTATGTTCTCTAAGTTCATATGAAGTTCTGACTTATGCATCTTAGAAAGAAACAGCATTCTACGCAAGTATAAAGCAAACTCAGAAGGAAGCACTCTAAAGCAAACTCTGATAAAGAGTTATCCTAAGCAACCTCTGATAAAGCTAGCTGAAGCAAAGATCTGATAGAAGCACGCTGAAAGCAACATCTGATAAATGCAAGATTAAAGCAAACTATGATCAACACATATTGAAGAATACTCTGATAGAAGAAAAGATCAAGTAAACTCTGAAAATAGCAACGCTGCAAGCAAACACTTCAACTTCCAGAGACAAGCTCTGATAGTAACGTTGGTTATTAAATGCTAAGATAGCTAACACACTCAAGTGTTCTATGCGCACAAGCATCGGAAATGTAAATACCAAGCCTACACGCTACATGCAACACACGTCATTGCAAACACGCTTCATTAAATGCATGCACTATCATCAAGGCATTAACGGTCAAGAATTAGAAGCTATATATAGAAGACCTTTTGTTTCAATGAAAGGTTACTGACTTACGTGAGACATACTTACGCTCATTGTTTTCATACTTGTAATCTAATATTGTATAGTGGGTAGATCTTAAGTATTGGGCAACAATATTAGTGATAAATCACAGTTGTGATAAATCTTTTTAGAAGCAAATCTGTTTCACTACTATTAAGAGATAATTTTGTAAGTGTTCCTTAAGAGACCAGTTGGGTCAGATTTCTCAAGTGGGCTAGGAATAGTTTGAGTCTTATAGGTGTTAGTCACTTACAGTTGGCGTGTGCATTGTATTGTTAGTCGCACCAGTTTGGTTGTGCTTTTGTAATCAGTTTGATTATAGTGGATTAAGTCCTCGTTGAGAGAGGCGAAATCACCTTGGCGGGTGGACTGGAGTAGTTTGAGTTTCAAACTAACCAGGATAAAAATACCAGTGTCCTTCCATTAGTATTGCGCAAGAAAAACGAAAAACTTATTCAATCCCCCCCCCCCCTTCTAAGTGTTTTCTCACCCTTCAGTACATTCCTGCCAAAGGTAGCTTCGATTAGCCAGAGTAAAGTCTTTTGATTGGGCTAGTTGAGTAAGGTCAGGGAAATTGAAGAAAGCAAGCTTAGGGGCTGATCGAAGAAGCCAGGATGTTGAGGCCTTATACAATTCGAATCAAGACCTGAGCAATTCGAATTGAAGTGGACAGACTCAATCGAAGGAACTATAAGGGTGAAACTAAAGCCAGTCGAAGGAGGCAACTTGAGGCCAATCGAAGGGCAGGGAATGAAGGTATTCGAAATCCAAAGGTGTCCACATTCACTCAAATTCAAAAAGAGACAAGAATTCCACATCTTTTGCAACATTTCAAAATGGTATTCATGTCCTTAAAACACCAACTTAATGGTTGTTTACTCTTTTTCCTTCTTGTCCCCTCCATCCCCTCTATATAAGGAGCACACTAGCAAGCTCTAAAAAGGCTGGACACAACCGGAGAGAGAGTCACATGAAATTAAAAACACATTCTTGGAGGTTTCCTGAAGCTTTTCCAATCATCCCCAACCCTTAAGCAAGTATCCCCATATCCCGAAGTGCCAAATCGAAGCAATCCTTAAACAAGGGTACCCACGCCTGAAACCATAGATTCATACATCACCATTGGTAAGAATGGGTAAAAGGATCAAACTTAAATTTGCATGACATATTAGCATTTTTAATTCATTCGATCTGTATTCAAGATTAAGGACCTGGGTTTGACACCCAGGTCTGCATTTTTCTTTGTTTCTAACACTTGCTGTAGATATAGCTTGAATAGACCCAGCGCGCACAGGATCGAAGGACCTGGGTTTCGATACCCAGGTCTTGCATTTTTGTTTTGCTAACATATCTTTGCATATTCAATACCCTCACAGGTGGTCCATCAGACCCTTCCAGCAACGCCCTCTGGATTGAAAGCCACATCCTATCACTGGATCGAAAGGCAACATCCCTCCTGGATCGAAAATCCCATCTTTTCCTGGATCAAAAGGCAGCTTCTCCTCTGGATCAAAAAAGTCCCCTTTTCTCTCTGGATCGAAGGATTCCCCCTTTGTATCTTTATTTTTGTTTTCATTATTTCTCTTGTTAAACTAACTATTAAATCAAAATCATAAAAAAAAACATTAGGCTAGTGTTTTATTAATCAAATTAAATTTTGTTAATTAACTAATTAATTTTTTTAACCTTTTCCTTAATTTAAAATTAAATAGACTTAGGTTGTATTTTCTTAAAATAAAACAAAACAAACAAAAATATTTCTCTTCCTTAGGATTTAGACGTCCCTGTTAATTTGTTTGCGCATTTATTTATTTTCGCATTTTTTTCATCTTGTTGTAACTGCCTCCCAGTTTGTAATAGTAATTAGGACTTTACTTTTCGCATCTCTATAATGTACCTCTCACAAAGCCATATAATAGCGTAGGATTTACATTTCCTCACTTTACATTTCTGCACTTTAAATTCATTTATATACATATTAACTACTAGTAATTAGAATTGCATGATAAGACTAATAACAAAACGCTGGCAAACCAAACAAAAAATACAAAAATAACTGAAGCATAACACACATGCACATATGCACCTCTAAGATACGCCCACTTTGGTTGCCTTAGGAAGAACGGTCACAATTCTCGAAATGTGAGAAGTTTTAGTGGCTGTCCTCTAGTTTGAAAGATCACAAGTCCCTCGATGACCCTCTCGACGTTGCCTCGGTTAAAAGTGATCTTAGAACTTTAAATGTCCCTCATACATCCAACGATGGGGCTTCTTATCAATCAATGGTAAGGTAGCAACATCTAAAGGAGGAGGAAAAGAATATTAGACCTTTTGAGTAGGTAGGATGTTTATAGTTGCTCGCTTGCTAACAATAAAAAAAATCATTTTCACACATACACTTTCAATTGAAACATTTTCAAAAGTCAAAGTCCTTTGTACGCATTCTTATAGAGACGAGAATCATTACAAAGGAACTTTTCAAAATCACTTTAAAAAACATCTTCCACAAACACTTTTTTAAACTATTTTCAAAACCAACACTTTGTACGCATTCTTATAGAAACGAGAATCATTACAAAGACGTTTTCGAAATATTTTCAAACCCACATCACAAGCACATTTTCAAACAAAAGCAAAGTGAACTAGCAAGCAACTAAGAGCCCGTAGAAAAATACGGATTGAATGGATGCTAACACCTTCCCTTTCCATAATCTACCCCCCTTACTCAGAAAACTCTCGAAAAGGTCTTTTTCTGTTCTTTTCACCCTTTCCTTTGTTGGATAAAAGAAAAGTCGGTGGCGACTCTTGCTTACCGCAATATTTGCGAATACAAAATGCAAAACCAGTATATAACAGTCGGTTTTGCCATCGTATCACAATATGCATGAAGGTATCTTTAGTACTCATTCTAGTGGACATACTATGGACAAGAATATTCTGAGAGTTGGTTACTGTTGTTGACCATGGAAACTGATTGTCACCACCAGTCAAGGACTTGCCATAAGTGCCAAATTTATGCTGATAAGGTCCATGTGCCTCAAATTCCTTTGAACATCATGACTGATCCTTGGCCATTTGCAATGTGGGGCATTGATAAGATCAGAGAAATCAAACCTACTGCCTCTAGTGGACACCGTTTCATTCATATTACCATTGACTATTTTACCAAGTGGGTTGAAGCAACTTCATTTGCCTCAGTTACCAAGAACTTCATGGCCTGGTTCATCAAGCACCACCTCATATGCCGGTATGGTATCCCTGAGAGGATCATCACTGACAATGGCACCAACCTTAATAATGCCATGATCACTGAGCTTTGAATGCAGTTGAAGATCAAGCATCACAACTCTTTTCCATACAAACCTAAGATGAATGGCGTAGTGGAAGCTGCTAACAAAAATATAAAGAAGATTGTGCAAAAGATGGTGGTGACCTACAAAGACTGGCATGAGATGCTACCTTTTTCTCTTCATGGCTATCGTACATCGGCATGAACATCAACTGGGGCAACCCCTTTCTCTTTGGTTTATGGCATGGAAGTTGTCCTGCATGTCGAAGTTCAAATCCCTTCTCTAAGGATTATGAAAGAAGCAGACTTAGACGAAGTCGAATGGATTCGGACTAGGTTGGATCATTTGAATTTGATTGACAAGAAAAGGCTGGCTATTGTTTGTCATAGTCAGACGTACCAGAAACGCATGATCAAAGCTTTAAATAAGAATATCAATCATCGGGTATACCAGGCTGGTGACTTGGTAATAAAGTGAATCATTCTACCATAAGGAAATCCCATGGGCAAATGGACTCCCACTTACGGGGGGCATTTGTTGTTAAGAAAGTATTCACGGGCGGTGCTATGATGTTAACCACTATGGACGGCAAAGATTTCCCGCACCCTATGAACACAGACATAGTCAAGAAATACTATGCATAAGAATGACCTGCTAGGTTGACATACTTAGGCAAAAATAAGGGCATCCCGGCGAACCAAAAAGGGTTCGGGTGAAAGTTAGGGATATATACAAAAAGATTGTACACTTGGCAAGTCGAAAACCTGAAAAGGAGGCTTGGGCAAAAAAGGGTATCCTGGTGGACTAAAAACCTGAAAGGGAGGTGTTGTACCCCAAAATTTGCCCTCCCTTTTTCACAAGAAATCACAACCCTAGGATTTTCCCTGATTTTTAAGATTGGTTCAGGAATTGATCAAACAGACTTTTCTTTGGCAACAGGTCAAGAACTAGGGTTTTTCTCTGCATTTCTCAGAAGAAACATAATTCTCAGAAATTCAATTAGCTGTTACATGTTTTCACACTTGTTCAAGTTTACTGGTTATTCTCAAGGTTTGTTCATCTGGGGCAAAAAAAAAAGGAGCTGAGACTATCATTTGGAATATTCAGGTTTTATCTGATCCGGGTTAACCAGATAATGTGCGTCTATTAAGACATCTGCTTGTTAATGGAATGAACGTTTGCTTATTAATGGAATGAAACATTTGCTTGTTAATGGAATGAGATGCTTGCTTGTTTATTGGAATACAATGCGTATTATGATTAGAATGTTGTTGCAAAGTTATGAGATTGCAAAGTTCTTGGGATTACTTGGAATTTAAGTTATCTGTATTAAAAATATTGGAATGCAATTTCAATTATTTTTATCTGAGAATCTTAAAGGGATAAGTGAAGATGCAGAGAGAGAGTTGCAAATTATTGACAGTAGAAGAGTTTTACTGAGAAAAGATTTTTCACTCATTCCAAATATGATTACAAAGATAAATTATTATTCATATGCTTTAAGGTTTTTTCAACTTATAGCTATTGAAAAGTAAATTGTTACAATTAATGGAAATCTATCTAATCTAAGCCTAAGCCTCCTAAGCTTCCATTGCTCCCATGCTCAAGGTCTCTTGCTTCCTCTGCTTCCTCTATCATCCAATTGATGCTCACATGAAAAAGACAAGGAAAAGAATATTAGTACAGTTAATTGAAAAGAATTTTCAATTGAAAAAGAAAGGAAAAAAGTCATCATTAAAGTTTTCCGTCCGGAATCAAAATGCTATTGTTCATCATGTTTTTATTTTTTCTCTTTGCAAATCACAAGAAGATTGCTCTTCTTGGTTCACAAAGAGAAAAGTAAAAAATGCAAATGCAAGCATACAAAAGCAATTGGTTCAAATGCAAACATGGGCCAAACTGAAACATGATGTACAAAAGCAAGCATAAAAAGGCAAATATTGCAACAACTAAGGCAAACCAAGGCGCCAAAACTGTCTAAACATTGAAGCAAACTGCACAAGCTGCAACAATAGCATACAAAGGTACTAAGCCAACTGAGTTACAAGCCAACTAGATGCAAATTGTACAAGTACAGAAAGTACAGCAGGCAAATGCAGCAGGTAATGCAGCAGGAAAACCAATTTACAAGTCAAAAGACCTGTCATAAGCTATCATCATTTTCCAGAGGCAACTTTTCAGAATATAAATAAAAAAAGAAAAAATGCTTGTTTCATGGAGAGAGAAAGAGAGAAAGATATCACCTTTGGTGAAAGTTTGCAGTTTGGCTAAAGCAGGCTGTCACAAGTTAACAAAAGATAAAAAAAAGATATAAAACTCAAGACTGCATAACAGTCTAGGGGGGAAAAACACTTGGTCAAAAACCACAAAAAGCTCCAACATGTACAAACAGTTTGAAGCCATCACAAAAACTGCACAAGCGGCAAGCTTGCTCAAACCATAAAGCCTAGCTCAAACCTGCATAGCCAACCCTGTGAACCAAGTTGCAAGCTTGCTAAGCCTGCTATCAAAAACACCAAGCTGCAAACTTGCCAAACTGAAAAAGTTAGCAACAACCAACAAACTGCAGGAAACCCTCAAACCTGCACAACTTGTAAACTTGCCAAACTGCAGTTCCAAACTGCAAACCAAAAAAAAACACTTGGTCAAAAACCACAAAAAGCTCCAACCTGTACAAACAGTTTGAAGCCATCACAAAAACTGCACAAGCGGCAAGCTTGCTCAAACCACAAAGCCTAGCTCAAACCTGCATAGCCAACCATGTGAACCAAGCCGCAAGCTTGCTAAGCCTGCTATCAAAAACACCAAGCTGCAAACTTGCCAAATTGAACAAGTTAGCAACAACTAACAAACTGCAGCAAACCCTCAAACCTGCACAACTTGCAAACTTGCCAAACTGCAGTTCTAAACTGCAAACCAAAAAAAAAACAACCAACCTGCAGAATCACACAAACTGTAAATTGCATTAACAAACAACAGGCAAACTGTGAAACCACAAAACCTGCATAACTTGCCAAACTGCCAGGCCAACAATTCCAAAACCAACAATTCCAAAACCTGCAGGATACCTACAAGCCAAACTACAAGCTAGCCAAAACTGCAAACCTGTTAACAAACTGTAACAAGCTTGCCTAAACAGTTTGAGAACAACAAAAAAAAAACTTACAAATCATCATCAACCTTCAAAGCCAAGTAGAGAGAAAAAGGGTTTTCAGAAGCAAAAAATCAGTTTCAGAACAAGCTATCAACATTCAGAACATTCAAGAACCAACACAGTTTTAGATTCTCACATCATCATCAACCATCAACATCAATATTCAGAAGAGAGGAAAAGATTCCAGATTATCACATCATCATCAATATCAAACATCCAAGAAGAGAGGAAAAGAGTTTCAGAAGCGACAACAACTAGTTTCAGAACAGTTTCATCATCAACAATCAAGAACAACAAAGTTTCAGAACAGTTTCATCATTAACAATCAAGAACAACAAAGTCAGAAGCTATCAAAGTCTCATCATCCAAAGTTCAAAAGAAAAGAGATACCAGAAACACGCGTAACCGTCATCACCTCTTCCTCCGCCTCTAGCCGCCAAGGAAGCGCCGCCGGTCCAACATCTCTCTCCCTCTACTTTCCAGAAAAACTCAAGGTAAGTTTTTCTCAAACCCTTACTGCACCTCAAGCATAAAACATCATAGATTAAAAACAAACATAATCAAACTGTAAAACTCAGAGAAGACCAAAACGTACCCTTTTGCAACAAAGCCTTTGACTATCGTGAGGAGATGAGAGGTGAGAGGCGGCGCTCCGGTAACTAGGGTTTAGGAAGAGAATCATGCATGTGAGGCTGAGAGAGATGAAGAGGAAAGAATGAGCAAGCGGCGCCGCTGTTTGTCACACAAACCCTAAATGAACAAACCCTAACAGAAATTTGAACAAGCTTTGTGTTGGGCCAGATCTCCCCACCAAACCTCATTAAGCCCAAGCGCTTCTTCTGAATACACCCCCTCTTTCCTCCATTCTGACTTGTTGTTTGTTCTTCTTCATTTTTTTTGTTATGGGCCTAAGCACATGTAAACCCATTTGCCCATTTCTTCTTTTTTTTTTAATTTCTTTTCTTTTGATTAACAAACACTAATATTTTCTTATTAATTCATTTTAATTAATTTGTTAATAATAACATTAATACTAATATTAAAACTTTAACTTTCTTAAATAGTTTTATTTTAATTATTTTCTTTTTATTATCCTTTTTAACACATGAATAAAATACAAGAATAATAGAAATTTTGTTTAATTTTTTCTTTTAAACTTTTTATTTACATAATCAATAAAACACAAAAATAAGAATAAAATACTTAATCTTTCTTTTTTTAGAATAGATTTTATTTATTTATTTTTAAGTGAATCATTACATGCATCTCATAATATTATTGATTTCTTCATTTGTTATAATTTTATATTGAATTGTGACAATTCGATTTGGTTGTAACACTTGATATTTGGACATTATTGTTCTTGTGAGACTCATCCCCATTTGTAAATAATTGTACCCCCATCCCCGAATACTTCTGTAATAGCTTAGAATTTTAATTCTCGCACTTTATGCTTTCAAATATGCCATGATTAGAGATTAGGGTTTGTATGCGAAAATCTAAAATCAATCGCTAGATGACCTAATACAAGATCCAAATGCATGAAAATGACAAACACAATGCACACTTGCACCTCTAGGGTAACCTCGCTTGTTGCTTCGGAAAATGCAATCATGTCCCTCGAATATGAGACACTCTAGCAAATGTCCCTTCGATAAACAAAGATCGTAGTCCCTCGATGACCCTCGATGTTGCCTTCGATAAAACAATCTCGTCCCTTACCAAATTGCTAGAGCGTCTCACAAGTTGCTTTTAATGATTGTATGCGATGATCAGCGCCTGTCCCGTTTAACATCCTAGCACAAGGTTGTTCACCAAATGCAATGGTGAAATAACATTGTCAAAAGGGTTAAAAATATAGGAAAGATCTTTGAGTAAAATAGGGTAGACAACTCTTAGTTACTTGATCAAAAGCTTGCAAAACATCCTTGCTATTTTCAAACACACTTCACAACACAATTCAAAACATTTCTCAAAACAAACTTTCAAACAATGAAATATCTTTTCAAAAAGACAAACACCTTTGTATATATTCAAACAAGAATCATTACAAAGGTTGCCTAGACAAGGCCTCTTTTTCAAAGCATTTTCAAAACCACACACACAAAGCACCATTTCAAATAATTGAAAAGCAAAAGCAAGTGATCTAAACAAGTAACTAAGAGCCCATGGATAACCATGGATGAAAAGGGTGCTTGCACCTTCCCTTTTCATAATCTACCCCCCGAACCCAAGAAAACATCTCAAAGGTCTTTCCTGTGCTTTTTGACCTTTCCTTTGGATAAAATAAAAAGTCGGTGGCGACTCTTGCTAAATCGAACAAATGCGAACACAAACGCAAAACCTCAAGTCAGTTCTCCCACCGTATCACAGGAGGTCCAGGAAAAAAATTAGGGATTAAAAGCCTGCGAATATATCCCATTGGATCACTTATAAGCAAGCTTTATTGCCAAAGTTGAAAGTTCAAATGGTTCAATCAACTTCTTCCAATGGCGAGGGACGAGACGCTCGAAGACATAGGGGCAATATCAGATTTTGGAACCCAATGATATCACTTCCACATGGCTATATATATATATATATATATATATATATATATATATATATATATATATATATATATATATATATATATATATATATATATATATATATATATATATATATATATATATATATATATATATATATTCACTTTGTACTTTTTCATTTCACGACGACTTCCTCTTACTAGGATTTATGTCTCTTTGTATAAAATCGCTTGCTTATAGGCAAATGATTAATATAAATATACTTTGAAGTCCAAACTTTTCGTTCTTTCTGTTGTATTTGCAAAAATGTCCAATGACTAAAATTGAATGAACATATGCATATGAACATGATTAACTGTTAACAAATATATACATAAGAACTGGAATAAACATTTACTCAAAACCCTAGGAGCTGGGATGACACTCAAGCTGTTTGTAAATCCCCACTGAGTCCCTTTAATAAGGTTATCCCCAGTGAATTTTCCAGAGCCACTTCTATGAAATTATCCTCCACAGAGTAGTCTTCGCAAATAAGGGTACATTCCCCACAATCTTCTCGACAGATTACTCCAACAGATAAAAGATTATAATCTCTTTCCCGGTAATATCACCAACCCAAGGAGTTCCAAATCAGTACATCTCATGGAAATAATCTTCCCCAGCTGATTTCGATCCTCCAAAATTGAAAAATAAACCTTGCAAGAGTTCTTCTCTCTAGCAAAATTCAATTCCCCTAAGAGAGTTGGTTTCCTCAGTAGAGCACTTCTCCATCAACAAGGGTTTATTTCCACAACTGGGTTTATTTCTCCAACAACCTACAAATTCCCCAGTTCGAGTCTATCATTGACAAAATTCTTCTCCCCGGTAAGGTTTCAACTCCCCCAAGAGAAATTACCACTATCCCTAGAAGGTTTCTATGAAACCTAGAGACCGACCAGATACTAGTTAACTTTATCCTCCCTAGACAAGTCAGAAAAATATCCATTACTTTTATCCCCAGTCAGGGTATATAAGAATTATCTTCCCCAGATAAGTCAAAAGTTTAACCATCTCTTTTATCCCCAGTCAGGGTATATAAGAAATAAATTCCCCATTAGAGAGATGGACGACCAATGTTCCTAAACTCTACTTCCCAAATAGAAATCAATACATCCCTTGCAGAGTTTCCTCAAACAAGTAAGCATGAATCCCTGGCGAAAGTGTTATATGCAAGATTGAAGATACACATACTTTTCATTCCCCAACAATAGTCAGGGATTTATTTTCCCAAACGAAGATACACTTCAACAACATTACACATTCTTACATCATAGCATGTGCATACGAAACACATATAGCATAATCTCATTTATTTTGAGAACATCGTTATTCAATGCATTTCATACATCATGACATTGCATATAACTAACTCATTTCCTTTTCAGGAAAGACCAATCAATAGACGAATATCATCAATAATTCTCAAACAGTTCCAGATTAATTCCCGAAACAGGATGGGGCAACTATCTACATGACAAATACTACCTTTAGACATTTGTTGGTTCAGTTTAAATCGACCAAAGATTTATTCTAATTCTTTTCCAGTTAAAGACGATGCAAGACATCTGCTAGTTCAGTTTAAATCTACCAAAGATTTATTTCTGATACTTTTCCAGTAGACATTTTTGCTGGTTCAGTTAAATCGACCAAAGATTTATTCTGATTCTTTTCCAGTTAAAGACGACACAAGACATCTGTTGGTTCAGTTTAAATCGACCAAAGATTTATTTCTGATACTTTTCCAATAGACATTTTTGTTGGTTTTTTTTAAATCGACCAAAGATTTATTCTGATTCTTTTCCAGTTAAAGACGACACAAGACATCTGTTGGTTCAGTTTAAATCGACTAGAGATTTATTTCTGATACTTTTCCAGTAGACATTTTTTATGGTTCAGTTTAAATCAACCAAATATTTCTTTTGATTCTTTTCTAGTTAAAGACGACACAAGACATATGCTGGTTCAGTTTAAATTGACCAAAGATTTATTTGATACTTTTCTAGTAGACATTTTTGCTGGCTCAGTTTAAATCGACCAAAGATTTATTCTGATTCTTTTCCAATTAAAGACGACACAAGACATCTATTGGTTCAGTTTAAATCGACCAAAGATTTATTTCTGATACTTTTCCAATAGACACTTTTGCTGGTTTAGTTTAAATCGACCAAATATTTATTCTGATTCTTTTCCAGTTAAAGACGACATGAGACATCTGCTGGTTCTGTTTAAATCAACCAAAAATTTATTTCTAATACTTTTCCAGTAGACACTTCTTCTGGTTCAGTTTAAATTGAATAAATATTTATTCTGATTCTTTTCCAGTTAAATACGGACGCAAACATCTTCTGGCTCAGTTTAAATCAAGTGTACATTTATTCTGATACTTCTCATATACAATCAAGTGTAGACTCATTCTGATATTTCTATCAACAGTTACTTTGGATGGCATCTTTAAGCCCATCTCTGACAACTCTCCATCATCTTTCCAAATGGCATCTTTAAGCCCATTCCTGGTATAGTCAACAAACAGTTTTACTTCATGCACAAATGAGTGCAAATTTCTTGGCATTTAAGTGTTCAATTATCTTCCACCTTCAAGTCACGAATGGCGGACAAGCCAATCTAACTCTTCAGATTTAAGAAGATTGAACAGGGGCAGCTATTGTATCCTAAAATTTTCCCTCTCTTTTCTCAAAACATTTCTCACCAAAAATCTCAAATACTCAAGGGTTCTCAAGGGTTTGATCAGACAAGCTCACCTCCTAAGTATTGAGCCTCCCAATTAGGGTTTTGGTTTTCTCAAGGACAATTGGACTTTTGATGCCTTAAATTACTTTCATGGTTCATTATAGGTCCCAAAGATTTCCCATACCAAGTTTTAGGTCTTGCATTATAAATTTGGTCAGTCAATTGCTTAGATGGCTGAAAATCACTTGTATTGGGTAAAAATTCAACTATGGTCAATATATAGTCAAACTTCATGATTTTTGGCCAACGTCAACATTTTGAAGTCATATTCATCAATTTATCAAGTGTTGATCACAATTCTTCAAGAAAAGCACTCAAATCATAAAAGGGGCAAAATGGTCAAAATTAGGGTTTTGATTAAGAATGACTGATCATTGACTTTTGACCTAGTACATGACTTAGTGACTTTGGGCATAATATTAAGGACTTGAACACAACATATTGACCTAACTTCATGGCTCAAATCATTTCTCAAGATCAATGAATTGATAGTTAAAATTTGATCAACAAATGAAAAGTCAACTAATACACAAAAAGTCAAACTTTGACTTTTTGATCAACATTGAATTTCAAAGATCAAGATTCATAAAGATAATAAAAAGTATCAAAATTGATCATCAAGAATCAAGAAAGTCAAGAAAGTCCATAAAAAGTTAAAGTTTTCAATACTTAGAAAATTTCTAAGTATTTTTTAACCTTGATAATTTCAATACTTCATGACAATTTTTCACCAAGATGCAAGATGATTCAAGGAAAATTTTCAATAGGAAAGTTGTAGATCTTGATGAAATCTACAAATTTTTATGAAAGGGTTGATGTCCAAAAAGTAATTTGATTAGGATATATAAGCCCATGAATTCATGACATTTTTACTAAAACACTTGGTGAAATTTTCAACAAGTTTGGTCAGGATTTTGTCCCAACTTCTCGGTAATTGTTCACCGAGCCCAAATTTGATTTAGCCAAAATGGTAAACATGAAGGTTGTAGACAATGTTTGAAGCTTCCCAAAATGTCAAATAACTTGAATAGGTCATGCTTGAGCTAAAATAATCGAAGAGAAGAAGTTGAGCTTTCATTCTTGAATTATAGGTCATTTTGATGATGAACACTTGATCAAATTTCAAGCTATACTGCATAAATCTTGCTTTTCAGGTTTCTAACTTACAAATCACTCCATAATTAACTATTTACACAACTGTTAGAGCTATGATCCAAGCATTTGAGCCATTGTGCAAGAGATTCATCCATTTTTGGCAAAAAAGTAACATTGTCGTTCTTGTAAAGTTGCTTTAATCACAAAGTCAACTTGTCTTGAGCCTCTAACTTATTTGTTCTGAACACACTCAACATAAAAGATCATATAATCATGTTTAAAGCCTCTAAATACTCTAGATTTCTTTGTACTTCACCTTGGGAAAATGTTTGGCAAGATTGCTTCAAAAACAAGTCAAAAAACCATAACATGTGATCTTGTGAATCTGATCACTTAAAGCCCTCAAACCTCTTGCCTATAAATAGAGGCACTATTTTGCAAGCCAAGCACAAATGCACAAGCCTTGAAACTCCCTGAAACACTCCCAAACTCAGAATTGCTCTCAAACTCCATTTTTGTGGCATTTCTGACCTTGAATCCCAAACTCACGTTTCACTCGTGCGTTCTCACTCAAAATCAATCACAAAGCTTCCATACATCATTTAGAACCTATCTAGGACCCAGTTACACAACTGTAACACCTCCATCACCATCCTCAATTTCCAAAAACAGACATCTGCGCATTGACTTCTACAAGAAGATTCAACCACTCTCAGCATAAGTTAAGCTTTGCATTAGCTTCCTAGGAGTCTAGTGAAGTTATCCAGATCATCACAACACCTCTAAGAGTGCTCAAACTTAAAACACGATTTCCAGTTTTGAGGTAAGTTTTCTCAACTTTTAACTTCTCATACAAGCATCATTAATAGTTATTTTGTAAAGATAAAATGTAGACATCATTGCCTAAAGCTAACCATGCCCTTAGTTTTCATTTATCTTGCCTGAGTGATGCGGATTTTGAAGTTGAAGTTACAGAAAAATTAGGTCAGAATTTGGTACCAATAGAAATTCGTGTTCATCTTTGAGTGTTAGCTTAAGTTATTTACATATTTGAAATCATGATGAAATTTCTAACAAGTTTGATGTTTACACTTTCTGAAATGGTTGAGAAATGAGCAAGTTTGAAATTCAAAAATGGATGGCGCGAGGAAGAAGATGAAGTACAATCAAAAGCAAGTTTATTTTATATTTAATAGTTGTTGCATAAACAAACGAATGCATCACTACCCCAGTGGTTAAAGCATGCGCCTTTCACCTATGGAACCTGGGTTCGAGCCCCAGCATCCCATTTAGTTATTTTTCTAACAATTTTTTGTTCTTTGTTTTATTCTAGCGTGTTTAGGCCTCCCTGTCTTTGGGCCTTAGCATTTTTTTCCTTTCCATCACCCCCACTTTACTTGATTCAGACGCAGGGCCATCACTTTTTTATTAATTTCTGATTTCAAATAAAAAAACAAAATGTTGTTTTGGGCCTAACCTTTTTTTCTACTTCTTCACACCATATTTTACTTTTTAACATCAGGCCCAACTTTTTATTTCTTTTATATTTTCTTTATTCATTTATTTTATTTTTTACTTAATAAAATACAAAAATATATTTAAAATAATTAGATTAAAAATATTTTAATTTTATTTTACTTCACTTATTTTTAAACAAATAAAACTTCAAAAATTATTATTTTCTAGACAACTAAATTAGACTTATGGTTTGTTATTAATTAACTTAGACTTTAAGTTTTTTTAAAATAATTAATTAACTCCCCTTTTAAATTAATTAGTTTAATTAGGTTAATTAAGACCTTTTCCATAAAAAGCCATAAAAACAATTCTCTTTTCTTCATCTTTACATTTTGTGTACATTGTATTATTTCGCATTACAATTTATGTAATTGTCAAAGCCTTGTAATAGAAATTAGGGTTTATTATACTTGTCATCCCCATTTTTAAATTTGTATTCCCCATCCCCAAAAGTATTATAATAGCGTAGGACATTTAAATTCCGTAATTTATCGCTTTCAATATTATTGCTAGTAATTAGGGTTTGCATGACAAGACTAAAGTCAACCCTAGCAAAACCCTAATTCAAATATAATATACATGAAAACAAAACACCTTGCACACATGCACCTCTAGGGTAACCCACACTTGTTGCCTCGGGTATAAACAGTCATGACCATCCAACGTGAGATGTTTTAGCAAAGACCCTCGATTAAAAGATTATAGTCCCTCGATGACCCTTCAACGTTGCATTCGGTAAACAATCATAGTCTCTTATGACAATTGCTAAAACATATTACAAGTTGCCTTCTTTGACTATACGAAGACCCACGCGCGTCTCTCACATCCAATGATATGGCCCTCTACCAATCAATGGTAGACAAGTACTATCTAAAGAAGGAGGAAAAGAACAAAGACTTTTTGAGTAGGTAGATTGCTCGTAATTGCTTGCTCACAAAAAAAATTATTTACACCTCACACTTTCAAAACACTTTTCAAACAAACATATTGTATACATTCTCAATCATACGAAAATCATTACAAAATGGCCTTACACTGGCATTTTCAAACATCTTTCCAAAACATTCCTTTTCAAGCAAAATATTTTCAAAACTAACACTTTGTATACATTCTCAACAATGCAAGAATCATTGCAAAGTTTGCCAAACTTAGGTGTTTTAAAAATATTTTCAAACTTACACAAAGCATTTTAAAGTGATCAAGCAATTAAGAGCCCATAGATAACTACAAATGAAAAGGGTGCTAACACCTTCCCTTTTCATAACCTACCCCCCGAACTCAAAAAAATCTCAAAAGTTCTTTCCTGTTCTTTTCACCCTTTCCTTTATTGGATAAAAGAAAAGTCGATGGAGATTCTTACTATCCGCAACATTTGCGATAAAACGCAAAACACCCAAGTTAGTTCTCCCACCGTATCACAGATTGTATGGCAAGATCTAAAACAAAATGCTAGATAACCATAAATCTAAGATAAATTAACTGAAATCAAAACACTTTGCACACACGTACCTCTAGGGTGACCTCGCTTGTTGCCTTTAGATAAAACATTCATGTCCCTCGAATGTGGGACGCTTTAGCAAAGACCCTCGGTTAAAATACCGTAGTCCCTCGATGACCCTTCGATGTTTCCTTCGGTAAACAATCTTAGTCCCTTACAAAAATTGCTAAAGTATCCTATAAGTTGCCTTCTATGATTGTACGATGACTCGCGCCTATCCCTCACATCCAACGACGGGGCTTTCTACTAACTAATAGTAGGGTAGCACTATCTAAAGGAGGAGGAAAAGAATAAAGACTTTTTGAGTAGGTAGATAGCTCGTAACCGCTTGCTCACAAACTAAAACAATTTTCACACCTCACAGTTTCATAAAAAACTACCTTCAAAAATGCTTTATAATCACTCTTGAGGAACGATACAAGGGTTATTATAAAGCAAATTGCCTTACATTTTGAATTTTCAAAACATTTTCACAAAAACAACACTTTATTTCAATAAATATTTTCAAAAACAAACATTTTATATTCATTCTCAACGATACGAGAATCATTACAAAATTGTCACACTTAGGCATTTTCAAAATATTTTCAAACATACACAAACACAAAGCATTTCAAAATAGTGAGCTACCGATTAAGAGCCCGTAGATAACTACGGATGAAAAGGGTTCTAACACCTTCCCTTTTCATAACATACCCCCCCTTACTCAAAAAAATTCTCAAAGGTCTTTCTTGTTCTTTTCACCATTTCCTTTATTGGATAAAATAAAAGTCAATGGCGACTCTTGCTAACCGCAACATTTGCGATAAAATGCAAAACCAAAAGTCAATTCTCCCACCATATTACCGAACTGGCGACTCTGCTGGGGAGACCAAAAGTGGGGTTACCTTAGAGATAGTTCACCATTTTAAAGGGTGGTTTGGGTTTATTTATTGTATGGATCCTATATCCTGATCTGGGGGCATTTAGATAAGTAGCTATAGATCGTGGTAATTGTCGGCATAGACCGATATGGTTGAAGAGATGGTTACTTTAGTGCGACACATTGGTTGGTGTTGGTGTCCCTTGAGTCAGTCAAGGAGAATGATGGGTTGTCGCGTGGTGTCATAAGTAGTAACTGACCTTAGAACCTTAGTTGACACAACTTAGCCATTAGAAAGTAGTGAGATGGTCGGCTTTGGTGCAGAATGAATTTGTTTGATACTCGATGCTACACTCATTAAGATCAGATGCTCGGGATATTTTGGTCGCAAATTAGATGCTTGTGCTGAAAGAATGCCTGAGAGAAAGATCTGTGATATTGAGATTCCTAGAACCCGGTTACTTTTCTTAGGACAGGTTGAGCCAAATAAAACTCAAGAGTGTACTTACTTATAAACTCCATGCAAGCCTTTAAACCTAAGGCTACTTATGTGACTTGCTTTCATTCATTATCTAACAACTTGAACTCCTTACAGGGCTTGTTTGTATTCATTATCTAACGACGTGAATTCCCTGCAGGACTTTTTTGTATTCATTATCCAATAACTTGGACTTCTTGCAAGACTTACTTGATTTCATCACATTAATCTTTTCCTTAGTGCATAGCATACACATCATGACATCATGCGGTAGCATTTTCATTAAACATTTCAAGGATCTCAAAGGCCTGTAATGCAGGTTATCATGAACCAGACATCTAGCAAGGGGTAGGAGGACTTATTTTCCTTCAACCAAATGTCGTCAAAGTATGATGAATTAACATCTAGCAAGGGGTAAAGGTATTTATTTTCCTATAACCAATTCCGTCAAAGACCGAAGTATGTTATCTTGATTCAGAGGCTAGTACCCACTTGACATGGTGAGCTTGATTCTTAGAGAAGGACATTCAACGATACGAAGTTCTTCAATCAAAGATGCAGCCAGACTCAACTTGTAACATTGCACTTTTGTTTACCCCGAGAGATCCTTGAAAACATTGCATGTACATATCATACATCATGTCGTAACAGGTTTTCCCATACATGTTTTTTCATCTGCTTACTTTTTATTTAAGTAAAGATGGCTCTAGAACAAACTGTCAAAGATCTTCAGATCCAAAATGCTCAGTTCCAAGAAATTTTCCTGAACCTATCTAAAAGGGAAGGAGGAATTGAAAGCAGTCCTCACTAAGAGCATGACCAAGAATAATCCTAAAGACAACAAGGATGACCAGTTGGAACAACTGCAAGCTGAGATGGCAAGGATGAGAATCCAGATGATTAGTCAGATGGCTCTTATCCAAAATTTAGCTTGGGGGCAAGAAGAGTTGAGAATTCTCATCAGCAAACTTCATCAGGACGAATACAACTGTATGGGACGAACGACTAGAATTGGGGATCAAATTATTAATCAACCTTCAATGAGACAGGAAGTTGGCTTGGTTAAAAGTAGGCCTTTCCAGATTACTACTACATCGCAAGCCCAACAACGACCTCACCAACAATAATAGGGTAGTCAGCATAAGCAGGATACATCCAAAAGGCAATATACCAAACTTAACATGTCGATGTTTCAAGCCTTGCAACACTTGTTGAAGTCGAATTTGGTCTTATTGAAGGATCCTCCTCGGAATCCCAATACTTCCGCTCCTAGATACAATCCTGATGTGAAATATGCATATCACTCCAACAGTTCAGGGCATGATACTGATAGATGTTGGATGTTGAAATATAAGATTCAAGACTTGATGGATGAAGGAGTGTTGGAATTCACACAAGATGGTCAAAATGAGTTTTTTGTCATCCCTCAAAGGCACACCATCTGAAGTGACAAATTCAGGTGGAAAAGCTTTTTGTTCATTCGAATTTTCATTTGTAATTTCTTTAGTTGATTCAAACACTTATCTGTATGGCAGACTTTGGTTTTCCCTATTAATGCATTGCATATGTTTGTCTTGAATTAATCCATTTGTTTTCACTATATTGAAACTATACTTTTATTACCTTTTTGTGATATTCAACGCTCGATTAAAAGCTATAAGCCTTTAGAAGGAGGATGACAAAAATGATACCATAATCTCTACAGTGTGCTTTTAAATAGACCTTGCTGACGATGTACAGGCATTGTTTCAAATCCTAAACAATGGAGTTATAAGGAAGATAATCCCTAGTTAACCCCTTTGAGCCTAAGAAGTATGAGTTTTCTTTTTCACACAAATTAAAACCTTTGATCATAACCTGTGGCAGGGTAGTTTCTCAGTTAATTCAAATGTGCATTCAGTCGCAGGCTTTCACTTCGTACACAGTGAATAGTATGAAAATAAGTCCTTCCAAATCAAAAGACAGCGATGGTTCCCCGTAAAACAGACAGTCATTATCTCTCAAAAGAAAAGTTCGCCAAGTCAAAACCTATGAAAGAGACTTAAGAAAAAAACTGGGGCATCCCGCTGATTGTAATCATAGAATAAACAGTTCAGGAAAAAGGCAGGGATAATAAAATCAAAAAGAGGTCGCTACAAATTCTCAAAAACAGAAAAAATGTTACAAAAAATGAATTCCTTCTCAAATAAACTTCCAGTATCCGAACCATCACCAAAATGTCAATACATACTCAATTGGAATCTAAATACACAGTTAACTGAGTATAGGGCTGCAGAACATCATGGAGAACGGGTTAGTACAAATAAAGTTTGCGCCTTTATCCTTTGTTTCTTAAACCATGAACTGGGCCACATTATAACCCTTAAAAGTCCTAACTGAAGCATGGGTTAGTTCGAAATCATATTGTTACTGTTGTACCCCAAAATTTTCCCTCTCATCTATCAAGATTTTCTCACAAGATCTCTTTGATTCAAGACTGGATTAGGGTTTGATCAGCTCAAGACACCTCCTCATGGACTGATGACCAAAATTAGGGTTTGAGTTTGCACAAATATTTTTGAACTATCAATGCTTCATATGACTTTCAAGTATTATCATGGACCCCTAAGAATCACGTTTTTGATCAGTCAATTGGATAGTTGACCTAAAAATCAGTTGTATTAGAAAAAAAAGTCAACCATGGCCAATTTACAGTCAAACTTCATAAGTCAATTGTATACTGAAAAGTCAAACTTTGACTTTTTGGTCAAAATCAAGTGCCAAGGATCACAATTCATCAAAACATGTAAAAATGTGAAACTTTTTCATCAAGAAATCAAAGATTGAAGATTTTGTTTTGAAATTTGAAATTTTCTTAATTTAGAAATTTTTCTAAGTATAGAAAATTTCTTATTTTTTCTCAACTTTAAGCCAAATTCTCACCATGATACAAGATGATTCAAAGAAAGTTCCCAACATAAAAGTTGTAGATCTCCATGAAATCTACAACTTTTCTTCACACATTTTTCCATAAAGATGCTTGGATCTCAAGATATAATTTTGTGAATACATGCCCATGAACTAAAATAACTTAGTGAAATTTTGCCCTAATTTAGGCAGGTTTTTGACCTAACTTCATGGCAATTTTTCACCTAGTTACAAGAGGAATAATGAAATTCATTTCAAAGATGAGTTATAGAGAACATTACAAGCTTTCGAAAATGTCCAAGAACTCCTTGAGATCATTTTTTAGTAGAGAGAATTGAAGAGAAGAAGTTGGTAATTTCTCACTTTGATTTCAAATAAAGTTTGCGCCTTTATTCTTTGTTTCTTAAACCATGAACTGGGCCACATTATAACCCTTAAAAGTCCTAACTGAAGCATGGGTTAGTTCGAAATCATATTGTTACTGTTGTACCCCAAAATTTTCCCTCTCATCTATCAAGATTTTCTCACAAGATCTCTTTGATTCAAGACTGGATTAGGGTTTGATCAGCTCAAGACACCTCCTCATGGACTGATGACCAAAATTAGGGTTTGAGTTTGCAAAAATATTTTTGGACTATCAATGCTTCATATGACTTTCAAGTATTATCATGGACCCCTAAGAATCACGTTTTTGATCAGTCAATTGGATAGTTGACCTAAAAATCAGTTGTATTAGAAAAAAAAGTCAACCATGGCCAATTTACAGTCAAACTTCATAATTTTTTATCCACATCAACATTTTAGACTCATATGTATCATTTGATCAAGTTTGGACCATAATTCCTCAAGAAATTTGATCAAATCATCAAAAGGGCAAAATGGTCAAAATTAGGGTTTTTGATTGAGAAAGGGCAATTTCTGATTTTTGATCTAGCAAATGACAAATTGGTTTGAAGCATGATTTCAAGGGTTCAATTGCATTATCATGACCTAATGACATGGTTCAAAACATTTCAAATCCATTGGATTGACAAATGAAATTTGCAGTCAACTAATCAAAAGTCAATTGTATACTGAAAAGTCAAACTTTGACTTTTTGGTCAAAATCAAGTGCCAAGGATCACAATTCATCAAAACATGTAAAAATGTGAAACTTTTTCATCAAGAAATCAAAGATTGAAGATTTTGTTTTGAAATTTGAAATTTTCTTAATTTAGAAATTTTTCTAAGTATAGAAAATTTCTTATTTTTTCTCAACTTTAAGCCAAATTCTCACCATGATACAAGATGATTCAAAGAAAGTTCCCAACATAAAAGTTGTAGATCTCCATGAAATCTACAACTTTTCTTCACACATTTTTCCATAAAGATGCTTGGATCTCAAGATATAATTTTGTGAATACATGCCCATGAACTAAAATAACTTAGTGAAATTTTGCCCTAATTTAGGCAGGTTTTTGACCTAACTTCATGGCAATTTTTCACCTAGTTACAAGAGGAATAATGAAATTCATTTCAAAGATGAGTTATGGAGAACATTACAAGCTTTCGAAAATGTCCAAGAACTCCTTGAGATCATTTTTTAGTAGAGAGAATTGAAGAGAAGAAGTTGGTAATTTCTCACTTTGATTTCAAGCCATTTCATGAAGAACAAAATTCAAATTTGAACCTATGCTGCCTAATCCTTGCTTTACAGGTCTCAAGCTTGTTTCTCACTTCATAATTTCATGCTTACACATTTGATAAAGCCTTAATCCAAGCATAAGAGTCTTTGTCCAAGCTTTAATTCCATAAATGGCACAAAGTTGCCATTGCCATTTTAGAAAAGCATAACTTTTGCATTTGTCAACTCCTTGAGCATTGGACATGTTTTCTATGCATACACAAGTCCTATAAACCAAAAGAAAATTGTCTAGGACTTGTACCAACTCCAAGCAGGCCTGTACAAGCATGAGGAGAGCTGTCTCTTCACTTTTCTTAAAAGGCAGACAATAGAGCAAAAAGCCTACATTTGAGAAATCTGTTGTGAAGCTGACTTGAAACCTTCTCTATACTTATACACAAACATATTGAAACCTAACAGACGATTGCTCAAGGCCAGAAACTCTCTAAAACTCCCTATCACCAAAAACCTGTCATAACTTGCAGTTCGAGACCAAGCATAGCAATCCAAAAATTTACTCGTGCGTTTCAAGTCCTAATCACTCAAACACTTAACCTACCTCATATCTAAGTGTTCCAGACCATCACCCCTTCACTGTAACTCCTCCTTCTCCATCTGCCATTTTTGTTTTTTAAGCTTGCAGGTTGACTTGGATAGGGAGATTCAGGCACTTTCAAGACAAGGTAAAGATTGGAACATACTCAGGAAGGTTCAGACAAGCTAAATGGATCTTCAGGCCTTCATAAAACTCACTCAAACTCCATTCACGATCTCAGCTGAAGAAGGTAAGAACTTTAACTTCTATCTCTTCATACAGACATCCATTGGTCTCGATTTGTGAAGGAAAAATGTAAATATTATTGTGCTAAAGCCAACCATGTGCATAGATTTCATTCATGTTCATTGTGTACAAAGAATTTTAGATTTCAAATTTCTATAAAAATTAGGTTTAAAATTAGGGCCATTAAAATTAGCTTTGATCTTTGACTGATAGTTTACATGAGTTACATGGTTGAAATCGTGAGAAAAACTACTACCATTTTCATGTTTGAAGTTTCCATTTTCATGGAGAAATGAGAGATATATGATTGGTCTGGCTAGCTTGAGGAAGAAGATGAAGTACAGGGCAAGGAGGCGTTATGTATTATGTGTTTTATATTTCATATGAACTAACGGATGTACAGCCACCCCAGTGGCAAGGCAGCGCGCTGAGAATGCCAAGGTCACGGGTTCGAGCCATGGTACCTGCTTTTTGCATATTTTCTCATTTTTGCCATTTTTCTCATTTTTGCAGCGTTGGGCTTTTGTTCATTTGGGCTTGTTTTTTTTCTAATATCACCTCCTGATTACTCAGGACACCCCTGGCCCAATTTATTTTCATTCATTTATTTTATTTTTGTTTTTTTCATTAAATATTTTTCTTTTGCATAAAAATCATAAAAAATATAAAACATGATAAATATTGAATTTTATTTATTTTATTTTATTTTCACATAAAAAATATTTTTATTAAATTATATACTAACTATTTTTCTTAAATAAACTTGTAAAATAAAATAGACTTGGGTATATTTTTATCCCTTTTTTCTTCATACTTGTAAATTTTTATTTTGACATATAGAAAGACTAGATATCTTCATAAATATTATTTATTATTTTAAGACAAAAAATATACAAAAAATAATACTTAAAGAACTTTATTTTATTTAAAATTAGAAATTAGGGTTAACCACTTTTCAAGAAATAATTTCCCTTTTTTAATATTATTAGGATTAGGTCAAAACTCTTTTGCATATGAAAAAACAAAGCAAATTTCTTTTTTGCATATATATAACATTGCATATTTAATTTATATTGTATATTATTTATTCAAATATTTGTACGAATTCGATTTGGTTGTAATAGCTTAATTAGATTTACATTATTGCAAATCCCCATTCATAATTTGTATATCCCCCTCCCATACAATGTTGTAATAGCGTAGTAATCTTTAAATTACGCAATTTACCGCTTTCATATAACATGCTAGTAGTTAGGGTTTGAATGGCAAGATAAAAACAATCAAATAGAAAACCCTAATCCAAGACAAAATCAAGCATGAAAATAACACACTTGCACACAAGCATCCTTAGGGTTACTCCACTTGGTTGCCTTACACAAAAATGGCCATATTACGCACGCGAAGTATCTTGGCGAAAACAAATAAATATAAGATCACAAGTCCCTCGATGACGCTATTCAAAGTTGCCTTACAAAATGATCTTGGTCCCACAAAAATGCTAAGATACTTTACAACATTGCTAATCATGGTTATACGATGATCCACGCCCGTCCCGTTTACATCCAAAGATAGGGTTGCTTACCAAATCAATGGTAAGACAACAATGTCAAAGGAATAGAAAATGAACCAGAAAGACATTTGAGTAGGTATATTACTTCTAGTTACTTGCTCTATCTTCAAACAACTATCCTTGCTATTTTCAAAATAAACACACACATTTCCAAACATCTTACAAATGTTGAAAACATTTTCAAAAAGACAAACATCTTTGTATACATTCTTATGAACAAGAATCATTACAAAGATTTCCTAAAAAATTGCCTCTTTTACAAAATACTTTCAAAAACCACACAAAGCACAATTTCAAAACAAAATCAGGTGATCTAGCAAGTAACTAAGAGCCCATGGAAAACCATGGATGAAAAGGGTGCTAATACCTTCCTTTTTCATAATATACCCCCTGAACTCAAGAAAACATCTCTAAAGGTCTTTCCTGTGCTTTTTCAACTTTCCTTTTGGATAAAAGAAAAGTCGGTGGCGACTCTTGCTAATCGCAACATTTGCGATAAAACGCAAAACCCTCAAGTCAGTTCTCCCACCGTATCACAGAACTGGCGACTCTGCTGGGGAAAATTATAAAAGTAGGGTTACCTTAGGGTTAGATCACATTTATTTGCTTACATTGTTTGACTTGTTTGCTTTACATTATGGTTCTTTCTTTGGGTTTGAATCCTCTACCCGGATTTGGGATATATTATAGGTAAATAGCAATACATTGTGGAAACTGTGCGGGGTATACCGACATGGTCTAAGCAATAGCTATGTTAGTGTGACATATTTGTGGGTACCGGTAGCCTTTGAGTTAATAAAAGAGAATACGGGGCTGATGAGTGATGTCATGAAGCACTAATGAACTTCTATAACCCTTTACTTGACCAACTTGGCCTTTAGGATGTAGTGAGATGATCGGCTTTGGTGCAGTGAAGTTGGTAGATACTCGATACTACACTCATTGAGGGTTGGTTTCTTGGGATATTTTGGTGGCCATTAAAGAGGCTTGAGCTGAAACAATGACCAAGGAAACAATCCGGTGATATTGAGCTCCTTAGAACCCGGTTACTATTATTAGGACAGGTTTAAGCCGACTAAACTTCAAGAGGGTACTTACCTATAAAACCCAATGCAAGCCTAAACTAAGGACTTGTTTGCTTTGCTTGTATATGCATACTTGTACATAACATCATGGACATCATGAACATCACATACATCTACTAACCATTTCAAGGATTTTTGAGATTCATCTTTGTTCTTATTTTGTAGGATATGGATTCACTTCGCAGGAAAACTATCCAAGTCAACCTTGTAAGAATTCCTCCACAAATTAAAGAAATAGCTTCAAAGATCCCTGAGAACTCTCCATTCACCGAGAGGCATGGTTGTCTACTCAACTTGGTCACCTCCAACACAGATGAGGACATGATGAAGGTGCTCTTTCATTTCTTTTATCCTTTGCACCATTGCTTCACATTTCCCGACTATCAACTTGTGCCTACTTTGGAAGAATTCTCTCAACTCTTAAGGATTCCCATTCTCAATCAACTACCATTCAACAGTATGGAAAGAGACCCAAAGCTAGAAGAGATTTCTCAAGCTCTGCACTTGCACTCATCTGATGTCACAACCCATTGGGAAACTATAAGTGGTGTTAAAGGCTTCTTAGCAAAGTTCCTATTTGAGAAAGCCCAAAGCTGTTGGAATTCCTTAGACTTGCAAGCCTTTGAGGAAATTGTGGCTCTTCTTATCTATGGGATGGTCTTATTTCCCAATCCTGACTAACTCATAGATGTGAGCACCGTCAAAATCTTCATGTCACGCAATCTGGTGCCTGCGTTGCTAGGGGATATCCTACACTCTTTTCACACTCGCACAATGAGGAAAAGAGGTGTCCTTATGTGTTGCACTCCTCTCCTAGAAAGATGGTTTATTTCTCATCTTCCCCAATCAGTCTTAAAAAATGAGCAAGCTTCAAGGTGGTCACAAAGGTTAATGACGCTCAAACATTCAGATATTCATTAGTGCTCCCGATCCAAAGAGAATATTATCACTGTTGACCGTTGTGGGGAATTCCCTAATGTCCCTCTACTTGGCATTAGGGGAGGCATCACCTACAATCCATGTTTAGCTTTAAGACAGTTTGGTTATGCTGGAAGGGATGGCCCGCACGAGATGCTGATTCAAGGTTTGGTATTTGACTACGAAAACGACGATCAAGGTCTTTGCCAGAGATTCATCCGAGCTTGGAGGATGCTAAACAAGGTAGATAGCATGACTTTGGGGCACAAGAATTCCATCCCTCTTGAGCCTTACCTCAAATGAGTACGAACCCGCGCTCAAAGTCTTATGATGCCTTATCCTTCCATCCTTCCGGTGATCATTGAGCCTATTAAGGAAGGAGATGTTCCATACACTATCCTACATCCTGACATGCCCACATCTCTTGAAGACTTACAAAGGGATTGGATACAGCTCAAAGGAGATAGAGATACTTTCGAAGTCCAATTCTACGCAAGCGAGAAGAAGGTTTTGGAACTCACTAAGCTACTTCATGAGGAGCAGACTCTAAATGCCTACATTGCACCAAAGAGGATGTGCACTACTTTTTTATCTTAGAGTTTTGTATTGTTTTGTCCTAGGGGCATTGATGTACTCAAACTTTATCTTATTAATATAACGTGTGTTTCTTTTTGTCTGAAACAAATTTGAATCTTTGAAATCCTTGAAAACATTGCATATGAACATATCATTCATCATGACATAAACAGGTTTTTTGCAACAAGTTTCCTCATCTCTCTACTGTTTATTTTAGTAAGATGGATCTCGAACAAACAGTCAAAGATCTCCAAGCTCAGAACACGCAGTTTCAATAGTTACTCATGACCTTAGCCAAGGAGCAAGAAGAGTTGAAGACTCTGCTGGCTGAGGAGAGGAAAAAGAAAACAAAGAAGGTCACCGGGGTTTTAAACATTGGGAGAAGGTTTTAGGGACAGACTAGAAGAACCTTGAATTTTGCAACAACATCTGGTGAAGGAGAGGGGAAAGGAAAAGAAACAGCAGTCCCGTCAGAATCTGAAGAGGAGGAAGAAGAGTAAGACTACTCTGAGGAATAATATCCTCCAGCTGATGATAAGTACAGACATCTCGAAGAGCATTTGAGCGCTATGGAGATACAAAAGGTGTCAGGTCTAGACTTTGAAGAATTGGGACTAGTGTCGGGGATTGTGATTCCTCCGAAATTCAAAGTGCCCTTGTTTGCAAAATATGATGGGGTGTCATGTCCTAAGATGCACCTCCGATCATATGTGAGAAGGATCCAACCACACTCCGCTGATAAAGACTTGTGGGTGCATTTTTTCCAAGATAGCCTATCTAGAACACAACTCGACTGGTTTTACCAACTGGAAAGGGCCAACGTCCATAATTGGGAAGATCCTGCCGCATCTTTCTACAAGAAATATCAATATAATGTTGATTTGGTGCCTACCCGTACTCAACTTCAGAGTATGGTTATGGCTTCCAATGAGGGTTTCAAGGATTACGCGCAGAAATGGAGAGATCTGGCTGGGAGAGTGAAACCCCCTCAGTTTAAAAGGGAATTGGTGGACATGTTCTTAGGAACTTTGTCCGGCCCTTTCTTCAACCATTTGATTGGGAGCTCATCTGCAGGATTTACTGAGCTAATACTGACCGGAGAGAGGGTGGAAGCTGGCATAAAAAGTGGAAAGATTCAGAAGGATTCATCTGCCTCTACGGCTGTGAGGAAGCCTTTTATTGGGAAGAAAGAGGTAGTTGTTGTTTATCCACAAAGGAACCAAGGGAGAGCCGAACGCCGACCAATGGTAGGGGCTGTTATGATTCTAAAGCCTACGTCTGATCAACAAAGAAGTAATCAATCGAGGGTGGAAAGGCCAGTCCGGCAATTCACTATAATCAATATGACTCTGTCCCAAGTATTACCGCATCTTCTGAAATCCAATTTGACAACTCTGAAAGACGCTCCAAAAAAACCCCAACACAGCGTCCCCTCATTATTACCCCAATGCCTGTTGCGCATATCACTCCAAAAGTTTGGGTCACGATACTAACAACTGTTGAGCCTTGAAAAACAAAATTCAAGACCTTATTGAAGCGAAAGAAATTGAGTTTGACACGCCCGAGAAGCCAAACGTCATTTCTGCTCCTATGCCCAGACATGGTCACAACACCAATGCTATTGAAGAAAATTTGTTTGTTACCACAGTTGATGAACTCTTGAATCCACTCTCAATCATTAAGATAAACTTGTTGAAAGCCGGTGTATTCCAGGGTTGTAATGAAGACTGCCACCTCTGCTTATCCTCACCAACTGTTTGCCTTTTGTTGAAAACAGGCATTCAACGCTTGATAGACAACAAAGAGATTGTGTTTGAAAGTACTCCTGTTTCACCTGTTCCTGTTGAAGATATTTCAATCATTACCATCTCCGCCAATTCTTCTAGGGTCTCCAAAAGACCCGTTAGAATTACATCTGTTCCAAAAGCAACCCCTCTAATAATCACAATGCTTGGGTCAGTCCCATATGAATCAGACAAAACTGTGTCGTGGAATTACGGTGGGGACATTTATTACCATGGCATCAAACAAGATGGGCCGGCCGCCGAAGAGATAAACTCCGAAGAAGAAGATTTCGACATTAGCAATATTTCCGGAACTAGTAAGATTACCCGAAGTGGTAGAATCTTTTCTCCAGAAATTGCTCCCCCAAAGGCAGTTTTTGAACTCGTGGCTGCTTTAAAGGTTACTTCCGTACCAATAATCATCTCTGCAAATGCTCCTATTGACGAAGACGATACAACCCCTGTTATCATTCCTACCAACACTCCTGCTACTGAAACTCGAGGAAAAAGTATTCAAGTGGAGTCTGTTCGAACAAAGGATCAATCACTGACTATCCCCGAGACCTCCAAAAAATAAATGGAGGAGATCCTGAGAATCATAAAGAGGAGCGACTACGATGTAGTGGAACAGTTGGGGCAAACTCCCTCCAAAATCTCCATGATGGCATTATTAATGTGTTCTGAGGCACATGCGAAAGCCTTGGTGAAGTTCCTAAAGACAGACCATGTGCCTCAAGAGACGTCTGCTGATCAATTTCAAGATTGCATGGCCAGCTTAACAGTGGATAACGGCCTAGGCTTCTCGGATGTTGATCTAACACTAAGAGGAAGAAAGCACAATGAGGCATTGCATGTCTCTGTAGAATGTAGAGGCACAACTCTGGCCCATGTCTTGGTGGACACTGGATCATCTTTGAATGTCTTACCGAGAAAAGCGCTTGACAGACTTGACTGCGAAGGACTGACGTTAAAGTCAAGTAACATAGTCGTAAGGGAATTTGATGGCTCAAAGAGGATGGTACATGGGGAGGTGGATATTCCCATAAAGGTCGGGACTCAAACTTTTAATTAAACCTTTTATGTAATGGACATCCGCCCCCTCTTACTCCTGTCTTCTAGGACGGCCATGGATCCGTAATGTTGGTGCTGTCACCTCTACCTTGCACCAGATGCTGAAATATCTGGTTCAAGGAAAGATTATCATTGTCCACGGAGAAGAAGAATATATGATTAGCCATCTCAATTCCTTCAGGTATGTGGAATTGGACGGCGAGTTCATTGAAACTCCTTTTCAACACTTCGAAGAGGTTCCCCAAGAGGTAGAAGTGACCAAAGTTGTGTCCCAAATTCCCAAGATTACAAGACCTCCACTTCGGATGTCATCTCTGAAGGACGCCAAGGCAGTAGTGGAAGAAGGTGGATGCACCATCTGGGGTCAACTTCCCGTATAAGTCTAACAAATTTAGCTTAGGCTTCACTTCAAGTGCTCAAAAGGATGTACGTCATGCCCGTGCTGGAGGGCCACCCTTGAAGATTAGCAATCGATAGGTCAACGCAGTAGAAGATGGTGAAGAGGATTGCAGCTTGGAGGATTGGATCTTTCCTACTGTCAATGGGGGACTTCGCAATTGGGAGGCCAGAGACTTTGTCCCAATAAATTTCATCCCTCAGTAATTTATCTTTACATTTTGATTGGACTTGTAATATTTAAAAACAATTCGCACCCTTAAAACCTTGTGTCTTGCCCGAGGCACAATGGTCCATTTGTAAGGGTTATTATTTCATCTTCATATGACATTCAATAAATCATGGACGTTTTTCGCATACAAACTTTTGTGCTCATTGTTTTTCTTTTACATTTTATTTTTAAGGATGGCTATACCCTTACACACACCCACACTCACAAATGCAGGTACCCCTCCATTCTGGATCCCATGGGTAATGATACTACTATGGCCTTTTGTGACTCTGAGGATCTAATCTACCAAGCCGAAGATGAAGGTGAGGAAGATTGTGAAGTACCTGGGGAACTGGCCAGACTACTACAACAAGAGGAAAGGACCATTCAGCCTCACAAGGAACCTGTGGATACAATCAACTTGGGTACCAAGGAGGATAAAAAAGAGGTCAAGGTGGGTGCCAATCTGGAACCCAGTGTCAAGGAGCGTCTGATTCAGTTGTTGCATGATTATGTTGAGATCTTTTCCTGGTCATATAAAGACATGCCAGGACTTGATACGAACATCGTGGTACATCGCCTGCCTACAAGAGAAGATTGTCCGCCAGTAAAACAAAAAGTCTGCCGCATGAGACCTGATATGTCAGAAAAGATCAAAGTAGAGGTCATGAAGCAATTTAATGATGGATTCTTGGTTGTCACTTCCTATCCTCAATGGGTTACCAACATTGTTCCCGTACCCAAAAAAGACAGCAAAGTAAGAATGTGCATGGACTATAGAGATTTAAATAGGGCAAGACCTAAAGATGATTTTCCACTCCCCCACATTGATATACTGGTTGACAATACGGCACAACACAAAGTGTTTTCCTTCATGGACGGATTCTCAGGTTATAACCAAATCAAAATGGCACCTGAGGACATGGAGAAAACTACATTTGTCACACAGTGGGGCACATTCTGCTACAAGGTGATGCCATTCGGACTGAAGAACGCTGGGGCAACCTATCAACGCGCCATGGTAGCTTTATTTCACGACATGATACATCATGAAATAGAGGTCTACGTAGACGATATGATAGCCAGATCTCAAATAGAAGAAGAGTATCTTGATCACTTACAAAAGTTGTTTGAGAGGATGAAGAAGTACAAGCTGAGGTTGAATCCAAACAAGTGCACATTCAGAGTCTGGTCCGGTAAACTCTTAGGATTTGTCGTCAGTAATAAGGGTATAGAAGTCGATCCTGCCAAAGTTAAAGTAATACAAGAGATGCCTTCTCCTCGTACTGAGAAGGAAGTTAGAGGATTCTTAGGACGCTTGAACTATATTGCCAGAATCATTTCTCACCTAACAGCTACTTGTGAGCCAATCTTTAAACTATTTAAGAAAGATCAAGTAGTCAGATGGAATAATGAATGCCAGGTTGCTTTTGACAAAATCAAAGAGTACTTACAAGAGCCTCCTGTTTTGATGCCACCAGTAGAGGGAAGATTGTTGATTATGTATCTGACTGTTTTAGAAAATTTAATGGGGTGTGTATTGGGGCAGCATGACGAGTTTGGCCGAAAAGAGCATGCTATTTACTACCTGAGCAAAAAGTTTACCGACTGTGAAACCAGATATTCACTGCTCGAGAAAACTTGATGCGCTCTGGCATGGGCTGCTCGCCGACTAAGACAGTATATGTTGACTCATACTACCTTATTGATATCTAAGATGGATTCGATAAAATATATCTTCGAGAATCCTGCTCTTTCTGGGAGAATAGCGAGATGGCAGGTGATCCTAACGGAGTACGACATACAGTATACTACCCAAAAAGCTATAAAGGGCAGTGTATTGGCCGATCACCTTGCTCATCAAGCTGTAGAAGACTATCAATCCATGAAGTTTGAATTCCCGGATGAAGACATCATGACATTAGACAACTGTGAAGAAATCAGACCATATGACGGACCTGAACAAGGATCCCTATGAACCTTGTTCTTTGATGGAGCATGCAATGCACTTGGTAACGGAATCGGTGTTGTACTCATATCTCCAGAAGGGTGTCATACTCCCTTTACTACCAGACTTTGCTTCAACTGTACAAACAACATGGCAGAGTATGAAGCATGCATCTTTGGTCTCAAAGCTGCCATAGACTTGGGAATCAAATCCTTAGATGTGTTTGGAGATTCAGCTTTGGTCATCAGTCAGATCAAAGGGGAATGGGACACTAAGCACCCAAACTTTATCCCTTACAAAGAACATGTTCTGACATTACTACCACATTTTGAGAAGATTACCTTCGAGCATTTTCCGTGAGAAGAAAATCAGCTAGCAGACGCTCTAGCCACAGTGTCATCTATGTTTAAACTTAATTGGGATAACGAGGCTCCCCAAATCACCATCGAGCGAATGGATGAACCAACACACTGTCACGAGATTAATACTGAAGAGATAATGGACCAGCCTTGGTTTCATGAAGTCAAAAGGTATCTCGAGGCTCAAGAATATCCAGAAGGAGCTTCAATCAATGATAAGAAGTTCTTAAGGAGATTCTCTGCTAAATTTTTCCTTAGTAATGGCATCCTGTACAAACGCAATCATGACTCCATTTTGCTTCGGTGCATGGATAAGTTTGAAGCTGAAAAGATCATGGCTGAATTACATGAAGGTACTTTTGGCACCCACTTCAGTGGGCATACGATGGCGAAGAAAATCCTACGGGCAGGCTATTACTTGTCTACCATGGAAGCAGATTGCTATCAACATTCTCGAACCTGCCATAAGTGTCAAATTTATGCTAACAAGGTGCACGTACCTCCGGTTCCTCTGAATGTCTTGACGACTCCTTGGCCCTTCGCTATGTGGGGAATTGATATGATTGGAGATATCAAGCCTACAGCCTCCAATAGACACCGCTTCATCCTAGTCGCCATTGACTATTTTATAAAGTGGGTCGAAGCAGCTTCCTTCGCTTCCGTTACTAAGAATGTTGTTGCCTGCTTCATCAAGATAAATCTCATTTGCCGGTATGGTATCCCAGAAAGGATCATTACTGACAACGGTACAAATCTCAACAACAATATGATCACTTCCTTGTGCGAGCAATTCAAGATTCAGCATCACAATTCCTCTCCCTATCGGCCAAAGATGAATGGTGATGTCGAAGCTGCGAATAAAAACATTAAGAAGATCATACAGAAAATGAAAGTCACATATAAAGACTAGCATGATATGCTACCATTCGCTCTCCACGGGTATCGTACTACGGCTCGCACATCAACTTGGGCAACACCCTATTCTTTGGTATACGACATGGAAGTTGTCTTGCCTATTGAGGTTCAGATCCCCTCTCTAAGGATTATGAAAGATGCAGGTTTAAATGAAGACGATTGGATCCAGACTCGACTTGATCAACTGAACTTAATTGATGAAAAGAGACTTACTGTTGTTTGCCATGGTCAGACGTATCAAAAACGGATGATCAAGGCTTTCAACAAGAAAGTCAGGCGCCAAGTATATCAATTTGGGGATTTAGTGATCAAACGTATCATCTTACCACAAAGTGATCCCAGGGGAAAATGGACTCCTACCTATGAAGGGCCATTTGTAATCAAAAACATATTATTCGGTGGGGCGGTGATCTTGACTACCATGGATGGCGACGACCTGCCACACCCTGCGAACGTGGACATAGTCAAAAGATACTACACATAAGAGACACGCTAGGTTGACACACCTAGGCAAAATAAAGGGCATCCCGGCAAACCAAAAGGTTCGGGCAAAAATTAGGGATAAAATGAAAAAAATCTATACACCTGGCAAGTTGAAAACCCGAAAGGGCGACTTGGGAAAAAAAGGGTTTCCCGGTGGGCTGAAAACCTGAAAGGGCGGTCCAGGCAAAAATTAGGGAATTAAAGCGTATGACTATGTCCCGTCGGATCACTTGACGGACAACCTTTGGCTTCCACTGACAAACTCAGAGTTTCTGATCAATTCAATCATCTTCGGACAAGGCAAATAGACAAGATACTCAGAGATACGAAGGCTATAGTAGAATGGGAACCCCATGGGATTATTACACATAGTTATCTTTCTTTGTATCAAATTTTTCTTGATTTACGACAACATTCTCTTACTAGAGTGTTTGTCCCCTTTGTACAAAATATTTATTCAAAGTCAATACAAAGATACCGCTTTGAAAGTAAAAACACTATTTGTCTTTTTTCTCTTACGCTTGTGTTTTATTTACAAAAAATGTCCAATGATTCATTGATGAACATATGCATTTGGACATAATCGATGTGTACAAATAAAAAAAATGGGAGAGACAATTACTAATGGGTTGAAAGAAAAGGAAAATGTCTCTAGGCTATTCCATAAGTAATCCCATACAGTACATCATTTAAATCCCCAGCGGAACAAAACTTCAAGTTTTTAATCCCCAGTAGAAATCGTCAAATTTCTCAGGATTCCCCAAGCAGATCTTACAAGAAGTACATGGCATTGCCCTCACAATAGAATTTACTTCTCTCAACAAAAATTCATCAACACTTAGACTTCACAACATGAAGACTTATACTTACATATCCTCAGCAGCATTCAGGGATTTATTTTCCTCAATCAAACAGCAATATAACAAATCAGCTCGCATGCGCATACATTGCATCCATATATCATAAACATGAATAAAGCAAATACATTGCATCATACATTTCATGCATACATAAATTTATATTTTAGCTAACGTTTTACCCTTTTCAAGATAAAATTAACAGCTACCATTAATAACATGTAACCTTGATACAGTTCGGATACGCTCCAGACACGATGCCATTCTGATACTCATTCAGATTTAACTTTCAGATACAGTTCAGATACACTCCAGACACGGATGCCATTCTGACACTCATTCAAATACAGCAATTTCAGATACATTTCGGATACGCTCCAAACACGGATGCTATTCTGATACTCATTCAAAAAAAATCAACTTCCAGATACAATTCAGATACGCTCCAGACACGGATGCCATTCTGATACTCATTCTTTCAGTTTACAAATTACAGTTCAACAAGCATTCTTGGATGGCGTCTACAATCCCATCTCCAACAAGACTCTATCACCTCTTCAAATGGCATCTTTTAAGCCCATTCCCTCAACCACATATCGCCGAATGCAAATTTCTGGGCACTCTAGTGTCCAATCATCTTTCACCTTCGAGTCACGAATGGCAAAACTCGCCAAACTAACTCTTCAGGTTTAAGAAGATTGAACAGGGGCAGTTGTTGTACCCCAAAATTTTCCCTCTCATTTATCAAGATTTTCTCACAAGATCTCTTTGATTCAAGACTGGATTAGGGTTTGATCAGCTCAAGACACCTCTTTATACACTGATGACCAAAATTAGGGTTTGAGTTTGCACAAAGATTGTTGGACTATCAATGCTTCATATGACTTTCAATTATCATCATGGACCCCTAAGATTACTCATGTCAAGTTTCAAGCCTTGAATCACATTTTTTATCAGTCAATTGGACAGTTCACCTAAAAATCAACTGTATTGGAAAAAAAGTCAACCATGGCCAATTTACAGTCAAACTTCATAAGTTTTGATCCACATCAAAATTTTAGACTCATATGTATCATTTTATCAAGTTTGGACCATAATTCCTCAAGAAATTTGATCAAATCATCAAAAGGGCAAAATGGTCAAAATTAGGGTTTTTGACTGAGAAAGGGCAATTTCTGATTTTTGACCTAGCAAATGACCAATTGGTTTGAAGCATGATTTCAAGGGTTCAATTGCATCATCATTACCTAATGACATGGTTCAAAACATTGCAAATCCATTGGATTGACAGATGAAATTTGTAGTCAACTGATCAAAAGTCAACTGTATACTAAAAAGTCAAACTTTGACTTTTTGGTCAAAATCAAGTGCCAAGGATCACAATTCATCAAAACATGTCAAAATTTGAAACTTGTTCATCAAGAAATCAAAGATTGAAGATTTTGTTTTGAAATTTGAAATTTTCTTAATTTAGAAATTTTTCTAAGTATAGAAAATTTCTTATTTTTTCTCAACTTTAAGCCAAATTCCCACCATGATACAAGATGATTCAAAGAAAGTTCCCAACATGAAAGTTGTAGATCTCTATGAAATCTACAACTTTGCTTCACACATTTTTCCCTAAAGATGCTTGGATCTAAATATAGAATTTTGTGAATACATGCCCATGAACTAAAATAACTTAGTGAAATTTTGCCCTAATTTAGGCAGGTTTTTTACCTAACTTCATGGAAATTTTTCTCCTAGTTCCAAGAGGAATCTTGAAATGCATTTAAAATATGAGTTATAGATCACATTGCAAGATTTCCAAAATGTCCAAGAACTCCTTGAGATCATTTTTTAGTAGAGAGAATCGAAGAGAAGAAGTTGGCAATTTCTCACTTTGATTTTAAGCCATTTCATGAAGAACAAAATTCAAATATGAACCTATGCTGCCTAATCCTTTCTTTACAGGTCTCAAACTTGATTCTCACTTCATAATTTAATGCTTACACAGTTGCTAAATCCTTAATCCAAGCATAAGAGTCTTTGTCCAAGCTTTAATTCCATAAATGGCACAAAGTTGCCATTGCCATTTTAGAAAAGCATAACTTTTGCATTTGTCAACTCCTTGAGCATTGGACCTGTTTTAGCTGCACACACAAGTCCTATAAACCAAAAGCAAATTGTCTAGGACTTGTACCAACTCCAAGCAGGCCTGTATAAGCATGAGGAGAGTTGTCTCTTCACTTTTCTTAAATGGCAAGCAATAGAGCAAAAAGCCTACATTTGAGAAATCTATTGTGAAGCTGACTTGAAACCTTCTCTATACTTATACACAAACACATTGCAACCTAACAGACGATTGCTCAAGGCCATAAACTCTCTAAAACTCCCTATCACCAAAAACCTGTCATAACTTGCAGTTTGAGACCAAGCGTAGCAATCCAAAAATCTACTTGTGCGTTTCAAGTCCTAATCACTCAAACACTTAACCTACCTCATATCTAAGTGTTCCAGAGCATCACCCCTTCACTGTAACTCCTCCTTCTCCATCTGCTATTTTTGTTTTTTAAGCTTGCAGGTTGACTTGGATAGGGAGATTCAGGCACTTTCAAGACAAGGTAAAGATTGGAACATACTCAGGGAGGTTCAGACAAGCTAAAGGGATCTTTGGGCCTTCATAAAACTCACCCAAACTCCATTCACGATCTCAACTGAAGAAGGTAAGAACTCTAACTTCTATCTCTGCATACAGACATCCATTGGTCTCGATTTGTGAAGGAAAAATATAAATATTATTATGCTAAAGCCAACCATGTGCATATATTTCATTTATGTTCATTGTGTATAGTGAATTTTAGATTTCAAATTTCTGTAAAAATTAGGTTTAAAATTAGGGCCATTGAAATTAGCTTTGATCTTTGACTGATATTTTACATGAGTTACATGGTTGAAATCGTGGGAAAAAGTACTACCATATTCATGTTTGAAGTTTCCATTTTCATGGAGAAATAAGAGATATGTGATTGGTCTGGCTAGCTTGAGGAATAAGATGAAGTACAGGGCAAGGAGGCGTTATGTATTATGTGTTTTATATTTCATATGAACTAACGGATGTACAGCCACCCCAGTGGCAAGGCAGCGCGCTGAGAATGCCAAGGTCATGGGTTCGAGCCTTGATACCTGCCTTTTGCATATTTTCTCATTTTTGCTATTTTTCTCATTTTTGCAGCGCTGGGCTTTTGTTCATTTGGGCTTTTTTTTTCCTAATATCACCTCCTGATTACTCAGGACACCCCTGGCCCAATTTATTCTCATTCATTTATTTTATTTTTGTTTATTTCATTAAATATTTTTCTTTTGCATAAAAAATATAAAACATGATAAATATTGCATTTTATTTATTTTATTTTATTTTCACATAAAAAATATTTTTATTAAATTATATACTAACTATTTTTCTTAAATAAACTTGTAAAATAAAATAGACTTAGGTATATTTTTATCCCTTTTTTCTTCATACTTGTAAATATTTATTTTGACATATAGAAAGACTAAATATCTTCATAAATATAATTTATTATTTTAAGACAAAAAATATACAAAAAATAATACTTAAAGAACTCTATTTTCTTTTAAATTAGAAATTAAGGTTAATCACTTTTCAAGAAATAATTTCCCTTTTTTAATATTATTAGGATTAGGTCAAAACTCTTTTGCATAAGAAAAAAACAAAGCAAATTTATTTTTTGCATATATATAACATTGCATATTTAATTTATATTATATATTATTTATTCAAATATTTGTACGAATTCGATTTGGTTGTAATAGCTTATTTAGATTTACATTATTGCAAATCCCCATTCATAATTTGTATATCCCCCTCCCAAACAATATTGTAATAGCGTAGTAATCTTTAAATTACGCAATTTACGGCTTTCTTATAACATGTTAGTAGTTAGAGTTTGAATGGAAAGATAACAACAATCAAATAGAAAACCCTAATCCAAGACAAAATCAAGCATGAAAATAACACACTTGCACACAAGCATCCTAAGGGTTACTCCACTTGGTTGCCTTACACAAAAATAGCCATATTACGCACGCGAAGTATCTTGGCAAAAACAAACAAATATAAGATCATAAGTCTCTCGATGACGCTATTCAAAGTTGCCTTACAAAATGATCTTGGTCCCACAAAAATGCTAAGATACTTTGCAACATTGCTAATCATGGTTATACGATGACCCACGCCCGTCCCGTTCATATCCAAAGATAGGGTTTCTTACCAAATCAATGGTAAGACAACAATGTCAAAGGAATAGAAAATGAACAAGAAAGAAATTTGAGTAGGTAGATTACTTCTAGTTACTTGCTCTATCTTCAAACAACTATCCTTGCTATTTTCAAAACAAACACACACATTTCCAAACATCTTACAAACGTTGAAAACATTTTCAAAAAGACAAACATCTTTGTATACATTCTTACGAACGAGAATCATTACAAAGATTTCCTAAACAATGACCTGTTTTACAAAATACTTTCAAAAACCACACAAAGCACAATTTCAAAACAAAAGCAAGTGATCTAGAAAGTAACTAAGAGCCCTTGGAAAACCATGGATGAAAAGGGTGCTAATACCTTCCCTTTTCATAATCTACCCCCCAAACTCAAGAAAACATATCTAAAGGTCTTTCATGTGCTTTTTCACCTTTCCTTTTGGATAAAAGAAAAGTCGGCGACTCTTGCTAACCGCAAAATTTGCGATAAAACACAAAACCCTCAAGTCAGTTCTCCCATTGTATCACAGTTACCAAAAGGTATTCTGACTCCTATAAGGCTTACTATAAATCCTGAGTTGAATTCATATTCTTACAAAATTTTGTCGTTCACTAAAAATGCATTTTCAAAACTTCAAGACAGACATAAGCTTTTCATTTTTAAATACCATTGTTTGCATATAACTAGTTGTTCGACACCAGAGAAATTTGCAGGACGAATATTCAATTAACGAAAATACTCTCAATGAACAGAATCACTTCAAATGGAAAGACAATTCCAATAATAAACCTTTCATAATCAAGGGGCATGACATGTTATTGTCCAACTCATCTGTGGCAGTCAAGTCAAGATTCAAAGAATCTCTCATAAAGTCCTGAATAGCCAAGGGCAGATCTCCATCTGAATCACTTGGGAGATTGAACATGAATTCTAGCAAAGGTTCATGTACGATCAAGCAAACATTTTCTGGAAGTGCTACAACACTTACTACTATGGACAGTGACAATTCTCCGCACCCTGTGAATGCTGACATAGTTGGAAGATACTACGCATAAAAGAGGCCTGCTAGGTTGACATGCCTAGGAAAAAGTAAGGGCATCCCGGTGAACCAAAAGGGTTTGGGAAAAAATTAGGGATATATATACATAAAGATTGTACACCCGGAAAGTCGAAAACCTGAAAAGGCAGCTTGGGTAACAAAGCTATCCCGGTGGACTGAAAATCTGAAAAGACGGTCCAGGAAAAAGTTAGGTATTAAAGCGTACGACTATATCCTGTTATCTCATCACTTGTCCATCATTAAAAGACTTATCACTCTGATCAGCATTTACCGAGGGATCTAGAAGTTGAGATAACGTTCAAGTCATCCACCTCCACCATAGTATTATCCCTATAGAGTGATCTTCACAAGCTCATCTTCAACAGAGATACATTCCCCGCAAGTATAATATGACTTCAAGATAGAAATTGGGGCATCTTCCAGCTGTTAACCTAATCATACTCACCAGCAGATCCCCCTAGCGGATAAAGCAATATGATCTTTTTCTCGACAATATCGCCAACCTAACAGAATTCTAGTCTCCACCAGAGATTATGGAATTGGTACAGTTTATGGAAATTTTCTTCCCCAACTGAGTTTATTCCTCCAAGACTGTAAAACCCCTACAGATTTCTTTTCTCCAGCAGGCTCTTCTCCTCAGCAGAGTATTCTTCAGCGGAGTGTTTCTCCAGCAGGGTTTATTTCCCTAACATGGTTTATTTCCCCAACAGGGTTTATTTCCCCAATAAAATCCAGTCTCCCCAGCTTGAGTCTATTTCCCTGACTACTACAAATCACCGGAAAAATCCCTTTTCCAGCAAAGGTAAGTCCAGGTTGCTATCCCTAAAGAGTTGTTATTGAACCTGAAATCGAACCAGATATCATTCAACCTTTTTCTCCCCAGATGAGTCTCCGTCCATATCAGAAACTCGATTAGACAGCACCTCGAAAGGTTGTCCATCTCTTTTATCCCCAGTCAGGGTATATAAGAATTAAGTTCCCTAGTAGAGCGACGAATGACCAGTGTTCCTGAGCCCTTCTTCCAAAGCAGAAGTCAAACATTCCAAGTGGAGTATCCTCCAAAACATTAAGCAGGAATCTCCCAGCGGAGTATCCTCCAAAACAGAAAACGGGAATCCCCAGCAAAGACATTCTAAACAAGATTGAAGATTCATACTCTTCATCCCCAATGACAGTCAGGGATTTATTTTCCCTGGCCAAAGATATTACACGAAACTACTGTCACTGTCAACAACATCTTACATCACATACATCATTTACAAAATATCATAGCATATGAATACGAAACGCATATAACACACTCTCATTTATTTTGAGAACATCATTACACAATGCATTACATGCGTCATGACATTGCATAAAGACTAACTTTATCTTTTTAGGTAAAGTCTACAAACAAAACGAATATCATCAGTAATTTTCAAACAGGTCAAAGATTAATTCCCGAAATAAGCCAGGGTAACTATTAAAGACCAGGTGGTATGAATTCCAGAAACAGGCTAGGTTTACCAATGAAATATAATTGTACATCAATTCCTGAAACAAGACGGGGCGACCATCTGCATGACCAGATGACTTCCTTCAAAAACATCTCTTAAAAAACATTTCCTCGGAGACTGAATTCCGACAAGCATTTCCTTGGAGACTGAATTCTGACAAGCATTTCCTCGGAGATAGACTTCCGACAAACATTTCCTCGGAGACTGAATTCCGACAAGCATTTCCACGGAGACTGAATTCCGATAAACATTTCCTCGGAGAATGAATTCCGACAAGCATTTCCTCAGAGACTAAATTCCGACAAGCATTTCCTCGGAGATTGAATTCTGACAAGCATTTCCTCGGAGACTTAATTCCAAAAAGCATTTCCTCGAAGACTGAATCCCTACAAGCATTTCCTAGGAGACTAAATTCCGACAAGCATCCTTCCTTAGAGACTGAATTCTGAAAAGCACTTACCTCAGAAATTTATTCTGAAAAGCATTTCCCTCAGATATTTATTCTGACAAGCATTTCCTTCAGAGACTGGATTCTAAAAACCAGTTCCTTCGGAGATTCATTCCAATACCTCTTCTATTTGAAGTCGGGCATAGACATCTTCTAGTTCGGATGAAATTAAGCGTAGATTTATTCTGATTATTCTTTTGGACAAAGTCGGACATAGACTCATTCCAAATACATCTTCTAAAGACAAAGTCATGCATAGACTTAGTTTGATTCTCTTATCAATAGTTATCCTGGATGGAATCTATAATCCCATCTCTGACGACTCTCCATCACCTCTGGATGGCATCTATAAGCCCATCTCTGACAATATTCTGCCATTCTCCAAATGGTATCTATAAGCCCGTCTCTGACGACTCTCCATCGCCTCTGGATGGTATCTATAAGTCCATCTTCGACGACTCTCCATCACCTCTGGATGGCATCTATAAGCCCATTTCTGACAATATTTCGGCACTCTCCAAATGGCATCTATAAGCCCATCTTCGATAATATTTCGTCACTCTCCAAATCGAATCTATAAACCCATCTCCGATTACTCTTCATCACCTCTGGATGGAATCTATAAGCCTATCTCTGACAATATTTTTTTACTCTCCAAATGGCATCTTTAAGCCTGTCGTACCCCAAATTTGCCCTATCTCTTTTACTTTTTGTCTGGCTTTGGATTTTGCATTCCATTTGCATCATTTTATTACTCAATCATTTGCATATCCCGTATCTCATGGGATCAGGCGCTTTGGTTTGAAGTATTAGGGTTGCGCCCTCTTTATGTCTAATCTTGTTTTGAGGTTTTCTTATCAGGTAAAAGGGAAATGCATCTGGTTCTCGATTAGTGGATCATGGAATGAATTTTTTCATCACGTTACAAGGTTGGTTCTCGCTCAAATTTATCAGAGCCTGGTTTAGGGTTTATTTCCCTATGGGTGTTGATCGAGATGCTAGGGTTTCGGGTCTTTGGTTTCTGTGAAGATGTTTCTTTCGCTTGCCTCGAGGATGGCTTAAATCTTAGTGCTTTAGGTCAAGAATTTCACCTCCTCGCATTTCAAGTTTCTTCTTAAAGTCTCTAAACCATTGAGTCAAGAATTTGAAGTGTCAAAGTTAAAGTTATGTTTAAGAAATGCAAGTTTGGCTCAAGCGTGATATGAAGATCAAGGTTTAAGCGACTGATGTTTTGGGTTCGAATTAACCAGAGGGAATTAAATTCTCAAGCATTTATTTTGTTGGAGAGTTTGATTGGATTTTGAAAGATAAGGCGCGTGATTGTTTGGAATACAAGTTACAACCGTTCATGATTTCTTGAGATTTAAGTTACAAAGTTAAAGTGAATCATCTGAACCATCCAAGTGAGAATTTCAAATTTTAATCAAAGATCCAAGATTTGTTTAATTTCCATACAACAAAGTTCATCATTGATAAATTCAGTCAAATTTGTGCTCACTACATTTTTTGAGACAAGTTACAAGGCATGTTACAGTGTGAAATACAAAATTACATTTGTTGGTTTACAAAAAAAAAGAGAGAAATTATGTGTGTTTCTTCAAGTCTTCATCTTCAAGTCATTCGTCCTCACTCCTCGCCATGGTATTTTTATCATTCAACATCGCTTTCCATCCAACTCTCGTGTTCATGAAACAAGACAAAGAAAAAGAATAAAAGTTAGCAAATCAAACATATGAAAAGAAATTCCAAACAAGAAAGCTCATCATTAGGATTTGCATTCGGGATCAGAACTAAAAGGGATCTATTTATAATCATGGGCCATTTTCTCCCAATTGCAAATCACCAAAAAAAAGGGTTGGTCTCTTTGGTTCATGAAAAGGAGGAAGAAAATTGCAAGCATTTTTTTGTTGCTAAAGCGAAATAGTCAAGCTGCCATAAGAAGCTAGCTAAACAAGCAACAAAACAAGCTAGAAAACAACAATGATAGCAATTGCCAAGCACGCTACAGCAAGTCACAACGTAGCAAGCAGCCCAGAGCTGCAACCAACTAGCAAACACGGGCAGAAAAGCAAAGGCCAGCAATGCAACAACAAAGTTACAGGCAGCAGCACAAACAAATAGCAAGGAAAAGTCAAGAACATCAAAAACATAACAGCGCAAACAGCACAAACATAACAGCGCAAACAGCAAGCCAAAACAGCAGCAGAACTGCTAAGCCAGCAAGCCAGACTTACAGCAAAGCTGCAAGGCAAAGGGCAGCAACTCAAGGTGTCGAAAATCTGCCCTGCAAAAGCCATGCCAAACCTGCATCCTACAAGGCCATAAACCAGCTGCATAAACCTGCAAAATTTTGTACACATTAGTCCAAAACAACTTGTTACTTCTATGCTACATAAATCTTCCCTAAGCCAGTCTCATGCTTCCCAAAACCATTTAAGGTACCCTGCTTTATTGTCAAATCTGGTCAAGACAAACATGCCAAGTGTGTCAACCCAATGTATGCACCAAAATAGCAAAAACTGAACCTGTAACCATAACTGCAAACCTGTATCATGTCAAACTCATCATTTCACTAAAACAGAAAGGACAAATAACTTGCATTCAAAAAGTAAAAAGTCATGATACTCTAATATGTTCAAAATTTCTCTAATTTCCCTTCCAATTTCCACTTCTATTTCACTATAAAAAGGGGCCACTGTTTCATTGAAAAGGGAGGACACAGTCAGCAAGTTTGAAAGAGAGAGTTTTCACAAAACCACACAATATTATCCTTGCAGTATGCAAAAACATAGAACACAAAAGAAACGGGGGTAAAAGAAAAAGATAGTAGGAAAAACACAAGGCAAAATCATTAATCTTCCCTGCAAGCTTGGCTCTGCAACATCAAAATGTATCCCACATTTGCATTCTTTTCCTTGAGTAAACCCTAAACCAAACACAAAAATTGACCAACAACCTTACTGCACCTGGAAATCCATCAATCTTCCATCTTCGTACGTCCTTCTACTCACCAGTGATATACTTAACTACAATACGCAAGATTTGCAAATAAAACAGCATTACGAGGAGTCAACACAAGGACTCAACAACAAGTTCACAAAACAGTGCTTAGTAGTTACAGAAGAATTAAAAGAAGAAGAATCCAAAGAAAGGCACGGAAGACAAATAAGGAGTCGTATCATCTCACCTCTGGTTTTTGAAGCTCGCCATCGTCTCTTTCAAGCAACCGATCCAAGTTCTTTTTTTCCTTCTAATTCATCACCTTTTTTTTACCGTAGCATAGCATCGAATCATAGCATTTTGTTTAGATTGAGAGCGAGATCGAATCGTAAGTCAGGAAGGTGAGAGAAGAAGCGAACTGATAGATAACTCAGATAAAGCAAATATGTGAAGATGATGAAGATGGAGTGGAGTCTTGAACGCATGATGCAATCGGTGTATGGGGGAGTGAGAGTTTTGATTCGCAGCGACGTGGAACGAAGGAGAGATCAAGGAAGTATGCTTGGCGTCGCGGAATAGAAGAAGAAGAAGGAAAGCTGAGATTTTGAGAAAGGGAAGATGAGGCGCACGTTTGGGTTTTAGGGTTAACATAACCTGTTTCTTTTGTTTTCTTTTAGAGAAGGGTTGGGTCCGGGTCTAGTCCGACCCGGTCTATCCAGACTCAATCTTGTTTTTTGTCTTAGTAGTTCTGTTTGGATTTGAGGACAAAATAGAAACACTAGCTGAGTTGGTCAACGTGGATATGGGGAAACCAGTGGTCGTGGGTTCAAAACCCGTGAGGACTAATTTTTTCCTTTTCTTATTTATTTTGTTCATATTATCTATTTATTTATTTTTGTTTCTATTGTTATTTAATTTAATTGGATATTGAAATATATTAGAATTTGGTTTTATGTTCTCTTTAGACTTTATTATTTATTTAAGTAAATAACATGAGTATATTTAGAATTAGATTTTAATTTTCTTTTAATTTTTATTTCTTTACTAAAAAATCACAAAAAGAATAATGTAGAATGTCTTAAAGTTAGGTTATAATTTACTTTCGAATTCGTTATTTGTTAAGTTTATTATAAAACCACGAAAATGTATTTAAAATTTTTTATTCGTTTTCTCGCTCAAATCATGATAATATAGATTCCCTTAGGTAGCTCCATGAGGCGATTAAACCCCGTTTCGATCGCCTTATGTTGAAATAGACTTTAGGATCGAGCTTTGTACATGACAAACAATTAGGTTTCTTAGTCTCCCTCTTAACCCTTCCCTTTTGTAATTAAAACTTCTCATTCACAAATCAAAAATTCAAAACATTTAATCATTACTTGAATTCGTTTAAAACTCGCAAAACACTCAACCAATCAAAACTTCCCCCGAGGGGCATGTTATCTTTGTTCTACCGTGATACTGGTCATGCCTATTGCTAGAATGTGTGCGTTAACATCGCCCACAAAAAAACACAAACAAACCAACCATTTTTTAAAGGAATTACAGTGTTCTGATTCCTTCATTAGATACATAGGCAAAGGGTCGCGAAACCCTCGCGAATGCAATAATAAAAACCTTCATTTCCCTTTAAGCAAGCATAGTTGTAGATAAACACACCCTTTAAGAAAAACAAACAAAATGGATCCCGTTGAGTACAACGGATGTGAGGGGTGCTAATACCTACCCCTCGCATAACCGACTCCCTTACCCTTTCTCTTGGTCGCAAGACCATCTTATCCATTCTCTTGTGGTTTTATTGATATTTCCCCTTCCTTCGGGATAAATAAAGTTCGGTGGCGGCTCTGTGTTTTCTGTCGGTAGCTTCTGCTGGCGACTCTGTTGGGGATCTTTAGCGAGTCTCTCCTAGTTTTGTTTATTTGTCTTTTTGGGTGTTTATTTATTTTCTTTATCTTGCTTTACTATTTTATTTCTTTATTTATTTTATTCTTTTGTATATATTGCATATATTGTTGCAACTCACATATTCTGGATACATTGTGATGTTGGGTTTGGTGATTACTTTTTGATAAGTCCTATACCCGGACTTGGGTTACACATAGGATTAGGACGGAAGGTATAGTCATGTTAACTTTGAGGGAGTAATCCCGAAGAAGGAGGCATGAAAATCCCCCACTCAGTGGAGGTCCCCTTGAAAGTAGTGATGTTTACCGAGTAATCGGGAAGACGTTGTTGCTTTCGACCTGGGAACTCGAGAAGCTTAGGGTCGTAGAACCATTAACCCGTCCTGGCCTTTTAGGTGCAGTGCGGAGACTATAATGGAGTAGTCTGGGAGTAGTTGTCACGCGATATTGCACTCAGACAAGTTTTTCCTGCGAATATTACTGATTACCAAGTAATTGGGACGTCGGTAATATCCAAAGGAAGGACATATACTTCGAGAACTCTTTAGAACCTTGTTCGGCAGGTGATAAACCCCTAGTACATACCTCATGGGTGGTTACTTTGACTTCATGCCTGTGACGTCGAACTTTTGATCCTGTTACTTTCAGCCTGTGCAACAGACTATGCAATGGTTATCCAGAATATGTGGAGCTGAGACTTCATGCCATAGCATGCCATGACATCATACCATCATGTATATATATCTCATATCAAGAGAAATCCAAAGACAAGTCTTGTTGATATAGCTTTTCAAAAAAGGAAATTTTAAAAGGTAGACGAGTCTTTGGGTCTCCTCAGAAATGAAGATCAAGCATTCATCCATATTACCATGCATTCATTTTTTCACAACAAAAACTCATTGGGGTCCCCTTTCTCACAATCCAGTAAACAACAAAGACGACTCATCCACATTCTTACCGTACCAGAGGCAACCAGCAAAGGCTAATGGATCTTTTTGAAGAGAATCAGAATGCACTCCGTCGGGATATGGACACTATGGGTACTCGCATGGATCAACTTATGGAAACCCTTCATGCCGTGATCAAGGGTCAAGAAGAACTACACCAAAGTGTTTCCAAGCTTACTATTGTTGCTCCTTCCACTTCTGCTAATGGGAGAAATTACAATGCAAATGTTGAGACTCCTACCGGTGCTCCTAGGAATGATGTTGTGATACGGTGGGAGAACTGACTTGAGTTTTTGCGTTTGTGTTCGCAATTGTGCGGTTTAGCAAGAGTCGCCACCGACTTTTTATTTTATCCAAAGGAAAGGTCAAAAATCACATGAAAGACCTTTGAGATGTTTTATCGGGTTCGGGGGGTAGATTATGAAAGGGGAAGGTGCTAGCACCCTTTTCATCCATGGTTTTCCATGGGCTCTTAGTTACTTGTTTTAGATCACTTGCTTTTGCTTTTCAATTGTTTAAAATGGTGCTTTGTGTGTGTGGTTTTGAAAATGCTTTGAAAAAGAGGTCTTGTCTAGGAAACCTTTGTAATGATTCTTGTTTGAATATATACAAAGGTGTGTGTCTTTTAGAAAAGATATTTCAATGTTTTGAAAGTTGTTTTTTTTTTGAAAATGTTTTGAAGTTGTGTTGTGATGTGTGTTTGAAAGTAGCAAGGATGTTTTTGCAAGCTTTTGATCAAGTAACTAAGAGTTGTCTACCCTATTTTACTCAAAGATATTTCTTATGTTTTTAACCCTTTTGACAGTGTTATTTCACCATTGCATTTGGTGAACAACCTTGTGTTAGGATGTTAAACGGGACAGGTGCGGGTCATCGCATACAATCATTGAAAGCAACTTGTGAGACGCTCTAGCAATTTTATAAGGGACGAGATCGTTTTATCGAAGGCAACATCGAGGGTCATCGAGGGACTACGATCTTTGTTTATCGAAGGGGCATTTTCTAGAATGTCTCATATTCGAGGGACATGATTGCATTTTCCGAAGCAACAAGCGAGGTTACCCTAGAGGTGCAAGTTTGCATTGTATTTGTCAATTTTCATGCTTTTTTTCTTGTATTAGATTATCTAACGATTGATTTTGAATCTTGCCATACACGCCTAATTACTATACAGTATATTGAAAGCAATAAATTGTGGGAATTTAAAGTCTAAGTTATTACAAAAGAGTATACGGGGATGGGGGTACAATTATTTACAAATGGGGATGAGTCTCTCAAGAATAATAAAGTCCAAATATTATGTGTTACAACCAAATCGAATCGTCGCAATTCAGATATAAAGCTATAACAAAACATAAAAATAAAGAGAATCAAAAATATTATGAGATGCATGTATTTGTTAACTTAAAAAAATAAATAAATAAATAAAATCTATTCTATAAAAGAAAGATTAAGTATTATATTATTATTTTTTTGTGTTTTTACGAATTATGAAAGGAAAATTTTAAAGAAAAATTAGTTAAACAAAATTTCTATCATTCCCATTTTTTTTAAAGAAAACAAAATTAATAAAATTTCTATTATCCTTGTATTTTATTAATGTAACAATTATTTAAAAAAAGAAAACTACATTAAGAAAATCAAAACAAAATTTTAATATATTTTTAGTTTTATTATTAACAAAAGAAAAGAAAACAATTTATTTAGAATGAAAATAATTAATTAAAAAAAAGTATTGGTATAAAGAAAAGAAATTAAAGAAAAGAAAAAAAGGGATGGGCTTAAGAGTTAGTTGGGGGTTAGGCCCAAATAGAAGAAGAACAAAAGCCAGAAGGGATGAAAATGGGGGGTACGCTGGCCAATTATTGTGGGTTTTGATTGGGTTTATGGGGCGGGGGCCCAAAACAAAATGTTGTAACATTTTTTAGGGTTTGACATTTTTAGGGTTTGTGCGTTATTGAGGTTTCAACGGCGCCGCTTTGTTCTTCCTCTCATCTTCATCTTCATCCTTCTCAGGACATAAGCACTGATTCTCTCCTTAAACCTAGCTACCGGAGCGCCGCCCCCTCCCACTCTCTCATCCTGTCACAGTGGTCCACGACTTTTGCTTGAACGGTACGAATTGTTTCCTGTCCGCGTTTTACAGTTTTGCTTGCATGTTCAGTTTTTTTTTTAATCTATAGTGTTTTTGAATATGATGCAGTAAAGAATTTGAGAAAAAATCATACCTTGGGGAAGATGGAGAGGAAAATGGAGGGAGAGAGATGTTGGACCGGCGGTGCTTCTGTGGTGGCTAGAGACGGAGGGTGACAAGCTTGCTTTTCTTGTACCTTTATCTTTCTCTTTGTTGAATATTGATAATAAGTAAAGCTCTGAAATTTGTTGATTTTTGTTGTTCTTTGGATGATACGATTTTGGTGGCTTCTGACTTTGTTATTCTTAATTGTTAAATGATGGAACTCTCTTCCTTCTTTCTTGATTTTTGATGGTTAATGATGAAATCTGCTTCTGAAACTGTTTGTTCTTTGTTGTTGATGATGATAAATTTCTGAAACTGTTTTGCTTGATTTTGTTGATGATGAACTTAATTTTGAAACAATGTTGGCTTCGCTTCCGAAACTCTTCCTTTCTCTTTGTTGATGATGAATAAAAATCTGAAACTTGTTTTGCTTGATGTTGAGATTTGGTTGATGATGAAACTTGTTAAAAGTTTCTGAAACCTCTTCCTCTTTCTTTGATATTGAATATTGATGAGGATACTGTTACTGATTTTTGTATGCCATGTTTGAAAACTGGTTTGCAGCTTATGGTTGTTGTTAGTTTGTGAAACTGTTATGGTGTTTTATTGGGCAGTTTGGTACAGGTTTGAGCAAGCTTGAGTTTGTTTACAGTTTGGCCAAACAGGTTGCAGTTGGGCAGGCTTGGTCTGTTGAATTTTTAGTTTGTGGTATTTTGGCTATGCTTGCAGGTTTTGTGGTTTCACAGTTTGGTTTGACAGGTTTGGGAAAGCTTAGCTTATTGAGTTTGTTTGTAGTTTTGGCCAAACAAGTTTGGAGTTTGGTTTGTGGTTTGAGTTTTTGCATAGGCCTGTTTGTTTGTTTTGACAGGTTTGGTGCTTGGCTTGTTGAGTTTGTTTGCAATTTTGGCCAAACAGGTTTGGATTTTGGTTTGCAGTTTGGAAACTGCAGGTTTTGTTATTTGGCCTGTTTGCAGGTTGCTTGTGATGTAGCTTGTGCAAGTTTGGCAAGCTTGGTGTTTTTGTGTAGCTTGCAGTTTTGTTGGTTTTGGAATGGCTGGCCTGTTATGCAGGTTTTGTGGTTTGTAGTTTGAACTGCAGGTTTGGGCAAGCTTGGCTTGTTGAGTTTGTTGTTTGTTGAACTTGTTCAGTTCAGCAAGCTATGCAGGTTGGGGAGTTTTGCAGGTTTTTTGACCAAGTATTTTCTCCACCTTAGATTGTTATGCAGTCCTTTTGTTTTATATCTTTTTTTTATTGTTCACTTATGTCAGCCTGCCTTAGCCAAAATGCAAACTTTTCACACAAGGTCCTCTCTTTCTCTCTCTCTCTCCAATAAGCACTTTTGCTTTGTTTATTATATTTTTCTGAAAAGTTTGCCCCTGGAAAATGATGATGGCTTTGACAAGTCTTTGACTTGTGAATTGGTTTTTCTCTGCCTTTGCCTGCTATTTGATTTGCCATTCTACTTTCTGCATTGTGTACTTTTCTGACTGCATACTTTCTGCATTGTACTTGGTTGCTTCCAATTGCTTTGTAACTCAGTTTGCTTTAGTTGTTGACTTTGTACAGTTTTTATGCTTGCAATGTTACTTTGTATGCCATATTTAGCAATGCATCTTGACTTGTTTTGCAACTCAGTTTGCTTTGCTTTAGTATGCTTTGCTTGCAATGTTTGGTTACTGCCTTTGCAATGTTGTGCAGTGCTTAGACAGTTTGAAATTTGGCGTCTTGGTTTGCCTTTGCAATGCCTTTGTTTTTGCATTTGAACCAATTGTATGCTTGCATTTTTTATCTTTTACTATTCTCTTTGTGAACCAAGAAGAGTGATCTTCTTGTGATTTACAAAGAGGAAAATAAAACATGATGAACAATAGCTCACTGATTCCGGGCGGCAAACTTTAATGATGACTTTATTTTCTTTCTTTTCATTTGAAAATTCTTGTACTAATTTTCTTTTCCTTTGTCTTTTGCAGGTGAGTACCAATTGGATGATAGAGGAAACAGTAGAAGCCGGAGATCTTGAGCATGGGAGCACTGGAGCTTAGGAGACTTAGGCTTAGATTAGATAGGCTCTTTTTTCATTTATTGTAAACATTTATTTCTTTTTAAAATACTATAAGTTGTAAAAAACTTACAATATTCAAAAATAATAAATTATTCTTTTGTAACAGTATTTGAAAATGAATAAAAAGAGTCTTATTCCAAAAGAAACATTTCTACTGTCAAATATATTGCCCTTCTTCCTTGCATGTTCATTTATTATTTAAGACTCTCAAATCAAAATAATTGAAACTGTATCCCAATAATTCTAATCCAGATAAAATAAATAATCAAAAAAACTTTGCAGTCTCGTAACCTTGCATCAGTATTCCAATCACAATACGCATTGTATAATAAACAAGCAAGCATTCCATTAACCGGCAAACCTTTCACTCCATTAACAAGCAGATGTCTTGATATTCCAAATAACAATCTCATCTCTTATCCCAGATAATCAGGCTTTGAGAACAAACAATTAACCTTTCAGTAAACTTGAAAAAGTGAGAAACCAATGTAACGGTAAACTGAATTTCTGTGGATTCACTTTCTTCTGAGCAATGCGAGAGAAAACCCTAATTCTGGATTGACTGCTAAAGAAAAGTCTGTTTGATCGATTCCTGAGACAATCTTAAAAATCAGAGAAAACCCTAGGGTTGTAATTTCTTGTGAAAAAGGGAGGGCAAATTTTAGGGTACAACAGTTGCCCCTTGTTCAATCTTCTTGAACCTGAAGAGTTAGATTGGAAATTTTGCCGTTCGCGACTCGAAGGTAAAAGATGATTGGACACTAGAGTTCCCATAAATTTTCACTCGTCAAAGCATAGTTGAGGGAATGGGCTTAAAGATGCCATTTGGAGATGTGACAAAACCTTGTCGGAGATGGGCTTAAAGATGCCATCCAAGAATGTTTGTTGAACTGTATGTTGTAGGTGAAAGAATGAGTATCAGAAAGGTATCCGTGTCTGGAACGTCTCTGAGCTAATGGTTTGAATAAGCAATAGATTAACATCCTGTTTAGAGTATCCGTAAACTGTTTTCAATGAGCTGAATTTGAACAAGCGATAGATTGACATCCATGTTGGGAAGCATCTGTAAACTGTTTTCAGAAATCCTGGAAGTTTGAAGCTTGCTAAACATATCATGTGAAGGGTAAAATATTAGCTGAAACACAAAGTTATGTTGCATGAAATGTATGATGCAATATATGTGTTTTATCAATGTTTATGATATATGAATGCAATGTATGCACATGTGAGCTGATGAGTTGTCTTGCTGAGGAAGATAAATCCTGGATAGCTGGAGATAATAAAATCTTTGACCGCTGTCGGGGAAAATAAATCCTTGACTGCTGCTGGGGATTGAAAATCCTTTGATCTTTGAGAATGAGAAGTCCTGGGACCACTGTTGAAGAGGATGCGTGTCTTCAAGCTTTTTGACAACCTCTGCGGGGAGAAGTTATACTGTTGGGGAAAGTCAGGAGTTTGGATTGTATGCCAATCTACTGGGGATTCCTGTTTTGTTGTTTTGAGGAGAACTCCGCTGGGGAATATCTGGAAACTCCGGGGAGAATTGAGAACGAGAATCTTCATTCTGCCAGGGGGATTTGTGTTGAGGAGCCAAGAACGAGAATCTTCGATCTGCAGGGGATTAAAAACTCTGTCAAACTTATGCTGAGAGTAAAAAGGTTCTGGAAAATTCACTGGGGAATCAAGGATGAGAATCTTGATTTTGCTGGGGAGTAAAAAAACTCTGTGGGGAATAGCTATACTGCTGGAGAGTAGCTATCCTGTTGGAGAGTAAAACTCAGGACTCTGGGAAAAGCTTATTCCTGTTTGGAAGAAGTTCAGGAATTAAAGTTGTATGCCACTTTAAGAATGAGAGTCTTCATTCTGTCGGGAATATCGGGGATTTAAGTTATATACCACTTTGAGAATGAGAATCTTCATTCTGTCGGGAATATCAGGAATTCAAGTTATATACCACTTTGAGAATGAGAATCTTCATTCTGTCGGGAATATCAGGAATTCAGGTTATATACCACTTTGAGAATGAGAATCTTCATTCTGTCGGGAATATCGGGTTATATGCCACTTTGAGAATAAGAATCTTCATTCTGTCGGGAATATCAGGAACTCAGGTTATATACCACTTTGAGAATGAGAATCTCCATTCTGTCGGGAATATCAGGAACTCAGGTTATATACCACTTTGAGAATGTGAATCTTCATTCTGTCGGGAATATCAGGAATTCAGGTTATATACCACTTTGAGAATGAGAATCTTCATTCTGTCGGGAATATCAGAGGTTGGGTGTATGCCAATCTAATGGGGAAGCAAGAATGAGAATCTTCATTCAGGCGTTTGGGTCAGAAGGTTGGGTGTATGCCAATCTACTGGGGTTTTAAGGATGAGAATCTTCATTCTGTTAACGGTATCAGGAGCTTGGGAGTATACCAATCTTCTGAGGTTTCAAGGATGAGAATCTTCATTCTGTTAACGATATCGGGAGCTTGGGAATATACAAATCTTCTGAGGTTTCAAGGATGAGAATCTTCATTCTTGAGAGAAAAAGAATTTCAGGAGCTTCATTTGTCCGTCATTCTTCTGGTGGGTTGTTTCTGCCGAGATTTAAGAAATTGTCCGTAATTCAACTGAAGTAAAAGCTTTTGTCGAGATTTAGGAACTTGTCCGTAATTCAACTGAAGAAAAGATTTGTCGCTTGAATTTGATTGTACCTTTCCTGAAAGGTAAAGGTTAGTGGCATATATCAAACAATGATGTTCTCGAAATAAATGAGATTATGTTGCATGATGTCCTGATGCACGGAGGTGTAATGTTTTTCAAGACGACCTTTCGCTGGGGAAAATAAATCCCGAACTGATGAAGGAGAAAAGAGTTGGATTCTTCCTCTTTGATAGTGGAAAAAATCAAAATAAATCATTAAGAGATTTATCTGAAACAGCAAAAACCTGGAATGTCTTCCACTGGAATAAGAATCAGGGAGATCTTAGTGTCGATCTGACCAAAGCAGAGAGGGTCTTGGATTAATTTTGACTCAACCGGATGATGGAGGAATCTTTGATGATTGTAACTCCAACAGGTGATGAAGGAATCTTTGACGATCATAACTCCAACAGGTGATGAAGGAATCTTTGACGACTGTAACTCCAACAGGTGATGAAGGAATCTTTGATGACTGTAACTCCAATAGGTGATGGAGGAATCTTTGACGATCGTAACTCCAACAGGTGATGAAGGAATCTTTACCTGCCGATCAATCTGCGTATGTTATGAATGTTGTTGAAATGTAATTTCGTTTTGGAGAATAAATCCTTGACAAGTGTTGGGGAAATAAACCCATGATTGCTGGTATGTTAGAGAGGTGATGAACTTCTCGAGGATACTTGAATTTATTTTCAGAAAGATTTTGGAGAGATTCGTCACTGCCCCTAGTATCAAATGTTTGTGGCACTTCCAGGAAACTTGGACTGTACGCAACTCTTTGACGTTCAATGCCCCAAGTGATGGTGGAGGAGACTTGCCCCAGGTTATTCTGTAATTGAGAGATTTCTTGAAATCTTGACTGGACCGCCCCAGGTTAAATGGATCTTGAGAGATTTGTTGAAATCTGGACTGGACTGCCCCAGGTTAACTGGATCTTGAGAGATTTGTTGAAATCTGGACTGGACTACCCCAGGTTTTACTGGACAATGCCATGCCAAGTCCCCTTTTGTTGATAGGATATTTTAGCAACTGAAGTGTCATTCCACTTGAAGTGATTTTGTTCACTGAGAGAGCTTTCGTTCATCTGAACATTCACTTTGTGAATTTCTTCGCTGTCAACAAATAACCATGTGCAAACAACGATATTCAAATAATACAAAGTTCATGCTTGTCTTAAAGTTTTGAAAAATGAGTTTTTTAGCAGAAAACTTTTTATAAGAAAAATTCAGCTCAAGATTTAGAGCAAAGCCTTACAGGAGTCAGGATACCTTTTGTGACAGTATGCTTTCGAACTAACCCATGCTTCAATTAGGACTTTTGAAGGGTTGTAACGTGGCTTGGTTCACGGTTTAAGAAACAAAGGATAAAGGCTCAAAGTATATTTGTACCCACCCGCTCTTCGTGATGTTCTTCAATCCTAAACTCAGTTAATGGCACACTTGAACTCCAAATGAGTCGGGAACGACGTTTTGGTGATGGTTCACACAAGTGGAATTTGTTGGAAGGAAGTCTTTTTTTTTTGCAACATTTTTCATGTTGATGAGGATTTGTAATGACCTCTTTCTTTTGATTTGTTATCCCTAATTTTTGCCTGACTGTTCTTATTTTTGAGTTTTACAGTCAGCGGGATGCCCCAGCTTTCTTAAGCCTCCTTCGTAGGTTTTGGCTCAGTGGGCTTTTCTTTTTGAGAGATAATGATCGCCTATAAGATAAGGAACCATCACTGTCTTTTTATTTCAAGGGAAATTTTGATGTCATTCGCTGTATTACAAACTGAGAGTTTGCGGCTAAACGCGCATATTGAATTAACTGAGAGACTACCCTGCCTCGGGTTTGAATAAAGGTTTCAAATTGGGTTAAAACAGAAAACTTCTACTTCTTTGGCTCGAAGGGGTTGACTAGGGATTATCTTCCTTATAACTCCAGTGTTTAGGATTTGAAAGAAACACATGTACATCGTCAACAAGGTCTGTCCAAAAGCATACTGTATAAGATTATGGCATTTTTTCGTCATCCTCCCTCTAAAGACTTGTAACTTTTAGCAAGAGTTAAATATCATAAAGAAAGTAGGAAACATAATTCAAGAATAGTGAAAACGAATGGATGAATTCAAGACAAACATATGCAATGCATTAATGAAACCAAGTTTGACATCAACAGATAATTGTTTGAATAACAAAAGAAATTACAACTTGAAAATTCAAATGGAAAAAAAGTCTCTTAGTTCGAACTTGTCATTTCAGGTGGAGAAACCTCAGCGGAAGATTTTCATCTGGCCATCCTGTGTGAATACCAGCACTCCTTTGTCAATCAAATCTTAGATCTTGTTTTTCAAAGCCCAACAGTCTTCGGTGTCATGTCCAGGACTATAGGAGTGGTATACACAAAATGCATTGGGGTGATAGCCAGGAGCAGAGGTATTGGGATTCCGAAGAGGATCCTTTAAAATAGTCAGATTGACCTCCAACAAGCGTTCCAGTACTAGAGATAATGGTATGTCAATCTCGGTGAAATGTCTTCCAGATGTATTTTGCTTACGCCGATTACCCCGTTGACGCTGGCGAGGTTGTTGCTGGGCTTGTGACCCTGAAGCAAGCTGAGGAGCCTTTCCCTTGTCTTCTTGTCTCAAAGGAGGCTGAATGGTGACTTGATCTTCAACCCTAGTTGTTTTCCCAACTTGGTTATCTTGAAGCAGTTTGTTGATGAGGACCCTGAGCTCCTCTTGTCCTTGAGCCAGGTTTTGAATGAGAGCCATCTGGACCACCAGTTGTCCCATCATCTGGATCTTCATTGTTGCCAACTCAATCTGTAGCCCTTCCAACTGATCATTCCTGATGCCGCCTGGATTCCCTAGGACCATGCCCCTTGTGAGGAGAGCTTTCACTTCTTCTTGCCCCTGGGACAGGTTCAAGAACATTTCTTGAAGTTAAGCGTTTTGAGCCTGGATCTCTTTGACAGTTCTCTCTAGAGCCATCTCTACTGAAATAAACAGTAGGAGAATAAGGAAACCTGAAAGGGAAAACCTGTCATGATACGATGCATGATATGTGGATGCATGTTTTCAATAATCTCGCGGGATAAACACAAGAAATGTTAGAGATTGAACTTCGATCAACATCTTTGATTGGAGAACTTTGTATCGGTGGATGTCTTTCCACGAGAATCAAGATCACCATGTCAAGTGGGTCATAGCCCTCGATTCAAGTTGTTGTACTTGATCTTTAATGGTGTTCATTTAGAGGAAACTGAATCCTCTTGCCCTTTGGTAGACGTCTGGTTCAACGTGACCCTGCATCAAAGACCCTCGAGATCCTTGAAATGGTTATTGAAAATGCTATGGTATGATGTTATGATGTTATGTACAAGTATGCAGAAGTAAGCAAGTGTATATACAAACAATCATATTCACACAAAGCAGACAAGTCCTTAGGTTTTAGGCTTGCATGGAGTTCGTAGGTAAGTACCCTCTTGAAGTTAGTTGGCTCAACCTGTCCTATAAATAGTAACCGGGTTCTAAGGAGCTCAATATCACCGGATTATTTTCTATGTTCATTGTTTCAGTTTAGCCACTTTACTGGCGACTGAAATATTCCAAGAAAACAACCCTCAATGAGTGTAGTATCGAGTATCTACCAACTTCGGACTGTACCAAAGCCGGTCATCTCACTACCCCTAAAAAAGGCCAAGATGATCAAGTAAGGTTCTAAGAGTTCGTTAGTGCTTCATGACATCACTCAGCGGCCCCGTATTCTCTTTGATTGACTCAAAGGCTACCGGTACCCACAAATATGTCACACTAACATAGCTACTGCTTCAACCATGTCGGTATACCCCGCACAGTTCCCTCGCAGTTTATTGCTACTTACCTAAAAGGTGCCCCCATATCCGGGTGTAGGATTTAAAACAAACCCAAACAAGGAACCCAACATGTAAAGCAATCAAGGCAAACAAGATAAGCATGCAAAGGTGATCTAAAACCCTAAGGTAACCCCACTTTTAGAATATTTTCCCAGCAGAGTCGCCAGTTCTCTGATACGGTGGGAGAACTGACTTGAGTTTTTGCGTTTGTGTTCGCAATTGTGCGGTTTAGCAAGAGTCGCCACCGACTTTTTATTTTATCCAAAGGAAAGGTAAAAAAGCACAGGAAAGACCTTTGAGATGTTTTCTCGGGTTCGGGGGGTAGATTATGAAAAGGGAAGGTGCTAGCACCCTTTTCATCCATGGTTTTCCATGGGCTCTTCGTTACTTGTTTTAGATCACTTGCTTTTGCTTTTCAATTGTTTGAAATGGTGCTTTGTGTGTGTGGTTTTGAAAATGCTTTGAAAAAGAGGCCTTTTCTAGGCAACCTTTGTAATGATTCTTGTTTGAATATATACAAAGGTGTGTGTCTTTTTGAAAAGATATTTCAATGTTTTGAAAGTTATTTTTTATTTGGAAAATGTTTTGAAGTTGTGTTGTGATGTGTATTTGAAAGTAGCAAGGATGTTTTTGCAAGCTTTTGATCAAGTAACTAAGAGTTGTCTACCCTATTTTACTTAAAGATCTTTCTTATGTTTTTAACCCTTTTGACAGTGTTCTTTCACCATTGCATTTGGTGAACAACCTTGTGTTAGGATGTTAAACGGGACAGGCGCGGGTCATCGCATACAATCATTGAAAGCAACTTGTGATACGCTCTAGTAATTTTGTAAGGGACGAGATCGTTTTATCGAAGGCAACATCGAGGGTCATCGAGGGACTACAATCTTTGTTTATCGAAGGGGCATTTGCTAGAATGTCTCATATTCGAGGGACATGATTGCATTTTCCAAAGCAACAAGCGAGGTTACCCTAGAGGTGCAAGTGTGCATTGTATTTGTCAATTTTCATGCTTTTTGTCTTGTATTAGATTATCTAGCGACTGATTTTGAATCTTGCCATACACGCCTAATTACTACACAGTATATTGAAAGCAATAAATTGCGGGAATTTAAAGTCTAAGTTATTACAAAAGAGTATCCGGGGATGGGGGTACAATTATTTACAAATGGGGATGAGTCTCTCAAGAATAATAAAGTCCAAATATTATGTGTTACAACCAAATCGAATCGTCGCAATTCAGATATAAAGCTATAACAAAACATAAAAATAAAGAGAATAAAAAATATTATGAGATGCATGTATTTGTTAACTTAAAAAAATAAATAAATAAATAAAATTTATTCTATAAAATAAAGATTAAGTATTATATTATTATTTTTTTGTGTTTTTACGAATTATGAAAGGAAAAATTTAAAGAAAAATTAGTTAAACAAAATTTCTATCATTCCCATATTTTTTAAAGAAAACAAAATTAATAAAATTTCTATTATCCTTGTATTTTATTAATGTAACAATTATTAAAAAAAAGAAAACTACATTAAGAAAATCAAAACAAAATTTTAATATATTTTTAGTTTTATTATTAACAAAAGAAAAGAAAAGAATTTATTTAGAATGAAAAAAATTAATTAAAAAAATTATTGGTATAAAGAAAAGAAATTAAAGAAAAGAAAAAAAAGGGATGGGCTTAAGAGTTAGTTGGGGGTTAGGCCCAAATGGAGAAGAACAAAAGCCAGAAGGGATGAAAATGGGGGGGTACGCTAGCCAATCATGTGAGTTTTGATTGGGTTTATGGGGCGGAGGCCCAAAACAAAATGTTGTAACATTTTTTAGGGTTTGACATTTTTAGGGTTTGTGCGCTATTGAGGTTACAGCGGCGCCGCTTCGTTCTTCCTCTCATCTTCATCTTCATCCTTCTCAGGCCATAAGCGTTGATTCTCTCCTTAAACCTAGCTACCGGAGCGTCGACCCCTCCCACTCTCTCATCCTCTCACAGTGGTCCACGACTTTTACTTGAACGGTACGAATTGTTTCCTGTCCGCGTTTTACAGTTTTGCTTGCATGTTTAGTTTTTTTTTAATCTATAGTGTTTTTGAATATGGTGCAGTAAAGAATTTGAGAAAAAAACCATACCTTGGGAAAGATGGAGAGGAAAATGGAGGGAGAGAGATGTTGGACCGGCGGTGCTTCTGTGGTGGCTAGAGGCGGAGGGTGACAAGCTTGCTTTTCTGGTACCTTTATCTTTCTCTTTATTGAATATTGATGATGAGTAAAGCTCTGAAATTTGTTGATTTTTGTTGTTCTTTGGATGATACGATTTTGATGTCTTCTGACTTTGTTATTCTTGATTGTTAAATGATGGAACTCTCTTCCTTCTTTCTTGATTTTTGATGGTTAATGATTAAATCTGCTTCTGAAACTGTTTGTTCTTTGTTGTTGATGATGATAAATTTCTGAAACTGTTTTGCTTGATTTTGTTGATGATGAACTTAATTCTGAAACAATGTTGGCTTCGCTTCCGAAACTCTTCCTTTCTCTTTGTTGATGATGAATAAAAATCTGAAACTTGTTTTGCTTGATGTTGAGATTTGGTTGATGATGAAACTTGTTACAAGTTTCTGAAACCTCTTCCTCTTTCTTTGATATTGAATATTGATGAGGATACTGTTACTAATTTTTGTATGCCATGTTTGAAAACTGGTTTGCAGCTTATGGTTGTTGTTAGTTTGTGAAACTGTTATGGTGTTTTATTGGGCAGTTTGGTACAGGTTTGAGCAAGCTTGAGTTTGTTTACAGTTTGGCCAAACAGGTTGCAGTTGGGCAGGCTTGGTCTGTTGAATTTGTAGTTTGTGGTATTTTGGCTATGCTTGCAGGTTTTGTGGTTTCACAGTTTGGTTTGACAGGTTTGGGCAAGCTTGGCTTGTTGAGTTTGTTTGTAGTTTTGGCCAAACAGGTTTGGAGTTTGGTTTGTGGTTTGAGTTTTTGCATAGGCCTGTTTGTTTGTTTTGACAGGTTTGGTGCTTGGCTTGTTGAGTTTGTTTGCAGTTTTGGCCAAACAGGTTTGGAGTTTGGTTTGCAGTTTGGAAACTGCAGGTTTTGTTATTTGGCATGTTTGCAGATTGCTTGTGATGCAGCTTGTGCAGGTTTGGCAAGCTTGGTGTTTTTGTGTAACTTGCATTTTTGTTGGTTTTGGAATGGCTGGCCTGTTATGCAGGTTTTGTGGTTTGTAGTTTGAACTGCAGGTTTGGGCAAGCTTGGCTTGTTGAGTTTGTTGTTTGTTAAACTTGTTCAATTCAGCAAGCTATGCAGGTTGGGGAGTTTTGCAGGTTTTTTGACCAAGTATTTTCTCCTCCTTAGATTGTTATGCAGTCCTTTTATTTTATATCTTTTTGTTATTGTTCACTTATGCCAGCCTGCCTTAGCCAAAATGCAAACTTTTCACACAAGGTCCTCTCTTTCTCTCTCTCTCTCTCTCTCTCTCTCTCTCTCTCTCTCTCTCTCTCTCTCTCTCTCTCTCTCTCTCTCTCTCTCTCTCTCTCTCTCTCTCCAATAAGCACTTTTGCTTTGTTTATTATATTTTTCTGAAATGTTTGCCCCTGGAAAACGATGATGGCTTTGACAAGTCTTTGACTTGTGAATTGGTTTTTCTCTGCCTTTGCCTGCTATTTGATTTGCCATGCTACTTTCTGCATTGTGTACTTTTCTGACTGCATACTTTCTGCATTGTACTTGGTTGCTTCCAATTGCTTTGTAACTCAGTTTGCTTTAGTTGCTGACTTTGTACAGTTTTTATGCTTGCAATGTTACTTGTATGCCATATTTAGCAATGCATCTTGACTTGTTTTGCAACTCAGTTTGCTTTGCTTTAGTATGCTTTGCTTGCAATGTTTGGTTACTGCCTTTGCAATGTCGTGCAGTGCTTAGACAGTTTGAAATTTGGCGCCTTGGTTTGCCTTTGCAATGCCTATGTTTTTGCATTTGAACCAATTGTATGCTTGCATTTTTTATCTTTTACTTTTCTCTTTGTGAACCAAGAAGAGTGATCTTCTTGTGATTTGCAAAGAGGAAAATAAAACATGATGAACAATAGCTCACTGATTCCGGGCGGCAAACTTTAATGATGACTTTATTTTCTTTCTTTTCATTTGAAAATTCTTGTACTAATTTTCTTTTCCTTTGTCTTTTGCAGGTGAGTACCAATTGGATGATAGAGGAAACAGTAGAAGCCGGAGATCTTGAGCATGGGAGCACTGAAGCTTAGGAGACTTAGGCTTAGATTAGATAGGCTCTTTTTTCATTTATTGTAAACATTTATTTCTTTTTAAAATACTATAAGTTGTAAAAAACTTACAATATTCAAAAATAATAAATTATTCTTTTGTAACAGTATTTGAAAATGAATAAAAAGAGTCTTATTCCAAAAGAAACATTTCTACTGTCAAATATCTTGCCCTTCTTCCTTGCATGTTCATTTAATTATTTAAGACTCTCAAATCAAAATAATTGAAACTGTATCCCAATAATTCTAATCCAGATAAAATAAATAATCAAAAAAACTTTGCAGTCTCGTAACCTTGTATCAGTATTCCAATCACAATACGCAATGTATAATAAACAAGCAAGAATTCCATTAACCGGCAAACCTTTCACTCCATTAACAAGCAGATGTCTTGATATTCCAAATAACAATCGCAGCTCTTATCCCAGATAATCAGGCTTTGAGAACAAACAATTAACCTTTCAGCAAACTTGAAAAAGTGAGAAACCAATGTAACGGTAAAATGAATTTCTGTGGATTCACTTTCTTCTGAGCAATGCGAGAGAAAACCCTAATTCTGGATTGATTGCTAAAGAAAAGTCTGTTTGATCGATTCCTGAGCCAATCTTAAAAATCAGAGAAAACCCTAGGGTTGTAATTTCTTGTGAAAAAGGGAGGGCAAATTTTGGGGTACAACAGATGTCGACGATCATCATGATGTTATTGATCTTGATGAACCCCAAGTGAACCTTGCTGTCGGGGTTGCCGAAACTGCGAAAATGTATCATGCTCTCGAAGAGCGACTTAGAGCCATGGAGGGTATCAAGGCTTCCGGATTCAATACTGCTGCAATATGCCTCGTGCCTGGGGTAGTTATTCCTCCCAAGTTCAAAGTCCCAGAGTTTGACAAATACAATGGCACTTCTTGCCCAGAGACTCATCTACGTTCCTATTGTCGCAAAATGGCGGCCTATGCTGAAAATGAACCATTACTCATGCATTTCTTTCAAGACAGTTTGACCGGGGCATCGTTAGATTGGTATATGCAATTGGAAAGATCTCATGTCAATACTTTGGGAGAGCTTACTGAGGCTTTTTTGAAACATTACCATTACAATACTGCCATGGCTCCTAGCCGTACTCAGCTCCAAGGGATGATACAAAAATCTGAAGAGTCTTTCAAAGAATACGCTTAGAGGTGGCATGAACTGGCTGCAAGGGTCCAACCTCCTCTCTTGGTTCGTGAGTTGATTGATCTGTTTATGGGTACTCTACGAGGCCCTTATCTCCAGCATATGCTCAGTAGCACTTCTACTTCTTTCTCGGATATGGTCATTATTAGTGAACGTGTTGAGACGTGTATTAAGGCTGGAACGATTCAAGGTGTTCCTAACAATGCTAACAACAATACATGCATTAATAGGAAACCATTTTCTGGTTTTGTCAAGAAGAAAGAGGGCGAGACCAGTGCCATCACCGTCAACCAAGGAAGAGCTCCCACATTTCCTCAAGTCTGATTCCCTTATTTTCCTACACTTGCTGATGTTCCCAACCAATTTGTTCCTCAAGTATATGTTGCTACAACTCCAGCACCCTGGATGGCCCAACAACGGCCTTTCGCTCTGCAACCACATTATGTTCCGCAACAACAATTTGCACCTCCTACAACTTATCAACAATCAAATTAACATCTCCAAGGCCCGAGAGCTCCTCAAAGACAGAGAGCCCCTGAAAGAAGATTTGATCTCATTCCCATGTCCTACGCTCAGTGTGATCGGTGGATCTGGAACTGACTGTTTAACGCTGGTTCGCGAAATGTCGCGGAAGCAAGAGTCGCCACTGTCTTTTATTTTCTCCAAATGGAAAGGACAAAAGCACAGAAAAATTCCTTAAAGAGATTGCTCTCGGTTTGGGAGGTAGATTATAGAAAGGGAAGGTGTTAGCACCCTTTCTATCCATGGTTATCCATGGGCTCTTAGATACTTGCTCATTGTGTTTTCAAAAATGGTTTGTTTGCTTTTCAACTGTGGGTTTTAAAAGGTTTCTTTGAAAATTTCAGTTCGACTCTTGTATCGGTCCTCAAGAGTGTTTGAAAAATTGCTTTCGAAAGCTTTTTTTGAAAATGTGTTGGTGTGAAAAGTATTTTTGATTTGTTTTTGAAATTTAGAGCAAGTATCTAGAGTCGTCTACCTACCCTAAGGAATTCGTCTGTGTAAATTTCCTTTAAAGTAGTGCCATCCCACCATTGAGAGGTAGGTAGCACCACCGTTGGAGGTGTTCGGGTCAATTCGAGGTTCGGGACATGATGATCACCGGAGCAATGGGAAGATACCTTAGAAGCTACCCTCATGCCAGGTTCCCGGATCATGAGGACTTACTAAGACATCCTCTACTCGACGATCACCTTTCGAGGCAAGGCAACAGTGAGGCGTACCCTAGGGGTGGTGTGTGATTTGTGTGTCTTTTCAGAGATTTTTGTCTTTTCATGTTATGGTGATCTACGCGTTTGTTTTTATTTTATCATTCATTCTTGCATGCAATTATTTAACAGTTAAAGAAAAAGTGTGGAAAGATAAAATTCCTAAACTATTACAAAGGCGCGGGTCCACATCGCCAAAATTTCCAGGACCCGATTTGACAGAAAAATAAAGAAGTAAAGTAAAGTGCGAAAGATAAATATTTACACGGCTTTGGGAGAATTACATCAATATTTAAAAGAAGGAATAAATAAAATGCGCGAATTGAATTAAAATTGAAAACGAGGGCGTTGGACCCTTTTGAAGTTAAATTGAAATTAAAAATTAATTAATTATTTATTGAAATAAAAGAAGTGTTTTTTAGGTTTTTTTGTATTTATGAAATTTTATGAGAAAGATTAAATGAAATTAAAATATTAACCCTAATTCTACCATTTTTATTTGTTAAGAAAACATATTAAAATTAAACCTAAAATCAATCTAATTATTTACATGCAATTTTATTTATAAAAATAGATAATATTTAATTATTAATGAAAAGAAAAGAAAAAGGATAAAAATTGATTAAAACCCTAATTCTACTAATTTTAAATTAATTAAGAAAATGCTTGAATTAAACCTAATTTAATAGCTAAAATTAATGAATAATGTCATTTACAAAAAATATATTAATTAAATAAAAATACTTATTTTTTGTCTTTTTCTGATTTTATATTGTTTTTGTGTTTTTATGAAAAATAATTAAATTAAAGGAGTTAATTAAAAAAACAATAATTGAGAAAAATAAAAAATGAAAAAAAATATAAAAGATTGCAAACCTAGGGGGGGCCTGTCCCCAAATTGGAGGGCTTGCTTAGCATTTTTTGGCCCAAGAATCTTGGCTTGGTTTGACCTTTCTGGGCGTGTGAGGCATATTTGACCAGGGTATATGGAGCTCCTCAGATCTGGGCCCTTGGATGGTCTTCAGTGGCCACGTGGTGCGTTGAGATTATGAGTGCATGGTGGACGCTAGCACTGAAACTGCACATAAGTATTAATTGAAAAATAATATGGAAAGGGTGAGGGACCTGGGGCTCGAACCCAGGTCCTGAAGATTACCAACCAAGTGCCCTGCCAGTTGAGCTATGAACGCGTTTTGTTAATTATATAACTAACAAATAACATAAGCAAACATAAGGGTTATTGGACTTTTTAGAGCGAATTTTTAAATGGACCAACCACAGCCTGCCACTTCATCATCTTCTTCATTGCTTTGTTTTTCCCTGAAATAGAAAAGAGATTAACGGGGGTTTTAAACCCCCTCAAAACCGGCTTGTTTTCAAAATAACAAATAGGCCATATGGCCTCATAAATTAGGCGCGAGGGTTCCATTGTTTTCGTCCAAGCACGCTGAGTTTGGTCATGGCCTTGAGGTATTCCAATTGTTCCATATGCACAAACGCCCAATTTGAAAGTTCTACAACCCTAACCTATTTCAATGGTGAAATCTCCAATAATGCATAAAAACTCAATTGAAATATGTGGTTAGCTTCAGAACACATCAATTAGTATGAATCCATCAAAGAAATGCAATGAAAATGCCTAAATTTTAAAACACGATTATGCATATAATTTAGAACAGTTTGAACCCCCTGTACCAATTCTGGGCGTGTAAGGGTTGGAAAATTATCCAGTTAGCTTCAGTAAGACACGAGGAAGCTTTTGCAATTGGTCTCTTGCTCTGAATTGTGCTAAAACCTTGTTTTCAGTTTTCACTTTTTTGGCAAAAAATTCAAGTTTGGTTATTGGTCTATGGTGCAGCTGGGGGCTTTTTAGGAGTAGGGTTTACATCCATATATACATGTGAATGATTAGGGTTGGTTTTTTGTCCAAAGAATCCATGCATTGATGTGAAAAATATTTGATTTTCAAACCATAATTTTCCAATCTTTTTCAAGCATATTTGATACAAATCATGGCCAATTGACTTGATTCTTTCTATATTTGGTCATGCACGAAATCTTAAGCTCATTCCCTGCATAAAAAGATTTGATTGCATTGGTTTGGTATTTTTCATGTATTTTAATTAATTAAATGAATTATTAATAATTAAAAATCCAAATAAATAAATAAAAATGATAAAAAACTTCCCTTTGGGCCAAATGGTTGTGCACATGCCTTGGATGATGAATTGTGGAAGAAAAAGAGGCCCATTAGCATTTTTAGGTCATTTGAATCAATGTTGACTTTTTAAAATATCCAAAACTTTCCCAACTTCCACAAGGCATAACTTGCTCAATTTTTAAGCTTTGCTCATGTTCTTGGACATTTTGGAAAGGTCTTTGAGTCCTCTAACAAATGCCTTTGGTCCCATGTCATTTTGATTTACCAATATCAAGTTATGGCCTTTGACTTAAAGTCCCTTTTTGTTGACTTTTGAAAATGACCTATAATGTTGAAATTGATAACTTTTTGTGAGAGAATTTCTTGGACTTGAACTGTGAAGAGGAATTTTAGGAAATGTCTTTATCTTCAAAATGAGCTTTGGATGGAATTTTTCTGATAATCCATGTGAAAGTTATGCCCTGGTCAATTTACAGTTGACTTTTTCAACTGTCCAAATATGGAAATTTTTGCATCTTGATGGTTTTTGAGCCAAGCTTTGAGAATCATGATCAAGCATTGATCAAATGATGTTTGTGGCTTCAAAATGAGATGTTGACCAAAAATTTGGACTTTTGACTGTCAAATGACCATTTTGCCCCTATAGTTGACTGTAGTGCAATTAGGGTTTTTGACTGTGCAATTTTGTGCTGTGAGTCTTGAAACTTGGTATGAGGATGCTTGACCATGTTTATAGGCATGTGGGACTTGATTGGACCCTTGGAAACTTCATTTACTTTGCCAGAACCAAAACCCTAATTTTGACTGTTAGGAGACCCTTGAACTGTGCAACCCTTGGGGAGATTTTGAAGCTTGACTTGGCAAACTTTGAAGAATATGGGAGGGAAAATTTTGGGGTACAATAGTTGCCCCTGTTCAATCTTCTTAGACCTGAGGATGCAGATTGGCTGACGTGCCTTTCGTAATCCGAAGGTAGAAGATGATTGAACACTAGAGTGCCCAGAAATTTGTGCTCACATAGTAGTGATGATAGGAATGGGCTTATAGATGCCATTTGGAGATTGATGAATAGGATGATGGGCTTATAGATGCCATGCTAAGAGATGATGGAGGGTGGATGGGCTGATAGCTGCCATCTGGATGTTGATCGCGTAAGAGATTCCTTAGCGAGAACTTGCGTACCTGCAAAAGAGAAAAATGATTACCTGGCCTGTTACAGGAGCTGGTCTTCAAATTATTTGTGTAGATGTGTCCTGACTGGTTACAGGAGCTGGATCTGGAGCTTCAAAAGATGATGAATGAACCAGGGGTGGTTGCTACCTCAACAGGAACGGTGAGAGAACCTTGGGCGATTACTACCTCAACAGGAACGCCGAGAGAACCTTGGACGACTTCAACCTCAACAGCAATCATTGAGAGAATCTTGGGCGACTACAACCTCAACAGCAATCGTTGAGAGAATCTTGGGTAACTTCAACCTCAACAGCAATCGTTGAGAGAAACTTGGGATGATTACTACCTTCGCAGTATCGGGGCGAGAACCATAGGCGACTACAACCTCAGCAACAATCATTGAGAGAATCTTGGATAACTTCAACCTCAACAGCAATCGTTGAGAGAAACTTGGGATGATTACTACCTCCGCAGTATCGGGGAGAGAACCATAGGCGACTACAACCTCAACAGCAATCATTGAGAGAATATTGGATAACTTTATCCTCAACAGCAATCATTGAGAGAATCTTGGGATGATTACTACCTCCGCAGTATCGGGGAGAGAACCATAGGCGACTACAACCTCAACAGCAATCATTGAGAGAATCTTGGGCGACTTCGACTTCAACAGTATCATTGAGCGAATCTGGGGATGATTACTACCTCCGCAATATCGGGGAGAGAACCACAGGCGACTACAACCTCAACAGCAATCATTGAGAGAATCTTGTATATCTTCTACTGAGTCTTTATCAGGAAAATCTATTTGGGGTCGATTTAACTGGACTAGAGAAGGCCTTGGACTGGATCAGAAACAGAAAATCTTAGGGTCGATTAACTGAACCGGTCTAGGTCTTGAAATCTTCAACTGGATAAGAAACAGGGAGATCTTAGGGTCGATCTGACTGAACCAGAGAAGGCCTTTGACTGGATAAGAAACAGAGAAATCTTTGGAGTCGATTTAACTGAACCGGTCTAGGTCTTGAAATGTCTTCAACTGGGTAAGAAACAGGGAGATCTTAGGGTCGATCTGACTGAACCAGAGAAGGCCTTTGACTGGATAAGAAACAGAGAAATCTTTGGAGTCGATTTAACTGAACCAGACTAGGTCTTGAAATATAGTTGAAAATTTAACTGGATCTTTCCTGAAAGGTAAAGGTCAGTCATATGCAATGCATGATATTGATCAAGCAATGATGTTCTCAACATAAATGAGATTTGTAAGATATGATGCGTATATGCATGCTATAATGATGTATGTGATGTTTATGAATGTATCTTTTGTCTTAGGAAAATAAATCCTTGACGGGTGCCGGGAAGTCACTCCTGGGCTGATGTTGAAGAATAGATTTTGCTTCCGCTGGATGATAGTTGCAAGAATACCGGTAGGAGAAGATAACTCCGTTGGGGAATAAACTTGGCGAATGGATTATTCTGCGGGGAGAAAATTATTCTAGCGATCTGGCTGGGGAACAAATACTCTGTGGGGATAGAGATACTTTTGCTGGAATGTTGATAATAACTTGCTGGGGGACACCCTTGTTGTGTTGGAAGTGTTGATAGACTTCGCTGGGGATAAGAAGACTTCGTCGAGGACGCTCTTTCCATGGCTTTTGGCTGAGGATAACCCAGTTATATCCTGGTAAGGAAATAACTCTTTGAATAAAGCCGGGCGACGCGTTCGTGCTTTGCGAGGATAAGCTTTCAGAATCTACTGGGGATAAGCTTACTGCTTGGGGAGATGGATTCCAACTTTCCTGGGGAACTAGATTGGACTCTCCTGGGGAAGTTTCCGAGATGTATTGGGAAAGTGACTTCATTGACTGTCTGATATACCGCCGGGGAACAATCTTTAGACCAAGATTGCCGGGGATACTTGTTAAGACTGTGCATATGCTGCTGGGGAATGTTGAGATCTGCTGGAGGATACCCAATTTCCTTAAGTCTGATAGTATAGTTTTGCTTGAGGAGAGTATACTGACTTGCTGGCTCACTCTCTGGGGAATTGGGATGTACTGGCTATATTCTTCAGTTGAACCTACCTTGGTACTTTGGAGGACAGAACAATTAGATTGCTTAGACAACTCTTTATTGCCCTTGTTTCTAATATTACCTGTAATTAATCCTTTGTTTCGTATGCAAATATTCATGAGTTAGCAAATTATTGTCAATGCATATATCACAAATTGAACCTTGGACGTTCTTCGCAAAACAAAACAGAAAAGGAAAAACAATTGGCAATTTTAGCTGAAAAGTGATTTTTGTATTGATTTTTGAATTTGCCTGTAAATAGGCATTTTATGTACAAGAGGCTGACGTCCTAGTAAGAGAACGCCGCCGAACAAAAGAGTTTATACAAATTTTGTACAAGAGAAAATAAAACAGCTGTGTGAAATGAATGATCCACTGGGTTTCAACTATGCTATTGCCTTTATAACTCCGGGCGTCTCATCACTTGATGACCTTGGTTGAAGATGAAGCTGACTGATCGATGCCGTCTGAACTTGATGTAGATACCGGATTCTGGATGCAAAGTGATCCAATGAGACATAGTATTACGCTTTATCCCTAATTTTGCCTGGACCGCCCTTTCGGGTTTTCAGTCCACCGGGATACCCATTTTTGCCCAAGCCGCCTTTTCAGGTTTTCGACTTGCCGGGTGTACAGATTTTTTCATTTCATCCCTTCATTTTGCCCGAACCCTTTTGGTTCGCCGGGAAGCCCTAATTTTTGCCTAGGCATGTCAGCCTAGCGGGTCTTTATTATGCGTAGTATCTTTTTACTATGTCTGCATTGGCGGGGTGAGGAAGGTCGTCACCATCCATATTGGTTAGAATCATGGCTCCTCCTGAGAACACATGTTTAACCACAAATGGCCCTTCGTATGTAGGGGTCCATTTTCCCGTTGGATCACTCCGAGGAAGGATGATTCGCTTGATTACCAGATCCCCAACTTGATATTCCTGTGGTCTGACCTTTTTGTTAAATGCCCTGATCATCCGTTTCTGATACGTCTGACCATGGCAGATAGCAGCAAGTCTCTTTTCATCAATAAGGTTTAAATGATCAAGTCGTGTCTGGATCCAATCATCTTCGTTCAGATTTGCATCCTTCATTATCTGGAGAGAGGGTATTTGCACCTCGATCGGTAAGACTGCCTCCATACCGTAGACCAAGGAGAAAGGAGTTGCCCCGGTTGACGTCCTGACTGAGGTACGGTACCCATGTAGAGCGAACGGTAACATCTCGTGCCAATCGTTATAGGTCACTGTCATCTTCTGCATGATTTTCTTAATGTTCTTATTTGCTGCTTCTACAGCCCCATTCATCTTCGGTCTGTAAGGAGAAGAGTTATGGTGTTGTATCTTAAACTGCTCGCAGAGCTCAGTGATCATCTTGTTATTCAGATTGGTACCGTTGTCTGTAATAATCCTTTCTGGGACGCCGTACCGACAGATCAGGTTATGCCGAATGAACCGTGCCACAACAGTCTTGGTTACCGTAGCATAGGATGCTGCTTCAACCCACTTCGTGAAATAATCGATCGCTACCAGGATGAAACGATGTCCATTAGATGCCGTAGGCTTAATCTCCCCGATCATGTCTATGCCCCACATTGCAAACGGCCAAGGCGCAGTCAGAACATTCAGAGGAACTGGAGGAACATGCACCTTGTCTACATATATCTGGCATTTGTGGCATGTCCGAGAATGTTGGTAGCAGTCAGCTTCCATGGTGGACCAGAAATACCCTGCCCGAAGGATCTTCTTTGCCATAGTGTGCCCACTGGAATGTGTACCAAAGGTCCCTTCATGTAGCTCTTCCATGATCCTTTCTGCTTCAGTCTTGTCTACGCAACGCAGTAAGGTCGAATCATGGTTTCGCTTATACAGGATGCCATTGCTAAGGAAGAACTTCGATGCGAACCTTCTCAGAAACTTCTTATCGTTGACAGACGCACCTTCAGGGTACTCCTGAGCTTCCAAATATCTCTTCACCTCATGGTACCAAGGCTTCTCAGTTACCAATTCAGTCTCGAGATCACAACAGTATGCCGGTTCGTCCAGTTTCCAGATGATGATCCGGGGAGCCTCATTATCCCATTTGACCTTGAACATAGAAGACATTGTAGCTAACGCATCCGCCAGCTGATTCTCTTGTCTCGGAAAGTGTTCAAAGGTTATCTTCGTGAAGTGAGGGATCAACGTCAACACACATTCTCTGTAAGGAATAAGATTCGGATGTTTCATATCCCACTCCCCTTTGATCAGATTGATCACGAGAGCGGAATCTCCGAAGACACTCAGAAACTTGATCCTTAGGTCGACCGCAGCTTGAAGACCCATGATGCACGTCTCATACTCCGCCATGTTGTTGGTACAATTGAAACATAGTCGGGCAGTGAGTGGAGTATGAGTGCCTTGAGGTGATATGATTACAGCGCTGATGCCATTACCCAAAGCATTGGAGGCTCCGTCAAAGTGCATGGACCATCGGGATCCTTCCTCAGGTCCTTCATCCGGTCCAGGTACTTCACAATCAGTTACTATCATGATGCTTTCATCCGGAAACTCGAAGTTCATTGACTGATAGTCATCTACGGCCTGACGTGCCAAGTGGTCTGCCAATACACTTCCCTTGATGGCTTTCTGGGTCGTGTACTGAATGTCGTATTCCGTCAAGATCATTTGCCATCTTGCTATTCTCCCAGACAGAGCAGGCTTTTCAAATATGTACTTTACCGGATCCATCTTTGAGATCAACAAGGTAGTGTGAGTCAGCATATACTGTCTCAGCCGGCGAGCAGCCCATACCAAAGCGCAGCAAGTTTTCTCAAGCAGTGAGTATCGGGTCTCACAGTCGGTAAACTTTTTGCTAAGGTAATAAATGGCATGCTCTTTTCGTCCAGACTCGTCATGCTGCCCCAGCACACACCCCATTGAGTTGTCAAGTACTGTCAGGTATAGTATCAGAGGTCTCCCTTCAACTGGTGGCATAAGGATGGGTGGTTCTTGGAGATACTCCTTGATTATGTCAAAAGCAGCCTGACATTCATCATTCCAACGTACTACCTGATTTTTCTTCAGCAGCTTGAAGATCGGTTCACAAGTGGCAGTCAGGTGTGAGATGAACCGAGCAATGTAATTCAGGTGTCCTAAAAAGCCTCTGACTTCCTTCTCTGTCTTAGGAACCGGCATCTCTTGAATAGCTTTAACTTTGGCAGGGTCCACTTGAATACCCTTGTCACTTACAACGAAACCTAGCAACTTTCCAGATCTTACCCCGAAGGTGCACTTGTTCGGGTTCAACCTTAGCTTGTACAACTTCAGACGGTCAAACAACTTATGTAGATGATCTAGGTGCTCTTCCTCAGTCTGGGACCTTACGATCATGTCGTCAACATACACTTCTATCTCATGATGGATCATGTCATGAAATAAAGAAACCATGGCACGTTGGTAGGTTGCCCCAGCGTTCTTTAGTCCAAAAGGCATGACCTTATAGCAGAAGGTGTCCCACTGAGTAACAAAGGTAGTCTTTTCCATGTCTTCAGGTGCCATCTTGATCTGATTGTAACCTGAAAAGCCATCCATGAAAGAGAACACCTTATGCTGAGCTGTATTGTCAACAAGGACATCAATGTGAGGTAGAGGGAAGTCATCTTTAGGGCTGGCCCTGTTCAGATCCCTGTAGTCAACACACATTCTGACCTTTCCGTCTTTCTTTGGTACCGGCACCACATTGGCAACCCACTGAGGGTAAGAAGTCACTGCGAGAAACCCGGCATCAAACTGTTTCATAACCTCGGCTTTGATCTTCTCAGACATCTCTGGACGCATACGGCGGACCTTTTGCTTAACCGGAGGGCAGTCTTCTTTAGTAGGTAAGTGGTGGACCACGATATCGGTATCCAACCCAGGCATGTCTTCATAGGACCAGGCAAAGATCTCCATATAATCATGTAGCATCTTAGTCAACCGTTGCTTCACGCTGAGCTCTAGGTTGGCACCAATCTTTACCTCTTTCCTGTCTGCCTCAGTACCCAGGTTTATGATTTCCACTGGCTCTTCGTGTGGTTGAATCGCCCTTTCTTCCTGGAGTAACAGTCTCGCAAGTTCGCCAGGAACTTCGCAATCATCTTCACCTTCTTCTTCGGCTAAGTTGATCGGATTTTCGAAGTCATAACTGGCAGTAGCAGAGTTGTTACCGGCGAGATCCAGAGTGGATTGGAACCTGTATGAGTGAGTGTGTGTAAATACAGCTGTTTTGAAATATATATAAAGGAAGGAATAATAGAAAAGGAGCATAAGATTTGAAATGCGAGAAAACGTCCAAGATTTTTATTTATGATATATGAAATGACAATTTATATGCCCTCACAAATAAAACCACGGTGCCTCGGGTAAGACATCGGGCCATAGAGTTCAATTTATTGTTTATTACAAATAACAAAACAAAGAAGTTTATTACTGCGTAACAAAAGTAACAGGAGTATGGTCTTTGGCAATCCAATTGGTCAATCCGCCTTTAGTCGTCGGGTAGATCCAGCTATTGAACTCAGCTTCATCCACTTCATTATCCTCCCCAACAGAATTCACTCCTGGATTTGTAATGAGCACAGGAGATCTTCTGGTCTTTGCCTTCCGCATAGCTTTTTGTCCCTCTGCAGTAAAACCCAGCCCAAATTTGTCAGTTTTCTGTGTAAAGTCGGGAAGCCTGCCCCAGTTAGTACATTCACCTTTCTGAACCACAGCCCGGGCATCCTTTAGGGAAGCCATCTTCAAGGGAACATCCTCTTCAACTGCTGTTTCTGCTGCTGCTGAGATCGGAAGTACCTCCTCGAAATGCTGAAAGGGGGTTTCAATAAACTCCCCGTCCATCTCAATGTACCTGAAGGAATTCAAATGGCTCACCATATACTCCTCCTCTCCCTGCACAGTGACAATCTTCCCTCTGACGGGGTACTTCAGCTTCTGGTGCAAGGTAGAGGTCACTGCCCCAGCTTTGTGGATCCAAGGTCGACCCAGCAGACAAGAATACGACGGACGGATATCCATCACATAAAAAGTAGAGTCGAACACCTGAGAACCCACACGAATAGGGATGTCAACCTCTCCATGAACCATCCTCTTGGAACCGTCAAAGGCTCTGACGATAATATTGCTAGGTTTTAGTTCCAGGCCTTCACAATCCAAACGGTCTAAAGCCTTCTTGGGTAGCACATTTAGGGAAGAACCAGTGTCCACTAACACGTGCGCCAGAGTAGTGCCCCTGCATTCAATAGAGACATGCAGGGCATCATTGTGGTCCCTTCCCTTTGCAGTCAGGTCAGCATCTGAGAAACCCAAGCCATTGTCCGCCGTCAGATTTGCTATGCAATCAGTAAACTGAACTGCAGATGTCTCCTGTGGCACATGGGCCGTCTTGAGAAATGAGATTAAGGCCTTAGCATGGGCCTCTGAGCACAGGAGCAAGGAGAGCATGGAGATCTTGGAGGGCGTATGCCCCACCTGTTCCACAACATTAAAGTCACTCTTCTTTATTATTTTCAAGATTTCCTCCATCTCTTGTTGGGAGGCCTCAGCATTTATAGGTATTGGTGCCTCCATCCGGGAGGGCTCATCTTCAATCCCTTTGCCCCGAGCATTGGATGACTCGGCAGCAGGGGAAACAACTTGATCAGAAACAGGAACAGGTACACTTGTAGGTGTTATTGTAAGGGGTCTTCGAATAGCGGGCGGTGCAATGTCAGGCGAGAAGAGCCTGCCACTGCGGGTAACCTTGGCTGGGCCAGTGATATCGCAGATACTGGCGCCAGTGTTGAACTCTTGTTTGATTCCATTCACATATACATCTGCCCCATAGTGCCAGGGGACAGCTTTATCAGATACGTAGGGGAGAGGCCCCGGAACAGTGATAACAACAGGTGTGACAGTCATGATTTGAACAGGCTTCCTCGGGAGAGCCTTAATTGGATTATTGAAGATTGTGACCACAGAAACTTCTTCTACCGGAACCAACTGAACAGCAGATTTCTTAAACAGAATCTCCTTGCTATCCATCAGGCTTTGGATGCCTAACTTCAGCAAAGGACAACCAGAGAGAGAAACAGCACAGAACAGGCAACCCTCACTGCAACCCGAAAATAAACCGGCCAGCAGTAGGTTCCTCTTGACAATCTTCAAAGGAGTGGCTAGATCATTCACTGAAACAGCGTAAACATCTTCATCAACAACATTTACTCCATGCTGGGGCATAGGAGCAGTAACCACATTCGGCCTCTCAGGCGCTTCAAACTGTATCTCTTTTGCGTCAATAAGGTCTTGTACCTTATTCCTTAATGCCAAACAGTCATCAGTGGAATGCCCCGGGCTATCGGAGTGATAAGCACATCGGGTGTTTGGATTGTATTTCGAAGAGGCAGTGTTTACAACTTTGGGGGCCTCTCTGACAGTCACTAGGTTGGTGGATAGCAACTGTGGCAAGATCTGCGACAAAGTCATACTCAAACGGGTGAATTCTCTCCGGGGTCTTTCAGCCCTCTGAGGATTGGTTGGCCGAGGAGCGGCAGCAGGCTTAGCAATCATTACCGCACTGACAGATTGGCGGCGCTCAGATTTCTCTTGTCTCCTGGAGCCATATACAGCACTGGCCTCCTTCTTGAAGGGCTTCTTCTCAGAACTAGACGATGCCCCCTTCTGAATCTTACCAGACTTTAACCCAGCCTCAATTCTCTCTCCAGTCAGAATAAGATCAGTGAATCCAGCAGAGGAATTTCCAATAAGATGGTTGAAAAACGGCCCAGATAGGGTCCCCAGGAACATGTCTACCAACTCCCGATCAGTCAACGGAGGCTGCACCCTGCCAGCCAGATCCCTCCACTTCTGAGCGTACTCTTCAAAACCTTCACTTGAACCTAACGACATACCCTGGAGTTGGGTACGTGTAGGGGCAAGGTCGGCATTATATTGATACTGCTTATAGAAAGCAGTAGCCAACTCCTCCCAGTTACGAACCTTGGTCCCATCCAGCTGATAGAACCATTCGAGATGAGTCCCTGAAAGACTCTCCTGGAAGAAGTGGATCCACAAGTTCTTATCCACTGAGTACGGTTGAATCTTCCGCACATACGACCTGAGGTGTAGCTTGGGACAAGACGCCCCGTCGTACTTAGTGAAAGATGGTGCTTTGAATTTACGAGGAATGATCACGCCAGTAGACAAACCCAAATCTCCAAAATCCAGCCCAGGCACTTGTTGGATCTCCATAGCATTCAACCTGTCTTCCAACTGCTTATATCTGTCTTCTGCAGGAGGATATTGCTCTTCATCAAAATCAGTCTCGTTGTCGGAGACTACCGGACTAGGACCTTTTCCCTCTTGAGGAGTACCCTTGCCAATAGAAGAACCAGCCTCTTCATTCTGCAGAGTGTTGCCAAACCTTCGGCCCGAGTTGAAAAGAACAGTCCTTCTCTTTTTCTTCTTCTCCTTCTTCAGGAGCAGAGCCTTCAGCTCTTCTTGGCCCTGAGCCAAACCCATGATTAGTTCCTGAAATTGCACATTCTGCGCCTGAAGAGCCTTGATGGACATCTCAGTTGATGATGAGTCAGGATTCATGATGCTGAAATAAACAGCGAAGAACGGTAAGCAACCTGAAAAGAGGAAAACCTGCTATGCACATGATGAATGGAATGCGTATGATTTATGTTTTCAAAGACAATCGGGAATCAACTTTGTAAACAAAAGGGAACACACTTCATTAGATTCAACTTTGAAACTTAAATTATTCAACAGGTTGCCTTTAGGCGTTACATAGAAGGAAATACTGAAAAGGGAAATAAAACTGTAAAAGAACATCCAGAGCTCCTTATTGATCCCATGGTCTCCTCTTCTCAGTACGGATGTAGGCATTCAAGACTCGCTCATTCTCCAATTGCTTTGTCAGCTTCTAGATCTTTAATTCCTGCTCGTTGAACTTTTCCCGGTAAGAATCCCGTTCTTCTCGCAGTTGCGACCAAGACCTCTTTAATGTCTCAAAATCAGTAGGTATCTGAGGAGGAAGGACAGTTGGAGGAACACCATCTTTGTCAGGAGACTCAAGAATGATAGGTCTGACGGCTTCGTATGGCATACCTAACTTCTGAGCACGGATGCGAACCCATTTGTAGTAGGCCTCCATAGGTAAAGAAGTTTTTGGCCCTAACTCCTGTGGGTCAGCTTTATGAACTTTGTCCCAAGCTTTGATGAACCTACGGCGCAGCTCGTCACTATCCACCTGAAACTCAAAACTGATGTGAGGCACCAACATCTCATGGGGGCCTGCTCTTCTGGCTCTTCCAAACTGACGGAGTGCTAGACATGGATTGTAAGAGATCCCTCCTTGGGTACCAATCAGAGGAACATTAGGGTATTCCCCGCATCGATCAATAATAGCTATCTCATCCAAACCTCTGCAAGTCCAAATGATGTCTTTGTCGGTGAGAGACATTAACCTATGAGCCCAACTTCTTCCTTCTTGGTTCTTCAGTACGAACTTAGGGAGGTGCGAAATAAACCACCTCACCAACAAAGGGATACAACACCATAGAGTTCCTCGTCTTCGGGTAGTACGAGCATGAAGTTGTTGCAAGATGTCACCCAAGAGAGTGGGCACAGGATTCTGAGACATAAAGATCCTTATGGCAGTGACATTGATGAAGTTGTCAGGATTAGGAAACAAGACTAACCCATAGATTAAGAGAGCCAAGATGTCTTCATATGCCCTAAAGTCCATGTCATTCCAGAAACTGTTAGCTTTACCAATCAGAAACTTATCCAAGAAACCCTTGACTCCGCTTCTAGTTACCCAGTTGTCCATTACCTCTTGATGTGTCAAGGGAAGAGCTGCAGCAACATCCTCAAGCCTGAGGGTCTTTTCCCAACCAGTGAAGGGAGTCTGATCCAAGATAGGGATACCAAGCAAATCAGAGAACTCTTCCAGGGTAGGGACCAGCTGGAAGTCTTGAAAGGTGAAGCACTGGTACAGAGGGTCATAGAACTGGGTCAGAACACTCATCAACTGTTGATCCCGCTTTGCAGTGACTAAACTGAGAAGAGAACCATGCCTCTGAATGAAGGAAGTGGTATTTGGAATTCTGCTAACCAACTCTTCAAGCAACTCAGGTGAGTGAACAAAATTGAACCGGATAGTATTCCTTCGCACAGGCATCATGATGTCCTACAAAACAGAGCAAAGGTGAAACCCTTTTGTCTTTGAAATGGTCAGTCCTTATGCAGGATGCATGCAATGCTCATGATGTTATGATGTTATGATAAAGCACACCACAAATATATACAAAGGCAAACATGGTAAGGCACACAAGTCACACAAGGCAAGCCCTTAAAGTTTAGGCCAGCATGAGGTCTAGGTACTACCCTCTTTCAGTTTGTTGGTTCATACCTGTCCTATCAAAGTAACCGGGTTCTTAGAGGATCCCAATCTTTTCTTGCGGCCAGAACCATCACGAGAGTTTAGCCTCAATGGGCGTAGCATACTGCTACTGTTCTAATGGCCAAGTTGTGTCATTTAAGGTTCTAAGGTTGTTGGTGCTTAATGACTCCTAAGAAGACCCATATTCTCCTCGTTGCAACACAAGGGATATCGGTACAGACCAAGGTGCCACACCAACGTAGCCACTGTTTCACCCGTGTCGGTCTACGCCGGACAGGTCCCTCACAGCTTATGCTACCTAAACAGGGTATCCCCAGATCCGGGTTAGGATCTATGTAACTCCCATGCAACCCACAAATTTAAAGCAGATAAGTCAATACAATTGAAAACACAGTTATGAACTAACCCTAAGGTACACCTCACTTTAAGTTTATCCCCAGCAGAGTCGCCAGTTCTGTGATCGGTGGATCTGGAACTGACTGTTTAACGCTGGTTCGCGAAATGTCGCGGAAGCAAGAGTCGCCACCGTCTTTTATTTTCTCCAAATGGAAAGGACAAAAGCACAGAAAAATTCCTTAAAGAGATTGCTCTCGGTTCGGGAGGTAGATTATAGAAAGGGAAGGTGTTAGCACCCTTTCTATCCATGGTTATCCATGGGCTCTTAGATACTTGCTCATTGTGTTTTCAAAAATGGTTTGTTTGCTTTTCAACTGTGGGTTTTAAAAGGTTTCTTTGAAAATTTCAGTTCGACTCTTGTATCGGTCCTCAAGAGTGTTTGAAAAATTGCTTTCGAAAGTTTTTTTTGAAAATGTGTTGGTGTGAAAAGTATTTTTGATTTGTTTTTGAAATTTAGAGCAAGTATCTAGAGTCGTCTACCTACCCTAAGGAATTCGTCTGTGTAAATGTCCTTTAAAGTAGTGCCATCCCACCATTGAGAGGTAGGTAGCACCACCGTTGGAGGTGTTCGGGTCAATTCGAGGTTCGGGACATGATGATCACCGGAGCAATGGGAAGATACCTTAGAAGCTACCCTCATGCTAGGTTCCCGGATCATGAGGACTTACTAAGACATCCTCTACTCGATGATCACCTTTTGAGGCAAGGCAACAGTGAGGCGTACCCTAGGGGTGGTGTGTGATTTGTGTGTCTTTTCAGATATTTTTGTCTTTTCATGTTATGGTGATCTACGCGTTTGTTTTTATTTTATCATTCATTCTTGCATGCAATTATTTAACAGTTAAAGAAAAAGTGCGGAAAGATAAAATTCCTAAACTATTACAAAGGCGCGGGTCCATATCGCCAAAATTTCCAGGACCCGATTTGACAGAAAAATAAAGAAGTAAAGTAAAGTGCGAAAGATAAATATTTACACGGCTTTGGGAGAATTACATCAATATTTAAAAGAAGGAATAAATAAAATGCGCAAATTGAATTAAAATTGAAAACGAGGGCGTTGGACCCTTTTGAAGTTAAATTGAAATTAAAAATTAATTAATTATTTATTGAAATAAAAGAAGTGTTTTTTAGGTTTTTTTGTATTTATGAAATTTTATGAGAAAGATTAAATGAAATTAAAATATTAACCCTAATTCTACCATTTTTATTTGTTAAGAAAACATATTAAAATTAAACCTAAAATCAATCTAATTATTTACATGCAATTTGATTTATAAAAATAGATAATATTTAATTATCAATGAAAAGAAAAGAAAAAGGATAAAAATTGATTAAAACCCTAATTCTACTAATTTTAAATTAATTAAGAAAATGCTTGAATTAAACCTAATTTAATAGCTAAAATTAATGAATAATGTCATTTACAAAAAATATATTAATTAAATAAAAATACTTATTTTTTGTCTTTTTCTGATTTTATATTGTTTTTGTGTTTTTATGAAAAATAATTAAATTAAAGGAGTTAATTAAAAAAATAATAATTGAGAAAAATAAAAAATGAAAAAAAATATAAAAGATTGCAAACCTAGGGGGGGTCTGTCCCCAAATTGGAGGGCTTGCTTAGCATTTTTTGGCCCAAGAAGCTTGGCTTGGTTTGACCTTTCTGGGCGTGTGAGGCATATTTGACCAGGGTATATGGAGCTCCTCAGATCTGGGCCCTTGGATGGTCTTCAGTGGCCACGTGGTGCGTTGAGATTATGAGTGCATGGTGGACGCTAGCACTGAAACTGCACATAAGTATTAATTGAAAAATAATATGGAAAGGGTGAGGGACCTGGGGCTCGAACCCAGGTCCTGAAGATTACCAACCAAGTGCCCTGCCAGTTGAGCTATGAACGCGTTTTGTTAATTATATAACTAACAAATAACATAAGCAAACATAAGGGTTAGTGGACTTTTTAGCGCGAATTTTTAAATGGACCAACCACAGCCTGCCACTTCATCATCTTCTTCATTGCTTTGTTTTTCCCTGAAATAGAAAAGAGATTAATGGGGGTTTTAAACCCCCTCAAAACAGGCTTGTTTTCAAAATAGCGAATAGGCCATATGGCCTCATAAATTAGGCACGAGGGTTCCATTGTTTTCGTCCAAGCACGCTGAGTTTGGTTATGGCCTTGAGGTATTCCAATTGTTCCATATGCACAAACGCCCAATTTGAAAGTTCTGCAACCCTAACCTATTTCAATGGTGAAATCTCCAATAATGCATAAAAACTCAATTGAAATATGTGGTTAGCTTCAAAACACATCAATTAGTATGAATCCATCAAAGAAATGCAATGAAAATGCCTAAATATTAAAACACGATTATGCATATAATTTAGAACAGTTTGAACCCCCTGTACCAATTCTGGGCGTGTAAGGGTTGGAAAATTATCCAGTTAGCTTCAGTAAGACACGAGGAAGCTTTTGCAATTGGTCTCTTGCTCTGAATTGTGCTAAAACCTTGTTTTCAGTTTTCACTTTTTTGGCAAAAAATTCAAGTTTGGTTATTGGTCTATGGCGCAGCTGGGGGCTTTTTAGGAGTAGGGTTTACATCCATATGTACATGTGAATGATTAGGGTTGTTTTTTGTCCAAAGAATCCATGCATTGATGTGAAAAATATTTGATTTTCAAACCATAATTTTCCAATCTTTTTCAAGCATATTTGATACAAATCATGGCCAATTGACTTGATTCTTTCTGTATTTGGTCATGCACGAAATCTTAAGCTCATTCCCTGCATAAAAAGATTTGATTGCATTGGTTTGGTATTTTTCATGTATTTTAATTAATTAAATGAGTTATTAATAATTAAAAATCCAAATAAATAAATAAAAATGATAAAAAACTTCCCTTTGGGCCAAATGGTCGTGAACATGCCTTGGATGATGAATTGTGGAAGAAAAAGAGGCCCATTAGCATTTTTAGGTCATTTGAATCAATGTTGACTTTTTAAAATATCCAAAAATTTCCCAACTTCCACAAGGCATAACTTGCTCAATTTTTAAGCTTTGCTCATGTTCTTGGACATTTTGGAAAGGTCTTTGCGTCCTCTAACCAATGCCTTTGGTCCCATGTCATTTTGATTTACCAATCTCAAGTTATGGCCTTTGACTTAAAGTCCCTTTTTGTTGACTTTTGAAAATGACCTATAATGTTGAAATTGATAACTTTTTGTGAGAGCATTTCTTGGACTTGAAGTGTGAAGAGGAGTTGTAGGAAATGTCTTTATCTTCAAAATGAGATTTGGATGGAATTTTTCTGATAATCCATGTGAAAGTTATGCCCTGGTCAATTTACAGTTGACTTTTTCAACTGTCCAAATATGGAAATTTTTGCATCTTGATGGTTTTTGAGCCAAGCTTTGAGAATCATGATCAAGCATTGATCAAATGATGTTTGTGGCTTCAAAATGAGATGTTGACCAAAAATTTGGACTTTTGACTGTCAAATGACCATTTTGCCCCTACAGTTGACTGTAGTGCAATTAGGGTTTTTGACTGTGCAATTTTGTGCTGTGAGTCTTGAAACTTGGTATGAGGATGCTTGACCATGTTTATAGGCATGTGGGACTTGATTGGACCCTTGGAAACTTCATTTACTTTGCCAGAACCAAAACCCTAATTTTGACTGTTAGGAGACCCTTGAACTGTGCAACCCTTGGGGAGATTTTGAAGCTTGACTTGGCAAACTTTGAAGAATATGGGAGGGCAAATTTTGGGGTACAACACTCAGCTTCTCCCACAGTTACTTGCTAGTCAAATGGTTCAATTGCGCGAACTCGGTCCACCGCCAAATCCTCTCCCTAAGGGATATGATAGTAATGCTCATTGCGAATTCCGTTCTGGTGCCCCAGGCCATACAATTGAAAATTGCAGAGCATTCAAATGCAAAGTTCAAGATCTCATTGATGCAAAAGCCATCAACTTCAACCCTATTGGTCTGAATATTCAAAATAATCCTATGCCTCCTCATCAAGGGGGAACAGTCAATGCTATTGAAGAAGTTAATGAATGGGTTTTGCTATCAAAGGTTGATGAAATTAAGATATCTTTGGAAACTATCAGAGAACATTTGTTGAAGCATGAAGTGCTATAAGAACTCCATGACTTCTGCTTAACATGTTCTTCCAAACCAGAAGAGTGTGCTGAGTTGAAGACGGTCATCCAACAGTTGATCGATGAAGGTGTCTTACAGATAGAGAAAGTATTCAAAGAAGAAGAGATTGATGTCCTGGAAATCCCCTACTATCCGAGAAGCTTTGCAGCAACCCCTAGTATTCCATTAACAATTCAGGTTCCTATTACCCCCACAATGATTCAGGCTCCTATTCCTCCTACAAGCAACGACTCGAAGGCAGTTCCATGGGAGTATAATATAGTCTATATTCATGGAAAGAGGTATGAGTGCCCTCCGGTAGGTGACAAGAATGTTACCAACATTTCGGGAACAAGTAACATGACTCGCAGTGGTCGGATCTTTTCTCCTCCACCACCACCTCCTAAGGAAACTAACAGTGAAGCTCTAGCTAAAGCCAGGGGAAAGCAAGTGATGGATAATCAACCCGAACTTTCTGTAGGACAAGAAGCGGATCAACTTTTGAGAATTCTCAAGAGGAGTGATTACAAAGTAGTGGATCAACTCAACCAGACACCATCCAAGATTTCCATCTTGTCTCTCCTTTTGTGTTCAAAGGCCCACCGCAACGCCTTATTGAAGACCTTATGTTCTGCTCATGTTACCCAAGACATCTCTGTGGCCTAGTTTGAAGGGATCGTCACTAATATTACTGTGAGAAATTGTTTGGGTTTATGTGATGATGAACTCCCGGTTGAAGGTAGAGCCCATAATAAAGCGCTACATGTTTCTATGAAGTGTTTGGACACTGTTTTATCTCGAGTTTTGGTGGATACAAGTTCTTCACTCAATGTGATGCCTAAAGTTACCTTGTTTAAGCTGAACATGGACGGAGTAATGATAAGGCCCTCCACTCTAAATTTTTGAGCGTTTGATGGTTTGAGAAGATCGGTGGATGGAGAAGTGGAATTGCCTATCAATATTGGTCCCCACACTTTCTATTTGTCATTCTATGTTATGGATATCCGTCCATCCTATACTTGCCTTTTGGGACGTCCATGGATTCATGTAGCAGGAGCTGTGACATCTACTCTTCATCAACGCTTGAAGTTCATTGCAAATGACCAAGTTGTCGTGGTTTGCGGGGAAGAAGACATAGTGATTAATAATCTGACTACCTACCGTTATGTGGAAGTGGAAGGCGAGGTACAAGAGTTTCCCTTTCAAGCTCTGGAGATTGTTACTGTTGACAAATTCCCCATCGTGGAATGTAAGAATTCTGAGATACCCCTGGCCTCTTTGAAGGATGCCAAAGCCCTCATAGAAGCTAGACCTCCCCATGACATTTGGGGCAAATTGATTGAAGTTCCAGAGAAGAAAGACCGTTTTGGTCTTGGGTATCAGCCATTATCCTCCGTGCAAGCTGGTTGGGTTCCTCTCAAAGGACAGCAGGTTCCCCCAATTTCTGAAGTGTTCGTCAGTGCTGGTGTAAGCAAAGAAGGACAAGTAGTCTCCACAGATGCTGAAGGTGACGATGAAGATATTTCAAGATTTATCTATCAAGTTGCGTCGGACCAGGAGCTCAGCAATTGGACTGCCATGGACATCCGTGGAGTTGTTTTCCTTGATGTGTAATTTTATGTTTCCATTTTAAGTCATATGTCATGCCCAAGGCATACTGACAGCTTGTAGAAGGGGCCCCTTATGTTTCAATCTTAGTTTAACATTGAATGAAAAATCGCACTTTCGCATACAATTTTGTTCTCTGTCTTTTCTTTTACTTTTACTTTTTCAAAATAAAAATGGTAATACTTTTCTTTTTCATATTCTAAATATTCTTTTGCACTTTCTAAAAATAAAACATAAAATCATCGATCATGCAGATCCGTCTCGGACTCCGTTGGAAATGATAATGCTATGGCTCCTTATATCCTTGAGAATTCAGTTGATCATGCTAACGAAGATAATGAGGAAGATTGTGAAGTCCCGAAAGAACTAGTCAGGCTCTTGAGACAGGAAGAGAAGGTCATCCAGCCGTATCAAGAAGATACATGAGTCGTCAATCTCGGTACTGAAGAGGTAAAGAGAGAAGTCAAGATAGGGGCCGCCTTGCAAAGTGAAGAAAAGAAGGGGTTGATTGAATTTCTTCAAGAGTATGCTGACATCTTCGCCTGGTCTTATGAAGACATCCCGGCTTAGACACTGATATAGTAATGCATAGATTGCCACTCAAGCCAGAATGTCCTCTTGTAAAGCAAAAACCAAGAAGGATCAGACCCAACATGGCCTTGAAGATCAAAGAAGAGGTTCAGAAACAGCTCGAAGCAGGTTTCCTATTTGTGATAAATTACCCGCCTTGGATTGCTAACATTGTGCCCATACCTAAGAAGGATGGTAAGGTACGTATGTGTGTTGATACCGAGACTTGAATAGAGCAAGCCCGAAGGATGATTTCTTGTTGCCTCATATTGATGTATTGGTTGATAACACTGCTCAGTCTTCAGTGTTCTCCTTTATGGATGGATTCTCTGGCTACAATCAGATAAAGATGGCTCCGGAAGACATGGATAAAACAGCTTTCACAACTCCTTGGGTACCTTTTGCTATAGAGTCGTGCCTTTTGGTCTTAAAAACGTTGGTGCGACATATCAGCGAGCTATGGTGACTCTCTTTCACGACATGATTCATAAAGAAGTCAAGGTGTATGTGGACGACATGATTGCGAAGTCACGGACTAAGGAAGAACATTTGATTCATTTGAATAAGTTATTCGATCGTTTGCGAAAGTTCAGGTTAAGGCTTAATCCTAACAAATGCACCTTTTGGGTTTGATTGGGCAAGTTACTTGGTTTTATCGTGAGTCAACGAGGAATTGAAGTAGATCCAAACAAAGTAAAAGCAATACAAGATATGTCGGCGCCAAAAAATGAGAAGGAAGTATGGGGTTTCCTTGGAAGGTTGAATTACATAGCCAGGTTCATTTCCCATCTTACCGCTACCTGTAAACCCATCTTTAAATTGTTACGCAAGAATCAGGATGTCTGTTGGGATGAGAGTTGTCAAGAAGCTTTCGAGAAGATTAAGCAGTATCTTTAAGAACCACCAATACTCATACCACCAGTTCCCGGGAGACCTCTCATTATGTATTTGACTGTGCTTGAAGGATCTATGGGTTGTATGCTCGGACAACATGATGATACCGGACGAAGAGAACACGCCATTTACTATTTGAGCAAGAAGTTTACTGATTTTGAATCAAGGTATTCCTTACTTGAGAAGACTTGTTGTGCTCTTACGTGGGCATCTCGACGCTTGAGGCAGTATATGTTGACACATTCTACACTTCTGATATCTAAGATGGATCCGATAAAGTATATCTTTGAGAAACCAGCACTTACAGGCAGATTGGCTCGGTGGTAAATGCTTTTGTCTGAGTATGACATCCAGTACGTCACACAAAAGGCTATCAAAGGTAGCATTCTTGCTTATCATCTCGCTCACCAACCATTTGAAGAATATCAGCCCATGAAGTTCGACTTTCCAGACGAGGATATTATGATACTTTATGACAATGAAGGACCTGAACCAGGGGAGCGATGGACTCTCACGTTCGATGGTGCGTCAAATGCTATGTGTCACAATATTGGGGCAGTTCTGACCTCTCCATGCAACACTCACATACCTTTCACTGCCATATTATGTTTTGATTGCACGAATAATGTCGCTGAATACGAAGCTTGTGTGATGGGCCTTGAGGCAGCCATTGATTTGAAGATCAAGATTCTCGAAGTTTATAGGGACTCTGCCTTAGTGATACATCAAGTACGGGGTGATTGGGATACACTGCACCCTAATTTAGTTCCATACAGGGATTACATGAAGATGTGAAAAACACAAGAAGGGGGGTTGAATTGTTAAAACTTGAAATCAAATGCAGACAACACGTTATTTTTATCCTGGTTCATTTGATCTCAAACTACTCATGTCCACCCGTCAAGGTGATTTCGCCTCTCTCCAACGAGTTCTTAATCCACTATATTCAACTGAATACACAACTGCTTTAACAACTGCTAAAGCCTTCTTGAGTCTAACCACAGACCAGTTTCTCAAGGAAATTCTCTTACAGATAAATGAACAAATGTGTGTTTGATGTTTTCTAAGAAAAACTATATATCACAACTGTGATAATACACAATATTAAGCTTGGATAAGACTAGATTGCTAGAGCTATAGAGTAAGCGGTTGAGAGCTTTAGCAAACTGGATGAGTGAGAACGTGAAGATGATTGGCTTATGCGTATGTGCATATTAGATAATTAGCCATTTCTTTTCTCACTGATTTGTTTAAATAGCCTAGGAATAGATACGTTGTTGTCCATAATTCCATTTCAATGCTCATAACGTTCTTTCCTTTTTGAGAAGATCTTTGTCTTGGAATAAAGCCGTTGGTAATTAATCTGCCTTGAATGCAGTAACGTTGACGCTTCAGAGTGTTCTGCTAATGCTGATCAGAGTGTTCTTGGCTTTAGCTTATTCTGGCGTTTCTGAGTGCTGATGACATGGTTAGGATCTTGATCAGAGTCAGAGTATGTTGAGCACAGATTCTTTTCATCAGACTTCAGCGTAGCACATGTATTGATCTTCTGATGCTGACATATCTTCTGATGCTGATGTTGATACTGATATTCTGGTGCTGGTTCCATCAGAGTTTCTGTAAATACACAACATAATTTTTAAGTAGCATCTATGTCTTATATAAATCTCATAATTCATTTAATCTTGTATTTTGTTATCATCAAAACTCTAACTGAGGGTTGTAGAATCAAACTATGTTCTAACAATTTCCCCCTTTTTGATGATGACAAAAACCAGATTTTTTTCAATTAAAATAAAATGATTAAAGGTATCAGAGTTTAAGGATAGAGAGGAAACGGTATCAGAGATAATCAATTAACGCATAGAAGGTATCAGAGTTGAGAAGATAAGGAATAAAAAGTATCAGAGTAATGAAGAGAAAAAAAAACTCCCCCTGAGTTGATTATTCCCTTTGATTCCTTGAGACCTTGAGCATCAGAACTTTACTGAACTTTCTTTGAGCATCAGAACTTTACTTTATTAGAGTTCATCAGATTCTTGTACCTATAAGCTTTTCAGAACAAAGAAATTTAAATATATAAGAATGTTAGAATGTTTGAGACTTTTGTCTCAGTAATCCGTAATTGAAAAATATCATTCTTTCTCCCCCTTTTTGTCAGTTATCAAAAAGCACGAATAATCAGAGTTAAAAATGATCAGAGCAAAAAAAAACATTTGTATTAAAACAGAAGCAATGATAGTTTAGAACAAGTAGAAATATTACAGACAAACATGTAAATAAAATAAGGAAAACACAAGAAAATTTCTAAGAAGAAGGAGGAAGTCGTGTGAACAGAGCTTCCAACATGCTCTTGATTTGCTCGATGGTTTCCTGTTGCTTAGATACCATGTTTGCTATAGAGTCAATCTTGATATTTTGCTTGTCCATCCTTTCATTCATCAGCATATCTGATCTCTTCAAATCCTCCAGAGCCTGCCTGTCAAGAGAGGGAGCTTGAGGATCTTTAGATACAGGCTGCTTCTCAGAGCTTTCTGTAGTTTCTTCTGCTTGACCCAAGTCTTCATCTTGAATTATCTGTTCTTCTGCAGGTTGAACTTGAGATGCTGGACGCTTTTCAGACCAAGGCGCAATGTCCAGATGGAGAGCTTCTTCCTTCAGCAGCTTGCTCAGAACTGGACCTTCCATTTCCTTCAGCAGATTGCTGAAGTTCTGTTGAGCCTGTCCATAGCTCTGGTCTTGCAACTTGAAGGTTTCAGCGCAAACCCATCTTCTGAATTGTGTCCAGAGGAAGTCTGATACAGCAGGATCAACCACTTCCATACTTGCTTGTTTCAAAGAAGTTATCCACTTCTGTATATATGTTTCAAAGTTCAACATGCTGGAACCAACATCTGGTTGTTTTGGTTTAGGGATGGCTGTTTTCTGGTTTATTGCAGCAAGGCGTTCAAAGACTGTTAGATCAATGACTGTCTTGCTGTGGTTTTCTTTATTGGCTTTTGGTGAGGGAGTGGGAGAGTCAGAAATGATGATTGGACTTGATGGGGTATTAGGTGGAGTTGTTTCTGGTGAAGAGGGAAGTTGAGACATATTAACAGTAGTACCACAGGGCAATTGAATGGCCAAAGGTTGTGGTTCAGTGGATTCAGAGTGTTGAACCTCAGAGGTTTGAGTCTCAGGTTGTGGAGATTCTTCATGTTGAGGAGAGGGTGGATTACTTTCTGGTTGAGGAGAGGAAGGTTGTGGGATTTCTAGTTCTGGTATTGGAGAGAGTGGAGTTTCTGGTATTGGTGAGAGTGGAATGTCAGGTTGTGGTGAGATGGGAATTTTTGGTTGTTGATTTGGATTTTCTGTTTGGGGAGCGGAAGTGTGTTGGTCTATATCATAAAGAACTTGTGCAAGTTCTGGTTCTGGTATGGTTGCAGTATTTGGATTTTGTGGTTTGGAGCGGGATCTTATGAGGGTTAGTGACTCAGAAGGGTCAAAGTCAATGTCAAAATCTTCAAAGGTTTGAGGAGTTGGGATTTCAGATGGAGTTGGAATAGATGTAGAAACAGCAGTTGAATCTAAAACAGTTACAGAAACAGGATTACCTCTTTTCTTTGGAGTCTGTTGAGATGATCCTTCTGGAGCAGCTTTTCTCTTCTTTGTCTTCTTCAAAATCACCTCTGGTGCCTTCTGCTGAAGATCTTGAATATTTAGATTTGGTGTTGTACCATCAGCTTTACAAGCATCCAAATATCTCAAAATGATTTGAGGCTTAGAGTCAATCTCTGAGAACATAGGGAAGTCGTCCAGAGGGACTCTTCTGCTGGAGATTTCAGCAAAAGGAGTGATGCTGGGCTCCTTCTTAATGTTCTCTATCAGCTTCATCTTCTTTAGATTTTTGGCATTCAGCTTCTTGCCAACAGAAGGTTCCAGGGTGTTGATTTCTTGTGCCTCTGTCAAATATTCAATTAGCCTATTCTCTGTCAGAATATCTGATATCAATCTTCCCAAGGGTATCCAATCCCTTTTAGTACGTTCATCTTCTCTTGTTTCCTTGATGCTAGTTCTGAGGTGGTTGAACAGAAGATGAGCTAGATTAATCTTGACCTTCTGAGAGATAAAATAAATCAGAAACTGCTGATCTATGTTTATGTAATCAGGAGAGCTGGTAGGCTTCCTGTGGTTGAAACAACCCAGAATAATCTTTGCCCAAATTTTGTGCTTGTCTTTCAAATACCTTATCTTGCTGGAGGGAAGCCCCAGCGTGAAAATTTCCCTTGCTATAACAGCAACATCTGAACACCTCTCTGCCATATCAATACAGCGAATACCACCACCATTGTACCCAATGAGTCTTGCAATCAGGTCTTCAGTAATCACAATCTTCTTCCCCATGATGTAAGAAGTGACTTGGTGATTTGAGGAAGAGGCGTGAATCCAAAATTCCTTTACTAGAATAGGAAAGGTTGGACCCACCAGCCTGTCGAAGTACTTCTCCCATCCTTGAGCTTGAATCTCTTCTAATAAATCAAAACCATTTTCCTTGAGACTGTTGAAATCCACTATAATCTCTGACAGAACTTCAAGGTTCTTGATTGGAGTGAGAAGCGTTCTGAGAGGAACTTCATATTGCTCAGATGATGCATCTTTTTGGGAACCTGTAGAAGGATTGTTGGAGGAAGCCATGTTCACACGAGGTTTTTTGAAAAATTGAAAGGGTTTTTTTGAGAAGGAAGAACACAAACACAGAAATCAGAAATATTGATTGAAAACAAAAGTAAGGGTGAAAGGTGTGAATGGTGTTTAAATAGATTTCAAAAAAGTTTTTGAAAACATAAACGCTTAAGAGAGAGAAATAAAGCATGATTAATAGCATTTAATGATAGCTGATTTTAGGGGATCTCAGAAAGATACTTAAACGGTTACCCATGATATGTGTCTCAATGCATCCAATCAGCGCTTTGCCTTTTCAGAACCGTGAACGCATGTTCAGCCTCAGGAAACAGCTGATGACTGGATGACACTTGTTTGCTTGAGTGAACAGCACATTTATCCTTGAACTGAAGCGCTCAGATCTTCATGGATAGATTCTTATACAATCTGCATTTCTAAAATTCTGAAAGAGGATTGATCAGAAGTTCACAGAGAAATAAACACAATTCTGAAGGTTAATATATAAAATTAAAACATTTTAATTCTGGACAGAGCTTCATGCTGAGATGTTTCAGAATGAAGTTGAACCTATCTTCAGAAAGTGGTTTTGTAAAAATATCAGCCCATTGATGGTCTATATCAATAAATTTTAAGTTTAAGATTCCTTTCTGAATATAGTCCCTAATAAAATGATGTTTTATTTCTATATGCTTAACCCTAGAATGCAAAATTGGATTTTTACTTAAGCAAATAGCAGAAGTATTGTCACAGAGTATAGGAATGTTACTCTCAAAAATCTGGAAGTCCTCTAGTTGACTTTTCATCCAGAGCATTTGTGTGCTGCATCCAGCTGTTGCTATGTATTCAGCCTCTGCTGTTGATAGAGCAATTGTGGATTGTCTTTTGCTGGACCATGAGATCAGATTTTCTCCTAGAAACGGGCAGCTTCCAGAAGTGCTTTTACATTCTACTCTGTCTCCAGCAAAGTCAGCATCACAGTATCCTACTAAGCTGTAATCACTAGATTTTCTATAAAACAGACCCAGATTAGTAGTACCTTTCAGATACTTGAAAATTCGCTTAACAGCTGTTAAGTGAAATTCTCTAGGATCTGATTGGAATCTTGCACAAATGCATACACTGAATAAAATATCAGGCCTTGAAGCTGTCAGATAAAGAAGAGAGCCAATCATACCTCTGTAGACCTTCTGTTCTACCTTTTTGCTTACCTCTTCTCTTTCCAGAATGCACGTGGGATGCATTGGAATCTTTGATGGCTTACATTCTGAGAGATCAAATTTCTTCAGAAGTTCTCTGACATATTTGCTCTGATGAATGTAAGTTCCTTCTGGGGTTTGATTTATCTGAATGCCCAGAAAGAATTTCAGTTTCCCCATTAGGCTCATCTCAAATTCTGCCTGCATACACTCGGTAAACTTTCTTCCCATAGAGGGTTTAGTAGATCCAAATATTATATCATCAACATAAATCTGGAAGACTAAAATGTCATTCTTAACTGTCTTACAGAATAAGGTTGTGTCCACTTTCCCTCTGGTGAATTCCTTTTCTAACAGGAAGTTACTTAGTCTTTCATACCAAGCTCTGGGAGCTTGTTTCAGACCATACAGTGACTTCTTTAGTTTGAAAACATATTCTGGATTTTTTGAACTTTCAAAACCAGGGGGTTGGTGCACATATACCTCTTCTTCTATATAGCCATTTAAGAATGCACTCTTAACATCCATCTGATACAGAGTGATGCCTTTATTAACAGCAAAAGAAATTAAAAGTCTGATAGATTCTAACCTGGAGACTGAAGCAGAGGTTTCTGTATAATCTATCCCCTCTTGCTGACTATAACCTTGTGCTACCAATCGTGCCTTGTTTCTGATGACTTCACCTTGTTCATTCAGTTTGTTTCTGAACACCCATTTTGTTCCAATGACGTTGAATCCTTTTGGTTTAGGAACTAGATCCCATACGCCATTCCTTGTGAATTGATTCAGCTCCTCTTGCATTGCTAGAATCCAGTCATTGTCCAGAAGTGCTTCATCAATTGAAGATGGTTCAATCAGAGAAACAAGTCTCATGAGGGATTCTTCAGAGTTTCTGAAGCTGGCTCTTATTCTGATTGGATCTTCCTTTCTTCCTAAGATTGTTTCTTCTGGGTGATCCATGCTGCTTTTGGATGGTCTTTTCTGAGGTTGATCAACAGAAGATGTTGGATTGCTTGCAGTGCCTCTTTCTGATGTTGACGGAGTGTCTCTGTTAAGAGCTTCTGATGACTTGTCTTCAGTACCTGTGAATTCAACTTCCATACCTGCAAGTAATTCATTCTGCTTTGACTTTTGAGAGTCAAGCTTATCATCAAAATGAACACTGATTGATTCTTCCACAATCTGTGTTTCTGTATTATATACTATGTACCCTCTTGAGCGTTCAGAGTATCCTAACATAATACACTTATGTGCTTTAGAGTCAAACTTGTTCAAATAATTTTTAGTATTCAAAATAAAGCAAGTACATCCAAATGGATGAAAATATGAAATGTTGGGCTTTCTGTTCTTCCACAATTCATATGGAGTCTTTTCCAGAATAGGTCTTATGGAGATTCTATTCTGAATGTAGCACGTTGTGTTTATCGCCTCTGCCCAGAAGATCTTAGCAACGTTAGTCTCGTTGATCATGGTTCTGGCCATTTCTTGCAATGTTCTGTTCTTTTGTTCTACGACTCCATTTTGCTGGGGAGTTCTAGGACAAGAGAAATCATGCAGAATGCCTTTGTCATTAAAAAATGATTCAAAATCTTTGTTTTCAAACTCTCCACCATGATCACTTCTGACTTTGACGATTCTAAGATCCTTTTCATTCTGAACTTGGTTACAGAAGGTGACAAACACAGAGTGTGACTCGTCCTTATGTCTTAATAACTTTACCCATGTCCATCTGCTATAGTCATCTACGATTACTAACCCATACTTCTTACCACTGACTGAAGCAGTTTTAACTGGTCCAAATAAGTCAATGTGCAGAAGTTTTAATGGCTTAGAGGTGGAAACAACGTTTTTAGATTTGAAAGCTGGTTTTGCAAACTTGCCTTTCTGACATGCTTCACACAGAGCATCTGAATTGAACTTCAGGTTAGGAAGTCCTCTGACCAGGTTGAGTTTGTTAATCTGAGATATTCTTCTCATACTAACATGCCCCAATCTTCTGTGCCAGATCCATTGCTAGTTGTTAACAGACAGAAGACACTTTACATTTTGACTTTTGAGTTCAGAAAGTTTGATTTTATAAATGTTGTTTCTCCTATTTCCATTAAATAGGATAGTCCCATCTTTCTGACTAACAGCTTTGCATGAATTTTGATTAAAGATTATATCATAACCGTTATCACTTAATTGACTTATGGATAACAGGTTATGCATTAATCCATCTACTAACAAAACATTACTTATAGAGGGAAGATTTCCGTTACCTACTGTTCCAGAGCTAATGATCTTTCCCCTCTGATTGCCTCTAAAGCCTACGTGGCCTCCAGGCTTAAGTTCCAGGCTTTGGAACATATGCCTTCTTCCTGTCATGTGTCGTGAGCAGCCAGAGTCCAGGTACCATGACTGGTGTTTCTGCTGTGCTGCTAAAGATTTATGCAACGTGTATTATTTTATCCTTAGGTACCCATATTTTCTTGGGTCCTGATTTGTTAGTTTTACCAAGACTCTGGTTGAATTTTGGTTTGACAGAATAATTACTACTAGTATATTTGATGTCATGTGTGTGCCCATATACAAAGTGTGAATTAAGTGGAGTTTGTTTAATAACTAAATCCATGGCATTCTTTGGTGTAGGTACCTTACCTTGGTATCCTATTCCTTTTCTGCCATTTCTGCTAACTCCATAGATCATTGAAGCCATCTTGCTTCTATCTATGCTTTTAGCTAGAAATTTCTGAAAGCTATGATCATACTCCTTGATGATCTCATCAGCACTGCTGGGAGTTTCAGGAATTGTTTCATTCTGAGAGTTTTGTAATAGATTTTCTAATTTTGAAACTTTATCTTTCAACTCAGAATTTTCCAATTTGAGACTCTCAGTTTTATCAGAGTCAGATGCAAGACTCCTTTTTAGGTTTCTGAATTTGACTTTGATCTGCTGATATCTTTCCAGAATCTCATTAAGGCTTTCAGCTAGTTCAGCCTTAGTAAAATTAATAGCAAAGTCAGGAAATACCTCTTCTGTGTCTGATTCAGAGTCTGATTCTGAAGCTTCACTGTCTTCTGTTATGTTAGCCATGAGAGCTATGTTTGCTCTCTCATCATCTGATTCTGAGTCAGCTTCAGATGTATCAGCATCATCCCATGTGGCCATGAGACTTTTCTTATTTTCCTTGCCAAACTTTCTTCTGGGCTTTTCCTTCTGAAGCTTTGGGCAGTCACTTTTGTAGTGCCCTTTCTCGTTATATTCATAGCAGATGATGTCTTTGTTTTTTGGCTTTCTGCTTCCTGAAGAGCCTTCAGATCTTCTGTGTCCAGAGGAGGAATCTGTCCTTCTGTATCTGGAGGAAGATTCGTTCTGATTCTCTGATCTTCTGGGATTCTTGAACTTCCTTTGCCTCTGCTTCCACAGTTGGTTCACCCTTCTGGAGAGGAGAGACAGTTCATCTTCTTCTGATGAGGACCCATCAGAGGTTTCTTCTACAGCCTGCAAAACCTTGGAGTCAGATTTTCTGTTAGATTTTAAAGCTAATGGCTTACCTTGCTTTTGAGGTTCATCAGCTTCTAGCTCTATCTCGTGACTTCTGAGGGAGCTGACAAGTTCCTCCAGAGAGATTGTGTTGTGATCCTTAGCTAGCTTCAGCGCTGTGACCATTGGCCTCCACTGTTTTGGTAAGCTTCTGATGATCTTCTTAACATGATCAGCAGCAGAATACCCTTTGTCCAGAACTTTGAGACAACCAACCAGAATCTGAAATCTTGAGAACATTGTTTCAATTGATTCACTTTCTCCCATCTTGAATGCCTCATACTTCTGAATGAGCGCAAGAGCTTTAGTTTCTTTAACTTGAATGTTGCCTTCATGCGTCATTCTCAGAGATTCAAACATATTCTTTGCAGTGTCTCTGTTTGATATCTTTTCATATTCAGAGTGAGAGATGGCGCTGAGAAGAATAGTTCTTGCTTTGTGATGATTTCTGAAATCATGTTTTTGTTGATCAGACATTGCTTTCCTGTCAATCTTCTGACCACTTGCATTCACTGGGTGCGTGTATCCATCAGTCACCATATCCCACATATCAGCATCATGGGCTAGAAAGAAGCTTTCAATTCTGTCTTTCCAGTAATCTAAGTTCTCTCCATCAAAGACTGAAGGTTTGCCACTGAATCTGTCTCTTTCTTCGTTGTTGTCATTGCTGATGTTTTGATGTGGTCATGCCATTGTGTTTGTCTAACGCTGGATCTTATACTGACACGGTTAAGTGTTATAAGCTCAGAACCAGGCGCTCTAATGCCAATTGAAGATGTGAAAAACACAAGAAAGGGGGTTGAATTGTTAAAACTTGAAATCAAATACAGACAACACGTTACTTTTATCCTGGTTCTTTTGATCTCAAACTACTCCAGTCCACCCGTCAAGGTGATTTCGCCTCTCTCCAACGAGGTCTTAATCCACTATATTCAACTGAATACACAACTGCTTTAACAACTGCTAAAGCCTTCTTGAGTCTAACCACAGACCGGTTTCTCAAGGAAATTCTCTTACAGATAAATGAACAAATGTGTGTTTGATGTTTTCTAAGAAAAACTATATATCACAACTGTGATAATACACAATATTAAGCTTGGATAATACTAGATTGCTAGAGCTATAGAGTAAGCGGTTGAGAGCTTTAGAAAACTGGATGAGTGAGAACGTGAAGATGATTGGATTATGCGTATGTGCGTATTAGAGAATTAGCCATTTCTTTTCTCACTGATTTGTTTAAATAGCCTAGGAATAGATACATTGTTGTCCATAATTCCATTTCAATGCTCATAACGTTCTTTCCTTTTTGAGAAGATCTTTGTCTTGGAATAAAGCCGTTGGTAATTAATCTGCCTTGAATGCAGTAACGTTGACGCTTCAGAGTGTTCTGCTAATGCTGATCAGAGTGTTCTTGGCTTTAGCTTATTCTGGCGTTTCTGAGTGCTGATGACATGGTTAGGATCTTGATCAGAGTCAGAGTATGTTGAGCGCAAATTCTTTTCATCAGACTTCAGCGTAGCACATGTATTGATCTTCTGATGTTGACATATCTTCTGATGCTGATGTTGATACTGATATTCTGATGCTGATTCCATCAGAGTTTCTGTAAATACACAACATAATTTTTAAGTAGCATCTATGTCTTATATAAATCTCATAATTCATTTAATCTTGTATTTTGTTATCATCAAAACTCTAACTGAGGGTTGTAGAATCAAACTATGTTCTAACATTACATAATTGAGTTGTTGCCTGCTTTCGATGAGGTCACCTTTGAGCACATTCCTAGAGAAGCGAATCAACTGGAAGACGCTCTGGCCACTTTAGCAGCAATGTTCAAAGTCAATTACCCGAATCATGCACCCAGTATAAGGATCTGTCGTTACAAGGATCCAGCACATATTTTCCCTGCTCATTGTCTCACAACTGAAGATGTATCAGATAAAAGGTCGTGGTACTTCGACATCAAAAGATATCTTGAGAAGCAAAAATACCCCGAAGGGGCTACAATTTGTGATAAGCGGACTCTTAGAAGGTTGGCGTCTAAGTTTTTACTGTCAGGAGACGTTCTGTACAAGAGAAACTATGATTCGGTTCTGCTCAGATGTGTGGATAGACACGAGGCAGAATCCATTATACGAGAAATACACGAGGGCTCTTTTGGGACTGTGATTGGTGGGAATGAGAACTGACTGTTTTTAGCTGGTTCGGGAAATGTCGCGGTAAGCAAGAGTCGCCACCGTCTTTTATTTTCTCCAACATGGAAAGGACAAAAGCACAGCAGAATTCCTTCTTTGAGAATGTTTCTCGGTTCGGGAGGTAGATTTATAGAAAGGGAAGGTGTTAGCACCCTTTCTATCCGTGGTTATCCACGGGCTCTTAGGTACTTGCTCTTATGTTTTCAAAATTTGTTTGCTTTTCAAGTGTGTGTGGGTTTTGGAAAAGTTTCGTTTGAAAAATTTCTAGGTAACTCTTGTATATGTCCTCAAGAGTGTATGAAAAATTTGTTTGGAAACTTTTTGAAAGTGTGAGGTGTGAAAAGTTGTTTTGTTTGTTTGAAAGAGCAAGTACCCAGGAGAATCTACCTACTCTAAGGAATTAGGCTGTGTAAGAGTCCTTTAGATAGTGCTATCCCACCATTGAGAGGTAGGTAGCACCATCGTTGGAGGTGTTCGGGTCAATTCGATTATCGGGACAATGTGGTCACCGAAGCAATGGTAGGACACCTTAGAAGTAACCCTAATGTCCTAGATCCTTTGTATCCGAGGCAACCGGATCTTTTGGACAGAAGGGCGACCTCTAAGACACCCTATACTTGATGACCACGTTCGAGGCAACCAGTGAGGCGTACCCTAGAAGTGGCATGTGCTTTGTGTGTTGTTTTTCAGTTAATGTTTTGTACATGTTATTTGTGAGCTACGGATTAATTTTATTTACATACATTCTTGCAGGTATATTAGCAGTTAGGGGTGCGGAAAGTAAATTGCGGAAATGTAAATCTAGCTATTACAAGGCGCGGGTCTATACATCGCCAAAAAAACAAAGACCCGTTTGAAAAAATAAACTGCGAGAAAATAAATAAAGCAGTAAAAGAGGTCCTAATTAACTATTACATTTCCGGAAGCAGTTACATAAATATAATGAATTAAAATAAATTGCGCGCGAAAGAATGAATCGGGACGTCCTAAGGGTTTTGACCCTTTTTTAAGAAAGAATTGAATTTTTGTCCTTTTTTGTAATTAATGAAATTAAAACTAATAACTAATTAATTAATTAATTAATTAATTAATTAATAAAATGTTTTTTGTATTTTTGTGTTTTTAATGAAAATAAAGAGAAAATAAATAGAAATTAAAAGTTAGCAAAAACCTAATTCTAAATTGTTTTTATTTATTGTAAAAAGTATTAAAGTTAATTAATTAAGCTAATTTAATTTAATTTACATTTATTTACAAAATAAGTTAATAAATAATAAAATGTTTTTTTTTTGGTTTTTCTGAATTTTATGGGAAAAATTAGTTTGGGTTAATTAAATAATTAATAAAACTAATAATTAATAAAAGGGAAATTATAAAAGAAAAGAAAATAAAAAGAGAAAAAAGAAAAGAAAATAAGAACCCAGGGGGTGTTGGACCCTTAGGGAGGTGAATCAGGAATTTAGGCCCATTGTCTCAAGCCTTTTTGACTTTTGAATCGTCCAGAGGCGCGTTGACCAGGAAGCATGGTGTGGAGCACCCTTTGGCCTTTGGATTGATCTTTTGAGACACTTGGCGCGCATCTGTATGAGGCCTATGGTGAAACGCGTCTAGGAAGTTGCATGGGAATTTGTCAGAAAAAATAATATTGAGACTTGGGGGGACCTGGGAAAACTTATAGTGCGGTATGATGGATCTTAGGATGTGGCAAGGGTTGCTTTAGCTTCATAGTATGGCAAAGAAGAGAGTCACGTTCTCCTTTTGGCCTGAAAACGCTTGCAACACTCCTTTTGATCTCACACTTTTTTTTGACACTTTTTGGATTTTGCTATGGCCGTTTGTGCACACTCTAGGTTGTGAATGAGGCTTGCAAGGCTTTCATATGTAGTAATGAGTGAGAATAAGTCACATTTAGGAGCCTTTAACCATTGCAATTAAGCTTTGGATTTTGTCTTAACCACCATTAAAGGCCTTTCAAAGCTTGTTCAAAATTTGAATTTTCATGCCTAAATGAGCTTAGCACAAAATTGGTAGGTTGCAAATGCTTCATGAAGGCTATTCAAACCATAAGATACCATTTAATTAATTTTTTTTAGATTTACTTGAATTATTATGGATTAAAATGAATTAAATCCATAAAAATTAAATAAAAATAGAAATATAATTATTTGGTCTTGAAATTGATCATGGGACACGTGGGTGGCATGACAAGGCTGAATCAAGTGGAAAAAAGTGGGTCCTTTTGTAAAAAATTGAAGTTTCAAGGATAGTTGACTTTTGCCATTTCACAAAAATTTCCCAACTTCTCCAATGCATATCTTGCTCAATTGTGATCATATGAACATGTTCTTGGACATTTTGGAAAGGTCTTGAAGTCCTCTAACCAATGCCTTTGGTCCCATGTCATTTTGAGTTGCCAATCTCAAGTTATGGTCTTTGACTTAAAATGCCTTTTTGTTGACTTTTGAAAATGACCTATAATGTTGAAATTGATAACTTTTTGTGAGAGCATTTCTTGGACTTGGAATGTGAAGATGAGTTGTAGGAAATGTCATCCCCTTCAAAATGAGCATTGGATGGGATTTTTCTTATGAACCATGAAAAAGTTATGCTTTGGTCAAGTTACAGTTGACTTTTCAGTTGTCCAAAAATGGAAACTTTTGCATCTTGATGATTTTTGAGCCATTCTTGTAGAATCATGATCAAGACTTGATCAAATGATGATTGTGGCTTCAAAATAAGATGTTGACCAAAAATTTTGACTTTTGACTGCCAAATGACCATTTTACCCCTACAGTTGATTGTGAAGCAATTAGGGTTTTTGATTGTGCAACTTGACCTTGTGAGCCTTGAAACTTGGAATGTAGATGCTTGACAATGTGTATAGGCATATGTGACTTGATTGAGCCCTTGAAAACCTCAACTTCCTTGCAAGAACCAAAACCCTAACTTGACTGGCTTAGGAGGGTGTTTGAACTGTGCAACCCTTGAGTAGACTTGAGCAAATTGAGATGATGCTTGTCAAAACTTTGAAGAATATGGGAGGGCAAATTTTGGGGTACAACAGTTGCCCCTGTTCAATCTTATTAGACCTGAGGATGTAGATTGGCTTGCGTGCCTTTCGTGATCCGAAGGTGGAAGATGATTGAACACTAAAGTGCCCAGAAATTTGCACTCACATAGTAGAGTATCAGCAGTGTGATGTCGGGAATGGGCTTACAGATGCCATTTGGAGAGATGGTGGATAGGAGGATGGGCTTATAGATTCCATCTGGAGATGTGACAGAACCTTGTCGGGAATGGGCTTATAGATGCCATTTGGAGACTGTTGATAGGTGGATGGGCTTATAGATGCCATCTGGAGGTGGTCTGTTGAATTGTAATTTTTGTAAGTTGAAAGAGGGAACCTGTGTAGGGTTGCCTGATGATGAGCTTGTGTAAAACTGCATCTTGGAAAGAAGTACACCTGTGTAGGGTTGACTGATGATGAGCTCGTGTAAAACTGCATCTTTGGAGGAAGGAAACCTGTGTAGGGTTTACTGATAATGAGTCCGTATAAGACTGCATCTGAGGTGGAGAAGGAACCTGTGTAGGGTTACTTTAATGACGAGTCCGTGTAAAACCGCATCTAGAGCTGAGAAGGAAACCTGTGTAGGGTTTACTGATGACGAATCCGTGTAAAACTACGTCTGGAGTTTGAGAAGGGAACCTGTGTAGGGTTACTTTGATGATGAGTCCGTGTAAAACTGCATCCTGGAAGAAGTAAAACCTGGGTAGGGTTTCTGATGACGAGTCCGTGTAAAACTGCATCTTTGGGAAGAGAGAACCTGTGTAGGGTTTCTTCGGGATAAGTTCGTGTAAAACTTCTGGAGGAACCGGGGTAAGGTTACTTCGGGATAAGTCCGTGTAAGACTTCTGGAGGAACCGGGGTAAGGTCATCTTGAGATAAGTCCGTGTAAGACTTCTGGAGGAACCGGGGTAAGGTTACCGCAGGATAAGTTCGTGTAAAACTTCTTGATGAACCGGGGTAAGGTCATCTTGAGATAAGTTCGTGTAAGACTTCTGGAGGAACCGGGGTAAGGTCATCTTGAGATAAGTCCGTGTAAGACTTTTGGAGGAACCGGGGTAAGGTTACCGCAGGATAAGTTCGTGTAAAACTTCTTTATGAACCGGGGTAAGGTCATCTTGAGATAAGTCTGTGTAAGACTTCTGGAGGAACCGGGGTAAGGTTACTGCAGGATAAGTTCGTGTAAAACTCCTGGATGAACCAGGGTAAGGTCATCTTGAGATAAGTCCGTGTAAGACTTCTGGAGGAACCGGGGTAAGGTTACTGCAGGATAAGTTCGTGTAAAACTTCTTGATGAATCGGGGTAAGGTCATCTTGAGATAAGTCCGTGTAAGACTTCTGGAGGAACCGGGGTAAGGTTACTGCAGGATAAGTTCGTGTAAAACTTCTGGATGAACCGGGGTAAGGTCATCTTGAGATAAGTCCGTGTAAGACTTCTGGAGGAACCGGGGTAAGGTTACTGCAGGATAAGTTTGTGTAAAACTTCTGGATGAACCGGGGTAAGGTCATCTTAAGATAAGTCCGTGTAAGACTTCTTCTGAAAGAAAAGGAACCGGTGTAGGGTTGCCTGATGATGAGTTCGTGTAAAACTACATCTGAGGTTGAGAAGGAACCGGTGTAGGGTTGCCTGTTGATGAGCCCGTGTAAGACTTCTTCTGAAAGAAAAGGAACCGGTGTAGGGTTACTTTGATGATAAGTCTGTGTAAGACTTTGTCTAAAAATTGAGAAGGAACCGATGTAGGGTTACTTTGATGATAAGTCCGTGTAAGACTTTGTCTGAAAATTGAGAAGGAACCGGTGTAGGGTTGCCTGATGATGAGTTCGTGTAAAACTACATCTGAGGTTGAGAAGGAACCGGTGTAGGGTTTCCTGTTGATGAGCCCGTGTAAGACTTCTTCTGAAAGAAAAGGAACCGGTGTAGGGTTGCTTGAGGATGATCAAGTAGATAATTGTCCTGTCTGGTTTCAGGTATTAACCCACGATCAGTCGTTCACAGAATTTTCCTGGCTTGTTACCGGTGTTGATCTGGAACTGCAAAGGTAGATGGTAATCATCTTCGGATTGACCTTTTCCTGAAAAGGCAAAACGTTAGCTGTATGCAGTGTCATGATGCATGAACTGCATGATATTAAGATGTTCTCAAAAATAAATGAGATTTATGTTGTATGATGCGTATGCATGCTATAATGTATGAAGATGTGATGTTTATGAATGTATTCTCGTCTGGGAAAATAAATCCTTGACGAATGTCGGGAGTTTGTTGAATCCTGGGCTGATGTTGAAGAGTAGAGTTCTTCGTTTCCGCTGGGGATGATGATTGCAAGAACAAACCGGTAGGAGAAGATGACTCCGTTGGGGAATAAACTTGTTGGAGAGATTACTCTGCGGGGAATACTCTGTGGGAAGAGATACTTCGCTGAGGTTTTGATGATAACTCTGCTGGGGATTCCGTTGATAAGCTCTGTTGGAAGATTTGATGAACTCCGCTGGGGATAGGAAGAGCTTCGCCGAGGACGATCTTTCCGTGGTAATTAGTTGAGGATAACCCAGTTATAAGTTCTGGTGAGGAATAATCTTTGAATAAAGCCAGGGAGATGCGTTCGTACTCTGCAGGGATAAGCTTCCAGAATCTACTGGGGATGAGCTCCCAGAATCTACTGGGGAGATTGATTCAACTCTCCTGGGGAGACTTTTGAACTGTACTGGAGAATAGCTCCACTGGGGTGTCTGGTATTCCGCCGGGGAATAATCTTATATTAAAACGGTCGGGGATGCTTGCTTAGGAATATCTGTATACTCCGCTAGGGAATATTGAGATTTTTTGGGGATACCCAACTTCCTTAAGGCTGACAGTAGATTAACTCTACTTGGGGAGAGTGTTGTTGACTTGCTGGAGATACTGTGCCTTTTCAGGGCTGATGAGAGACCAACTCTGCTCGGGAGAGAGTATTGATGAATCTTATCTTACTCTGCGGGGAGTGAAGGTATCTTGGTCACGTTCTTCAGCTGAACCTACCTTGGTACCTTGGCGGATAGAGCAACTAGATCGCTCGGATAACTCATTATTGCCCCTGTTTCTGCGGGAGAAAAAAGACCTAGGAGGTGCTTGATAACTGCTGATTGATGAACCTTCTTCTGGTAGGCAAGTGACGAGATACCGGGACATAGTCGTACGCTTTGATCCCTAACTTTTGCCTGGACCGCCTTTTCGGGTTTTCAGTCCACCGGGATACCCATTTTTGCCCAAGCCGCCTTTTCAGGTTTTCGACTTGCCGGGTGTACATTTTTTTTTTATTTCATCCCTTATTTTGCCCGAACCCTTTTGGTCCGCCGGGAAGCCCTTATTTTTGCCTAGGTGTGTCAACCTAGCGGGTCTTTGATTATGCGCAGTATTTTTTCGACTATGTCCGTGCTCTCAGGATGCAGGGAGTTGTTACTGTCAGTAGTGCAGTGTTACCATGCCACCAGAAGACCTTCGTTTGATCGTCCAATGCCCCAAGTGATCCAGATGGAGATTTGCCCCAAGCTGGTTGGCCTTTTGAGAGATTCTCTGAATCTTGACCTAACTGCCCCAGATATTGGACAATGATCATGCCATGCCCCTTGATTAGAGGTGCTTTTGTTCATTAGACATTCGTCGTGCGAACTTCTATGCTGTTCAAACAAATAGTCATATGCAAGCAATGTTATATTAAAAATGCAAAGCTTATGTCTGTCTTGAAGTTTTTGAAAATGCATTTTTTCAGTAAAACAAGCAAATTATGTAACATCTGATGTCAACTCAAGATTTTACAGCGAGCCTTAAGGAGTCAGGATACCTTTGTAACAGTATACTTCCGAATTAAACCATGCTTCAGCTAGGACTTTTGAGGGTTATAACGTGGCCTGGTTCACGGTTCAAGAAACAAAGGATAAAGGCTCAAATTTATCTGTACCCACCCGCTCTTCGTGATGTTCTTCAAACCTAAACTCAATTGATCGTGCGTCAGACCTTGTTTGAGTCTTTGCTATGATGTTCTGGTGATGGTTCGAATGTTGACGATTTATTTTGAATAGGCAGTCATTTCTTTTTGTTGAGGGTTTGTGTGACCTCTTTCTTTTTTATTTTATTATCCCTTATTTTTTGCATGAACTGTTTCTTTTTGTATTACAGTCAGCAGGATGCCCCAGTTTTGCAAGTCTCCTTCATAGGTTTTGACTTGTTGGGCTTTTATTTTGAGAAATGATGACTGCCTGTCTTTGTGATCATTCGGAACCATCATTGTCTTTTGTTTTGTAAGGATTTCTTTGGTGCCATTCGTTGTGCACTTGGATCAACTGAGAGAACTACCCTGCCCCAGGTTATGATTAAGGGTTTTAATTTTCGAAAAGAAAAACTCCTACTTCTCTGGCTCAGAGGGGTTGACGAGGGATTATCTTCCTTATAACTCCAGTGTTTAGGAATTGAAACAATGCCTGTACCTCATCAGCGGGGTTTGTTCAAAAGCATACTGTAAATTGTGGTATCATTTTCGTCATCCTCCCTCAAGAGGCTTAGAATTATTAATTGAGAGTTGACATCAAAAAATGAAAGCAGTTTGAATATAGCGAATGAGAATATATTGATTCAAAACAGACATATGCGATGCATTGATAAAGTAAAAGAGTTTGACATGAACAAATGTTTAAACAATCAGAGAAAAATACAACTTGAACATTCGAATGAACAAAAGCTTCTTAGTTTGCACCAGTCATTTCAGATGGAAGATTCTCAGCAGAAGATTTTCATTTTCCCTCCCGGCATGAACTCTAGCACCCTTCCGTCGATCAAGTCTTGGATCTTGTTCCTCAGGCTCCAACAGTCGTCAGTGTCATGTCCAAGACTGTCAGAATGGTAGGCACACCTTTCATCAGGATTGTACTTTAGGGAGGTTATGTTGAGCTTCTTGGGAGGATCCTTTAAAGCAATCAGCTTGACCTCCAACAAGCGTTTCAGTATTAGTGAGGATGGCACACCAGTCTCCGAGAAATGTCTTCCAGACGTATTTTGCTTACGCCAATTACCCTATTGACGCTGGTGAGGTTGATGTTGGGCTTGTGACCCCGAAGCAAACTGAGGAGCTTTTCCCTTGTCTTCTTGCCCCACAGGTGGCTGAATGATGGCTTGCTCTTCAACCTTAGATGTTTGCCCCAGTTGGTTATCCCGAAGCAGTTGTTTGACGAGAAGCCTGAGCTCTCCTTGTCTTTGAGATAAGTTTTGGATAAGAGCCATTTGCCCCAGCATCTGGGTTCTCATTACATCCACTTCAGCTTGTAGATGTTTCAGCCGTTCGTCCTTGTCGTCTTCGGGACTATTCCTGACCAAATTCCCCATGAGGAGTGTTCTCAACTCTTCCTGCCCCTTGGATAGATTTAGGAGGATCTCCCCGAACCGAGTCTCTTGAGCATGAAGATCCTGGTTGTTTTGTTGGGAAGCCATTGTTGAAATAAACAGCGAAGATGGTAAGTGACCTGTCAAAGGAGTACCTGTAATGCCGTGATATGTATGTATGCATGCAATATTTTCAAGGATCTCGCGGGGTAAACAAGAAAATTGTTAGAATTTGAATTTTGTAGCTTGATGGAAGGGACTTCACGTTGATGAGAGTCCTTCTTCAAGAGTCAAGGCTCACCATATCGAGTGGGTCATAGCCCCTGACTCAAGTCATTAACCTTGGCTAGAGGAAAATAAATCCCCTTTACCCCTTGTTGTACATTTGATTCATCATGACCTGCATCACAAAACCCTTGAGGTCCTTGAAATGGATTAGTCCTTATGCAGGATGTATGTAATGGTATGATGTTATGCTATGCATGGAGTGATGTAAGTAGGCCCTGTAATGAGTCCCAATTAAGGACTGTAAACAAAACCTGCAAGGAACTCGAATGTTAGATAACAAGCATGCAAGTAGTCAAGTTTGAAGGCACACAAGTCACACAAGACAACCCTTAGAGTTTAGGCCAGCATGAGGTTTGGGGTACTACCCTCTTGAAGTTGGTGGGCTCAAAACCTGTCCTATCAAAAGTAACCGGGTTCTAAGGAGCTCAATATCATTGGGTTGTTTTTTGTGTTCATTGTTTTGATTTAGCCATTGAACTGGCGATCAAAATATTCCAAGAAAACAACCCTCAATGAGTGTAGTATCGAGTATCAACCAACTTCGGACTGCACCAAAGTCAGTCATCTCACTACCCCTAAAGAGGCCAGGATGGTTCAAGTAAGGTTCCTAAGGTCAGTTGATGCTTCACGACACCACGCGGCGGCCCTGTACTCTCCTTGACTTGACTCAAGGGTTACCAGTACTCACCAAAGTGCCACATCAACGTAGCAAACTGTTTCAACCGTGTCGGTATACCCCGCACAGTTCCCTCACAGTTTGTTGCTACTTTCTAAGAGGTATCCCCCAGATCCGGGTTAGGATCTATGAAACTTCCCAAAACAGGCCCACAATATTAAATCAAGCAAAGCAAGCAATTGAAAACATGATGATGAACTATTCCTAAGGTACACCTCACTTTAAGTATCCCCAGCAGAGTCGCCAGTTATGTGATCGGTGGGAATGAGAACTGACTGTTTTTAGCTGGTTCACGAAATGTCGCGGTAAGCAAGAGTCGCCACCGTCTTTTATTTTCTCCAACATGGAAAGGACAAAAGCACAGCAAAATTCCTTCTTTGAGAATGTTTCTCGGTTCGGGAGGTAGATTTATAGAAAGGGAAGGTGTTAGCACCCTTTCTATCTGTGGTTATCCACGGGCTCTTAGGTACTTGCTCTTATGTTTTCAAAATTTGTTTGCTTTTTAAGTGTGTGTGGGTTTTGGAAAAGTTTCGTTTGAAAAATTTCTAGGTAACTCTTGTATCTGTCCTCAAGAGTGTATGAAAAATTTGTTTGGAAACTTTTTGAAAGTGTGAGGTGTGAAAAGTTGTTTTGTTTGTTTGAAAGAGCAAGTACCCGGGAGAATCTACCTACTCTAAGGAATTAGGCTGTGTAAGAGTCCTTTAGATAGTGCTATCCCACCATTGAGAGGTAGGTAGCACCATCGTTGGAGGTGTTCGGGTCAATTCGATTATCGGGACAATGTGGTCACCGAAGCAATGGTAGGACACCTTAGAAGTAACCCTAATGTCCTAGATCCTTTGTATCCGAGGAAACCGAATCTTTTGGACAGAAGGGCGACCTCTAAGACACCCTATACTTGATGACCACGTTCAAGGCAACCAGTGAGGCGTACCCTAGAAGTGGCATGTGCTTTGTGTGTTGTTTTTCAGTTAATGTTTTGTACATGTTATTTGTGAGCTACGGATTAATTTTATTTACATACATTCTTGCAGGCATATTAGCAGTTAGGGGTGCGGAAAGTAAATTGCGGAAATGTAAATCTAGCTATTACAAGGCGCGGGTCTATACATCGCCAAAAAAACAAAGACCCGTTTGAAAAAATAAACTGCGAGAAAATAAATAAAGATGTAAAAGAGGTCCTAATTAACTATTACATTTCCGGAAGCAGTTACATAAATATAATGAATTAAAATAAATTGCGCGCGAAAGAATGAATCGGGACGTCCTAAGGGTTTTGACCCTTTTTTAAGAAAGAATTGAATTTTTGTCCTTTTTTGTAATTAATGAAATTAAAACTAATAACTAATTAATTAATTAATTAAGAAAATGTTTTTTGTATTTTTGTGTTTTTAATGAAAATAAAGAGAAAATAAATAGAAATTAAAAGTTAGCAAAAACCTAATTCTAAATTGTTTTTATTTATTGTAAAAAGTATTAAAGTTAATTAATTAAGCTAATTTAATTTAATTTACATTTATTTACAAAATAAGTTAATAAATAATAAAATGTTTTTTTTTTTGGTTTTTCTGAATTTTATGGGAAAAATTAGTTTGGGTTAATTAAATAATTAATAAAACTAATAATTAATAAAAGGGAAATTATAAAAGAAAAGAAAATAAAAAGAGAAAAAAGAAAAGAAAATAAGAACCCAGGGGGTGTTGGACCCTTAGGGAGGTGAATCAGGAATTTAGGCCCATTGTCTCAAGCCTTTTTGACTTTTGAATCGTCCAGAGGCGCGTTGACCAGGGAGCATGGTGTGGAGCACCCTTTGGCCTTTGGATTGATCTTTTGAGACACTTGGCGTGCATCTGTATGAGGCCTATGGTGGAACGCGTCTAGGAAGCTGCATGGGAATTTGTCAGAAAAAATAATATTGAGACTTGGGGGGACCTGGGAAAACTTACAGCGCGGTATGATGGACCTTAGGACGTGGCAAGGGTTGCTTTAACTTCAGAGTATGGCAAAGAAGAGAGTCACGTTCTCCTTTTGGCCTGAAAATGCTTGCAACACTCCTTTTGATCTCACACTTTTTTTTGACACTTTTTGGATTTTGCTCTGGCCGTTTGTGAACACTCTAGGTTGTGAATGAGGCTTGCAAGGCTTGCATATGTAGTAATGAGTGAGAATAAGTCACATTTAGGAGCCTTTAACCATTGCAATTAAGCTTTGGATTTTGTCTTAACCACCATTAAAGGCCTTTCAAAGCTTGTTAAAAATTTGAATTTTCATGCCTAAATGGGCTTAGCACGAAATTGGTAGGTTGCAAATGCTTCATGAAGTCTATTCAAACCATAAGATACCATTTAATTAATTTTTTTAGATTTACTTGAATTATTATAGATTAAAATGAATTAAATCCATAAAAATTAAATAAAAATAGAAAAACAATTATTTGGTCTTGAAATTGATCATGGGACATGTGGGTGGCATGACAAGGCTGAATCAAGTGGAAAAAAGTGGGCCCTTTTTCAAAAATTGAAGTTTCAAGGATAGTTGACTTTTTCCATTTCACAAAACTTTCCCAACTTCTCCAATGCATATCTTGCTCAGTTGTGATCATATGAACATGTTCTTGGACATTTTCGAAAGGTCTTGAGGTCCTATAACCAATGCCTTTGGTCCCATGTCATTTTGAGTTACCAATCTCAAGTTATGGTCTTTGACTTAAAATGCCTTTTTGTTGACTTTTGAAAATGACCTATAATGTTGAAATTGATAACTTTTTGTGAGAACATTTCTTGGACTTGGAATGTGAAAATGAGTTGTAGGAAATGTCATCCCCTTCAAAATGAGCATTGGATGGGATTTTTCTGATGAACCATGAAAAAGTTATGCTTTGGTCAAGTTACAGTTGACTTTTCAGCTGTCCAAAAATGGAAACTTTTGCATCTTGATGATTTTTGAGCCATTCTTGTAGAATCATGATCAATACTTGATCAAATTATGATTGTGGCTTCAAAATAAGATGTTGACAAAAAATTTTGACTTTTGACTGCCAAATGACCATTTTACCCCTACAGTTGATTGTGAAGCAATTAGGGTTTTTGACTGTGCAACTTGACCTTGTGAGCCTTGAAACATGGCATGTAGATGCTTGACAATGTGTATAGGCATATGTGACTTGATTGAGCCCTTGAAAACCTCAACTTCCTTGCAAGAACCAAAACCCTAACTTGACTGGCTTAGGAGGGTGTTTGAACTGTGCAACCCTTGAGTAGACTTGAGCAAATTGAGATGATGCTTGTCAAAACTTTGAAGAATATGGGAGGGCAAATTTTGGGGTACAACAGGGACTCATGCTAGTGGGTATTCCATGGCCAAGAAAATCCTACGAGCAGGTTATTTCTGGATGACGATGGAAAGTGACTGTTGTGTATATGCCAAAATGTGCCATAAATGTTAGGTTTACGCAGACAGGATACATGTTCCTCCCACTCCTTTGAATGTGATGACTTCACCATGGCCATTTGAAATGTGGGGCATCGATATGATTGGACGCATCGAGCCGAGCGCTTCAAATGGACACAGGTTTATCCTCGTTGCTATTGACTACTTCACCAAGTGGGTGGAAGCGGCTTCGTACAAGAATGTGACCAAGCAAGTTGTCACTCGTTTCATCAAAAGAGAGATCATATGCCGGTATGGAACTCCTAACAAGATCATCACTGATAACGGGTCAAATCTCAACAACAAGATGATGAAGGAAACGTGTGAAGAGTTCAAGATCGAGCACCATAATTCATCACCCTATCGACCAAAGATGAATGAGGTTGTCGAAGCCGCTAACAAGAACATAAAGAAGATCGTCCAGAAAATGGTGAGAACATACAAAGATTGGCATGAGATGTTGCCTTTTGCCTTGCATGGCTATTGAACTTCGGTGCGTACTTCCACTGGGGCAACTCCATTTTCACTAGTCTATGGTATGGATGCGGTACTCCCGGTCGAAGTGGAGATTCCTTCCTTAAGGGTTCTGATGGATACTAAACTTAATGAAGCAGAATGGATTCAAACGAGACTCGACCAACTCAATCTCATCGAAGAAAAGTGCCTGGAGGCCATTTGTCACGGTCAGTTATACCAACAGCGTCTCAAGAGGGCATTTGACAAGAAGATGCCTCGAGAGTTCCACGCAGGTGACCTGGTCTTAAGAAAGATTCTCCCAATCCAAACTGATCCAAGAGGCAAATGGACTCCCAACTATGAGGGACCGTACATCGTGAAGAAAGCTTTCTCAGGAGGTTCTCTAATCCTGACAAACATGGATGGGGAAGACGTTCCGCTTCCAGTCAATTCAGACCCAGTCAAAAAATACTACGCATGAAAGGACCCACTAAGTCGAAAACCCGAAAAGGCAGCTTAGGCAAAAGTTAGGGCTAAAAAAGAAGGAAAAAAAGAGAATAACCCACTAAGTTGAAAACCTGAAAGGGCGGCTTAGGCAAAAATGGGTGTCCCGGTGGATTGAAAACCCAAAAGGGCAATCCAGGCAAAAATTAGGGACAGAAAAGCGAGAGATTGCAGTCTGAAGACTCTTCACGTACACCCTCCTAATGCGGGATGGATCGATCTAACTATTATCCTTTGGAAGCACAGCACTAGGACGACCCGTGATGCAAGAACTATAGCAATATCAGTTTTAACGGAAATTCAAGATTTTCTTATTGCCATTTTACTCGTTGTATTTCTTTTTTTTCTCTGAAACTTCCTCATTTAGGAGTTGTTTCTATGTATGAATGCCCATTTACGGGCCAAACTCATTAATAAAAATTTGCCCTTCCATTAAAAAGAATTTGTTATGTTCTTTTACTTTATTCTTCGTATGCGAATTGTGATTTAAATTCTTTGTTAAGCATTGCATTGGAAACAATAAGTCAATAATAATCACGAGCTAAGATGTGAAACACTACATTACATGGATATGAAGGCATCCCAAGGGAATATTATGGCGTTCAAGTGTTCGTTCTTTTGTGCAGGTAGCAAGTCATAACGGTCACCTGGACCAAGATGTCATCCTCGTCACCTCCTTACAATCGACTGAGCGCCCGGTTCTCCCACACGGAGAGACTCGGGGCATTGGTTGAGGTCCGCGTCTCTTTTTCAGTTATTCATAAAAGTCCAACCCAGGAAGGAAGTCAGATCAAGTCATTTCTCATCAGCAAGATTTAATTCCCCAGTGAACTCGGCGGGGCTAACTCTTTTCTCTCAAATTTCGAGCACCAGTCCGTATTGGTACCTCAAGATGACGGACAACAGATCCCAATGAGTTTTTGACATTTTGCATACAATAATCATCACGACATACTGCATTGCATCCTCAAATTCATAGCATATCCATGGATCATCATGTCACACTTCAAATGCATATGAAGCATGAGCCAGATCAATCCCAAATCAACAAAACATCCTCACAAAAAATTTCACCCTCATGATTCCCAGTTAACATCTGTTATTACACTACCAACTAAAATAATCCATGGTGTTAGTACGACATGCTCCCCAACTCTCAATACTCACTTTATCTCTCTTAGGGTCATAGGTCGTCCGTAGACTTTACCCTCTCCTCCTCGTATTCATAAGGTCGTAGATCATCCGTAGATCTTACCGTCGCTTTATCTTTCTAGGGTCGTAGATCGTCCATAGATCTTACCTTCGCTTTATCTTCCTAGGGTCGTAGGTCGTCCGTAGACTTTACCCTCTCATCATTTTTTTAAGGTCGTAGATCATTCGTAGATCTTACCGTCGAGTTATCTTTTAAGGTCGTAGATCATCCGTAGATCTTACCATAGTGGTGTCTTTTTAGGGTCGTAGATCGTCCGAGGATCTTACCTTCACTTTATCTTTCCTAGGGTCGTAGGTCGTCTGTAGACTTTACCCTCTCATCCTCTTAGGGTCGTAGGTCGTCCGTAGACTTTACCCTCTCCTCCTTGTATTCTTAAGGTCGTAGATCGTCCGTAGATCTTACCGTCGCTTTATCTTTCTTAAGGTAGTAGATCGTCCGTAGATCTTACCTTCACTTTATCTTTCCTAGGGTCGTAGGTCGTCCGTAGACTTTACCCTCTCATCCTCTTAAAGTCGTAGATCATCCGTAGATCTTACCATCGTGTTATGTTTTTAAGGTCGTAGATCGTCCGTAGATCTTACTGTCGCGTCATCCTTCTAAGGTTGTAGGTCCTCCGTATATCTTCCTCTCACTTTACTTTTCCTAAGGTTGTAGATCTTTCGTAGATCTTACTTTCACTTTACCCCTCTTAAGGTCATAGACCGTCCGTAGGTCTTACCTTCACACTTTAAGGTCGTAGATCGTCCGTAGATCTTACCATCGCGTCATATTTGTTTTAGGGTCGTAGATCGTTCATAGATCTTACCATCACGTTATGTTTTTAGGGTCGTAGATCGTCCGTAGATCTTACCTTAGCTTTACCCTCTCCTCGCCTTGTTTTTTAAGGTCGAAGATCATCCGTAGATCCTACCTTCGCTATATCTCTCTTAGGGTTATGGGTCGTTCGTAGGCCTTACCCCTACGCTATCTTTTCCGGGTCTTAAGTCTTTTGCAGACTTTACCTTCGTTTTATCTTTAAGTTTCTTACCTCCAGTCACCGCGATATTGTCAACCATATCCTTTCAGTCACCCTGCCACTCACTCCCTCAAAAACTTTGTATTGGCACCGTTACCCCAGTACGAGCTCCCCTTTTTCAACCATGTTTTATCCATCGTGACCAGTCCACCAGAAGACCAATTTGTCTTTCCCCAAGAAGACATTCACACCAATGAATTACCTTCACACCATCTCTCCAGGGCAAACTTCGGGTCCTAGTATTTAATCATCTTCCACCTTGAACTCTCGAAAGGATGACGCCAATCTCGCATTCAGGTTTAAGACGATTAAACAGGGGAAGCTGTCGTACCCCAAATTTACCCTATCTTTTTTACTTTTTGTCTGGCTTTGGATTTTGCATTCCATTTGCATCATTTTATTACTCAATCATTTACATATCCTGCATTTCATGGGATCAGGCGCTTTGGTTTGAAGTATTAGGGATGTGCCCTCTTTATGTCTAATCTTGTTTTGAGGTTTTCTTATCAGGTAAAAGGGAAACACGTCTGGTTCTCGATTAGTGGATCGTGGAATGAATTTTGTCATCACGTTACAAGGTTGGTTCTCACTCAAATTTATCAGATCCTGGTTTAGGGTTTATTTCCCTATGGGTGCTGATCGAGATGCTAGGGTTTCGGGTCTTTGGTTTCTATGAAGATGTTTCTTTCGCCTGCCTCGAGGATGGCTTAAAGCTTAGTGCTTTAGGTCAAGAATTTCACCTCCTCGCATTTCAAGTTTCTTCTTAAAGTCTCTAAACCATTGAGTCAAGAATTTGAAGTTTGAATTGACAAATGTGGAGTTGGAGCACTTCAAGAAATAAGGTTAAAGGTTCATGATAATTAAGATATGTTTCGTTTGTTTAAGTTGCAAGTTGCTTGCGGTGTGAGTGTCAAAGTTAAAGTTCTGTTTAAGAAATGCAAGTTTGGTTCAGGCGTGATATGAAGATCAAGGTTTAAGCGACCGATGTTTTGGGTTCGAATTAACCAGAGGGAATTAAATTCTCAAGCATTTATTTTGTTGGAGAGTTTGATTGGATTTTGAAAGATAAGGCGCGTGATTGTTTGGAATACAAGTTACAACCATTGTTCATGATTTCTTGAGATTTAAGTTACAAAGTTAAAGTGCATCATCTGAACCATCCAAGTGAGAATTTCAAATTTTAATCAAAGATCCAAGATTTGTTTAATTTCCATACAACAAAATTCATCATTGATAAATTTGGTCAAATTCGTGCTCACTACATTTTTTGAGACAAGTTACAAGGTATGTTACAGTGTGAAATACAAAATTACATTTGTTGGTTTACAAAAAAAAAGAGAGAAATTATGTGTGTTTCTTCAAGTCTTCATCTTCAAGTCATTCGTCCTCACTCCTCGCCATGGTATTTTTATCGTTCAACATCGCTTTCCATCCAACTCTCGTGTTCATGAAACAAGACAAAGAAAAAGAATAAAAGTTAGCAAATCAAACATATGAAAAGAAATTCCAAACAAGAAAGCTCATCATTAGGATTTGCATTCGGGATCAGAACTAAAAGGGATCTATTTCTAATCATGGGTCATTTTCTCCCAATTGCAAATCACAAAAAAAAAAGGGTTGGTCTCTTTGGTTCACAAAAAGGAGAAAGAAAATTGCAAGCATTTTTTTGTTGCTAAAGTGAAATTGTCAAGCTGCCATAAGAAGCTAGCTAAACAGGCAACAAAACATGCAGCAAAACAAGCTAGAAAACAACAATGATAGCAACTGCCAAGCACGCTGCAGCAAGTCACGAAGCAGCAAGCATCCCAAAGCTGCAACCAACTAGCAAACACGGGCAGAAAAGCAAAGGCCAGCAATGCAACAACAAAGTTACAGGCAGCAGCACAAACAAATAGAAAGGAAAAGTCCAGAATAGCAAAAACATAACAGCGCAAACAGCACAAACATAATAGCACAAATAGCAAGCCAAAACAGCAGCAGAACTGCTAAGCTAGCAAGCCAGACTTACAGCAAAGCTGCAAGGCAAAGGGAAGCAACTCAACAACAAATCAGCAAATACAAGATAGCAGCATTTCACAAAACAATGCAAGTTAGTTACCACATGCCCAAAACCATGCGTCATCATTTCCCTAAAATGCAAATCCTTCAGAATTAATTTTCAAAAAAAGAAATAGATTTTGTGATACGGTGGCAGAACCGGAACTGTTTGAATGTTGGTTTGCGTTTTGCGTTTGTGTTTGCAAAATGTCGCGGTAAGCAAGAGTCGCCACCGACTTTTATTTTATCCAACAAGGAAAGGAAAAAATCACAGAAAAAATCCTTTTTCGAGATTTTTTGAGTACGGGGGGTAGATTATAGAAAGGGAAGGTATTAGCACCCTTTCTATCTGTGGTTTTCCACGGGCTCTTAGGTACTTGCTCATCATTTTGAAAATTGCTTCTTTGTGTTTGATTTTAAAAAGTTTTTGCTTTGACTTCGATTTAACCCTTGCTTTTGTCTTCAAGAGTGTTACGAAGTGTTTTTTTGAAAACTTTGTTTGAAAAGAGTGTAAGTGTGAAAAAGTTTGTTTGTATTGAGCAAGTACCTACTAGCATCTACCTACTCGAAAAAAGAATTGTTCTATGTTCGTTTCCTTTAGACAATGCTATCCTACTATTAGTGAGTAGGTAGCACCATCGTTGGAGTTTCAAGGGTCAATTCGAAAGGGACATACGATCACTAAAGCAATGTTAGGATGTCTTAGTAATAACTCTAATGTCTTAAGATCAATATTTGAGGCAACAATATCTGAGGCAACCTTTCCGAGGAAACTTTTGATCTTTGAGACAAAAGAGCGACCACTAAAATATCCTATACTTAATGACCGTTTACCGAAGGAAACCGAAGTGAGAGTATACCCTAGGAGTGCGCATGTGCGAGTGATTCAATTTCAAATTATTATCTTTGCACATTTAGGGTTTGCTAACCGTTTTAAAGTTAATCATACATTCTTGTCATGCATCCCTAATATCATACATCTAACAGTTTAATATTTTGCGAGAATTAAAGTGCGGAAAGTAAAGCTACGCTATTACAAGGCTTCGAGTATTAATTACATAGCCAAAAACAACCCGTAAAAAAAGCGATAAATGAACGATAAAAGGTCCTAATTAATCTATTATAACTTGTGAGCAATTACATCAATATGGTAAAAATAAATAAACGCGGCGAATCGAGAACGAGAGAGAACTAGGGTTTTGACCCCGTCTAACCTAATAAAAAGAAAAAAATTATTTTTATTATTTTTGATTATTTTTAAGAAAAATAAAGGTTTGAATTAAATACAAATCTAATTAGTAATTAAATTAAATTAAAGAAAATAATTTACATGGCCTATTTTTGTATTTTGTTATTTTTAAGAAAAAAGAAAATAGAATTTAAATTAAACTAAAACCCTAATTTCTAACTTATTTTAATTTATTTACAAAATAATTAAAGTTACCCTAAAATTAAATAAACTAATTAAATTAATATTTGTATAAAAAATAAATTCTAAATCTAATTGGATGAAAATGTTATTTTTTGTGATTTTTTGATAAAAAGAATTAATTTGGTGTTAGTAAAAATAATTAAATAAATTAAATAAAAGAAATATAAAAGAATAGAGAAAAGTGAATGGGCCTGAGAACCAGCAATTTGGGCGGTGTGAGTATCAACTTCTGGGCCCAAAACAAGTTGATCCATGTTGACTTGCCCGTTCCAGTGCTATGCGTTAACTGGGTTGTATGATGGTCCTTCATGTGATGGCCTTTAGATCTGGCCATCTGGAGATCCAATGGTTGGATCCTGAGGGCACATGGTGGTCCTTTGACCTTGTGTGTGCGCCTGAACATTTAAATAAAAATAATGTGAAGTACATGGGGGACCTAGGATTCGAACCTAGGCCTCATAGCCTTTTCCACTCACCTCTTTACCAACTGCGTTGCACATGTTTATTGTACATAGAATAATAATAATGGATAATATATAATAATGTGAGTTAGTGGGAAAAAAGCGCCAGAATTAAAATGGACCAGTAAGATGGTGCCACGCAGGTCATCCCCAACCTCGCTATGTTGGTAAAAGTCATAGACTTTTACCTACGGACATATGTTTGTAGCTACAATCCTCGCTTGTTTTAAAATCTCACATGGGCATGATAAATGGAGTCTAAGGCCATGAATCAAACCGTCTTGGCCTTCTGAGCATGATGGTGCCTTTCTTGAGGGCCAATTTTACCTGTGTGAAAAGACCCTAAAACAAAACCAAGAACCCTAGCAATGGTGGATTCTGATATAGCTTCCAAAAATGCAATTAAATAATATAGATAGCTTGCAAATGAGATGGTGAACAAGAATATATGATTAGAATGTGTTTAGGATGCGTGAAACATTGAAAACGATTTTGAGTTTGAAGGCAAACCGTGTGAGTGATGTAGGATGATTCTGGGTGTTTCAAGCCTTGCAAATGATTAGGTTAGCTCCATGAGACTACTAGCAAGCGATTGGAAGCTTCAACACACCTTGAATTGGCCTATAGAAGGATATCTGTCTCACACTTTTCTTTGGAATTTTGAAGTTTTGCTCTTGTTCTTGGAGGCAGCTCTGCAAGAAAATTCTTGTCCTTAGGGTTCAATGATCTTCAGCATAAGTAGTGAATCATATTAGGTTAATTATTTTTGGCCATGATCTTGAGAAATCATGAATGGAATATTTGATCTTTAAGCCATATGAAATCTTTCCATAACCATACAAATCATTCCCTTTTTCCTTGATTCGAATTTGATTGATTAGGCCAACTTATTTGGATTTGATCTCCATCAAAATCAGATCTTCAAAACAAATCTTGATATTTTTTATTATTTATTTTATTTAAAATGATTTTTAATAAATAAAAACCATAATAAAATAAATAAATGGAGCAAATAAGATGTGGTTGCTGCCTTGGGTCGTGGACCATGTTGGAAAGGTGGTGAAAGCTTAAAAAGTTGGGCTCATTTAGCAAAAAATGCATTTGTGAACACATTTGACTTTTGGCAATTTTGCAACAAAGGTCAACTTCACCAATGCATAACTTCCTCAATTTTGACTCTTTGAAGGTGTTCTTGGACTTTTTAGAAATCTTGAGATTCCCTATAATCAACCCTTTTGGTCTCATCTCAATTGAGTCTTCCATGTTCATGTATGAAGCTTTGACAAAAAAGGTATTTTTGTTGACTTTTCAAAATGACCTATAATGTCAAAATTCATAACTTCTTGTGAGTGCATATTTTGAACTTGGGAGATGAAGATGAATTGTATGGAATTTAACCCTATTCAAAAAGAGCTTTGGATGGGTCATTTATCATAAATTATGAGAAAGTTATGCTTGGTCAAAGTTGAGTTGACTTTTCCTACAAAACCCTAATTTAGCAACTTTTGGGTTTTGATGAATTGTGAGCAATCCTTGATGAATCATGATCAACCCTTGATAAAATGATGAATAATACTTCAAAATGAGGATTTTGACCAAAAATCTTGAAGTTTGACTGTATGTGGGCCACAGTTGACTTTCGCCCTAGCACAGTCGATTTTCAAGCCTTTGAGCAATTGACTGAGCAAACTTTCTTTGTAGGGATTGAAACTTGACATGGATGATCTTGAGAACATATTAGGACAATGGTGAGAATTTGGGATCCCTTGGATTCAAGTATCTTGATGCAACATGAAACCCTAATTTGAGGTAGACTGCCTTAGGAGAGAGTTTGTCTGGTCAACCCTTGGACTTCCTTGAGCAACTTGAGGGTCTTTCTTGAAATGTATTGAGAAATATGAGAGGGCAAATTTTGGGGTACAACAGATTTTTATCATAGAAAGATGAAAGAGGAAAAGATAAAACTTGTATCATACAAAAACCAAAACAGTCCCAAAACCTTACACATTGCTGCCCACTCTACTACTATCATGTATCACACAAAAAAACTAGTCCATCAGTTTGCATTAATTATTGTCCAAAACAGTCCACAAGGTGTCAAAAATCTGCCCTGCAAAAGCCATGCCAAACCTGCATCCTACAAGGCCATAAACCAGCTGCATAAACCTGCAAAACTTTGTACACATCAGTCCAAAACAACTTGTTACTTCTATGCTACATAAATCTGCCCTAAGCCATTCCCATGCTTCCAAAAACCATTTAAGGTACCCTGCTTTACTGTCAAATCTGGTCAAGACAAACATGCCAAGTGTGTCAACCCAATGTATGCACCAAAAAAGCAAAAACTAAACTTGTAACCATAACTGCAAACCTGTATCATGTCAAACTCATCATTTCACTAAAACAGAAAGGACAGATAACTTGCATTCAAAAAGTCCAAAGTCATGATACTCTAATATGTTCAAAATTTCTCTAATTTCCCTCCCAATTTCAACTTCTATTTCACTATAAAAAGGGGCCACTGTTTCATTGAAAAGGGAGGACACAACCAGCAAGTTTGAAAGAGAGATTTTTCACAAAACCACACAATATTATCCTTGCAGTATGCAAAAACACATAACACAAAAGAAACGGGGGTAAAAGAAAAAGATAGCAAGAAAAACACAAGGCAAAATCATTAATCTTACCTGCAAGCTTGGCTCTGCAACATCAAAATGTATCCCACATTTTCATTCTTTTCCTTGAGTAAACCCTAAACCAAACACAAAAATCGACCAACAACCTTACTGCACCCGGAAATCCATCAATCTTCCATCTTCGTACGTCCTTCCACTCACCAGTGATTTACTTAACTGCAATACGCAAGATTTGCAAACAAAACAGCATTACGAGGAGTCAACACAAGGACTCAACAACTAGTTCACAAAACAGTGCTTAGTAGTTGCAGAAGAATTAAAAGAAGAATAATCCAAAGAAAGGCATGGAAGAAAAAAAAAGGAGTTGTATCATCTCACCTATGGTTTTTGAAGCTCGCCATCGTATCTTTCAAGCAACCGATCCAGGTACTTTTTTTCCCTTCTAATTCATCACTTTTTTTACCGTAGCATATCGTCAAATCGTAGCATTTTGTTTAGATTGAGAGAGAGATTGAATCGTAAGTCAAGAAGGTGAGAGAAGAAGCGAACTGATAGATAACTCAGATAAAGCAAAGATGCAAAGATGATGAAGATGGAGTGGAGTCTTGAACGCATGATGCAATCGGTGTATGGGGGAGTGAGATTGTTGATTCACAGCGACGAGGAACGAAGGAGAGATCAAGGAAGTAAGCTTGGCGCCGCGGAATAGAAGAAGAAGAAGGAAAGCTGAGATTTTGAGAAAGGGAAGATGAGGCGCATGTTTGGGTTTTAGGGTTAACATAACCCATTTCTTTGGTTTTCTTTTAGAGAAGGGTTGGGTCCGGGTCTAGTCTGACCCAGTCTATCCAGACCCAGTCTTGTTTTTTGTCTTAGTAGTTCTGTTTGGATTTGAGGACAAAACAGAAACACTAGCTGAGTTGGTCAACGTGGGTATGGGGAAACCAGTGGTCGTGGGTTCAACACCCGTGAGGACCAATTTTTTCCTTTTCTTATTTATTTTGTTCATATTATCTATTTATTTATTTTTGTTTCTATTATTATTTAATTTAATTGGATATTTAAATATATTATAATTTGGCTTTATGTTCTCTTTAGACTTTATTATTTATTTAAGTAAATAACATAAGTATATTTAGAATTAGATTTTAATTTTCTTTTAATTTTTCTTTCTTTACTAAAAAAATCACAAAAAGAATAATGTAGAATGTCTTAAAGTTAGGTTATAATTTACTTTCAAATTCGTTATTTGTTAAGTTTATTATAAAACCACGAAAATGTATTTAAAATTTTTTATTTTTTTTCTCGCTCAAATCATGATAATATAGATTCCCTTAGGTAGCTCCATGAGGCGATTAAACCCTGTTTCGATCGCCTTATGTCAAAATAGACTTTAGGATCGAGCTTTGTACATGACAAACAATTAGGTTTCTTAGTCTCCCTCTTAACCCTTCCCTTTTGTAATTAAAACTTCTCATTCACAAATCAAAAATTCAAAACATTTAATCATTACTTGAATTCGTTTAAAACTCGCAAAACACTCAACCAATCAAAACTTCCCCCGAGGGGCATGTTATCTCTGTTCTACCGCGATACCGGTCGTGCCTATTACTAGAATGCGTGCGTTAACATCTCCCACAAACAAACCAACCATTTTTTAGAGGAACTACGGTGTTCTGATTCCTTCATTGGATACGTAGGCAAAGGGTCGCGAAACCCTCACGAACGCAATAATAAAAACCTTCATTTCCCTTTAAGCAAGCATAGTTGTAGATAAACACACCCTTTAAGACAAACAAACAAAATGGATCCCGTTGAGCACAACGGATGTGAGGGGTGCTAATACCTTCCCCTTGCATAACCGACTCCCTTACCCTTTCTCTTGGTCGCAAGACCATCTTATCCATTCTCTTGTGGTTTTTCGATATTTCCCCTTCCTTCGGGATAAATAAAGTTCGGTGGCGGCTCTGTGTTTTCTGCCGGTAGCTTCAAAGCCCATTCCCGGTATAATCAACCAACAACGTTACTTCTTGCACAGGCGAGTGCAAATTTCTGGGCACTTACGTGTTCAATCATCTTCTACCTTCAAGTCACGAATGGCGGATGCGCCAATCTAACTTTTCAGGTTTAAGAAGATTGAAGAGGGGCAATTGTTGTACCCTAAAATTTTCCCTCTCATTTCATTCAAAAATATCTCCCCATGCTCCTAGGGTTTTCAATCGCTTTAGGCTACCCATGCTTCCTAGGCCTTAGGATATCGCACTGATTCTTTGTTTCATCAGAGAACTAGAACTGTGGGTATTTTAATCTTGAACCGTGTCTCTCCCATCCATTGGCTCTTGTGCTAGGGTTGTTGATTATTGAATATGTGACGTCTTTCTTGACAAAATCTTGAAAACATTATCATCCTGAATTTTATCTCAGTACACCTTCGATCATCTACTGAGGTTCATTAGAGATTTTATTATTTGATTCTATTCTTATCTTCTTCAAAGTTTCTTCAAAAGCAAGATATTGTTTTTAAGCTCAGTGATTAAGGAGGGTTTCTATGTGGATTTTCATTAAAAAGGTTGTTATCTGCTTTCTAAGATCATGTGAATATTTGGTTACTTGATTTAATTTTTTTGAGTTCAAGTGGCGAAGTTATGATGTAAGATCAGGTGAAAAGATATTTTTGGGCTTATAATGGGGTTTTCAACCTTTGGTTTAGATGTTCATGAAGAGTTCAATTTCAAAGAAAGCCCATTAAGGGTAATTTCACTCAAGGAAGATTATTGGCTTATGGTTAATTCAAGTGGGTCTTGAAAGGAAATTTAAATTCTTGAAAGGAAAATATGAAACCCATTGTTTCTTTGAAAACCGAGGTTTTTTAATCCCATTCAAGTACTATATAGAAGATTATTCAATTTCATCATTCATACTATTTCAAATTCATTACATCATATGGATTTCTTTAAAATTTTATTCAAGAACCAAGATCCATATCGTTATCAATTTCAATGGAAAAATTCTACAAAGTTCACAAAATATTGCAAAGATCTTATGTTTTCATATACACATTTTCTTTAAAGTTTCTTTTGCAAGAGATTTCAAATTCGTAAGTCCTAATATTGCTAATGAGGTCTTCATATTCACTTCTCCAAGTTCACTCCCAAACTTCAAGCTTCTCTCCAAAATTCATGCCATTGTTTCCTCCTTGCTCCCTCATCACCATCATTTTACTCAATCACATGAAAAAACAAGAAGGGGATGGTTAGCAAACAATCAAATGTGAAGATAAACAATAAACTTTCAAAATGTGTTATTCATGAATTCATCATTATGGTTTGTGTAGGAATCATAATAGAGGGTGATTTTCAAATCATGTTCATAAACATTCTACAAAGCCTCATTGGATTTGTTTCACAAAATCAGATCTAGTCATAGGCCTAGGTCTATTGCAAATCACAAACAAGTTGGTTCACAAAAGACCAAAAATAATAAAAAAGAGATTCAAAACTCAGCGAGTAACAAAGTCAGAATCACAAACTCCAGCCCAACAGCAAAATAGAAACAATTGGAAAATAGCAGGTAGCAAAGCATCACAGTCTGGTTATCAAGCCCAACAAATGACAAAGCCTCGTATTGTTTTGTTTTACAACAACAAAGTCAGATTTCAAGTGCTAATCATGGGCCTATTTTCTTTACTACAAATCTCAAACAAATGCACAAAGAGGATTTTGTTTGATTCACAATAAAGATAAAAAAGAAAACCAATTCAGTCACTCAGGATTTCATCACAGTAACTCAGTAAAATCACAGTTTCACAAAAGAGTCAACAATAACAATAATCAGAATTGGTAAAGCCCAATAGCAACATCAAGTTACTGCAGTAACAAATTTTCACAGGAATCAATAGGTGCAAACAGAATCATAAAAAGTCAGAAGCCCAATACGAAAATGAAATTCTCACAAGTCTAATATCTCAATCATTGAATCCATCAACAGAAAAACCATAAAGTGATATCAATATATAAGCATCAATTGCACATAAATCGAGGGGAGGCCACTGGTCAGAAAACCACAAAAAGCTGCACAGCAGCAATAACATAAAACCTTTAAAAAGTTCATTGCCTCCCTTATCTCAAAACCATTCAAAAATGGTTCATGGAAAAAGAAAAAGAGTTGTTCACACAAAAACTCTAAACGGTCGCAGCAAGCTATCAAGCTAACCCCAACCCTAAGTTATCATCATCTTCATTATAACACAAAATCATTCATATTTTCAATCCGAGAGAAAAGAAGAAGAAAAGAGTGAAAAAACAGAAAGATCTCATCGGAGTAAGCTCAAAAGTCACGTTGTCATCACCGACCGCACCTCATCATCATCTATTTTTATGAATCTGAGGCTAGGGTTTTGAAAACCCCCTTTCAGATCTACTCAGATCTATCAAGTTCCTACAAAATCAAGCCTCATATTAGTAACTAAAAGAGAAAGACGACTCAAAATATGTAAGAAAATTGGGGATCAGAGATAGTTTGCAGCACCGCCGCCGTGAAGCTCTTGGGTGCCACCGTCAGCCACCGTTGATCTTCATCGTCTCCGCCATGGATGTTCATCCCTGCCACCATGTACCTTCATAGCAACCGCCACACACATCTATTAATGTTCTTATTTTCTTTTTTTTATGTTTGTGTTTGAATGAAGATAGAGAGATGCGAGAGAATAACAAGCAGAGAAATAATTTTCTTGGTTTATGTTTAATTAGCATTAATATGTTGTTTTGTCAAATAACATTATTTACAGGGTCTAATCCGGCGGTGAGACTTGTCACCGTTTGGTTAATCATTGTCATGGATCTAATGCGACGCCTCCAACAGTCTTACATAGCACCCTCAGTTTGTAGCCTTGAGATGGTCATCAAATGTACCAGAAATGAAAGACCATGATACACTCTCCTGGAGCACTCACACGGGATCACACAAGACTTTCAGCCAACTTGGGCTTCTGTTGCTGGGCATGGGAAGAATTTCAGCACCCCCTGTTTGCTTCAAATATCAGGCCCATCTCTTTTTTTTAGTCTTGTGTTCTATATTTCTTTTTTAATCTTCATTTGTTTTGTTTTATTTAAAATATACAAAAAAAATATTATTTGTTAACTAAATAATTAAATTAATAAGCTTTATTTAATATTATTAATTATTTTATTAATTAATATTATTAAATAAAAATGATTTAATTTAATTAGTTATTTAAATTAATTCAATTGGGTTGTATAGTTCGTTTATTTAGACTTTTAATCGAACTTTTGATTCGTCATCCCCATTCATAAATTTGTACCCGCATTCCCGAAGAGTTGTAATAGCGTAGGACATTTAATTTTCTGCCTTTACTACCTTCCATATAATTGTCTAGTTTAATAGGATTGTATGACAAGAAATAAAACAAAACGCTAGATAACCATAAATCTAAGATAAATTAACTGAAATCAAAACACTTTGAACACGCGCACCTCTAGGGTGTCCTCGCTTGTTGCCTTCAGATAAAACAGTCATATCCCTCGAATGTGGAACGCTTTAGCAAAGACCCTCGATTAAAAGATCTTAGTCCCTTAATGACCCTTCGATGTTGCCTTCAGTAAACGATCTTAGTCCCTTACGAAAATTGCTAAAGTATCCTATAAGTTTCCTTCTATCACTATAATCGACTGATTACAATCACACAACAACTGTTGTGACTAACAATGCACAAGTAAACTTACAATTGACTAACACCACTAAGACTCAAACTATTCCTAGTCTTCTTGAGAAATCATACCAAACTTGGTCTCTCAAGGAATAATTACAAGAATTAAATCTTTACAGATAGTGAAACAAATTTTCTTCTAAGAAAGCTATATCACAACTGTGATTTTTCACTAAGATTAGTATTGCACAAAGTGTATGTAAAATAATTTGTGAGCCCAAAATATTTTCACGTAGTTCTTGCTTCTTTTGAATTTGTTAAGTTGTTGGCTTGCAATAAATGATCTTCTATTTATAGCATGAATAAAATTGACCGTTGCTGGCTTCAAAAGTGGAGAGCAATTAATGTTTGCGTGTTTGCTTGCAGTATTGCATTTTCCAATGAACTAGCGTAGACACTTGAGTGCATGTAGTCGTCTTTGCATTAAATGAGCAAACGACATTTGTCAGAGCATGTTTCCTGAATCTTGACAAGACTTGTTAGCTTCTTTATTTTTTTAGAACTAGCTTCACGTCTTGCTTCAGAACATGCTTGCATATCTTCTTATCAGCGCTTGCTTTCTTTAAACTATCAGAAGGTAGCTTGCTTTCAAAGTACTTTTGAACAAAGAAACTTGCTAAGCGTTAGAAGATGAAGAATATAGTTTCTTATCAGAGTCAGCATCAGCACTTGCACTAAAACAAATAGTTCTTTCATTAAAGAAATTCTTCATTTATGTTCATCAGAGTATCAATTATATAAAATATATTTATTATTATCATCAAAACTCTGAGATATGATCAGAACCAGTCTTGTTCTAACAATCTCCCCCTTTTTGATGATGACAAAAATATTCAGGTTTTGAAATAAAATTGAATAAGAGATAAGAATCTCCCCCTGAAATAAATATTTCTATAAGAAAAACTTCCTGAGAATTTTCATCAGAGCTTTGAAATTTTCTTCTAGGATTTCTTCAGTAAGTCTTTTGAAGATAATGTTCATTTGATTTAAACTTCCAGAGTTTAGTGATACCTGTACAATTCTTTTAAGCATAGAAAGAAATCTTTGTATTTTGTTAGAATGTTTGAGACTTCGTCCCATAACTGTTAATTATAGATTAGATCAAAATACTCATTTTCTCCCCCCTTTTTGGCATAATCAAAAAGTATATAAAAATAGTTGAAGAGCGTAAAGGTTTTAATAAAAGATTAAGAGGTACAAAACAACAAACAAAAACAAGAAATAGAATGACACTAATATTTTTTATAAATAAGAGCCATAAGAAGATTCTTGATCTCAGATGCAGATTCCTCTTGTTTCATCATCCAGTTTCTGATTTCCTGGTTTGTCTGATCTTGCTTGTCCAAGCGCTCATGAATAGCTTCATTTTCCCTCTTAAGCTCATTCAGAGTATCCATAACAAGTGAAGTAGGAGCAGAGGATGAAGAAGCTTCAGTAGATACAGCCTTTGGAGTAGAAACCGTTGAGTCAGAATGAACAAAAGTTGAAAGTAGAGTGCCCAGATCCATCATAAGAGTTGGCACAGGTTCAGGTGCAGCTTTAGCAGAAGGTTGATTCAACAGAACTATTGCCAGAGGATTTGAATCTTCAGAGGCATCTTAAGACTCATCTTCTGAAATGTCCATTTGATTAGCTGGATCATTAGAAATCATCAGAGAAGACTTCTTGTCCCAAATATCAGCAGCTTCTGACTGGAAGGCATGCAGATGTTTTGAGAAGTTCTTAAGCACCTGAGAATGACATAAGTCTTGCAACTTCAGTGACTCAGCATCTAAGGTGTTGTACCCCAAAATTTGCCCTCTCAATTCTCAAGGCCTTTCTTACAAGGATTTTCAAGGTTCAAGCTTGAACAAGTGCATTTGGATGTTCCAAATACCAAAATTAAAAGGAAACTGTCAAAAATGGAAAAAAAACAGATAAAAATATTATTTTGACAAAAATTGGAGAAATATAAGTGTTCTTCGTTTCAGCTCTTTCGATTGGCCTTTAGGCATATTTCGATCAGCATCTTTCGATTGACTCTTGGCCTCCTTCGATTGCTCAAAATGGATGCTAGCGTGCCTCTCTCGCATGGGCATGTGACTTCTTGTTGCAGGCTTCGTTTATGACTTTTGCTGCCTACATTGCTTGCCTTGAAAACCATGTTTGCTGGCCACAAGTGCCCCCTGCAAGGCAAACCCTTTTATTCACCAAGCATGTTGCCTGCACATTTGCTTTGAAAACCTATTTTAGCTGCCTGTAAGCATGTTTCGATTTGGACAAGTTCCCTGCCTACAAGCCTGTTTCGATTGGGCATATGCTGCTTACAAGCCTGCTTCGATTGGGCAATATGCTTCCTTCGAGCATGAGCTTTCGATTTGGCAATATGTTTTCTTCGATACAAGTTTCGTCTGGGCAATGTGAATTCAAATAGGTCCCCTTCGATTCAGAAGGAAATGATCTCCATACAAGTTTTGATTGAGTTTTTGGTTCCCTTTGAAACAGTGTCCTTCGACTCAGGAATGTCCTTCGACCCAGGAATGCCCTTCGAATCAGGAAGTAAAGGCCTCCTTCTGGTTTTCTTCAATTCAAAGAGTCAATAATGTTCTGAAAGCTCCCTTCGATTCAGAAGTTAATAACCTTCTAAAAAGGGCCATTCGAAGAACACACAGTTGGCCCATTCGAAGGACACACAGCTGGTGAAAACGAATGCTGTTTTGTTCCAGTCTGGTTGAAAGGTGTAGAAAGATGGAGGATTCGACTCAAAAGATCAAGTTGGACATTCAGACCCATAGGCTAGGCCACGTGTCTTCCCTTTTTAGTCCTGTACCCATTTATTGTCTAAGACCACTTGCACTTAATAGCACAGTACTACCTTTTAGGAAAGTCTGTCTTGAGCCTTGCACCTATTTTCCTTCAGCGTGAAGCAACCCCATCTGAACCATTCATCTTGCTTTTGTGGCACAAGTGGACATTCACTTTCCAGCTGGGCCTTATTTTATTATTTTCGCTCCACAAGCAATGACAGAAGCATGAGTCACAGCTTCTGCACCCCAACTCCCAACAGGCCCACCACATGTGTTGTCACGTTACCTATTATTTTACTATTTTTGCAAGGCTGGCTGTTGAAAACATGTTTATTCTTTTCCTCTATAAATAGAGGAATTTATGCAAAGCTGAGGGAGGACTTTTTTGGCCAAAGGAACGTATCTTCAAAATTCTCACACACCACAAAATTCTTAAACACTTAAACACTTAAACACTCAAACACATATCCAGAATCCAAACAACAAATCCAGAACTGCATCCTCCTGCCTAACACCAGAACATCAAACCTGTGTTACAAATACAAGCCTAAGGCACAACAAGCCTTGAGGCCTGCATAACCTCAAAACCTGCCTTCCTTACCAAAGCCAGAAAACTCCAGCCAGTTCAACTGCAACTGCAAACAAACCTGCCTAAAGCCAGTCCAACTGCAACTGCAAGCAAGCCTGTATCAAAACTAACAAAAACTCAGACCTGCCTGTATCAAATCAAAGAGCAAACACTTATCCCCTTAGAATCTGAAACATCCCTATACCTTGTTACCCTTTGAATCCAGTAGGAAGAACCTCACACTTATCCAGTATCCAAGACATAACTCCTGGTTCCTCCCTTCGAATCCAGAAGCATTCAAGGAAACCACTTAAAGGCCCATCACACGTTCCAGCCTCAAGCAAGGTAAGTCATTCTTAACCTTGAACCCTTCATTTATGGCATAACATGTAAATAAGCTTCCTTTTCGTTTCAAACATATACATAGTGTTTGTTACCTTTTCGTTTCCACTCTTTTAGTTTGTTTTTATTGTCTCTCCTTTTGGTTTTGTTCTTTGGTTTGTTACAAATGCTCTAAGAACTAACCTGGCCCTGAGGTAATGACAACATGGCCTTGGGCCATGTTGCTATTTAATATCCCAAACGAAATAAACAAAAGACAGGAGTATGAAACGAAGCCCCAGGCTTCCTCACTGACTCCAGACCCAATCGAAGGAGACAGAAAGGCAGATTGCATCTTGCACAGATTCCAGGCCCAATCGAAGAAGGCAACAAGGCAGAAAGGCCCAGCCAGAGGCACACTTGCTTTAAGTCCAGGCTCAGACGAAAGGCACTTCCATGCTGGTTCCAGCCTCCAAACGAAGTACATGACCTGACTGGTGCCAAAGCCCAATCGAAGGCCATGACCTCATTGGCGCGAATTCCCAATCGAAGGCCATGACCTCACTGGCGCGAATTCCCAATCGAAGGACAGGACCTTACTGATGCCATCCCCCAATCGAAGGAGGCCAACAGAATGCAAATCGAAGGGTGCTCCCGCCTGGGTCGAAAGACACTCATTTTTCTTGCTTTTACCTTATTTTTGCCTTTATATTCTCATGCAATTCAATATGGTTGTAATAGTGTAGGACATTTATTTCCTGCATTTTTATTGCTTTGTACAAATGCTAGTAATTAGTTGTGTATGGCAAGATAAAATCAACAGTTAGACAACCCAAAAATCAAAGATAACAATGCATGCAATCAAACACACTTGCACACATGCACCCCTAGGGTAATTCCACTTGTTGCCTTATAAAAATGGCCATGTTATGCATGCTGGATGTCTTAGCACAAACGAATTGAAAAAAAAAATCATAGTCCCTCGATGACGCTATCAAAGTTTCCTTTCAAAAATGATCTTAGTCCCTACAGAAAAGTGCTAAGTCATTTCACAACATTGATATCATGGTCATACGATGACCCGTGCCTGTACCGTTAACATCCTAACACAAGGTTGTTGACCAAATATAATGGTGAAATAACACTGTTAAAAGGGTTAAAAACATAAGAAAGATCTTTGAGTAAAATAGGGTAGACAACTCTTAGTTACTTGATCAAAAGTCTTGCAAAACATCCTTGCTATTTTTCAAAACACGCTCCACAACACAATTTCAAAACAACTTTCAAAACATTGAAAACCTTTCAAAAAGATAAAAACCTTTGTATACATTCAAACAAGAATCATTACAAAGGTTGCCACAACGATGGCCTCTTTTCAAAACATCCTTCAAAATCACACACAAAGCACCATTTCAAACAATTGAAAAGCAAAGCAAGTGATCTAAGCAAGTAACTAAGAGCCCATGGATAACCATGGATAGAAAGGGTGCTAATACCTTCCCTTTCTATAATCTACTCCCCGAACCCAAGAAAACATCTCAAAGGTCTTTCCTGTGCTTTTTTACCTTTCCTTAGGATAAAATAAAAAGTCGGTGGCGACTTTTGCTAAACCGAAACATTTGCGGACACAAATGCAAAATCCCAAGTCAGTTCTCCCACCGTATCACAGAACTGGTGACTCTGTTGGGGACATTTCTAAAAGTGGGGTTACCTTAGGGTTTTAGATCACCTTTACATGCTTACTTTGATTGCTTTGATTGCTTTACTTTTTGGGTTCCTTGTTTTGGTTTGTTTAAATCCTACACCCGGATTTGGGGGCACCTTTTTAGGTAAATAGCAATAAACTGTGAGGGAACTGTGCGGGGTATACCGACATGGTTGAAGCAGTAGCTATGTTAGTGTGACATATTTGTGGGTACTGGTAGCCCTTGAGTAGTCAAGGAGAATACGGGGCCGCTAGGTGATGTCATGAAGCACTAACAAACTCTTAGAACCTTACTTGACCATCTTGGCCTTTTTTTAGGGGTAGTGAGATGACCGACTTTGGTGCAGTCCGAAGTTGGTAGATACTCGGTACTACACTCATTGAGGATTGTTTTCTTGGGATATTTTGGTCGCCAGTTAAGTGGCTAAACCAAAACAATGAACATAGAAAATAATCCAGTGATATTGAGCTCCTTAGAACCCGGTTTCCATTTTAGGACAGGTTGAGCCAACTAACTTCAAGAGGGTACTTACCTACAAACCCCATGCAAGCCTAAACCTAAGGACTTGTTTGCTTTGTGTGAATATGATTACCTGTATATACACTTTCTTACTTTTGCATACATGTACATAACATCATACCACAGCATTTTCAATAACCATTTCAAGGATCTTGAGGGTCTTTTGATGCAGGGTTACGTTGAACCAGACATCCACCAAAAGGCAAGAGGGTTTTCCTCTAAACAAACGCCATCAAAGATCAAGTGCAGCAACTTGAATCAGGGGCTATGACCCACTTGACATGGTGAGCTTAATTCTCGTGGAAAGACATCCACCGATACAGGGTTCTCCAATCAAAGATGTTGATCAAAATTCAACCTCTAACATTTTTCTTGTGTTTACCCCGCGAGATCCTTGAAAACATGCATCCACGTATCATGCATCATATCATGACAGGTTTCTCCCACACAGGTCTCCTTATCTTCCTACTGTTTATTTCAGTAGAGATGGCTCTAGAGCAGACTATCAAGGACACCCAGGCTCAAAACTCTCAACTTCAAGAGATGTTCTTGAACCTATCCAAGGGACAAGAAGAGGTCAAGGCGCTCCTCACCAGGGGCATGATCATGGGAAATCCTGATGGAAACAAAGATGACCAGTTGGAAAGGCTACAAACTGAGATAGCCATAATGAAGGGACAGTTGGTGGGCCAGATGGCTCTTATCCAAAATCTGGCTCAAGGACAAGAAGGGCTCAGGGTTCTCGTCAACAATCTTCTTCGAAACAACCAAGTGGGGCAAACATCTAGGGTTGAAGATTAAGTCATCATTCAAGACAAGGGAAAGGCTCCTCAACTTGCTTCAGGGTCACAAGCCCAGCAACAACCTCGTCAGCGTCAACAGGGTAATCGGCGTAGGCAGAATACATCTGGAAGACATTTCTCTGAGACTGATATACCATCATCTCTAATATTGAAATGCTTGTTGGAGGTCGATCTGATTACTTTAAAGGATCCTCCCCGGAATCCCAACACCTCTGCTCCTGGTTATCGTCCCGATGCATTTTATGTATACCACTCCCATAGTCCTGGACATGACACCGACGACTGTTGGACTCTGAAGAACAAGATCCAAGACTTAATTGATGGAAGAGTGCTGGAGTTCATGCAGGATGGCGAGATGAAAATCTTCTGCTGGAATTCTCCATCTGAGATGACTAGTTCAAACTAAGAGACTTTTGTTCATCTGAATTCTGAAGTTGTATTTTTCTTTGCTTATTCAAACAATTATCTATTAATGTCAAACTTTGTTTTCATTAATGCATTGCATATGTTTGTCTTGATTTGATCCACTCATTTCCATTACATTTAAACTATGACTTTCAACTCTTGCTAAAAGTTACAAGCCTTTAGAGGGAGGATGACGAAACAATGCCATAATCTTATACATTATGCTTTTGAATAGACCTTGCTGACGATGTACAGGCGTTTCTTTCAAATCCTAAACACTGGAGTTATAAGGAAGATAATCCCTAGTCAACCCCTTCGAGCCAAAGAAGTAGGAGTTTTCTGTTTTAAAACAAAATGAAATCTTTGATTTAAACCTGGGGCAGGGTAGTCTCTCAGTTAATTCAAAGGATGCACATTGAAGTCGCAAACTCTCAGTTCATAATACAACAAACGGCATCAAAAGCATTCCTCTGGAATCAAAAGACAGTGGTGGTTCTTTATCTCATAGGCAGTCATTATCTCTCAAAAAATAAAAGCCCACTAAGCCAAAACCTACAAAGGAGGCTTAAGAAATTTGAGGCATCCCGCTGACTGTAATCTCAAAAACAGGAACAGTCAGGCAAAAGTTAGGAATAACAAATCAAAAGAACGAGGTCGCTACAAATCCTCAACAACATGAAAAATGTTGCAAAAATGACTGTCTTCCAACAAATTCAACTTGTGTGAACCATCACCAAAAACGTCGTTCCAGACTCATTTGGAGTTCAAATGCACAATTAACTGAGTTTAGGATTGAAGAATATCACGAAGAGCGGATGGGTACAAATATACTTTGAGCCTTTATCCTTTGTTTCTTAAACCGTGAACCAAGCCACGTTACAACCCTTCAAAAGTCCTAACTGAAGCATGGGTTAGTTCGAAAGAATACTGTTACAAAAGGTATCCTGACTCCTGTGAGGCTTAGCCCTAAATCTTGTGTTGAATTTGTCTTATAAAAAGTTTTCTGCTAAAAAACACATTTTTCAAAACTTCAAGACAAACATAAACTTTGCATCACCTGAATATCACTGTTCGCATTTGGCTATTTGTTTGACAGCGGAGAAATTCACACAACAAATATCCGATGAACGAAAGCCCTCTCAGTGAACAAAATCACTTCAAAAAGGATGACATTTCCATTGACGAGTCTCTTATCAACAGGGGGACTTAACATGTCACTATCCAGCACACCTGGGGCAATCCAGTCAAGATTTCAAGAAATCTCTGAAGAAGTGCAGAGTAACCAGGGGCAGGCCTCCATCTCCGGCACTTGGGGCATTGAATGTCAACCCCGACAAAGTGTTACATACAATTAAACATTTTCTGGCAATGACACAAGCACTTGCTACTAGGGGCAATGACAAATCTCCCAAAAGTCCTTTTCATAGGATGATTCCCCAGCAAGAGTATAATCTCTGACCCCTTTTCCCAGCTGAATCAACCTCAAGAATCCTCGAGGACTTCCCCCAACGAAGATATCACCTCTCTAGCGGACTGACGACAGGGTTTATTTCCCCAACAACACCAGGATTCCCCAGCTTGAGTTTGCCTCTCCGACTACTACAAATCAAAGGACCACAACTCCTCTTCCCCAGTAGACTACTCTACAATCCCCAGCAAGTTACTGCGAAACCTGGACCCGACCAGATATCAGTTCAACTTCGACTCCCAAGTAGAGCAACGGAAAATCGAGACTCCTGAACTCTTTTCCCAAGCAGGAATAAATATTCTCCCCGCAGAGTTTTCAACTTCCCCCATCGGAGTTCTCCTCAAACAACAAAACAGAAATCCATTGGAGATATTCTAAGCAAAGTTTGAAGACACACATACTCTTCAACAGCAGTCCAGGATTTAATGACTCCCCAGCTTTTGTCAAGGATTTATTCTCCCAGACAAAAATACATTCATTAACATTTCACATTTCATACATCCTATTTACATACATGATAAGTGCATACAACGCAATCTCATTTATTTTGAGAACATCATGACATTGTACATTTCATACATCATGACATTGCATACAACTAACGTTTTACCTTTTTCAGAAAAAGGTCAATCAACAGATGGCTACCATCAACCTTTTCAAGTTCCAGATTAATACCTGAAACCAGACAGGACAATTACCTACTTGACCATTATGAGGCAACCCTACACAGGTTCCTTCTCTTTCCAAGATGCAGTTTTACACGGACTCATCATCAGGCAACCCTACACAGGTTCCTTCTCTTTCCAAGATGCAGTTTTACACAGACTCATCATCAGGAAACCCTACACAGGTTCCTTCTCAAATTCCAGATGCAGTTTTACACGGACTCATCATCAGGCAACCCTACACAGGTTCCTTCACTCTAAGATACAGTCTAGATACGATCCAGATTCGGATGTCATTCTGTCACTCATTCAGATCCCAGTTACAGTCTCAGATATACTCCAGACACGGAAGTCATTCTGCTACTCATACAGATCTCAACTCCAAAATACAGTCCAGATACGATCCAGATTCGGATGTCATTCTGTCACTCATTTAGATCCCAGTTACAGTTTCAGATACACTCCAGACACGGAAGTCATTCTGATACTCATACAGATCTCAACTCCAAGATACAGTTCAGATACGATCCAGATTCGGATGTCATTATGTCACTCATTCAGATCCCAGTTACAGTTCCAGATATACTCCAGACACGGAAGTCATTCTGCTACTCATACAGATCTCAACTCCAAGATACAGTCCAGATACGATCCAGATTTGGATGTCATTATGTCACTCATTCAGATCCCATTTACAGTTTCAGATATACTCCAGACACGGAAGTCATTCTGCTACTCATACAGATCTCAACTCCAAGATACAGTCCAGATACGATCCAGATTCGGATTTCATTCTGTCACTCATTCAGATCCCAGTTACAGTCTCAGATATACTCCAGACACGGAAGTCATTCTGCTACTCATACAGATCTCAACTCCAAGATACAGTCCAGATACAATCCAGATTCGGATGTCATTTTGTCACTCATTCAGATCCCAGTTACAGTTTCAGATACACTCCAGACACGAAAGTCATTCTGCTACTCATACAGATCTCAACTCCAAGATACAGTCCAGATACGATCCAGATTCGGATGTCATTATGTCACTCATTCAGATCCCAGTTATAGTTTCAGATATACTCCAGACACGGAAGTCATTCTGCTACTCATACAGATCTCAACTCCAAGATACAGTCCAGATACGATCCAGATTCGGATGTCATTCTGTCACTCATTCAGATCCCAGTTACAGTTTCAGATATACTCCAGACACGGAAGTCATTCTGCTACTCATACAGATCTCAACTCCAAGATACAGTCCAGATACGATCCAGATTCGGATGTCATTTTGTCACTCATTCAGATCCCAGTTACAGTTTCAGATATACTCCAGACACGGAAGTCATTCTGCTACTCATACAGATCTCAAACTCCAAAATACAGTCCAGATACGCTCCAGACACGGTTTCCATTTTGTCACTCATTCATAACTTATCCTCAGCACATAGTTGCTCCGTATACAGATTTTTCTCTGTTACCCATTCAGAATACAGATACACTTCAGACACGGCAGTCATTCTGATATTCATTCAAAATCCAAATAAAGTTACAGTAAGGATACACCCCAAACATGGCGGTCATTCCATTACTCATTCAGAATTTCAAGTCAGATACAGTACAGATACACCCCAGACACGGCGGTCATTCTATTACTCATTCAGAATTTCAAGTCAGATACAGACTAGATACGCTCCAGACACGACGCCCATTCTATCTCTCATTCAGATTCAATTATCAACTTCAAGTTCAGACACGCTCCAAACACAGAAGCCATTCTGGCCTTTACACCAGTAGTTTGACTCTCCCCAGTGCAATCACCACGGTTGCCATTCTGTCACTTATTCAGATCCCAGTTACAGTTTCGGATACACTCAAGACACGGAAGTCATTCTGCTACTCATACAGATCTCAACTTCAGATACAGTCCAGATATGCTCCAGATACAGTTGCCATTCTGTCACTCATTCAGATCCCAGTTACAGTTTCGGATACACTCCAGACACGAAAGTCATTCTGCTACTCATACAGATCTCAACTTCAGATACAGTCCAGATATTCTCCAGACACGGTTGCCATTCTGTCACTCATTCAGATCCCAGTTACAGTTTCAGATACACTCCAGACACGGAAGTCATTCTGCTACTCATACAGATCTCAAACTTCAGATACAGTCCAGATACACTCCAGACATGGAAGTTATTCTGCTACTCATACAGATCTCAAACTTCAGATATAGTCCAGATACGCTCCAGATACGGTTGCCATTCTGTCACTCATTTAGAATTTATCCTCAGCACACAGTTGCTCCATACACAGATTTTTCTCTGTTGCCCATTCAGAATACAGATACACTCCAGACACGGCAGTCATTCTGATATTCATTCAAAATCCAAATACAGTTACAGCTCAGATACGCGCCAGACACGGACGCCATTCTTTTTCTCATACAAACTCAGTCCCAGATACAGTTCAATGGCATTCCAGACACGGATACCATTTTGATGCTCACTCTTCTGACCTACAACATTGCAATTCAACAAACATTCTTGGATGGCATCTTTAAGCCCATCTCCAGCAAGATTCCACCATCTCCAAATGGCATCTTTAAGCCCATTCCCTCAAACTACGCTTTGACGAGTGCAAATGTTTTGGGCACTCTAGTGTCCAATCATCTTTTACCTTCGAGTCGCGAACGGCAAAACTGCCAATCTAACTCTTCAGGTTCAAGAAGATTGAACAGGGGCAGCTGTTGTACCCCAAAATTTGCCCTCTCAATTCTCAAGGCCTTTCTTACAAGGATTTTCAAGGTTCAAGCTTGAACAAGTGCATTTGGATGTTCCAAATACCAAAATTAAAAGGAAACTGTCAAAAATGGAAAAAAACAGATAAAAATATTATTTTGACAAAAATTGGAGAAATACAAGTGTTCTTCGTTTCAGCTCTTTCGATTGGCTTTTAGACATCTTTCGATCAGCATCTTTCGATTGACTCTTGGCCTCCTTCGATTGCTCAAAATGGATGCTAGCGTGCCTCTTTCGCATGGGCATGTGACTTCTTGTTGCAGGCTTCGTTTGTGACTTTTGCTGCCTACATTGCTTGCCTTGAAAACCATGTTTGTTGGCCACAAGTGCCCCCTGCAAGGCAAACCCTTTGATTCACCAAGCATGTTGCCTGCACGTTTGCTTTGAAAACCTATTTTAGCTGCCTGTAAGCCTGTTTCGATTTGGACAAGTTCCCTGCCTACAAGCCTGTTTCGATTGGGCATATGCTGCTTGCAAGCCTGCTTCGATTGGGCAATATGCTTCCTTCGAGCATGAGCTTTCGATTTGGCAATATGTTTTCTTCGATACAAGTTTCGTCTGGGCAATGTGAATTCAAATAGGTCCCCTTTGATTCAGAAGGAAATGATCTCCATACAAGTTTCGATTGAGTTTTTGGTTCCCTTTGAAACAGTGTCCTTCGACTCAGGAATGTCCTTCGACCCAGGAATGCCCTTCGAATCAGGAAGTAAAGGCCTCTTTTTGGTTTTCTTCAATTTAAAGAGTCAATAATGTTCTGAAATCTCCCTTCGATTCAAAAGTTAATAACCTTCTAAAAAGGGCCATTCGAAGAACACACAGTTGTCCCATTCGAAGGACACACAGCTGGTGAAAACGAATGTTGTTTTGTTCCAGTCTGGTTGAAAGGTGTAGAAAGATGGAGGATTCGACTCAAAAGATCAAGTTGGACATTCAGACCCATAGGCTAGGCCACGTGTCTTCCCTTTTTAGGCCTGTACCCATTTATTGTCTAAGACCACTTGCACTTAATAGCACAGTACTACCTTTTAGGAAAGTCTGTCTTGAGCCTTGCACCTATTTTCCTTCAGCATGAAGCAACCCCATCTGAACCATTCATCTTGCTTTTGTGGCACAAGTGGACATTCACTTTCCAGCTGGGCCTTATTTTATTATTTTCGCTCCACAAGCAATGACAGAAGCATGAGTCACAGCTTCTGCACCCCAACTGCCAACAGGCCCACCACATGTGCTGTCACGTTACCTATTATTTTACTATTTTTGCAAGGCTGGCTGTTGAAAACATGTCCATTCTTTTCCTCTATAAATAGAGGAATTTATGCAAAGCTGAGGGAGGAATTTTTTGGCCAAAGGAACGTATCTTCAAAATTCTCACACACCACAAAATTCTTAAACACTTAAACACTTAAACACTTAAACACTCAAACACATATCCAGAATCCAAACAACAAATCCAGAACTGCATCCTCCTGCCTAACACCAGAACATCAAACCTGTGTTACAAATACAAGCCTAAGGCACAACAAGCCTTGAGGCCTGCATAACCTCAAAACCTGCCTTCCTTACCAAATCCAGAAAACTCCAGCCAGTTCAACTGCAACTGCAAACAAACCTGCCTAAAGCCAGTCCAACTGCAACTGCAAGCAAGCCTGTATCAAAACTAACAAAAACTCAGACCTACCTGTATCAAATCAAAGAGCAAACACTTATCCCCTTAGAATCTGAAACATCCCTATACCTTGTTACCCTTTGAATCCAGTAGGAAGAACCTCACACTTATCCAGTATCCAAGACATAACTCTTGGTTCCTCCCTTCAAATCCAGAAGCATTCAAGGAAACCACTTAAAGGCCCATCACACGTTCCAGCCTCAAGCAAGGTAAGTCATTCTTAACCTTGAACCCTTCATTTCTGGCATAACATGTAAATAAGCTTCCTTTTCGTTTCAAACATATACATAGTGTTTGTTACCCTTTCGTTTCCACTCTTTTAGTTTGTTTTTATTGTCTCTCCTTTTGGTTTTGTTCTTTGGTTTGTTACAAATGCTCTAAGAACTAACCTGGCCCTGAGGTAATGACAACATGGCCTTGGGCCATGTTGCTATTTAATATCCCAAACGAAATAAACAAAAGACAGGAGTATGAAACGAAGCCCCAGGCTTCCTCACTGACTCCAGACCCAATCGAAGGAGACAGAAAGGCAGATTGCATCTTGCACAGATTCCAGGCCCAATCGAAGAAGACAACAAGGCAGAAAGGCCCAGCCAGAGGCACACTTGCTTTAAGTCCAGGCTCAGACGAAAGGCACTTCCATGCTGGTGCCAGCCTCCAAACGAAGTACATGACCTGACTGGTGCCAAAGCCCAATCGAAGGCCATGACCTCACTGGCGCGAATTCCCAATCGAAGGCCATGACCTCACTGGCGCGAATTCCCAATCGAAGGACAGGACCTTACTGATTCCAACCCCCAATCGAAGGAGGCCAACATAATGCAAATTGAAGGGTGCTCCTGCCTGGGTCGAAAGACACTCATTTTTCTTGCTTTTACCTTATTTTTGCCTTTATATTCTCATGCAATTCAATATGGTTGTAATAGTGTAGGACATTTATTTCCTGCATTTTTATTGCTTTGTACAAATGCTAGTAATTAGGTGTGTATGGCAAGATAAAATCAACAGTTAGACAACCCAAAAATCAAAGATAACAATGCATGCAATCAAACACACTTGCACACGTGCACCCCTAGGGTAATTCCACTTGTTGCCTTATAAAAATGGCTATGTTATGCATGTGGGATGTCTTAGCACAAACGAATTGAAAAAAAAAGATCATAGTCCCTCGATGACGCTATCAAAGTTGCCTTTCAAAAATGTTCTTAGTCCCTACAGAAAAGTGCTAAGTCATTTCACAACATTGCTATCATGGTCATACGATGACCCGCGCCTGTCCCGTTAACATCCTAACACAAGGTTGTTCACCAAATACAATGGTGAAACAACACTGTTAAAAGGGTTAAGAACATAAGAAAGATCTTTGAGTAAAATAGGGTAGACAACTCTTAGTTACTTGATCAAAAGTCTTGCAAAACATCCTTGCTATTTTTCAAAACATACTCCACAACATAATTTCAAAACAACTTTCAAAACATTGAAAACCTTTCAAAAAGATAAACACCTTTGTATACATTCAAACAAGAATCATTACAAAGGTTGCCATAACGATGGCCTCTTTTCAAAACATCCTTCAAAATCACACACAAAGCACCATTTCAAACAATTGAAAAGCAAAGCAAGTGATCTAAGCAAGTAACTAAGAGCCCATGGAAAACCATGGATAGAAAGGGTGCTAATACCTTACCTTTCTATAATCTACTCCCTGAACCCAAGAAAACATCTCAAAGGTCTTTCCTGTGCTTTTTGACCTTTCCTTAGGATAAGATAAAAAGTCGGTGGCGACTCTTGCTAAATCGAAACATTTGCGGACACAAACGCAAAATCCTAAGTCAGTTCTCCCACCGTATCACATAAGGTTCTTCTGAATGTTTCCCACAGAAGATCTATTGTTGCTGAGTTCACATTTCTGGTGCAGTCTTCCTTCAGCAGGTCCAACCAAGCTTGTACTTCTGTTAAGAAATTCTGAAAACATACATTTACATCTGACTGAACAGGTTTGGGAACAGCCTTTTTATAGGTTTTGTTTTTCAGAAATTGTAGAGATTCAAAATCAACTACAGTTTTCAGAAAGTCAGCTGATTCAGGATTTTCTGATTGTTCAGGTGTTTCAGTTTGGTCAGGTTGTTCAAAAGGTTTAGGTGTTTCTGATGGATTGAGAGTTTCAGAGGGTTCATGTGTTGCTGATGGTTCACAAGGTTCATATGGTTCATGTGATGGATGGAGGTTATTTTCTGGAGATTGAGGAGGTGAAAGCATTGGTGAGTTGGGTGTTGGAAGTTGTGGAGATGTGGGTGGTGTGACGTCAGGTGAAATGAAGATGGTGTTATCAGAAGTGGGGGTAGGATTTTGTGGTTGTGTTCTATTCATGGCAAAGATATTTTCAAAAGGTAGGGTGAATGGTGGATTTTGTGTGGCTAGAGGTTCGTTTATTCCTGGTATTCTCCAAGAGCCAGCATCATACCATCCAGTAGGTCTGGGTGATAAAGGTTTGGGAGGTGGTCTAGAAAAGTTTTCAGCAGGAATAGTTTGAGAGATAGGTGTTTGAGATGGTTCTGTGTGAGATGGTTCTGTTTAGGTTTCAGAGGATTAATCAGAGTCAAAATCACTCAAGTCTGATAAAACTTGATCTTTTTGAGGGTTTTCAGCAAGAGGTTCAGAGGGTATGGTCAAGTCTATGTCAACATCTATGTCACCTAAGGTTTGGGGTTCAGCAGATGTAGATATATTTATAGAATCATAAACAGAAATAGTCTCAGCAGGTGTACCTGATTTCTTCTTCTTCTTCTGAGGTCTAGCAGATGGTCCTTCAACTGCTTTCCTCTTCATTGGTTGTTGAAAGACAACATCTGGAGCAGCTTCATGTCTACCTTGAAGCCAAGCAGGATCAATTGGAGTTCCACTTTCTTTGCAAATCTGAATGTAATGCAGGATGATGCGAGGGTGATCTCCTGAGTTGAACAGTGGAAAGTAAGCAATTGGAATCCTTCTTCTGGTAGTGGATGCTGAAACATAAGGAGTTGGTTCTATCAGCAGTTTGTCAATAATCTTTCTCTTCACCAAATTCTTTCCTGTCAGAGCTTTCCCACATGTAGGCTCTAACTCCCCCAGCAGGTTTGCTTCATCCAAGTGAGCAATCAGACCATTCTCAGCCAGAATGTCTGAAATCAATCTCCCCATTAGAATCCAATTCCTTTTGGATTTAGGGTTCTTCACTCTTTCTGCTTCCCTAGTTTCTTTGACATGAGTCCATAGGTGATCAAACAGAAGATAGGGTAAATCAATCTTAACATTTGTTCCTAGACAGAACAACAGGTATTGCTGGTCAGCATTTATATAGTCATGAGAACTTGTTTCCTTTCTATGATGAATGCAACCATGGATGATTCTAGCCCAGATCTTGTAATTATTTTTCAAATCTCTGACTTTAGAAGACGCTTACCCATTTGTAAAAATTTCAGCATAAACTTTTGACATTTCCATTCTGCCACTTGAAATTCCAGTCACTCCAGTTCCTTCAAAACCCAGTAGTTTTCTGATGAGATTTTCAGTTATAGAGATTTCCTTACCCATCACAAATGAGAGGATGACTTTTGGTGAAGCAATAGCGTGTATCCAAAATTCCTTAACAATGTGTGGAAAAACAGGACCAACTAGACGGTCAAAGAAGTTTCCCCATCCTTGAAACTCCACGGTAGGAAGAAGGTCAAACCCATTTGCTTTTAGGTTATCAAAATCCACCATCAATTCACTTATAACTTCTAAGCTACCCACTGGAATGAGAGTGGTTCTCTCAGGAATGACGTATTGTTCAGATTGGGTGTTCTCAGAATGAGTAGAGGAGGAAGCCATTTGAGCACTTAGGTTGAGAGAAGAAAAAGGGTTGCAGAGAAAAAAAAATACACAGAGACAGTTGAATTTTGAAAGAGAAGGTAAAAAGTGAGAAATGTTTTTACACAGGTATTTATATGAAAACTTTTGAGAAATAGGTTTTAAAAAATAAAACTGTAAAATAAAATTTTAAAAAAAATTAATTAAAAGAATCTAATCATGACTAGCATTTAATGAAATTGAAAATTGAGGGGAAAACGTGAGATTTGAGCAAATCATAGCAGTTACCTAGGAACGGCGTCAATAGCTTAGCACGCGCGACCTTTCAGAAACACACCACGTGTTCATCTCCTGAAGGTTGCATGGGACAGCTGTTTGATATAATGAACTGCTGAACTATACTTGTAATGAAACGTTAGAACATTTCAGAACTTTATATATAGCTTCTGATGTAACTTCTCTTCTAACTTCTGAAGAGTTGTTAATTAGAACATTCATTTCAGAACATTCTGAAGTCAAGCACAGAAGATAAATACAATTTTATTCAGGACATAATTCCATACAAATATTTTTCAAAATGAATTTAAATCTATCTTCTGAAAGGGGTTTGGTAAAAATATCAGCCCATTGATGGTCTATTTTTACAAAGTTTAAATTTAAAATTCCCTTCTGAATGTAGTCCCTTATAAAATGATATTTAATTCCTATGTGTTTAGCTTTAGAATGTAAAATTGGATTTTTTTTAGAAAGACAAATTGCAGAGGTATTGTCACAGAAGATAGGAATCTTACTTTCATAAAGATTAAAATCTTCTAGCTGACTTTTCATCCAGATCATCTGAGAACTACATCCAGCAGCAGATATATACTCAGCTTCTGTTATTGAAAGTGCAATTGTTGCTTGCTTCTTGCTGTACCACGAGATAAGATTGTCACCCAGAAACTGGCAGCTTCCAGAGGTGTTCTTTCTTTCAATTTTATCTCCAGTAAAGTCAGCATCACAATAACCTACTAGTCTGAAATCTTTTGATCTTCTGTAACACAGACCCAGATTAGTAGTGCCTTTCAGATACCTCAGAATTCTCTTAACAGCAATTAATTGAGATTCTCTAGGATCTGATTGGAATCTAGAACATAAACATACGTTGAATAATATATCAGGTCTAGATGCAGTCAGATAGAGAAGGGATCCAATCATACCTCTGTAGAGCTTTTGATCTACCTTCATACTTACCTCATCTTTTCCCAGAATGCATGTTGGATGCATTGGTGTCTTAGCATCTTTTCTTTCTGACATCTGAAATTTCTTCAGAAGTTCTTTAACATACTTCGTCTGATGTATGTAAGTACCTTATGGAGTTTGGTTAATTTGTATTCCCAGAAAGAACTTCAATTCTCCCATCATGCTCATCTCAAATTCTGCTTGCATGGTCTCAGCAAATTCTTTTCCAAGGGAGATATTAGTGGTTCCAAAAATAATATCATCAACATAAATTTGAAAAATTAAAATGTCTTTTTTAAATGTCTTTCTGAATAAAGTTGTGTCCACTTTCCCTCTGGTAAAATCTTTTTCTAAAAGAAAATTACTCAAACGTTCATACCAAGCTTTGGGAGCTTGTTTTAAACCGTACAGAGACTTTTTTAATTTAAAAACATGTTCTGGATACTTTGAGTTATTAAAGCCAGGAGGTTGATGGACATAAACTTCTTCTTCTATATAGACATTTAAAAATGCACTTTTAACATCCATTTGATATAATGAAATGTTATTTTGAACAGCAAAAGAAATTAATAATCTAATAGATTCTAACCTGGCGATTAAGGCAAAGGTTTCATTATAATCAATTCCTTCTTGTTGACTATAACCTTGTGCAACCAGTCGTGCTTTGTTTCTGACCACCTCTTCTTGCTCATTTAGTTTGTTTTTGAAAACCCATTTAGTTCCTATAATGTTAAATCATTTGGGTCTTGGAACTAGATCCCACACATCATTTCTGGAAAATTGATTGAGTTCATCTTGCATTGCTAAGATCCAATCATTATCTTCCAGAGCTTCATCAATAGAAGTTGGCTCAATCAGAGATACCAATCCAAACAATGAATCTTCATTGATTCTGAGAGAGGATCTTGTTCTGATGGGATCTTCTTTCCTTCCAATAATCACGTCTTCTTTATGAGCTGAAGAGATTCTGGGAAACCTTTTCTGAGTGGGTTGTTCAGAGATTCTGAGATTATCCATAGCATTGTCAAGAGGAGGATCTTCTGAGTCTTCCTTTGCTTCTGACTTTTCAGAGTTTGAGGGATGATCTTCTGTACCTACAGAAATATCAATTTGCTTTGGTTGTTGCTGGCCAAGCTTATCATCAAACCTAACTTTGATTGATTCTTCAACAATCAGAGTTTCTGTGTTGTATACTCTATAGCCTTTTGAGCGTTCAGAATATCCAAGCAAAAATCACTTTTGTGCTTTAGAATCAAACTTGTTCAGATTTTATTTAGTGTTCAGAATAAAACAAGTACATCCAAAAGGATGGAAATAAGAAATGTTGGGTTTTCTGTTTTTCCACAATTCATAGGGAGTCTTTTCAAGAATAGGTCTTATAGAGATTTTATTCTGAATATAACATGTTATGTTCACAACTTCTGCCCAAAAGTGCTTAGCCATATTAGTTTCATTGATCATGGTTCTGGCCATTTCTTGTAATGTTCTATTCTTTCGTTCTACAACTCCATTTTATTGGGGAGTTCTAGGACAAGAGAAATTATGAACAATACCATTTTCTTTAAAATATTTTTCAAAATAATGGTTTTCAAATTCGCCACCATGATCACTTCTGACTTTTATGATTCTAAAATCTTTTTCGTTTTGCACTTGGTTACAGAAGTCAACGAACACAGAATGTGACTCATCCTTGTGTTTTAAAAACTTAACCCATGTTCATCTGTTGTAGTCATCAACAATGACCAATTCATACTTCTTTCCTCTGATGGATGCAGTTTTAACTGGCCCAAACAGATCAATATGAAGTAGTTCTAATGGCCTAGAGGAAGAAACAACATTTTTGGATTTAAAAGAAGGTTTTAAAATTTTTCCTTTTTGACATGCTTCGCACAAAGCTTATGAGTTGTACTTCAGATTGGGAAGTCCCCTGACTAAATTTAATTTATTTAATTGAGAGATTTTTCTTAAGCTGACATGTCCCAATCTTCTGTGCCATACCCATTGCTCATCGCTAACAGACAAAAGGAATTTAACATTCTGAGATTTAAGATCTGACAAATCAATTTTGTATATGTTGTTCTTTCTCTTGCCAGAAAAGAGGATTGTTCCATCTTTTTGACTAACAACTCTACAGGAATTTTGATTAAAGATAATGTCATAACCTTGTCACTTAATTGACTTATGGACAGCAGGTTATGCGCTAATCCTTCTACTAATAAAACATTAGAGATAGAAGGAAGGTTACCATTTCTAATGGTTCCAGAACCAATAATCTTCCCTTTCTGATTACCTCCAAACTTGACGTCTCCTCCAGCTTTAAATTCCAGGTTTTGGAACATAGACTTTCTTCCCGTCATGTGTCGTGAGCACCCAGAGTCCAGGTACCATGACTGGTGTCTCAATTGAGCTGTTAAGGACATTTGCAATAAATATTATTTTATCCTTAGGTACCCATATCTGTTTGGATCCTCTTGGGTTAGAGTATTTAAAGTTCTGTTTGAACTTTGGATTAGCATAAGAGTTTCCAGAATGTGATGTATATTTAATATCATTTGTGTGTCCAAACTTGAATTGTTTGTTCAGAGGTTCATAAGTGAAAGTCATCTTAGCAACAGGTTTTGGTATATATGTATCCTTCCCTTTGGGAGGTTCATATCCAATTCCTCTTCTGTTGTTCCCTCTAACTCCATAGATCATTGAAGCCATTTTGCTTCTATCTATGCTTTTAGCAAGAAAAGTTTGAAAGCTACAGTCATATTCTTTCAGAATATCTTTTGAACTTGACACAGAATCTGAACTAGATATTGTTTGAACATTTTGAATTTCCTCTTTAAGTTTAAAATTATTTTCTTTGAGTTCATATTTTTCTGTTTCATGTTTCTCAAGATCAGATGCAATACTCTTCTTGAGTTTCTTATATTTGATTTTGAGCTTACTATAGTTTTCTAGAAGTTCTGATAAACTTTTAGCAAGTTCATCTCTAGTAAATTCAGAGAATGCCTCTTTTGGTTCTGACTCACAGTCTGAGTCATCTACTATGGTAGCCATCAGAGCTAGGTTGGCGTTCTCATCTTCAGAATCAGATTCATCTTCAGAGAATTCTGAATCGTCCCAGGTTGCCATCATCCCTTTCTTTCTACCAAACTTTTTCTTTGGTTTTTCTCTTTGAAGTTTTGGACAATCACTCTTGTAGTGTCCAGGTTCTTTGCATTCATAACAAATTATCTCTCTTTTGTTTGACTTTTTGTGTCAAGAAGATTCGGGTTTATCTTCTGACTTCTTGAAGTTCCTGAACTTCTTCTGTCTGTGCTTCCACAGCTGATTGATCCTTCTGGAGAGCAAGGATAGTTCGTCTTCTTCTGACGCAGATTCTTCAGAGTTTTCTTCTTCAGCCTGAAAAGCGTTAGTTTCATATTTTTTAATTGATTTAAGGGCAACAGACTTACCTTTCTTCTGAGGCTCGTGCTCATCAAGTTATATCTCATGACTTCTTAGAGCACCGATGAGTTCTTCTAGAGACACGTTGTTCAGATCTTTTGAGACTTTGAAAGAAGTGACCATAGGTGCCCATCTTCTGGGTAAACTTTTGATGATCTTTTTAATGTGGTCTGCCTTAGTGTATCCCTTGTTCAGAACTCTTAGGCCAGTAATCAGAGTTTGGAACCTTGAGAACATAGCTTCTATAGATTCACTTTCTTCTACTTTGAAAGCTTCATACTTCTGGACGAGAGCCAGAGCTTTAGACTCCTTCACTTGAGCATTTCCTTCATGAGTCATTTTGAGAGACTCATACATATCATGTGATGTATCTCTATTTGTGGTCTTTTCATATTCCATTTTAGAGATAGAATTTAGAAAAATATTTCTAGCTCTGTGGTGATTTTTGAAATCAGCTTTTTGTTGTCTATCCATATTTTTCTATCAACCTTGTTTCCTTCTGAGTCTGTAGGATGTGTGTAACAATCCAAGACTATATCCCATACACTATCATGACCTAGAAAGAAACTTTCTAGTCTATATTTCCAATATCCAAAATCTTCTCCATCAAATACAAGAGGTTTGTTGTAGCTATTGTTCTTTTGTTCAGTTGCCATTTGTGTTTTCTTTCTGGATCTTTTCCTGACACAATTAAGTGTTGCGCTCAGAGTCAAGCTCTGATACCAATTGAAGGTTGAGAAAACACTTAGAAGGGGGGGGGGGTTGAATAAGTTTCTCTTTTTCTTTTTCTTAAAGGCTCAACAATAATGGAAAGACACAATTATTTTTATCCTGGTTCGTTTGAACTCAGACTACTCCAGTCCACCCGCCAAGGTGATTTCGCCTTTCTCAACAAGGACTTAATTCACTATATTAGACTGATTACAATCACACAACAACTGTTGTGACTAACAATGCACAAGTAAACTTACAAGTGACTAACACCACTAAGATTCAAACTAGTCCTAGTCTTCTTGAGAAATCTGACCAAACTTGGTCTCTCAAGGAACAATTACAAGAATTAAATCTTTACAGATAGTGAAACAAATTTGCTTCTAAGAAAGCTATATCACAACTGTGATTTTTCACTAAGATTAGTATTGCACAAAGTGTATGTAAAATAATTTGTGAGCCCAGAATATTTTCACGTAGTTCTTGCTTCTTTTGAATTTGTTAAGTTGTTGGCTTGCAATAAATGATCTTCTATTTATAGCATGAAGAAAATTGACCGTTGTTGCCTTCAAAAGTGGAGAGCAGTTAATGTTTGCGTGTTTGCTAGAAGTATTGCATTTTCCAATTAACTAGCGTAGACACTTGAGTGCATGTAGCCGTCTTTGCATTAAATGAGCAAACGACACTTTTCAGAGCATGTTTCCTGAATCTTTACAAGACTTGTTAGCTTCTTTATTTTTTCAGAACTAGCTTCACGTCTTGCTTCAGAACATGCTTGCATATCTTCTTATCAGTGCTTTCTTTCTTTATACTATCAGAACGTAGCTTGCTTTCAAAGTACTTATGAAAAGGAAACTTGCTAAGCATTAGAAGATGCAGAAGATAGTTTCTTATCAGAGTCAGCATCAGCACTTGCGCTAAAACAAATAGTTCTTTCATTAAAGAACTTCTTCATTTATTTTCAGCTCAGCACATCAAAATTCTTCTGTCAGAATATTATCTGAAACAAATAAATATGTTCATCAGAGTATCAATTATATAAAATATATTTATTGTTATCATCAAAACTCTGAGATATGATCAGAACCAATCTTGTTCTAACATCATGTTCTTTTCACGCTTTCCTTTATTGGATAAAAGAAAATTCGGTGACGACTCTTGCTAACCACAACATTTGCGATAAAACGCAAAACCAAAAGTCAGTTCTCCCATCGTATTATATTAGGGTTGTTATTGGGTGATGTATGATTGTTGGTATTATTGTTGGGGTTTCGAGGATGATGCTCATCGTGCGCAAGGATCGATCAAATGCCTCAGGTTAAATTCAGGGTTAGTAACCAATTTGTACCTATTTATATATTGACCTATTTGTCGCATATCATGGTTCGCGGGGTAAACAGGGAATTGTAACACATGTCTCTCACGTCTCTTCCGCATCTCACACTATTCTAGAGAAAACTCTTTCCAATTGCTAACACCTCATTGGGCGTCGACCCTAAGATGATGCCAAGGTGACGAACAAGTCGGAGGGCCTGGTATTTCTTGATGCATGCCGAACTACATCATGACATGGTTGTTGTGGTGCATCTCCATAAAGTTGGACCGTATGATTGAAGTTTTTGCAATCCAATAATCATGTATTGAAAAAAACACATCAATAACCACATTTTTGGAAAAATTACACAAATAACCATATTTTAGAATTGGTATAAATGGTCCAGCCATATGAAATGGCACATCCATTCAAATTTTAAAGGAGGCTCCAAATGAGATGACGCCTACGTGCATATGTTTTTCCCTAAGTCATCTTAGATGACGCCTAGGTGCAATTTTTTTTTAAAAAAATAATAGACAATTTCATCGCAAATGAGACTTTGATTTTCAATAATAATGAAACAATTACATAATAAGAATAAAAGTTACATATTATTTAGTTGTCTCTCAGGAGTCGATAATAATTTGTGGATCCGTACTCGCATCCTCGCCTAACTCATTGTGTGACTCAATAATTTTCCTATTGCGGTTCAGTCGATGAGTCGATATATTCAGCATCCATGAAATTCGTCAGATCACCATATCTGGAAGACCTGCTTTCAAACAGTCGGTTACCCATACCCTTAAAGTTTGGTCGTATTGGTGGAGGGTGGGGTTCCATGGGTGATTAGTAGCACTGGTGTCTGAATAAGTGAGGTAAAAGGAAATGAATCTTGTGGAGTTTGGTACCCATATATTTGTTGGGTGCTATGGTGATGTGATGGTTGATGGTATGTTGGATCAGTTGGGGAATATTCTTTAGGTAGGCTCATGTATGGGCTAAGGTAAGATGATGAAGGGTCCACATCAGGATTTCATATGTAGGGTCTTTGTTCTTGATACTATGATTGTGTGTGGAGCATGTGTGTGTATTGTTATTGGTCTTGGGGTTGGTTGCTTGTGGATTTGTAACGATGTTGTGTTGGTTGGGAGGTTGATGTGTGTTGGGTTTGTTATTTGGGGTTGTTGTTGGGTGGTGTATGATTGTTGGTACTATTATTGAGGATTGGAGGATGATGCTCTTCCACATCCCACACTATTTTGGAGTGAATTCTTTCCAATTGTTAACACCCCACTGGGAGTCGACCCTAAGAAGATGCCAAGGTGACAAACAAGTCGGAGAGCCTGGTATTTCTTGATGCATGTTAAACTGCATCTTGACACGGTCGTTGTGGTGCATCTCCAAAACATTGAATCGTATGATTGAAGTTTTTGCAGTCCAAACTACTACATCCTCAGAGTTGGGTTAATGGTTCAGACCAAATATGGTCTCCAAAGAAACTGCAGATAAAAGTATATTATAATAATGATAACTTTAAAAATAAATAAGTTAAAAGAAGAAAAGTTTGGAGGTAATACATACATTTTTCGGGCCAATGTGATCCAAAAGATTATGATATATAGCGATATTTAGTCTCTGATTCTTGTTGTAATCTATGTGTCTTACACAAACCTTAAGAAAAGAGAGAAATAATAAATTATGTACAACTATTTATCATAAAGCAAAAAAACGTAAATAGAGTTATAGACTTACTTAGTTGCGTATGAGAACATGAAGGTGTTGTTGTTGATGGGGTTAAGGGACTCCATTCTCCATCAACCCCATGCTTAGAGCAAGAAATCACATCCATAAAAAGTACTAATTTTTTTTTCATTTTTACATAATGAACTATATAGATAGGCTAAAATCGCAAAACATTAACTATACCCTCTAATTTTATCAAAGTTCCTAAGCAATCTTAAATACATAAAATTGACACTATTACCTGTACTTTCGAAGAATAAGAGACTTCCAAATAATATCATAATATAATTTCTAACTTTAACTAATTTAGCTTCCTCGGACAAATTTTCATTCAACTGAAGAGATCTATAATGCAATTTAAGGTTCGTTAGTAAAATACCTTGGCCCCTCACACATATTCCATCTACCATATCTTTGTCAAACATTTCCTCACATAGAATATTGAGTTGTTAAACCGATCCATTCACCGTCTTACCCTCAATAGGGAGACCCATCAACATATACACGTCATTTAATGTGACGACACATTCACCAATTGGAAGATGAAAGGTTTGTGTCTTAGGACTCCACCTTTCCAATAATGTGAATATAAACCTCGTATCAACCGTGTAGTTTAAAATATTAATAACATGTCTAAAGTTGGCACAAATTCAAAAGTAAATATAAGTCGGTTTGACTTGAATTAAATCAAAATCAAAATCAAAATCTTAATTGTAAAGTGTAAATCAGTTTGATTGAGGTAAAATAACTACTCATAAATATTATTAAATAAATTTAAATAAAATCATAGATTTGTGAATTAAATTTAAGTTGGATAGTGGGTAAACAATTTTATTTTCCTTTTTTTAACTTATTTATGAACAATGTATCATCTTTTTCAAAATATCCTCCAATCATTTTTTTCTTAAATAATGGCGATATCAAATATCTAAATATACAATAAAATTAATCATAAAGATATTTATGACAATAAAGTCACATTGTAATAATATCTAAAACTGCATGAAATATTTACATTTTATAAACATTAACATAAAATAATCAAAATACAATACCCTAAATAAGTTAAGATCATCATGACTGACAAAATAACAAATATTAAAGAAACAAAAATTGAAATAATCAAGTCAAATTACAAGAAAGTCATTGCTCTTAAATTACAAAACGTAGTCAAATACATAGTCTTAAATATAAATATATTCACAATCCCAAAAGGAGTTTTAGCTTCAATATTAATTTCTTCCCTTAAATTCCAATAATAGAAATATAAACATTAATTCATACACCACAAAATCTAGTATTTAGTGGTGCAATTTGAGAGTTGAGTGGATTTTATGGATTGAATAATCACATAAAATAATCATGTTCACTCAATAACTTGCTCCTCTAACCCATTTAACACATTTTTGGATCGGCTTGACCAGATTTGATGGGTTTATCTAACTCATATTATCTCAAATTATATTAGAAAATTTCTTAATCTACCTTATGTATTTCTTAGGTATCAACATAAAATTTCAAATATTTTTTTAAAAATCGGAAATATATTTTTAAGACACATCAAAAATAATCAAAACCAAAAATATATTTTCAATTTATATCTTTTTTGACTTGATGAGAGTTGTTGCGTCCTAAGAATACATTTTCGAGGGTCATTTTCGGCTTTTCATAAGATCGTACAATAAGAAATTCTCTCATATTACTATGATTCTTGGGCTTTGCAAGAACATTCTGAAGCCAATATTTTTAATAATCAAAGTAGTTGATTTATAAATATTAACATGTTTCCGTTAATACATAAATATTAACATGATTTATAAGAAATGTTGTAGTGATTTGACTTTAAACTAACAAATTAAACTCATTTAATTCAAATAGTACATATCAATTAAGCCAATTACAAGTTACTCCACGCACCCCTCTAAGTCAACTTTTGACTAAGTAATGCAATCACGTTTAACATCAACATATAAAAGCTAAAACAAACTGACCTAGTAGTAGAAACTATTGCTCGGGAGAATCAAACATTTGTACATTAGAAAAAGCTTGTTGACATCCATAATCATATTCAGTTCTAAATTTCTAACTAGCCTACAAACCACTATGCCATAAACTAGTTGAAATAGTGAAGGGGACAATGACAATGTAAAACAAAGGGACCACAATTTAATCTCAATGAAATAACTCTATTTCTATTTGCACCCTGTTGACTATGATAATAACATTACAAATCTCTCTATACATGGGGCAGTCTTGGATTCAAAGACATGCATAGGAAAGAACATGTGAATTAAACAACTAGCACAAAACATGAACAACTTGATCCGTATAAAACACACAAAGATGTATTATAAGAGAATCACTCAAGCACATGGTGAAGAAGAAGAAGAAGAAAACACAGAGCTGGCATATGATGAAGGTAGGACACACAGCACATATTCGATCACCTAAAAGCAGCACATGCCATAAAATTGGACCATAACCAATTATATACTCCACTCAACAAACCATCATCATCCACCTGAACTTCTATCTATCTCCAACTCATGCTAAACAAATTTGTTCTCCAAAAGAATGGATTCACATTTTTAGCCATTTGCAGCCCAACATGAAATGAGTGTCATCATATATTTTCCAGCCATTTTCTTCCCAAAATGAATACAAATGTCATGTGAAACAATCTTTCAGATGACACTATTTCAAAAAACAAGTATACCCCTAACAAGATTTAACAATAGACACAAAATAAACTCAATGTAATGAACAAACAAATGAATCAATGACTTTTAGTGGACACATTTTACATAAATTTCTATCAAAATGTAACAATGCCTTTTTTTGGGTGATTTCCATCTTTGTTCTAAGTAATCATTCAATATGTTAAACAAGCCCTCTCAACTTAACACAAATAATCAATTTTCCTAATCTAAAAACCCAAAATCAAAACTCTCTTCAACGACAACATTTTGAGCAAACAATTAAGAAAACAATAAGAAAAACAATGGAAGAAAGTGCAATAGCCACACCAAGAACAAACTTGTTTGGCCCATGATGATTATCCTTCTTGTGCTTGCTACTACCATCATCATCACTGTCATCATAATCATCATCACTGCTATCATCTGCAGAAGAATCCTTTGAAGGCGGCGGAGACACCGGCTTCCCATATTTATCACAAGGAGAAACTCCAAGTTTCAACTTTGAAGACAAAAGTGAATGATTGTAACACAAATTGCTATTCCCACCAAGTTTGAACACCTCTAACCCCTTTATGAAAGTGAGGTTAAAGGGAACAACACCATGGAGGTTGTTGTTAGCTAGATTCAAGTACTTGATACTCTTCATTTGAGAAATGAACATTGGGATAGACCCGTTTAGCTGGTTTGAACTCAGATCCAAATGAAGCAAAGCAGGAAGAGCAGAGATTGAATCTGGGATAGACCCAGAAAAAGAATTTGAAGCCAAAGAGAGATTTTTAAGAGAAATCAAGTCACCAATGGAAGAGGGTATTTCACCGGAAAGTTTGTTTGAAGAAAGATTCAAACTTTGAAGAGTATCAAGTATGGTAATTGAAAAGGGTATATTTCCTTTAAGGTGATTACCTGAAAAATCAACATGGGTGAGATTGGAATGAATGTGAGCAGGTAAGAAACCAGTGAGATTAGCATGAGAAAGTGTCAATGTTTTGAGGTAGTTCATGTGTCCAAGAATGACGTAAGGACCAGAAGCTTTGACTTGGACATTTGAGACAGTGAGATCGGTGAGATTCTGAAGCTGAGAGAGCCAGACTCCGGAGACTCTGCGGAGGCTGTTGATGCAGGTGAAGGTTTTGAGAGATGAGATGAGTTGAGGAGGGAAGTGGATAGGTGAGATTGGGCAGTCGATGAGGTTGAGTGAGGTGAGGGTGGAGAGTGATTTGAGGGCTGTGAATGAGAGAGAGACGTAGGAGGAACAGTTGGAGAGGGTTAGGGAGATGAGGTGGCGGAAGGGTTTTGAGGAGTCACAGAGGGTTGCATTGTGGAAGGAAGGTTGGGAACATGGGTCTTTTGAGGTTGGGATGTTGAGGGATTGTAGGGCTGTGATTTGTTTAGGGTCAAGAGTGGATTTTGATGGTGTTGAAGTTGAAGGTGGTGAGGTTGTGATGGTGGTGGAGAGGGAGAGGGAGAGGGAGAGGAAGAGAATGAAGAGAAGTGGTTTCTTCATGGTTGAGAAACATGTACATGTGTTACTTGTTTGTGAGATGAAAACAAATGAATCTAGGAGTGTGTTTGTGTTTGTGTTTGTGTTTGAGGTTGATTAATGTTGTACTGTGTTGGATTTGTTGTTACTAATTAAGTATGTATCAAAGGAGTGACCTGGTCACAGTTGGAGATTGTTTGTTTTGTTCCATTTCATTTGGAGATATTTACAGAAATGGACATGTCATTTTAGTATTTATTTAAACACTAATAATAACGGTTGAAAACTGAGGAGAATAAAAATACTCTTGTTCATTTTTAAATATTATTGCTGATTAAGTTGTACATGTAAATGGAAGGACAGCAGGCATCATATTTATCAATAATAAAAAAAACATCGTCATAGTAAAAACTGATTTTTTTTAAAATTTAAATAATGATTTTTAATGTTTCAAATTTCAATTATATATTAAAAATGTTTTAAAATTATGAATTATAATTTAGAATATTATTCATCTTCGTTATAATTCTAAATAATTTAAATACTATTGTACTATGAGAAAATTTTACTTGTTCAAATATTAGAAAATTATGGTTTAACTAAATACATTAGTTGGTCCAAACATATAATATTCTAATAATATTCCAATAGATTGTTTTCAAGGAAAAGATTCTTCCTTAATGTTAACTTGACTAGAGAGCGAGTAGTGTCCATCCACACCTTCAAAATTTTATATTTTATATTTTCATAAAATTTCTACTTTTTATAATATTTTATTTTTTAATAAAATAATTTAAACTTTTTCATATCTTTTATACAAACTAAAATTTAAAATTTCAAACACATAAAATGTCTTTTTCAAGTATAATTTATAAATTTTTATTTTTATTTTTTAAAATACCATATTGATCACACTTGATAGATTTGAGTAATATTTCTTGAGAAGAGGGAAAATTTTGAATTAAAATATTTTATCTCTCTTTAATACTTTATATTTCTTTCAAAAAGTTTTTGTTTTCAAATTCAAGTGACAGAATAGTGTTTTTAGAAGTGGAGACAAGATGTTTTAAGTTGCTTGTTTCTTTACTTAATTCCTTGCAAATGTGAAATAGACCATGATAAGAGAAATGTGAAGTTACATCGTCTTTTTCATGATCTACCATGAGACAAATTTTAGCTTCTTCATCATCCGATAAATTCATGTCATTGTCGTCCCAGACAATGTAGGTTTTCTTATCTTCTTTTTTAGGCCTCTTGAATTTTCTCGGATTTTGATTCCTTTTCTACTTCTGAGGAAAATTTAGTATTATGTGTTCATTCTTTTCATGTTGAAAACATGTAGGAGTAAAATGACAATTTTCCTTCGTTCTTTTGTTTCTCCTCTTGTTGTTTTTCGTGTTTCATAATTATTTTTTTGAAGTTTTTAATGATTAGTGTTATTTCTTCATCGAAGTCAAAATATTATACTTCATCGGTCTTGAGTGCTAGAGTTTTCTTATTCTTGTCACTTTCCCCATTATCTATAAGTTTTTTCAACTTCATCACGTGTTCCTGTAATTTTTCAAAAAGAATAGACAAGTTCATGGATGACAAATCCCTAGATCTACGGTGTAATTATCTAAGGACTTTCATAACTAAGTCCTCATTTTGATAAAACTTTTCCGAGTTTCCATATAATTTACAATGTGAATGGATCGTTTTCGCATATCATAAATGTTTTTAAGCTTAGTTCTAAAGAGTTAATACGCATGGTTTAATGTGTTCATCTTTTCACTTTTTAATTCAGTAACTCCTTTATGGGTAACTTAAAGGGTGTCCCACAATTCTTTTTCCGTTTCATAGTGAGAAACACTAAAAAAACTCATCAAGACCAAGAGTGGTAGTGAAGATAGTCTTATCTTTCAAATTGCGATGCACTTTTCTTTTTCTTATTTCGTTCAATCATCTTCTTCTTTGTTTACCACATCACCATCAACTTGTTGTATGGGAGCAAAAGAACCATTTTTTACAACTTTCCAAATATCAGGATTCATCTCCTTTATAAATGTTATCTTCTTCTCTTTCCACAAAGCATGTATCCTCATAGGATGATTACTCTTAAAACAAGAGTTAGACTCTAATGACTCTAATGTCACTCGTTGACCAAGTCACTTCAAATATAAGAGTGGGGGATGAATTGTGATATTTAAAAATCAAAAACATTTTTAAACATTATTTCTTAAAGTTGGGTTATGTTAGTCCAACAAAGATAAAAACAACAAAGAATAAGAAGAAGAAATAATTAAAGAGTAAATAAAAATAAATAACAAAAAGTAAATTTCAAGATGATAGTCGATCTTTTCTTTCTACATATTAAAATTCAATCATAAAAACCTTCAGTATTCAGAATATTTGAGTGAAACTCTTTGAATGATATAAAATTTGTGCACAAAGTTTCATAGTTAAAGTTTGTATGAACCCTTGAAATTGTTTGAATTGACGTGAAAATTAATAATAAAAGAGGTGAATTTAAATTCTCATGTAGAAAGCCTTAAATACATGTTATAAAACCCCTGTGAATAGATGTATAAGAATAGAGGGGTTCCATGAAGTTTTCCCAACTCAAAAGGTGTCATTGCTTGGTGAAAAATGCAAATTTTCACATGGTAATCGATTACCAATTTTCAACAACTATATTTTTTGAATTTCTAAGGCTAGTAATCTATTACCAATAAGGAGTAATCGATTACCACATTACCATGGTCAAAAATTACAGTTTTTGAAAGCATGTTCCATAATAAGTAAATTACAACGTTTCAAAAAGTGTGGTTATGACGGTTCCATATGCCATAATTTATTAAAAAAACAAAATGAACAAAAAAAATGGAAAAAACCAGTTTTTTTAATGGAAATGCTTGAGTGTTTTGATGCATGATGATTTTATAAAAATGTTAGATGAAGGGATGTGAGTTTTTCGGAGCATCTAAAGTTTATACATAATGATTTGTAATTAAGTACCTTAGCATCCATATCAATTTCCTTTACTTCCAAAATATTCAAGCTTGTGCATTCTTGATTCTTGATTTCAAACTTTTTCTTCTTTGATATTTATTCTTTTATAAGATTCTTCATCAAAACTAAACCAAGATAGATGATGAACATCTTCTTCGCAATCTCCGTCTTTTTAGTAATAATAAAATATATCAATGAGAAGTTTTTGTTTGACACTTTATTATCCCCTATCTTGTATATCTCTCCCTTTATTTTGAAATTTATGCTTTGTCTTGAATGTTGTGTTAGCTTTAACAAAGATGATTTTACTTGTGCTTAGTTTATCGAAATTAGAAAAACCAAGCTCATATTTATCATTTGAATATCTTTTCTACTTAGCATATTTTCTAAACCAGTTTGACATTTTCATATTTCTTTATCACTTGGTTTAATTCAATAACTTTATATTCAAGATATTGACATTTATTACATGCTGAATTTTTTACTTGGTCTAACTCCATTTTCATGACATTAGCCTTACTTTCTAGGGATAAAATTATTTTGTTTTACTTTGAACATTTTCTAGAAATATTCTAACACATCTCATGTAATTCATGGAAGGTATTTTGTAATTCATCGTATGGCAGTTTATCATAAATTTCAAAATAACTAACATCGTCTTCTTCATCATTAGAATGGTGTGAAGCCATTAATGCAAAATTTCCTTGTTTTTCATCTGAAGACGAACTTATCTCACTGTCTTCTCATGCCACACATTATTTCTCTAGACTCTTGTCCTTCTTTATATTTACTTTGTTCTTCTTTAGAAGTGTGTGACATTTACTTTTTACATGCCCTCTTCTTCCACATTCAAAAACAAGTAACCTTCTTTTTTGAAGTTGGTGCTTCTTTTTTTACTGATTTCCTTTGTCCTTTCCTTCTTTAAATTTTTTTTCAAATTTCTTGATTAGAGCATCATCTTAATCATTAGTGGATTGAGATTCATCCTCTTGATTACTATCATAGCCTTTGATTTTAGTTTTTAAGGCAATATTTTTGGGTTTCTTTTTTTTATCTTCATGTTTTTCTAGTTTACTAAATAATGTTGCTGAAGATATATTGGAGATTCTTCTATTTTCTAATGTAGTCGTTACCTTTGATTGTCATACTCTTGTCAATAATCTAAGGACTTTGAGATTTAAGTCATCATTTATAAATGTTTTTCCAAGTGTCATTAAATGAGTGAGAATCTCTTTTGTAGATCAAGGATTATTTCTCTAGACTGCATTTTAAACATCTCATATTCTTATGATAGAGTGTTTAGTTTGGATATTTTTACTTCTATCATGCCTTCATGTGTCACTTATAATGTATTCCAAATTTCTTTTGTTGTTTTACAATTTGATACAAGAAATAATTCATCCATACCTAATGTCAATGCAAGTATGTTTTTCTCCTTCTTATCAAACAACACTTTCTTTTAGTCTTCATTGGTCCAAAAGTCTTTCACATTTACTTGTTCTACATTGTTTATGACTATTGTAGGAACGAATGGTCCACTTTCAACAACATCTCATAGTTCTTCTCCATGTTCTTCTAAATACGGTTGCATACAAATTTTTCATAAGTCATAATATTCACCAACAAAACATGGAGGTTAGTTGTTGTTGTCACCATCTACAAAAACAATATTAACAGAAGCCATAAGTTCCTAATCGAGGAGAAAGTTATCTTAACCCGCTCTAATACCAATTATAACTTTGGAGTACAACCTAAAAGGGGGTGAATTAGGTTATATGAAATTTTCTCTTTACTTTGCATATGTTTTAATATTTTATTTTTAAGGGATAAAGTGTGTGGACTTGGAACAATAATTCTGAAAAATTAAATTGCAAAAAGGTAAAAAGAGATACAAGAAATGGTACTAGCTTCCCTTATCAACCAAGAGTATGTCTAGTCCCTTTACACCCCGTGAAGGATTTTACTATGTTAACTATTTGTACAACCTCATACCAAGAGTCTCCTACAATCTTCTAACATAAACACCTAACCTATGTGGACTTTGAATCTCCCTGAATTAAAATACGTTTTTCACAATCATCATAAACTATAATGATTCTCACAAGAACATAGAGTACACCACTTTCTATTTACACAAATTTATCACCACACACTTTAGTGATTAAGTAACAATACACTTTGAACAATTTGAATAAGAATAATTCTTGAAGTAATTATAAGATGAAAGTTGATATTATCTTTCTATATATTAAAATTCAATCATATAAATCTTAGATGCTCATAATGTTTGAATGTAACTCTTTGAATCATATTAAATTTATGCACAAAGTTTCATTGTTAAATTTTGTATGAACACTTGAAATTGTTTGAATTGATGTGAAAATTAATAATGAAAGAGGTGAGTTTCAATTATGTTATAGAAAGATTTAAATACATGTTATGAAACCCATATTAATATATGTATAAGAATAGAGGCGTTCCATGAAGCTTTCTCATCTCAAAAGGTGTCATTGCTTGATGGAAAAATGCAGATTTTTACGTTGTAATCAATTACTAAATGGGGTAATTGATTACCAACGTCCAACAACTATATATTTTTTAACTTTTAAGGTTGGTAATTGGTTACCTATATGGGTTATTCGATTACCATAGAACCATGTTTAAAAAAATGAAGTTTTTGAAAGCTTTTTCCATAATAAGTAAATTATGGCGGTTATGAAAAGTGTGATTGTAGCGGTTTCTGATGCCATATTTAGAAATAACATATCGAACTAAAAAAATGGAAAAATAATATTTTTAATGGAAATTCTTGAATGTTTTGATGCGTGATGGTTTTATAAACTTTTTAGATGAATTGATGAGAGTTTTTCTAAGCATCTAAAGTTTATACATAACGATTGGAAATTAAGTACCTCAGCATCAAGATCAATTTCCTTTACTTTCAAAATATCTAAGCTTGTACATTCTTGATTTTTGATTCCAGACCTTTTTTTATATTTATTATTTAATAAGACTTTTTCTTCATTAAAACTAAGCCAAGATAGATGATGAACATCTTCTTCGGAGATTCGGCCTACCACTTGGTCTACTCCTGTCACCTAGAGTTTTATCTTGAGAGTTACACTAATAACAATTGTTGATCTTTTAAAGATATACCGCAGACATTCTTACAACAAATGAGACATTTTACGCAGGTTGGTCGTCACCAAACTGATCTTTTAACAGACTAAGCTCAAAAACCAAATTGTGATTTTATTCAGCTCATCTCAAGAACCAAATAGATATTTTCACTGGATAATATAAAGAACCAAACAAAGATATTGCTAAAGATAATTTCACTCTTGAATAAGAACAAAGGCATCAGTGCACGGGTGCAACTAAACTCTCAATAGTATTTTCACCCTCTTTCACACTAAGGCAACTTAATTGAAAAATAAAAAGAGAAAAGAGAGTAGAAAAAGAGATAATATTGTTTTAATTTTGAAAAACAATTTGAAATAGAATAAGGATAAGCCCTCTATTTATAGGATAAGATTTGGCTCAAAAAGAAAATTATTTATGGGCATTTTTAATGTTCTAATTGATTAATCATAACTGTTAATCAACTAGACATGTCAAATATGGAAGGTTTTTTAATTACGCCATCATCAATTGTTCAAAGGCTTCCTTAATCAATTTGTAGGAGTTAAAAATGAGTTAATTGATCACCCTAATGTTTTAATCAATTAACTAGTGTAAAAAGAACTATTAATTGATTAAACAAGTCAGTAATCAATTAAGGATGCGTATAAAAAAATTTCAAGTGTTTTTATCAAATAAGAGGAGATTCAAAATATATCCATGTGTGTGTGTGTGTTGCCTTAGTATCTCGATTGTTGCTCTTATATCTTTACATTGAAGTGATCACTCAACCATACACTAAGTGTAAGATTAGGAGAGATTTCACACTTCCTCTCTTACACAACTTTGAAGCTTCAAGTTCCCCTTCTCTGATTCAATATTGATTTAGCACTTCATTCATAACTTGAATATTCTAACTTATGTTGCTTGAGATAACATCTTTGATCAAATACCATAATCAGAGGTCCACTTAAGACATCATTGAATGTCATTTGACCTTAGGTGTTGTCATCATTAAAACCACTAAGATCATTAAAGGGTTGCAAATAGTTGTACCGAAAAGAACATAGATCTGCAAATCCTTTTTGAAGTACCCAATTTTGTGACAAATAAAACATTTGTAATTTGACTTATCAAACCCCTTGAAATTGGAATTACACCTAGATTTATTTCTCTTAAAGTCTTTCTAATTTCACCCCTCCCTCTTGAAATATTTAAGCCTTCTCCATTATCATCAACCCTTAACTCTTCCATCTAATAGTTGGTCGGAAATCCTCCAAAATTATAGTTTATTATTCTTTATCATAAAGAAGAGCATCCTTGAAATGTTCAAAAGATTTATGTAATGAGCTCAACAAAAGTAGAGCCTTATTCTCATCATCAAGTTTCACCTCAATATTTTACAAGTCGTCAATAATTTTGTGAAATTCTACCTATTGCTTCATAATGGATTTGTTCTCCACTGTCCAAAATGAGGAGATATATTGTTTTAGGCATAACATATGAGAAAATTACTTGGTTATATATAATGATGTAAGTTTAAACCTTATTCCTGCCACACTTTTCCCTTGCAACTTCCCCTAATACTTGATCTTAGTTTGCACTGGTTATGTCAGGATTCACGACATCAATGCAACCCTTTCAACGATTTTGGACATTTTTGTTGAATCAAAATTTCCCGCATCTTTACTTCCCATAACCCAAAATCATTTTCTCTGAAATAAAACTTCTTGATATCTCATTTAGAATTTATGGTACTCACTTGTAAAATTAGTCCTTTTTCCTCCACAGTTGGCGTCACTGAGAATTAAGATCAAATGGATTCAAACACACCAAGAAAACTTATGTGTGGAACAAAGAACAATATCAACCATACAAACATGATCAAGTAATAATCAACCTACCATATAAAAGTGTAAGCAAATCAAAATAATAATAATAATAACAAGATAAAAGTAGAGAATGAACACACAGAAAATGGTTTATCTTGTTCAATCCAAATTGATATATTCTGAAGGAGATATCAACTCTCTGATCTACTATCAGTCAAGGGTCTTAATCAATATACAAATGAGATCATAAATTACTTCAATAAATTCATAAGAACACTTCCTAATTTTTATCCATTTGAAACTGAAATCTCTTCTCGTCTCAATATATGAATTACCAAATTCTAAAGTATTAAGATGTATTTCTTAATCTTTAAATTACAAACAAAGATCAACCAAATCCTTAGAGTGAATAATCCTATGAATTCTCTTTGTCTTTCTAAAATTATTTCTTTAGAAACTACTTTATTCATAAAAAACGGCATTGAATATCTTAAGTATGTGTGATACGGCGGGAGAACTGACTTGGGTGTTTTGCATTTGATTGCAAATGTTGCGGTTAGCAAGAGTCGCCACCAACTTTTCTTTTATCCAAAAGGATAGGTGAAAAAGCACAGAAAAGACCTTTGAGATTATTTCTTGAGTTCAGGGGGTAGATTATGAAAAGGGAAGGTATTAGAACTCTTTTCATCCATGGTTTTCCATGGGCTCTTAGTTACTTGCTAGATCACTTGCTTTTGTTTGAAATTGTGCTTTGTGTGGTTTTTGAAAGTATTTTGTAAATAGGCCATTGTTTAGACAAACTTTGTAATAATTCTCGTTCGTAAGAATGTATATAAAGTGTTTGATATTTTGAAAATGTTTTCAAGTTTGTAAGATGTTTGAAAGTGTAGGTGTTTATTTTAAAAATAGCAAGGATGTTTTGTTTGAAATTGAGCAAGTAATTAGGAGCATTCTACCTACTCAAAAAGTCTTTCTTGTTTATTTTCTTTTCCTTTGACATTGTTATCTTACCATTGATTTGGTAAGTAACCATATCTTTGGATGTAAACGGGACGGGCGTGGGTCGTTGTATAACCATGATTAGAAATGTTGCAAGGTATCTTAGCATTCTCTTTTAGGGACTATGATCATTTGAAAGGCAACTTAGATAGCGTCATCGAGGGACTATGATCTTATATTTTGCTTTGTTTTTTCTAAGACACCTCACATGCGTAATATGGACATTTTTCATAAGGCAACAAGTGGAGTTAACCCTAGGGGTGCATGTGTGAAAGTGTATTGTTTTCATGCTTAATTTCGTCTTGGATTAGGGTTTTCTAAGTATTGGTTTTAGTCTTTCCATACAAACCCTGATTACTAGCATGTCATATATAAAGCGATAAATTGCGGAATTTAAAGTTACTACGTTATTACAACATTTGTGGGAGGGGAGTATACAAATTCATGAATGGAGATTGCAAGAATTTAAACCTAATTAGTCTATTACAACCATATTGAATTGGTATAAATGTACAAGAATTTAAATGAATACAATGTACAAAATGAATAAATGTACAAAAATGTGAAATGTAAAATAAATGGATGTTTGTTTGATTTTTTTAGGAAAGAAAAAGGGAATTGTTTTAACCTAATTAATTAAGGGAAAAAATAATTAATTAACATAATAAAAAATAAACCCTAAATTTATTAAGAAAATATTTTTAAACAAAACCCTAAATCCATTAATTAAAAATAAAAGAAATTAAGTTTTATAAGAAAAGTATTTTTGGTATTTTTGTCTTGGAAATAAATTATAGTATTATAAAATATTTTTAGTCCTTTTTATATTAAAATAATATATTTTAATAGTTGTAAAAAAATAAACATTAACCTAGTTTTAAATAAATTTACAAGATAGTTTGTAGAAATAAATAAAGTATGATTAATAAAATAATTTTTGTGTGTGAAAAATAAATAAACTAAGTTAAAATATAAATCTATTATTTTGGTAATTTTTATGATTTTTTAACATTAGAAAAAAAATATATTAAGAAAAAAAAAGTAAGAAAATAAAATAAACTAGGCCAGGGGCGCATATATGAAACAGGGGGTTAGCTAAAAAAAACAAAAACAAAACAAGCCCAAAGAGGCCCAACATCCTGCCAAAAAACAAAGTTAGAAAAGCAAAAAATGTAAAAAAAACATAAAAAGAGTACCACTGGGGCTCGAACCCAAGTCCCAAAGGTTACAGGCGCACGCTTCTACCACTGAGGTGGCTATACATCCGTTAACATAAGCAAAACAATAAATATATGATACAAAACGCAACCTGATTTCTTCATCTTCAACCTCCAGCCAGACCAACTGTAACTTGTTCATTTCTCATCCAAAATGAAAACTGTAAACATGAAACTTGTAGCAAATTTCCTCACGGTTTCAAAAATGTAAAGCATTAAAACTATAGATCAAAGATAAGCATGAATTTTATTGTCCCTAAACTGAACCCTAAAAATTCCAGAATTTCCATTCTCAAAATTCTCTAAGCACAAGCAAAATTAATGGAAACTATGGACATGGTTAGCTTCACGGCAATGATATCTACATGTTTTGTTCATAAATAAATCATTGATGATGCATGTATGAGAAGTTACAAAGTTAGGAAACTTACCTTGCAAGAGGGTATCGGGTTTGAAGTTTGATCAACTTTCAAGGAGTTCCAATGATTGGGTTAGCTTCCTCAAGTTCCCAGGAAGCTAATGGAATGTTTAGCTTAAGCTGAAAGAGCCTGAAGACTTCTGGAGAAGTCCAAGTGAAAAGCTCTATTTTTGAAAATGGAGGATGGTGTTAATGGAGTTACAGTTCTGTAACACGGTGTGGGATCAATTCTAAATGATGTTTAGAAGCTTTAGAAACCAAAAGGCTTGAAAATGCACGAGGGAGTTATGAGTTTCAAGTGTTTGGTCAGTTTGTGTGAAAATGGAAGTATGAGATGTGTTTCTAAGTTCTAGCAGTTTTCAGGGCATGAGTATTTGTGTCTTTGATGTCAATAGTTTGTGTATGTATAAGCAAACGAATTGGAGTGCATTGGCAAGTCAGAAGTACCAGTTCTTAGCTTTTGGCTAGGTTACTTAATTTTGAAGAAAAGAGGGAAACCAAGTTTCAATGTAAGGTACAAGCATGGGCTAAGTGATTGTAAGTGTCTAAATCATTTCTTATGAGTTATAAGACTTGTTTGATCAGAAGAGAACAAGTGCAAGGCTCAAGAACAAGTTTTGTGCAAAAAGTCACTTTATCAAAATGGCAATGTAACCTTTCTTCCAAAAATGGATATAAAGCATGTCCATGCATTGAATGCTTGAAGTATGACCTCTAACAGCTGTGTAAACCATTAATTATGGAGTTCCTAACAAGTTTGAGGCCTGCAAAGTAGTGTTTATGTAGCATAGTTTGAATTTTGAATTTGGTTCATCACAAAATGACTTGTAATTCAAGTGATAAAACCCTAACTTCATCTCTTCGATTCTCCATACTCAAGAATGATCTCAAGGAGTTATTGGACATTTTGGAAAGCTTGTAATGTGATATACAACCCATATTTGAATTGCTTTTGAATATTCCCCTTGGAACTATATGAAAAAGTGCCATGAAGTTGGGTCAAAATCCTGACCAAATTAGGGCAAAATTTCACTAAGTGTTTTGTTTCATGACCACATGTTCTTAAAATTATAACTTGAGATCCAAGCAATTTTTGAATAAGTTTTGTGAATAAAAGTTTTATATTTCATGGAGATCTACAACTTTCATGTTGGAAGTTTCTCTTGAATCACTTTGCATCAAGGTGAAAATTTGTTCAAAGTTGTGAAAAAGCATTAAATTTCCAACACTTAGAAAAATTTCTAAGTTTAGAAATTTTGACTTTTCAAAATGAAATCTTGAATTTTTGATTTCTTGATGAATAAGTTTCATATTTTTACATGTTTTGAGTAATTGTGATCTTTGGCATTTGAATTTGACCAAAAAGTCAAAGTTTGACTTTTCAGTATATAGTTGACTTTTGATCAGTTGACTGAAAATTCATCTGTCAATCCTTTGAACTTGAGTAATGTTTTGAGCCATGTTATTAGGTCAAAATGATGCAATTGTACTCTTGAGATCATGCCTTAAACTAATTGATCATTTGCTATATCAAAAATCAGAAATTGCCCTTTCCCAATCAAAACCCTAATTTTGACCATTTTGCCCTTTTGGAGATTTGATCAAATTTCTTGTGGAGTTGTGGTCCAAACTTGATCAAATGATACATATGAGTCTAAAATGTTGATGTGGATCAAAAATGTTGAATTTTGACTGTAAATTGGCCATGGTTGACTTTTTCCCCAATACAGCTGATTTTTAGGTCAACTGCTCAATTGACTGAGCAAAAGTGTGATCCAAGGCTTGAAACTTAACATGAGTAATATTGGGGGTCCATAATGATCCATGAAAATCATATGGGGCATTGGAAGTTCAAAATTCCTTGTGCAATCTCAAACCCTAATTTTGGTCATCAATGCTTAAGGAGGTGTCTTGAGTTGATCAATCCTAGTGCAATTTTGAACCAAGAGAGATCTTTGTGAGAAAATAATTGATAAGTGAGAGAGAAAATTTTGGGGTACAACAGCTGCCCCTGTTCAATCTTCTTAAGCCTGAAGAGTTAGATTGGCTAGTTTTGCCATTCGTGACTCGAAGGTGGAAGATGATTGGACACTAGAGTGCCCAGAAATTTGCACTCGATGATGTGATGGTAGAGGGAATGGGCTTAAAGATGCCATTTGGAGAGATGATAGAAATTTGTTGGAGATGGGCTTGTAGATGCCATCCATAAATGATTGTTGAATCATATCTGTAAGCTGAAACTGAATGAGTACCAGAATGGCGTTCGTGTCTTGAGCGTATCTGAACTGTATCTGAAGGTTGAATTTGAATGAGTATCAGAATAGCTCCCGTGTCTGGAGTATGTGTGAACTGTATGTGAAATCTGAATCTAAATGAGTATCAGAATGGAATCCGTGTCTAGAGTGTATCTGAATTGTATCTGAAACCTGAATCTTGAATGAGTATCAGAATGGCATCCGTGTCTGGAGCGTATCTGAACTGTATCTGAGAGATGAATGCTGAATGAGTATCAGAATGGCGTCCGTGTCTGGAGCGTATCCGAACTGTATCTGAAAGTTGAATCCTGGATGAGTATCAGAATGGCATCTGTGGCGAGCATATCTGAACTGTATCTGGAGAGACCTATGAACATTGTCAATGGTAACTATTTGATTAGCCTTATCCTAAAAAGGGTAAAATGTTAGTGTTGTACCCCAAAATTTTCCCTCCCATTTTTCACAAGAAATCACAACCTTAGGGTTTTCTCAGATTTTCAAGATTGGCTCAGGAATCGATCAAACAGACTTTTCTTTGGCAGTAAATCAAGAATTAGGGTTTCTCTCGCATTTCTAAGAAGAAACTGAATTCTTAGAAATTCAAATTAACTGTCACATGTTTTCACACTTTTTCGAGTTTGCTGAAAGGTTACTGGTTGTTCTCAAGGCTTGTTTATCTGGGATAAGAGATAGGAGTTGAGATGGTCATTTGGAATATTCATATTTTGTCTGATCCAGGTTAACCAGATGATATGCGTCTGTTAAGACATTTGCTTGTTAATGGAATGAAATGTCTGCTTGTTTATTGGAATACCCAGTGCGTATTTTGATTGGAATGTTGTTGCAAGGTTACGAGACTACAAAGTTTTTGATTACTTAAAGCTTAAGTTATCTGTATTAGAATTGTTGGAATGCAATTTAAATTATTTTGATCTGAGAATCTTAAAGGATTAAGTGAAGACTTGAAGGAAGAATTGCAAGATATTGGACAATAGAAGATTTTATTGGATGTCAGATTGCCTCACAAAGATTTTTTAGATGTTGATGCAAAAATAATTTATTATTTGAATATTGTAGGTTTTACAACTTATAGTACTTGGAAAAGTAAATTATTACAATAAATGGAAAATCTATCTAAGTTAAAAATCTAAGTCTAATCCATTTCTCCCATTCTCAAAGTCTTATGCTTCCTCTGCTTTGTCATCACCCAAGTTGTGCTCACATGAAAGAAAAACAAAGAAAAGAGGATTAGTACAGTCAGTTAAATAGAATTTTCAAACAAAAGAGAAAAGAAAATTTTTCATCATTAAAGTTTGGCGTCTGGAATCAGAGTGCTATTGTTCATCATGTTTTTATTTTTCTCTTTGCAAATCACAAGAATATTTCTCTTCTTGGTTCACAAAGAGAAAAATAAAAAATGCAAAAAGAAGAATACAAACAAAGCAATTTATTCAAATGCAACAAGGCGCCAAACTGCATTACAAAACAAGGCCAAGTTGGATGCAAGCGAGTTTCAAATGCAAAACAACATGGCAAACTAAACCAAACAGCAAGACAGTAGCATTACATAACAGGAGCCAAACTGTACTAAGCATGGCAAAGTATTTCAACTAAACCAAACAACATTGCAACAAAACTAAACATTGCAACAAGGCAAACCAAGGCAGCACAAACTGAATGCAAATTGTCAAGTAACCAAACTGAGAAAAGCAAACTGGATGCAGCATACAAGGCAAGTACACAATGCAGCAGAATAGCAGGCTAAAAGTACAAAGCAGGAGGTAAACCAAATCACAAACAAAAATCTTGTCATAGCTTTTCATCATCTTCCAGCTAATAGGCAAAACTTTTCAGAAAATAAGAAAAAAGCAAAAAGTGCTTTGTCATTGAGAGAGAAAGAGAGAAAATATATCACCTTTTTGGTGAGAGTGTACAGTTTGGCAAAAGGATGTCACAAGTTACAAAACACAAGAAAAAAGATATAAGACCAAAACTGCATAACAGTTTAAAAGGGGGGAGAACATTGTGTGTCAAAACTGCAAAAAAACATCAATGCTGTTAACAAGTTTCAAAGCACCCAGCCAAGCCTGAAACTGCCAAACCAGAAAAACCATATAGCAGTTCAAACTACAAACTCCAAACTGTTAACAGTTTCAAAATCCCAACCTGCTATCAAGTTAGCCAAACTACTAAAAAAACAAAACAACATAACCATTGTTCAAAACCTGCAGTTTCAAATTGCACAACCAAACTGTAAACCTGCAAAAGCACAACCAAACTGTAAACCTGCAAAAGCACAACCAAACTGTAGACCTACAAAAGCACAACCAAGCTACACAAATCACATAACCTGCATAACAACCAAAAGACTCCCAGACCTGTGTAAACATAACAAAACTTCCAAAAGTTGCAGTTCCAAAAAACTCATACCATAGTTTCTAAACTGTAAACAGAAATTGCATAACAGTTTCAAGCTACACAAATTACACAAACTGCAAAAACTTGCCAAACTGTAAGCAAAAATCTTGCCAATCTGCAATTCCCAAACCACAGAAACCTGCAGAATCAAACTGCATGACAGTTTTAAAACACAGTTTCAAACCTTCCCAACATTCCAAACTGCAACAATCAAAAACCCTCAACTGTGAAACCAAAGCTAGCATACCAAAAGCTACCAACAATAACAGGGTTTCAGAACAATCAATATCCAGCAAAAGCTACCAAATATCAACAAGGTTTCAGAACTACTATAATCAATCAAAAACCTTCATTAAAAAACCCTCAACTGTGAAACCAAGGCTAGCCACACAAATCAAAGCTTCAGTTTCAACAATCAGCATTCAAGAGAGAGGAAAAAGTTTTAGAACTGTAATCATCATTAACAAAAAAAAAACCACAATAACAGGGTTTGAGAACTAGCATCATCACCAAGCCATTATCCATAACAGAGTTTCAGCACAAATCATCATCAACAAAAATCCAACAAAATCCTACCAACTCAGAATTATCAACAAGTCCAAACCAACAATCAATAGCCAAACAAAACTCAGTTCAACAATAATCATCATCAAGGTTTAATCATCATCATTATCAATCATTTCAATAACAAAGTTTCAGAATAAATCATCATCAACAAAAAGCAACAAATCATCATTCAAAGGCAAGAGAGAGGAAAGAAATAACGAAAGCGGCAAGCATCACCATTCAAGGTTCAAAAGGGACAAAAGGAGAAGTTACCAAAGCCCACGTGTTCTTCATCATCTCTTCCCCTCGTATCCATCCACCAAGGAGCTCCACCTCTCCATCTCACCTTTCCTCTTCACTTCATAAAGGAAGTCACACAGGTATGACCATTTCGTACCCCAATTCCTACGTCTCAAGCATATCACAGTAGGTTAGTAACAAAGAAACATGAGCAAAACATAATGAACGAAAAATGCTAAATCAAAATAGAACGAACCATACTGTTTTAAGACAACACCTTTGATCATCGTGAGAGGGTGAGAGGATGAGAGAGTGCTCCGCGGCTTGAAGGGAGGGAAGATCAGAACGGGCGTGTGAGGCTGAGAAAGATGAAGAGAAAACGAAGAAACGGTGCCGCTGTGAGGAGTACACACAAACCCTAATTTATGAAACCCTAACAAATTGTACAAGTTTAAGCGTTGGGCCTTAAACTCTCAAATCCCTAAAGCCCATTGAATTTGCTAACGTACCCCTCCATTCTGACCTTTCATGTCCTCTTTTATTTTTTGTTTTGGGCCTAACCTTAAACTCCCAAGATCCTAAGCCCACCTTTTAATCCTTTTTTATTTTCTTTTCTTTTGATTAACAAATACCTTTGTTTTAATTAATTCATTTTAATTAATTTGTTTTCTTTTCTTTTTGTTAATAATAACACTAATAATATTTAAAACTTTGATTTTTTTAATTTAGTTTTATTTTCTTCTTTTATTAATTAATTGTTTCACTTAATAAAAATACTAAAAAATAATAGAGATTATGTTTAAATTAAATTATCTTCCTTTAAAACTTTTTCCTTTTAAAATTAATAAAATACAAAGAATGTTAACAATATAATATTTAATCTTTCTTTTTTAGAATAGATTTTTATTTATCTCTCTTTTAATAAATACATGCATTTCATAATTTATTGATTTTCTTTATTTCATGATTTGTTATAGCTTTGTATTGAATTGCGACATTTCGATTTGGTTGTAATACTTAATATTTGGACTTTACTGTTCTGGTGAGACTCATCCCCATTTGTAATAATTGTACCCCCATCCCCGGATACTTTTGTAATAGCTTAGACTTTTAATTCCCGCAATTTATTGCTTTCAATATACTGTGTAGTAATTAGACGTGTATGGCAAGATTCAAAAATCAATTGCTAGATGACCTAATCCAAGAATAAACAACTTGAAATCAATACACAATGCACACATGCACCCCTAGGGTTTCACCCACTTGTTGCCTTTAAAAGGGCCATGCTATGCATGTTGAGTATCTTGGCAAAACAAAAACAAAACAAAAGATCATAGTCCCTCGATGACGCTATCTTGGTTGCCTATACAAAATGATCTAGTCCCTCAAAAATTGCTAAAGATACTTGGCACAATTGCTATCATGGTCAATACGATGACCCGCACATGTCCCGTTTAAACATCCTAATACAAGGTTGTTTACCAAATGCAATGGTAAAACAACACTGTCAAAAGGGTTAAAAATGTGTAGGAAATAACTTTGAGTAAAATAGGGTAGACAACTCTTAGTTACTTGATCAAAGCTTGCAAAAACATCCTTTCTATTTTTAAACACACCTCACAACACAATTTCAAAACATTTCCCAAAAACAAACTTTCAAACATTGAAATATCTTTTCAAAAGACAAAAACACCTTTGTATACATTCAAACAAGAATCATTACAAAGGTTGCCACAATGATGGCCTCTTTTCAAAATAACTTTCAAAACCACACACAAAGCACGATTTCAAACAATTGAAAAGCAAAAGCAAGTGATCTAAACAAGTAACTAAGAGCCCATGGATAACCATGGATGAAAAGGGTGCTTGCACCTTCCCTTTTCATAATCTACCCCATGAACCCAAGAAAACATCTCAAAGGTCTTTCCTGTGCTTTTTGACCTTTCCTTTGGATAAAATAAAAAGTCGATGGCGACTCTTGCTAAACCGCACAATTGCGAACACAATGCAAAACCTTAAGTCAGTTCTCTCACCGTATAACAGAACTGGCGACTCTGCTGGGGAGTTATCTAAAAGTGGGGTTACCTTAGGGTTTAGATCACCTTTACATGCTTATCTTATTTGACTTGTATGCTTTACTTTTTGGTTCCTTGTTTAGGTTTGTTTTAAATCCTACACCCGGATTTGGGGGCACCTTTTAGGTAAGTAGCAATAAACTGTGAGGGAATTGTGCGGGGTATACCGACATGTTTGAAGCAGTGGCTACGTTGATGTGGAACTTTGGTTGGTACCGGTAACCCTTGAGTTAAATCAAGGAGAGTACGGGGTCGCCGCGTGGTTTCGTGAAGCATCAACTGACTTTAGAACCTTACTTGACCAACTTGGCCTTTTAGGATGTAGTGAGATGACCGTCTTTGGTGCAGTCCGAAGTTGGTAGATACTCGATACTACACTCATTGAGGATTGTTTTCTTGGAATATTTCGGTCGCCAGTTAAGTGGCTAAACTGAAACGATGAACACAAAATAATCCGGTGATATTGAGCTCCTTAGAACCCGATTACTATTTACAGGACAGGTTGAGCCAACCAACTTCAAGAGGGTACTTACCTATGAACTCCATGCAAGCCTAAACCTAAGGACTTATCTATTTTGTGTGAATGTGATTATTTGTATATACACTTGCTTACTTTTGCATATCTGTACATAACATCATAACATCATACCATAGCATTTTCAATAACCATTTCGAGGGTCTCGAGGGTCTTTGATGCAGGGTCACGTTGAACCAGACGTCTACCAAAGGGAAAGAGGATTCATTTTCTTCTAAACGTACGCCGTCAAAGATCAAGTACAACAACTTGAATCGAGGGCTATGACCCACTTGACATGGTTAGCTTGATTCTCGTGGAAAGACACCCACCAGTACAAAGTTCTCCAATCAAAGATGTTGATCGAAGTTCAACCTCTAACATTTTCTTATGTTTACCCCGCGAGATCCTTGAAAACATGCATCCACATATCATGCATCATGACAGGTTTCCCCCTTTTCAGGTCTCCTTATTTTTCCTACTATTTATTTCAGTAGAGATGGCTCTAGAGAGGGCTGTCAAAGATATCCAGGCTCAAAACACTCAGCTTCAAGAAATGTTCTTGAACCTGTCCAAGGGGCAGGAAGAAGTGAAAGCTCTCCTCACAAGGGGCATGGTCCTAGGGAATCCAGGGGGCATCAGGAGTGATCAGTTGGAAGGAATACAGATTGAGTTGGCAACAATGAAAATCCAAATGATGGGACAACTGGTGGGCCAGATGGCTCTCATTCAAAACCTGGCTCAAGGACAAGAGGAGCTAAAGGTCCTCATCAACAAACTGCACCAGGATGGATGTAACCAATTGGGGCAAACAACTAGGGTTGAAGATCAAGTCACCATTCAGCCTCCCTTGAGACAAGAAGTCAAGGGAAAGTCTCCCCAGTTTGCTTCAGGGTCACAAGTCCAACAACAACCTCACCAGCATCAACAGGATAGTCGACGTGAGCAAAATACATCTGAAAGGCACTCCACTGAGATTAACATGCCATTATCCCATGTGCTGCAACGCTTGTTGGAAGTCAAGCTGATTGTATTAAGGGACCCTCCTCGGCGTCCCAAAACAGCCTCCCTAGGGTACAATCCAAATGCGAGATGTGCGTATCATTCCAACAGTTCTGGGTATGACACCAATAGATGTTGGGCATTGAGAAACAAAAATCAAGATCTGGTTAAAGAAACAACGCTGGAATTCACACAAGATGGTCAGATGAAAATCTTCCGCTGAGGGTTCTTTACCTGAAATGACAAGTTCGAACTAAGAGGCTTTTGTTTCATTTGAATCTTCAAGTTGTAATTTCTTTTGTTTTTCAAACAATTATCTGTTGATGTCAAACTCTGTTTCATTAATACATTGCATATGTTTGTCTTGAATTCATCCATTAGTTTTCACTATAATTATGCTTTCTACTTTTGACATTTAACTCTTGCTACAAGTTACAAACCTTTAGAGGGAGGATGACAAAAACAATGCCATAATCTCATACAGTATGCTTTTGGACAAACCTTGCTGACGATGTACATGCGTTTCTTTCAAATCCTAAACACTGGAGTTATAAGGAAGATAATCCCTAGTCAACCCCTTCGAGCCAAAGAAGTAGAAGTTTTCTATTTTAACACAAATTGAAACCTTTAATCAAACCTGGGGCATGGTAGTCTCTTAGTTAATTCAAAATGTGCGTTTAGCCGCAAACTCTCAGTTCATAATACAGCGAATGACATCAAAATTTCCTTTGGAACCAAAAGACAGTGATGGTTCCTTATCTCATAGGCAGTCATTATCTATTAAAAAAGAAAAGCCCACTGAGTCAAAACCTACAAAGGAGGCTTAAGAAAGCTGGGGCATCCCGCTGACTGTAATCTAAAAAACAAGAACAGTCATGCAAAAATTAGGGATAACAAAAAGAAAAAGAAAGAGGTCACTACAAATCCTCAACAACATGAAAAATGTTGCAAAAAATGACTACCTTACAACAAATTCAACTTGTGTGAACCATCAACAAAATGTTATTTCAAACTCGAATAGAGTTTGACGCACAATTAACTGAGTTTAGGATTGAAGAACATCACGAAGAGCGGGTGGGTACAAATATACTTTGAGCCTTTATCCTTTGTTTCTTAAACCGTGAACCAAGCCACGTTACAACCCTTCAAAAGTCCTAATTGAAGCATGGGTTAGTTCGAAAGCATACTGTTACAAAACGTATCCTGACTCCTGTAAGGCTTTGCTCTAAATCTTGAGTTGATTATTTCTTTTAGAAAGTTTTCTGCTAAAAAACGCATTTTTTCAAAATTTCAAGACAAGCATAAACTTTGCATTATTTGAATATCATTGTTTTCATATGGCTATTTGTTTGACAGCAAAGGAATTCACACAGTGAATATCCGATGAACGAAATCTCTCTCAGTGAACAAAATCACTTCAAGTGGGATGACACTTCCGTTGCAAAAATCTCTTATCAACAAAAGGGGACTTGGCATGGCATTATCCAATAAACCTGGGGCAGTCCAGTCAAGATTTCAAGAAATCTCTCAAATTACAGTTAACCTGGGGCAGTCCAGTCAAGATTTTAAGAAATCTCTCAAAGTCCAGTTAACTTGGGGCAGTCCAGTCAAGATTTCAAGAAATCTCTCAAAGTCCAGTTAACCTGGGGCAGTCCAGTCAAGATTTCAAGAAACCTCTCAAAGTCCAATAAACCTGGGGCAGTCCAGTCAAGATTTCAAGAAATATCTCAAGTGCAGAGTAGCCAGGGGCAAGTCTCCGTCACCGTCACTTGGGGCATTGAACATCAATCCCAACCAAGGGTTGCATACAGTCAAACATTTCCTGGTGAAGCCATAAACACTCGCTACTTGGGGCAATGACAAATCTCTCCAAAATCTTCCTCGTGAGTTGGCTCTCAGCCAGAGTTTCAATCTTTGATAATCTCTTCCCAGCTAAGTCAACCTCAAGAATTCCTGAGATTTTTTCCCATTGAAATTTCCAGATCTTTCACTATCAGTAACGAAGAATTCAACTCTCTTCTCTATCACCAGTTCAGGATTTATTTTCCCCAACGAGAGGTCGTCTTGAAAACATTACACATCCGTACATCAGGATACCATACAATGCAATCTCATTTATTTTGGGAGCAACATTGTTTGATATATGTCATGCAACTAACCTACACCTTTCAGGAAAGATGCAGTCAAATTCATACAAGATTCAAGATATGAAGCCTGGACCATGACCAGATCATAGCTCATTCAACTATCCCCTTCAATAGCATTCCAAGATTTATGTTGTCCGGTACCTGTTGAAGATATTCCAAGACTTTCGTCTAGCTCAGTTAAATCGATTCAAAGATTTTTCTGATTCTTATCCAGTCAAAGTTAATTCAAGACTTTCTCTGGCTCAGTCAGATCGACACTAAGATCTCCCTGATTCTTGTTCCAGTTGAAGATATTCCAGATTTTACTATTTCAGATAAATATCTCAATGATTTATTCTGATTCACTTCCAGATTTTGCTGTTTCAGATAAATCTCTCAACGATTTACTCTGATTCACTTCCATATTTTGCTGTTTCAGATAAAATCTCTCAACAGATAAATCTCTCAACGATTTATTCTGATTCTTTCTCTGTTCAGATCTAGTTCAAACTTTCCGTTAACAATCACCTTTGAATGGTATCTTTAAACCCATTTCCATAAACTCCAACACATCAGCATGTCATTAACACCCCCAGCGTAGTTGAAACTACCAACCCACAACAGAAATAATCTGGTTTCTCCAAATCCCCCAGCAAGTTATCTTAAAGCCTGGATTCGACCAGATAATAACTTGATTATGCTAAAGCCCGGAGATCGACCGGAAAATAGTGGAATCCCCTGCAAAATCCTTCTGAAGATTGGATGTTGACCAAATAGGAAGTAAGGTATTGTGAAACCTGGATGTTGACCAGATAGCAATACAACACTGTGAAACCTGGATGTTGACCAGATAACAGTAAGGTATACTGTGAAACTTGGACGTTGACCAAATAGCAGTTTACTCGGCCAATTACTTTGAAGCCCAGATTCAACCAGATATTAGTAGGCCCCAAAATCAAAGGGAAAACCGGAGGCGACCGAATAACCATTTGATTTCCTTCTGAAGACTGGATGTTGACCAGATAGCAATACAACACTGTGAAACCTGGACGTTGACCAGATAACAGTTAACCGTTAACAGAATAAAGATTCTCATTCTTGAAACCTCATAAGATTGGCATACTCCCAAGCTCCTGATACCGTTAACAGAATGAAGATTCTTATTCTTGAAACCTCATAAGATTGGCATACTCCTAAGCTCCTGATACCGTTAATAGAATGAAGATTCTCATCCTTAAAACCTCAGAAGACTGGCATACTCCCAAGCTCCTGATACCCTTAACAGACTGAAGATTCTCATCCTTAAAACCTCAGAAGATTGACATACTCCCAAACTCCTGATACCCTTAACAGAATGAAGATTCTCATCTGAAACAACCGGCTGAAAATCATCAAACAATGAAGTCGCCATCGAACGTCTTTTATCCCACATGTAGGGAAAGGTAAACATCGAGAAAACCCGATGAGGGAGAAATCACGGCCTTGTGACCGAGAGATCGGGTAAGGGAGTCTGTTACGCGAGGGGAAGGTATTAGCACCCCACACGCCCGTAGTACTCTACGATATCCACTCTTGTTATCTATCTTATGGGTGTGTTTAATCTATGCTTACTGTCTATTATACTACTAAAGGGAAAATGCATACAAAATAAAGGAGAAACGAATGTAGGGAAAATAAAATTGTGCTCGCCTGGGCCCTACCCCAATGCCTACGTATCCGTTTTGAGGAATCAGAGCTACCGTAGTTCGGCTCATATGTTTTTGTTTGTTTGTGTTTTTTATGGACGAAGTTAATTCCGCCTTCTGCCGCAGCTCGACCTTTGGAGACTTACGCGTTGGCACAGAAGTAAATTAATCGTGTCCTTACCTGAAAAGGGTTTTTTAGAAAAGTGCTCGAGCGCACAAAATGGTTTGAATTTGTTTTGTATTTTCGTTGTAGATGTTTTTTGTGGACGAAGTTAATTCCGCCTTCTGCCGCAGCTCGACCTTTGGAGACTTATGCGTTGGCACAAAAGTAAATTAATCGTGTCCTTACCTGAAAAGGGTTTTTTAGAAAAGTGCTCGAGCGCACAAATGGTTTGAGTTGATTTGTATTTTCGTTGTAGATGATGACTGATTAACCTAAAGAGAGAGATATTAGCCATTTTTCTACTTAGTCATGAAAAGGGTCTTTGAGAATTGAACCACACCTATGCTTGAGATGAAGAACGATAAGGTCGAGAAGAGACCCGCTTATCATTTCTTGTACTAAGCAAAAGCATGATTCTCATCAGTAGTTTTTTAAGTGTTTTGAAATCTTTTGAAAAGAAAAAGGAGTTTTAGTTTTAGATGCGTATGCAAAAGGGAAAGAAAAGTCCAATGGGACTAGTTACTTCTAAATCTAATGTTATTGTGTATAGTTAGACCTAAAGTTAGAATTTTGAGGGAATTCTACCTAATGTTAGCACGCATATGGTTTGTGATAAAGTACGGAAATGAAGAATAAAATAGAGTTGTGACGATACCGAACGGAGAAGGTCCGTTGCCTCTTCGAAATTGTGCAAGCGGTAAGAGAATTCTATCAAAGTTTCCTTGAGCGAGTGATTGAAGAATTCACCTCGAGCATTCCACATTGCAAGAGTTATGTCGATGCTATCACAAAAATCTTGACTAGAAAATGGCAAAAAAATGATTACCAAATATGAAAAATAAAATAGTAAAAAAACTCTAATTGAAATTCTAAAAAAGAAATTCCAAAGAATTCTAAAATATTCTATTGTTTTGTATCATTTTATTATCAATTAAGAGAAAAAAATTAAACTAAAAGAAAAACTAAAATAAAAAGAAATAAAAATTAGAAGGATCAGGGGGGTACAAGCTGAATTCAAGGAGGTGTGGTTCAGAAATTTGCCCAATGAATTCAAGATCTAATCTCAATATTCATGTTTTCTTTTTCAGCATATTTTATTTCTCAATTATTTCATGTATATGATTTTAATTGAACTAAAATAAATAAATATAATGAAATAAAACAACCAAATTCTAGCGTTTTGTGAGTATCAGGTCTTGTGACCTTTCGCCTGCATCGCTGCAAAAATCTCCTTCCTCTCTGACGAATAAGACGTCTACGGCGACTCAAATTTCCTCACCGAGAATCGCTGGTGTTAAGCTCCGTTTTCATCTTCCTCTTCATCTCAACGCCTTAAAGGTCTTCTGCGATTCAACCCTCCATCTAATTGCAGTGCTACACATACACCTTTCTCTGATTATGCGGCCATGCCTCTTCTTGTATTCACCAGTGATTCCTCCGCTAACATTCACATGTGTTCTACCTGTCACTGATTTCTATGAGTTTCAGTGGAGATCCATGAAAAAAGTCGTAAAATCTTATGTTTTGATTCTTGGAATTGAATACTCATGGCAACATTTCTGTGAGATGACGAATCCTTCAGGTATGAATGATCCGTTTTGCAATCTTCTCCTTCTTTCCTTCTTTGACTCTGTACTCTGTGTTTTGGCGCATTCAAGTTGTGAGTAATTTTTGTGCGTACCTCTGTTGCTTATGGTGATGAAGGTTAAGCGTGATTGAGGAGTTTTTTAGTGATGGCGATGAAAGTAGAATTAAGGTTGAAGATGAAGATGGTTAGAGATGAAGCGTGGAAAGGATGAAGATAAGAGAGGAAATTTGATGGTGATTCTTCAGGGTGTTGAAGAATTTCTGTTTGTAATTTTGTGCAATGAATCATGGGTTCAAGGTGAGGATGGAGAGATTTTTGGATTCTTTTTGGTGGCGATTTATGAAGAATGAATCAATTGAGGTCATTTTTTTGTTATATATTGTTAGGAAGTTGGTTAGAAAACAATCAAGAAGTTGGTTAGAGTTGGTTATTGATCAAAGGTGATGGTGAAAGTTGGTTAGAGGTTGGTTAAGTTAGTTATGAATCTGGTTAGGAAGTTTGTAAAAGTTGTTAGGTTATAGTTATAGAGGTTAGGATTATTTAGTTTATTTTTGTTATGACAATTTGAGATGGACAGTACTGCACTAAACTTATATTATGCATATATATTATTTTATTCATTACTGAGCTGTTGTTTGATTAATTGCATGACATGGCTGGTTCCAAGCCTCAAAGCATGTTTGTTGTTTGGCATAACTTAGTCTTGGATACAGGACAAGACTTGGGGTGGAGAGCAAGAACAACTTGAGACGGACTTATGGATATCTTCTCAAGCCAAGCAAAAATGAATGAAGGCATAAAAATCTAAGAGAGCAGTCACCAATTTGTAATAAAATTTTGTACCGTCGTATGTGATGGATGTTTATTGATACTTGATATTGCCTTGGTATAATGTATTAGGTGCCATGAAATGATCTTATACTTGATAGTATAATGGCAACCTTCAAATACTCAAAGCGAATTTCCCTTTCGTTAATTTCTTTCTTTGCTTTTGTAATTATGTTGACAAAAAATGATGATGACTTTGTAATATAACGAGAACCTTTAAGTTCGAATGGCAAAAATCCGAATACTTCAAGTAGCTTTATCTCCCACTTCTAATTTTCTATTTGCTTCTAGATGAGTCATGGACATTGATCCATCAGGGTCTTGAATAATCAAACTTCCCTTGACATTTATGAATGGATCACCAAGCTTTAATAACCTCAAATGATTGAATGAACTTTAAACTTGATTATGACTTGATTTTCTAGTAAATGCCTCTTTCACTTTAATACTAATATGAACTTCAACCGGGTTTGAATCGTCATGAAAACCCCTATTTTAACTCTTCCATCCACATTAACTTGTATCTCAAACAACACGCTAGTATCTCAATCACCACTTCATCTTTATACCACGATTTAAACTTTGTAATCCATTCCACCAATGCACCTCAATAGACAACCAATGACCTTGAAGTTAATGTCACAGAGAAAATCTTGTAGATAGGAACAATTAGAAGCATATAACTGACGATGATTACAAGGTCCTGAGATCCCTTGAGATGCACTTTGATGGTTTAAAAGCCCATGGTGAAGATGCCCTTGTAGCTTGATAAGAAAGAAGTCCATAATAGCCATGCATCCAAAACCCTATCTTCAAACCATAATTGTCGAAGAAACCAACTGATTCAAGCCTGAATGAAGATGAGGACCGTCAACGCCATAAAAACCCTAATTCCACCATATCACTGATTCCATGCCAAATTATGTTGTTAGCGAATGTATGCAATGTTAAATGACCTAATGGAAATATGTACATGCGAAAAGTGTGACAATGCGTAAACCAGATAAAAGAAGAAGGGTAGGACAAATTTGGGGTATTACATCATCCTTAAAACCTCAGAAGATTGGCATACTCCCAAGCTCCTGATACCCTTAATAGAACGAAGATTCTCATCCTTAAAACCTCAAAAGATTGGCATACTCCCAAGCTCCTGATACCCTTAACAGAATGAAGATTCTCATCCTTAAAACCTCAGAAGATTAGCATACTCCCAAGCTCCTGATATCATTAACAGAATGAAGATTCTCATCCTTAAAACCTCATAAGATTGGCATACACCCAACCTCCTGACCAAAACGCCTGAATGAAGGTTCTCATTCTTGCTTCCCCAGTAGATTGGCATACACCCAACCTCCTGACCCAAATGCCTGAATGAAGATTCTCATTCTTGCTTCCCTAGTAGATTGGCATACACCCAACCTCCTAACCCAAACGCCTGAATGGAGATTCTCATTCACAAAGTGGCATACAACCTAAACTCCTGAACTTCTTCCAAACAGGAATAAGCTTTTCCCCAGAGTCCTGAGCTTACTCTCCAACAGGATAGCTACTCCCCAACAATACAGCTATTCCCCATAGAGTTTTTACTCCCCAACAAAATCAAGATTCTCATCCTTGATTCTCTAGTGAAGTTGCCAAAGCCTTCTTTACTCTCAGCATAAATTTGTCATAGTTTTTAATCCCTTGCAGATCGAAGATTCTCGTTCTTGACTCCTCAGCACAAATTCCCCTAGCAGAATGAAGATTCTCATTCTCAGTTCCCCACATAGTTTTCAAATATTCCCCAGCGAAGTTCTCCTCAAACAACAAAACAAGAATCCCTGGTAGAAGTATTCTAAGCAAAGCTTGAAGACACACATACTCTTCAACAGTGGTCCAGGATTTATTTTCCCCGGCAGCAGTTAAAGATTTTATTATCTCCAGCTATCCAGGATTTATCTTCCTCAGCAAGACGGCTAATCAGCATACATGCGCATATATTGCATTCATATATCATAAACATTGATAAAAACACATATATTTCATCATACATTTCATGCAACATAACTTTGTGTTTCAGATAATATTGTACCCTTTTCAGAATAATATTAACAAGCTTCAGATTCAGGATCATGAAAACAGTTTACGGATGCTCCAAACACGGATGCTAATCTATTGCTTGTTCAACTTCAAGGATCATGAAAACAGTTTACGGATGCTTCCAGACACAGATGTTAATCTATCGCTTGTTCAGATTCATCTCATTGAAAACAGTTTACGGATGCTCCAAACACGGATGCTAATCTATTGCTTGTTCAACTTCAAGGATCATGAAAACAGTTTACGGATGCTTCCAGACACGGATCTTAATCTATCGCTTGTTCAGATTCAGCTTATTGAAAACAATTTACAGATGCTCCAAACACGGATGCTAATCTATTGCTTGTTCAACTTCAAGGATCATGAAAACAATTTACGGATGCTTCCAGACACAAATGTTAATCTATCGCTTGTTCAGGTTCAGCTCATGAAAACAGTTTACGAATGCTCCAAACACGAATGCTAATCTATTGCTTATTCAACTTCAAGGATCATGAAAACAGTTTACGGATGCTTCCAAACACGGATGTTAATCTATCGCTTGTTCAGATTCAGCTCATTGAAAACAGTTTACGGATGCTCCAAACACGGATGCTAATCTATTGCTTGTTCAACTTCAAGGATCATGAAAACAGTTTACGGATGCTTCCAGACACGAATGTTAATCTATCGCTTGTTCAGATCCAGCTCATGAAAACAGTTTACAGATGCTCCAAACACGAATTCTAATCTATTGCTTATTCAACTTCAAGGATCATGAAAACAGTTTACGGATGCTCCAAACATGGATGTTAATCTATCGCTTGTTCAGATTCAGCTCATGAAAACAGCTTACGGATGCTCCATACACGGATGCTGATCTATTGCTTATTTAGACCCCCATCTCAGAGACGTTCCAAACATGGATACCTTTCTGATACTCATTCTTTCACCTACAACATATAATTCAATAAACATTCTTGGATGGCATCTTTAATCCCATCTCCGACAAGATTCTGTCGCATCTCCAAATGGCATCTTTAAGCCCATTCCCTCAAACTATGCTTTGACGAGTGCAAATTTATGGGCACTCTAGTGTCCAATCATCTTTTACCTTCGAGTCGCAAACGGAAAACTCGCCAATCTAACTCTTCAGGTTCAAGAAGATTGAACAGGGGCAGCTGTTGTACCCCAAAATTTTCCCTCCCATTTTTCACAAGAAATCACAACCCTAGGGTTTTCTCAGATTTTCAAGATTGGCTCAGGATTGATCAAACAAAATTTTCTTTGGCAGTAGATCAAGAATTAGGGTTTCTCTCGCACTCCTCAGAAGAAACTGAATTCTCAGAAATTCAAATTAACTGTCACATGTTTTCACACTTTTTCGAGTTTGCTGAAAGGTTACTGGTTGTTCTCAAGGCTTGTTTATCTGGGATAAGAGATAGGAGCTGAGATGGTCATTTGGAATATTCATATTTTGTCTGATCTAGGTTAACCAGATGATGTGCGTCTGTTAAGACATTTGCTTGTTAATGGAATGAAATGTCTGCTTGTTTATTGGAATACCCAATGCGTATTTTGATTGGAATGCTGTTGCAAGGTTACGAGACTACAAAGTTTTTTATTACTTTAAGCTTAAGTTATCTGTATTAGAATTGTTGGAATGCAATTTCAATTATTTTAATCTGAGAATCTTAAAGGATTAAGTGAAGACTTGAAGGAAGAATTGCAAGATATTGGACAGTAGAAGATTTTATTGGATGTCTGATTGCCTCACAAAGATTTTTCAGATGTTGATGCAAAAATAATTTATTATTTGAATACTGTAGGTTTTACAACTTATAGTACTTGGAAAAGTAAATTATTACAATAAATGGAAAATCTATCTAAGTTAAAAATCTAAGTCTAAGCCATTGCTCCCATGCTCAAAGTCTTCTGCTTCCTCTGCTTTGTCATCACCCAAGTTGTGCTCACATGAAAGAAAAACAAAGAAAAGAGGATTAGTACAGTCAGTTAAACATAATTTTCAAACAAAAGAGAAAAGAAAATTTTTCATCATTAAAGTTTGGCGTCTGGAATCAGAGTGCTATTGTTCATCATGTTTTTATTTTTCTCTTTGAAAATCACAAGAAGATTGCTCTTCTTGGTTCACAAAGAGAAAAATAAAAAATGCAAAAAGAAGAAAGCAAACAAAGAAATTTATTCAAATGCAACAAGGCGCCAAACTTCATTACAAAACAAGGCCAAGTTAGATGCAAGCAAGTTTCAAATGCAAAACAACATGGAAAACTAAACCAAACAGCAATACAGTAGCATTACATAACAGGCGCCAAAATGTACTAAGCATGGCAAAGTATTGCAACTAAACCAAACAGCATTGCAACAAAACTAAACATTGCAACAACACTGCAACAAGGCAAACCAAGGCAACACAAATTGAATGCAAACTGTCAAGTAATCAAACTGAGCAAAGCAAACTGGATGCAACATACAAGGCAAGTACACAATGCAGCAGAATAGCAGGCTAAAAGTACAAAGCAGGAGGTAAACCAAATCACAAGCAAAAAGATTGTCATAGCTTTTCATCATCTTCCAGCTAATAGGCAAAACTTTTCAGAAAATAAGAAAAAAGCAAAAAGTGCTTTGTCATTGAGAGAGAAAAGATATCACCTTTTTGGTGAGAGTGTACAGTTTGGCAAAAGGCTGTCACAAGTTACAAAATACAAGCAAAAAGATATAAGACCAAAACTGCATAACAGTTTAAAAGGGGGGAGAACATTGTGTGTCAAAACTGCAAAAAAATATCAATGCTGTTAACAAGTTTCAAAGCACCCAACCAAGCCTGAAACTGCCAAACCAGAAAAACCATATAGCAGTTCAAACTACAAACTCCAAACTGTTAACAGTTTCAAAATCTCAACCTGCTATCAAGTTAGCCAAACTACTAAAAAAACAAAACAACATAACCATTATTTAAAACCTACAATTTCAAACTGCACAACCAAACTGTAAACCTGCAAAAGCACAACCAAACTGTAAACCTACAAAATCACAACCAAACTGTAAAACTGCAAAAGCACAACCAAGCTACACAAATCACATAACCTGCATGTGATCGGTGGAAATAGAAATAACTGTTTGGAATGCTGGCTCGCGAAATGTCGCGGTAAGCAAGAGTCGTCACCGTCTTTTATTTTCTCCAACAAGGAAAGGACAAAAGCACAGCAAAACTCTTTTTCGAGATGTTTCTCGGTTCGGAAGGTAGATTTATAGAAAGGGAAGGTGTTAGCACCCTTTCTATCCGTGGTTATCCACGGGCTCTTAGGTACTTGCTCACTATGTTTTCAAAAATTGTTTGCTTTTCTTGTGTATGTGGGTTTTGAAAAAATTTAGTTTGAAAAACTTCTAGGTAACTCTTGTATCAGTCCTCAAGAGTGTATGAAGTATTTGTTTGAAATTTTTTTGAAAGTGTAGGTGCAAAAAGATGTTTTTGTTTTTGAAAGAGAAAGTATCCAGGAGAAATCTACCTACTCTAAGGAATTAAGCTGTGTAAGAGTCCTTTAGACAGTGCTATCCCACTATTGAGAAGTAGGTAGCACCGTCGTTGGAGTTATTCGGGTCAATTCGATTATAGGGACATGTGGTCACCAAAGCAATGGTCGGACGCCTTAGCGGTAACCCTAGTGTCTTAGATCGTTTTATCCGAGGCAACCATTTCGAGGCAACTGGATCTTTAGACAGGAGGGCGACCTCTAAAACACCCTATACTTGACGACCACCTCGAGGCAACCAAGTGAGGCGTACCCTAGGAGTGGCATGTGCATGTGTGTCAAGTTCATGTTAAATTGTCTTGTACATGTTATTGGTGAGCTACGTTTTGATTTTATTTTTCATACAAGTCTTGTCATGCATAATTAACAGTTAATAAGCGCGGAAAATAAATTGCGGAAAATGAATCTACGCTATTACAAGGCGTCGGGTATTTACATCGCCAAAAACATAACCCTTTGGAAATAAATGCGAGAAATTAAAGAAAGCGATAAAAGCCCTAACTATCTATTACATTCTCTGAGCAGATACATAAATATGATCAAATAAATAATAGTGCGTGAAAAGAAATTGAATCGGGACGTCCTTAGGGTTTTGACCCTTTTGAGAAAATAATGAATTTTGGTCCTTTTTGTATTTAATTAATATTAAACCTAATTTACTAATTAATTAATTAATTACAAGAAAAAAAGTATTTTTGTGTTTTTTAGGTCTTTATGAAAATAAAATAAAAGATTAAAATTGTCAAAAGAAAAAACCTAATTCTAGATTATTTTATTTATTGCAAAAAAGTTAAGTTTAACCTAATTAAACTAAATTGATTAATTTACATTTATTTACAAAATAAAAGGGTGAAATTAATAATAATAATAATAATAATAATAAATAAAATATTTACATTTTTTAATGGTCTGAATTTATTATGAAAAATTAATTTATGAGTTAATTAAATAGTAATAATAATAATTATAATCAAATAATTAAAAGAAAACAAAAATATAAAAGAAGAAAAGAATTAATTAAACCAGGGGTGGTGTGAGGCCTTTTTGGAGGTTTGCTTGGCAATTCTGGGCCCATTAACACTCAACCACGTTTGACTTCTGGAATTGTCTAGGCGCAGGTTGACCAGGAGCAGGGTGTTCATCATCTTTTGGCCTTTGGATTTATGATTATGGCCACATGGCATGCTGAGCGCTGGAGGTATATGGTGAAGCCTTTCATGAAGCCTGCATGTAATTCTGTATAGAAAAATAGAAACAAATATTTGGGTGGACCTGGGAATCGAACCCAGGTCCCAATGATCAAGAGACAACGCGTCCACACTCCACCACTTGCCTGCGTTTGTAATTATAATAATGAATAAACATAATATATGAAACAAGTAAATATGCTATACAAAACATAAAAACGCACGCTCCTTTTGAATCGTCCAATGGCATAGCACCACGTCCTCGTCTTCTTCATGAAACCTGCAAAATAACAAATAGATAGCGGAGGTTTTTAACCCCCACAAAACATGCTGAGGAATAATAGCGATTAGCTCCACAAGCAATATAAATATGGCGCGATGGTTGGGTTAAATTCGTCTGGTTCTCAGGATTACAACCATATGCATTAGGGGTCTCAATTTTACTGGATGTGGAAAACCCCAATTTTGAGATTTAAGAACCCTAGAATTCGTTAATGGTATTTCTTGATTCTGGACACCATAATGCAATTCACCTGTACCATTAGCTTCAGAGAGGTTCTAGCAATGCAAAGCACACAAAAAATCTCGTTAATGATGCATGAATAATGAATTACGATTGTGAAAAAAAGTACCAAACCGTGTGACTGTAAACAGCGATTTCTTTTCGGTTAAACGCTTGTTTTTGGTTCCTACACCTTCCTGGGGATCCCTGCAATGGATTAGAATTAACAAAGAGCTCTGAATTAACCTGGAATTAGGAAAACAGTTTTCAAGTTTTTCTTGATTTTTCAATGTTGCATATAGCTTTTTGCAGCAATTCTCACGTGTTTGGCATTAGGTTTAGGTTATGCATATATAGTAGAATGGATTTAGGTTAAATCTTTGACCAAAAATCCATGGAATTATGGTTTGCATATTTAATTTTCAATCACATATTTTTGCATCTTTTTGATTAACAAAACTTGCTAATTTTGGAGATTTTGGTCCCCTTTATTGATACACAAAATCTCCAGCATATGTTGACCACTTTTGCTTCACAAAAAGATTGAGAAATCATATCTTGATATTTTCCTACAATTAAATGAATTAAATGAATTAATATTGATTAAAAATTAAATTAATTAATAAAAAATAAGATGATAAATCAATTTAATCTCAATGGGTCATGCATAGGCCTTGGACAAAGTTTCAAGAAGGAATTTGAGGCCCATTAGCAAAAATGATGTGTTTTGAGCAAAGTTGACTTTTGCAAATTCACAAAAATTTCCCAACTTCTCCAATGCATATCTTGCTCAATTTTGATCATATGAACATGTTATTAGACATTTTGGAAAGGTATTGAAGTCCTCTAACCAATGCCTTTGGTCCCATGTCATTTGGATTTACCAATTTCAAGTTATGGTCTTTGACTTAAAATGCATTTTTGTTGACTTTTGAAATTGACCTATAATGTAGAAATTGATAACTTTTTGTGAGAGCATTTCTAGGACTTGGAATGTGAATATGAGTTGTAGGAAATGTCATCCCCTTCAGAATGAGAATTGGATAGGTATTTTCTGATGAAACATGAAGAAGTTATGCCTTGGTCAAGTTACAGTTGACTTTTCAGCTGTCCAAAAATAGTAACTTTTGCATCTTGATGATTTTTGAGCCATGCTTGTGGAATCATGATCAAGACTTGATCAAATGATGATTGTGGCCTCAAAATAAGATGTTGACCAAAAATTTTAACTTTGGACTGCAAAATTACCATTTTGCCCCTGCAGTTGATTGTGAACCAAATAGGGCTTTTGACTGTGCAATTTGGCACTGTGAGTCTTGAGACTTGACATGTAGATGCTTGACAATGTATATAGGCCTATGGGACTTGATTGAGCCATTGAAAACCTCAAATTCTTTGAAGGAACCAAAACCCTAATTTTGACTGGCTTAGGAGGCATTTGGACTGTGCAATCCTTGAGAAATCTTGAACCATTTGAAGATGATTCTTGATAAATTTTGAAGAATATGGGAGGGCAAATTTTGGGGTACAACAGTTGCCCCTGTTCAATCTTCTTAGACCTGAGGATGTAGATTGGCTTGCGTGCCTTTCGTGATCCGAAGGTGGAAGATGATTGAACACTAGAGTGCCCAGAAATTTGCACTCGCATAGTGTGGTATCAGCAATGTGATGTCGGGAATGGGCTTACAGATGCCATTTGGAAAGATGATGGATGGGAGGATGGGCTTATAGATGCCATCTGGAGATGTGACAGAACCTTGTCGAGAATGGGCTTATAGATTCCATTTGGCAGTGTAACGGATGGTTGTGGAGATGGGCTTATAGATGCCATCCCGGGGTGTCGATTGCGTAAGAGATTCCTTAGCGGGAATTTGTGTACCCGAGAAAGAAAGATAATTTCCTGGCCTGTTACAGGGGTTGATCTTCAAACTCTTCATGCAGATATGCCCTGGCTAGATACAGATATCGAATCTACAATCAATCGCTCACAGATATGCCCTGGCTAGATACAGGTATCGAATCTGGAATTAGTCGTCTATAGATATGCCCTGGCTAGCTACAGGTATCGAATCTGGAATTAGTCGTCCACAGATATGCCCTGGCTAGATACAGGTATCGAATCTGGAACTTCAAACTCTTCATGCAGATATGCCCTGGCTAGATACAGGTATCGAATCTACAATCAATCGCTCACAGATATGCCCTGTCTAGATACAGGTATCGAATCTGGAACTTTAAACTCTTCATGCAGATATGCCCTGGCTAGATACATGTATCGAATCTACAATCAATCGCTCACAGATATGCCCTGGCTAGATACAGGTATCGAATCTGGAATTAGTCGTCTACAGATATGCCCTGGCTAGATACAGGTATTGAATCTAGAATGGTCGTCCACAGATATGCCCTGGCTAGATACAGGTATCGAATCTGGAACTTGTCGTCTACAGATATGCCCTGGCTAGATACAGGTATCGAATCTGGAATTAGTCGTCCCCAGATATACCCTGGCTAGATACATGTATCGAATCTGGAATTGGTCGTCTACAGATATGCCCTGGCTAGATACAGGTATCGAATCTGGAATTGGTCGTTTACAGATATGCCCTGGCTAGATACAGGTATCGAATCTACAATCAATCACTCACAGATATGCCCTGGCTAGATACAGGTATCGAATATGTAACTTCAATCTCTTCATGCAGATATGCCCTGGCTAGATACAGGTATCGAATCCACAATCAATCGCTCACAGATATGCCCTGGCTAGATACATGTATTGAATCTGGAACTTCAAACTCTTCATGCAGATATGCCCTGGATAGATACAGGTATCGAATCCATAATCAATCGCTCATAGATATGCCCTGTCTAGATACAGGTATCGAATCTGGAACCTCAAAAGTTGATGGTAATATCTTTTGATTGACCTTTTCCTGAAAAGGCAAAACATTAGTCGTATGCAATGTCATGATGTATGGAATGCATGATGTCATGAGATCGTGTCGTATGCACTTTATCATGTATGTAAGCAGGATGTATGAAATGTGAAATGTCTATGAATGTATTTTCGTCTAGGAAAATAAATCCTTGACGAATGCCGGGAAGTTCGTTGAATCCTGGGCTGATATTTGAAGAGTAGAGTTCTTCGTTTATGCTGGGGATGATGATTGCAAGAATAAACCGGTAGGAGAAGATGACTCCGTTGGGGAATAAACTTGGTGAAGAGATTATTCTGCGGGGAATTACTCTGTGGGAAGAGATACTTCGCCGAGATTTTGATGATAAATCCGCTGGGGATTCCATTGATAAGTTATGTTGGGGAATTTGATGAACTTCGCTGGGGATAGGAAGAACTTCGCCGAGGACGATCTTTCCGTTGTAATTAGCTGAGGATAACCCAGTTATAGGCTCTGGTGGGGAATAACCTTTGAATATGGTCGGGGAGAGATGCATGTACTCTACGAGGGATAAGCTTCCAGAACCTACTGGGGATAAGCTTCCAGAATTTACTGGGGAGAAGCTTCCAGAATCTACTGGGGAGATTGATTCAACTCTCCTGGGGAAACTTTTGAACTATACTGGGGAAGTGGCTCCACTGGGGTGTCTGTATTCCTCCAGGGAATAATCTTATATTAAGACTGCCGGGGATGCTTGTTGAGGAATATTTGTATACTCCGCTGGGGAATATTGAGATCTTCTAGGGATATCCATCTTCCTTAAGGCTGACAGTAGACTAACTCTGCTTGGGGAGAGCGTTGCTGACTTGTTGGGGAATACTGTGCATTTTCGGGGCTGACGGGAGACCAGCTCTGCTTGGGAAGAGTATTGTTGATTTGTCTTACTCCCGGGGAGTAAAGGTATCCTAGTTACATTCCTCAGCCGAACCTACCTTGGTACCTTGGTGGACAGAGCAACTAGATCGCTTAGACAACTCATTATTGCCCCTGTTTCTAATGTCACCTGTAATTAGCCCTTTGTTTCACATGCAAGTATTTATGATCAGCAATTAATGTCAAATGCATATATCAAAAATGAACATTGGACGTTCTTTGTGAAACAAAACAGATAAAGGAAAAACAATTGGCAATTTGTCTGAAAAGTGAGCTTGTATTGATTTTGAAATTTTTCCTGTAAATAGGCGTTTGTGTACAAGAGGCTGACGTCCTAGTAAGAGAACGCCGCCGAAAAACATAGAGTTTATACAATTTTGTGAAAAGGAAAACAAAACAACTATGTGAAAAATCCCACAGGGTTCCAACTCTGCTATCGCCTTTATGTCTTCAAGCGTCTCATCACTTTGCTGCTTAGTTGGAGATGAAGCTGATTGCTTGGTGCCGTCTGAACCTGATTGTTGATACCGAAGTCTGGATGCAAGGTGATCCAATGAGACATAGTATTACGCTTTAATCCCTAACTTTTTCCTGGACCGCCCTTTCGGGTTTTCAGTCTACCGGGATACCCATTTTTGCCCAAGCCGCCTTTTCAGGTTTTCGACTTGCCGGGTGTACAGATTTTTTCATTTCATCCCTTATTTTTACTCGAACCCTTTTGGTTCGCCGAGAAGCCCTTATTTTTGCCTAGGTGTGTCAACCTAGCGGGTCTTTTATCATGCGTAGTATCTTTTTACTATGTCTGCATTGGCGGGGTGAGGAAGGTCGTCACCATCCATGGTAGTTAGGATCATAGCTCCTCCTGAGAAGATATTCTTAACCACAAATGGCCCTTCGTACGTAGGGGTCCATTTGCCCCTGGGATCACCTTGAGGTAGAATGATGCGCTTGATTACCAGGTCCCCAACTTGATACTCTTGTCGTCTGACTTTCTTGTTAAAAGCCTTGATCATCCGTTTTTGGTACGTCTGACCATGACAAATAGCAGTGAGTCTCTTTTCGTCAATCAGGTTTAATTGATCAAGCCGGGTCTGGATCCAGTCATCTTCGCTCAAACATGCATCCTTCATTATCCGGAGAGAGGGTATCTGAACTTCGATAGGCAAGACTGCCTCCATGCCATAGACCAAGGAAAAGGGTGTTGCCCCTGTTGACGTCCGTGCTGAGGTACGGTACCCATGAAGAGCAAACGGTAACATTTCGTGCCAATCTTTGTACGTCACTGTCATCTTCTGCACAATCTTCTTAATGTTCTTATTCGCCGCTTCTACAGCCCCATTCATCTTCGGCCGGTAAGGAGAAGAGTTGTGGTGCTGTATCTTGAATTGCTCGCAGAGCTCAGTGATCATCTTGTTGTTAAGATTGGTACCATTGTCCGTAATGATCCTCTCTGGTACACCGTAACGACAGATCAGGTTGTGCCGAATGAACCATGCCATGACATTCTTGGTTACCGTAGCGTAGGAAGCTGCTTCAACCCACATCGTAAAGTAATCAATCTCTACCAGGATGAAGCGATGCCCGTTGGATGCCGTAGGTCTGGTCTCGCCGATCATATCAATGCCCCACATTGCAAAAGGCCAAGGTGCTGTCAAGACGTTCAGAGGAACCGGAGGAATGTGCACCTTATCAACATAGATCTGGCATTTGTGACATGTCCGAGAATGTTGGTAACAGTCAGCTTCCATTATGGACCAGTAATATCCTGCCCGAAGGATTTTCTTTGCCATGGTATGTTCACTGGAATGAGTTCCGAAGGTACCTTCATGCAGCTCTACCATGATCCTTTCTGCTTCAGTCCTATCCACACAATGCAGTAAGGTTGAATCATGGTTTCGCTTGTAGAGAATGTCATTGCTGAGGAAGAATTTCGCCGCGAACCTTCTCAGAAACTTCTTGTCATTAACGGATGCACCCTCGGGATATTCCTGAGCTACCAAGTACCTTTTTATTTCATGATACCAAGGCTTTTCTGTTACCTCTTCAGCCTCAAGATCGCAGCAATGTGCAGGTTTATCCAATTTCCAGATAATGATCCGGGGAGCCTCATTGTCCCATTTGACTTTGAACATGGAAGACATCGTAGCTAGCGCGTCCGCCAACTGATTCTCCTCTCTTGGGAAGTGTTCAAAAGTTATCTCCTCGAAATAGGGAATCAACGTCAATACATACTCCTTGTAAGGAATCAGATTTGGGTGTTTCGTATCCCACTCGCCTTTGATCTGGCTGATCACGAGAGCGGAATCTCCGAAGACACTCAGAAACTTGATCCTTAGGTCAATTGCAGCTCGAAGACCCATGATGCATGCTTCATACTCCGCCATGTTGTTGGTGCAGTTGAAACATAGCCGGACGATAAGTGGAGTATGAGAGCCTTTTGGAGATATGATCACAACACCGATACCGTTACCCAAAGCGTTTGAGGCTCCATCAAAGTGCATAGACCATCAGGATCCTTCCTCAGGTCCTTCATCCGGTCCAGGTACTTCACAATCAGTCACTACCATGATGTTCTCGTCTGGAAATTCAAAGTTCATAGATTGGTAGTCATCAACTGCCTGGTGTGCCAAATGGTCTGCCAACACACTTCCCTTGATTGCTTTCTGAGTCGTGTACTGGATGTCGTATTCAGTCAAGATCATCTGCCATCTTGCTATTCTTCCGGACAAGGCAGACTTTTCGAAGATATACTTTATTGGATCCATCTTTGAAATCAACAAAGTAGTGTGAGTCAACATGTACTGTCTCAGCCGGCGAGCAGCCCATACCAAAGCGCAGCAAGTTTTCTCGAGCAGTGAGTATCGGCTCTCACAGTCGGTAAACTTTTTGCTAAGGTAATAAATAGCGTGCTCTTTTCGGCCAGACTCGTCATGCTGCCCCAGCACACACCCTATTGAGCTGTCAAGTACTGTCAAGTATAAGATTAGAGGTCTCCCTTCAACTGGTGGCATAAGAATGGGTGGCTTTTGGAGATACTCTTTGATTCTTTCGAAAGCGGCCTGACATTCATCGTTCCAACGTACTACTTGATCTTTCTTCAGTAGCTTGAAGATTGGTTCACAGGTAGCAGTTAGATGTGAGATGAATCAGGCAATATAGTTCAGCCGTCCGAGAAAGCCTCTAACTTCTTTCTCTGTCTTGGGAACTAGCATCTCTTGTATGGCTTTCACTTTGGCAGGGTCCACTTGAATACCTTTGTCACTCACGACGAAGCCTAGTAGTTTTCCAGATCTCACCCCAAAGGTGCACTTGTTCGGGTTCAACCTCAGCTTGTACAACTTCAAACGGTCAAACAGCTTCTGTAGATGGTCAAGGTGTTCCTCCTCAGTTTGGGACCTTGCAATCATGTCGTCAACATATACTTCAATCTCATGATGGATCATGTCATGAAACAAAGCAACCATGGCACGTTGGTAGGTTGCCCCAACATTTTTCAACCCAAAAGGCATGACCTTGTAGCAAAAGGCGCCCCACTGAGTAACAAAAGTGGTCTTCTCCATGTCTTCAGGAGCCATCTTGATTTGATTATAACCGGAGAACCCGTCCATGAAGGAGAATACCTTATGTTGAGCAGTATTGTCAACCAGAACGTCGATATGAGGTAGAGGGAAATCATCCTTGGGGCTTGCCCTGTTCAAATCCCTGTAATCAACACACATTCAGACCTTACCATCTTTCTTCGGCACTGGAACCACATTGGCAACCCACTGAGAGTAAGAAGTCACTGCTAGAAACCCGACATCAAATTGTTTCATAACTTCAGCCTTGATTTTCTTGGACATCTCTGGACGCATACGGCGGACCTTCTGTTTTACCGGAGGGCATTCTTCCTTGGTAGGCAAGTGATGAACCACAATGTCAGTATCCAACCCAGGCATGTCTTCGTAAGACCAGGCAAAGATTTCCATATAGTCATGCAGCATCTGAATCAACCGTTGTTTCACACTAGACTCCAGATTGGCACCAATCTTGACTTCCTTTCTGTCTGTCTCAGTACCCAGATTTACCGTTTCCACTGGCTCTTCATGTGGCTGAATGGCCCTCTCTTCCTGGAGTAACAGTCTTGCAAGCTCACCAGGCACTTCACAATCATCTTCACCTTCGTCTTCGGCTAAGTTGATCAGATTTTCGAAGTCATAACTGGCAGTAGCAGAGTCGTTACCAGTGAGATCTAGAGTGGATTGGAACCTGTATAGGTGAGTGTGTGTAAATATAGCTGTTTTGCAATATATAGTAAAGAAGGACAAGGAGCGCAAGATTTGAAATGCAGAAAACATCCAATGTTTTTATTAATGATATATGAAAATGACAAATAATAAGCCCTCACAAATGAAGCCACGGTGCCCCGGGTAAGACACCGGGCCATAAAGTTTAAGATTATTGTTTGTTACAAATTCAAAACAAAGGGGTTCATTACTGAGTGACAAAAGTAACAGGTGTGAAGTCTTTGGCAGTCCAGTTGTTCGGTCCACCGTTGGTTGTTGGGTAGATCCAGCTGTCAAATTCAGATTCCTCCACGTCGTCCTCAATAGCATTCACTCCCGAGTTGGTGATGAATACATGAGGTCTTCCAATCCTTGCTTTACGAACAACCCTCTGAGCCTCTGCAGTGAAACCCAAACCAAACTTGTCAGTCTTCAGAGTGAAATCAGGAAGTCGGCCCCAGTTTGCACACCCACCCTTCTCAATCACAGCCCGGGCATCCTTTAAGGAAGCCATCTTTAACGGAGAATCTTCGATCACAGTTTCTGCTGATGCCAGTGTCTGAGGCACCTCTTCAAAGTGTTTAAAGGGGGTCTCAATGAACTCCCCATCCATTTCTATGTACCGGAACGAGTTGAGGTGGCTGACCATATATTCTTCCTCCCCCTGTACTGTCATAATCTTCCCCTTGACCGGGTATTTCAGCTTCTGATGTAATGTGGAGGTCACCGCTCCAGCCTTATGGATCCAAGGACGACCCAGCAAACAAGAATAGGACGGTCGGATGTCCATCACGTAGAATGTTGAATCAAAGACCTGAGAACCAACCCTGATTGGAATGTCAACCTCACCATGTACCATCCTTTTGGACCCGTCAAAGGCCCGAACAACAATGTTACTTAGCTTGAGCTCTAAACCCTCACAATCCAGCCTGTCTAGAGCTTTCTTGGGTAATACGTTCAACGAGGAACCAGTGTCAACCAGCACATGGGCAAGATTAGTGCCCCTGCATTCAATGGAGACATGTAGGGCATCGTTATGGTTCTTCCCCTTAGCAGTCAGATCAGCGTCGGAGAAACCCAAACCATTATCAGCAGTTAAGTTGGATACACACTCGGTAAATTGATCAGCAGATGTCTCTTATGGCACGTGGGCCGTCTTCAGGAAAGTAATCAGGGCCTTGGCATGGGCCTCTGAACACAACAACAATGATAGCATAGAAATATTTGATGGGGTGTGCCCCAGCTGCTTAACTACATTGAAATCACTCTTCTTGATAATCTTGAGGATCTCTTCCATCTCTTGCTTGGAAGCTTTAACATTAGTGGTCTTCAGTGCCTCCGGATGGGCAGGCATATCAGTAGCAATCCCTTTGCCCCGAGCGTCAGATGACTCGGTCGCAGGGGTAGAAATAGGAACTTGGTCAGGAAGGGGAGCAGGAACACTTGCAGGTGTGATGACAAGAGGTCTCTAAATAGCTGGTGACGCAATATCTGGTGAGAACAGTCTACCACTGCGAGTGACTTTGGCAGGCCCGTTGATGTTACTGACGCCGATACTAGTATCGAACTCTTGTTTAACTCCAAGCACATAAACATATGCCCCATAGTGCCAAGGGACAGCTTTGTCAGACGTATAGGGGAGGGGCCCCGGAACAGTGATGATGATAGGAGCAATCTTCTGAGTAGACATGATTTTGACAGGCTTCTTTGAGAGAGCCTTAAGAGGGTTGTTGAAAATGGTGACAATGGAAACTTCTTCAGCAGGGATAGCAGGAACATCAATTTTCTCGAACAAGATCTCTTTGTTATCCATCAGGTTTTGGACGCCTGACTTCAACAAAGGACAACCAGCAGGTGAAACAACACATAGATGACAACCTTTACTACATCCCGGAAATAAACCGGCTAGCAACAGATTCCTTTTGACAGTCAACAACGGAGTAACAATATCATCCACAGAGGCTACGTACAGGTCTTCTTCCACAGCATTCACTCCATGCTGGGGCATGGGAGCAGTCACAACATTGGGCCTTTCGGGCGCCTCGAACTATATTTCCTTAGCATCAATAAGGTCCTGAACCTTATTCCTCAGAGCCCAACAATCATCTGTAGTATGCCCCGGGATGTCAGAGTGATAAGCGCAGCGGGCGTTAGGATTGTACTTTGGAGAGGTGGTGTTCACTACCTTCGGAGCTTCCTTGACAGTTACTAGATTGGTTGACAGTTGTTGCGGCAATATCTGAGACAGGGTCACACTGAGCCGAGTGTACTGCCTTTTGGGTCTCTCACCCCTTGGTTGGTTGTATTGCTGAGTAGCAGCAGCAGGCTTTGAGATTACCACCGCATTGACAGCTTGGCGGCGTTCCAGTTTATTCTGTCTCCTTGAACCATAAACGGCGTTAGATTCCTTCTTGAATGGTTTCTTTTCAGAGCTCGAGGAGGCACCTTTCTGTATCTTCCCAGCCTTGATACCAGCTTCTATCCTCTCACCAATCAAGATCAGATCTGTAAACCCAGCAGTAGAATTCCCAATCAGATGGTTGAAGAACGGACCAGACAGGGTCCCTAAGAACATGTCCACGAGTTCACGGTCAGTCAAAGGTGGCTGCACCCTTCCAGCCAGGTCTCTCCACTTTTGCGCATATTCCTTGAATCCTTCACCCGTCCCTAGTGACATACCCTGGAGTTGGGTACGTGTAGGAGCAAGGTCGGAATTATACTGATACTGCTTATAAAATGCAGTAGCCAAGTCCTCCCAGTTACGAATGCTGGCTCCATCTAGCTGATAGAACCATTCGAGTTGAGTCCCTGAAAGACTATCCTGGAAGAAATGGATCCATAGATTCTTGTCAGCAGTATACGGTTGGATCTTCCTCACATATGATCTGAGATGCAACTTAGGACAGGAAGCTCCGTCGTACCTTGCAAAAGTAGGTGCCTTGAACTTGTGAGGAATCACCACCCCAGAAGATAAGCCTAGGTCTCTGAAGTCCAACCCGGGCACATGTTGGATCTCCATAGCACTTAGACGGTCTTCTAACTGTTTGTACCTGTCCTCAGCAGGAGGGTACTGTTCATCATTGTAATCTGTCTCATTGTCGGAGACCACGGGACTAGGAACAGTTCCCCCTTGGGAACTATCTTTCCCTACAGAGGAAGTAGCCAGATTAGCCTCATTTTGCAGTGCATTCCCAAACCTCCGTCCAGTGTTGAACAATACAATCCTCTTCTTCTTCTTCAGAATCAGAGTCTTCAACTCCTGTTGACCCTGGGCTAAGATCATGACCAACTCTTGGAACTGGGCGTTCTGGGCCTGGAGGGCCTTGATAGCTTGTTCAGTAGCAGCTTCAGAAGACATGATGATTGCTGAAATAAACAATGAAGAAGATTAAGCAACCTGTAGAAAAAGGGTACCTGTTATGCATATGATGAATGGAATGCGTATGATTTATGTTTTCAAAGACAATCGGGATTCAACTTTGTAGAAAAAAAGGAAACACACTTTATTAGATTCAATTTTTAGAATTCAAATGGTTCAACAAATTGCCCTTAGGCGTTACAAGAATGAAAATACTGAAAAGGAAATAAAAGCTATAAAGGAAACATCCAAAGCCCATCAGTGCTCCCATGGCCTCTTCTTCTCAGTACGGATATAGTCATTCAGGATCCGCTCGTTCTCCAATTGCTTGGTCAGCTTCTGGATTTTCTGTTCCTGTTCATTGAACCTTTCCCGATAAGAATCCCGTTCTTCCCGTAGTTGCGCCCAAGACCTTTTTAGTGTATCAACATCAGTGGGTATTTGAGGAGGGAGTATAGTTGGAGGAACCCCGTCTCTATCAGGAAATTCAAGAATAATAGGTCTGACGGCTTCGTATGGCATACCTAACTTCTGAGCACGGATGCGGACCCATCTGTAATAAGATTCCATAGGCAGAGAAGTCTTCGGTCCCAATTCATGTGGGTCAGCTTTATGAATTCTATCCCAAGCCCGGATGAATCTACGACGCAGCTCGTCACTATCTACCTGAAACTCAAAACTGATGTGAGGTATCAACATCTCATGAGGCCCTGCTCTTCTGGCTCTTCCAAACTGACGGAGAGCTAAACATGGATTATAAGAGATTCCTCCCTGGGTACCGATCAATGGAACATTAGGATACTCTCCGCAACAATCAATAACAAATACCTCATCCAAGCCTCTGAGAGTCCAAATGATGTCGTTATCAGTGAGAGACATTAACCTATGAGCCCAACCCCTTTCTTCTTTTTTCTTCAGCACGAACCTAGGGAGGTGCGAAATAAACCACCTCACTAATAAAGGAGCACAACACCACATAGTTCCCCGTCTTTGGGCAGTACGAGCATAAAGTTGTTGCAGGATATCGCCCAAGAGAGTGGGCACAGGGTTCCGAGACATGAAGATCCTTATGGCATTGACATTGACAAAGTTATCAGGATTTGGAAACAACACTAGACCATAGATTAGGAGAGCTAGAATGTCTTCGTACACCCTGAAGTCTAAGTCATTCCAGAAACTGTTAGCTTTACCAATCAGAAACTTGGCCAAAAAGCCCTTAACTCCGCTTCTAGTCACCCAGTTATCCATTACCTCTTTGTCGGTCAAGGGGAGGGCTGCAGCAATCTCCTCAAGCCTAAGAGTCTTTTCCCAACCAGTGAATGGAGTCTGCTCCAAAACAGGGATACCAAGCAAATCAGAGAATTCTTCCAGGGTAGGGACCAGCTGGAAGTCTTGAAAGGTGAAGTAATGGTATAGGGGATCATAAAACTGGGTCAGGACACTCATCAGTTGTTGGTCCCACTTTGAAGTGACTAAACCGAGAAGAGAACCATGCCTCTGGATGAAGGAAGTAGTATTTGGAATTTTGTCAACCAGTTCTTTAAGAAAATCAGGTGGGTGAACAAAGTTGAGCCGGATAGTATTCCTTCGCACATGCATCATGATGTCCTACAAAACAGAGCAAAGATGAAACCCTCTTGTCTTTGAAATGGGTCAGTCCTTATGCAGGATCCATGCAATGTTATGATGGTATGATGTTATGATAAAGCACACCACAAGTATTCACAAAGGCAAACATGATAAGGCACACAAGTCACACAAGACAGCCCTTAGAGTTTAGGCCAGCATGAAGTTTAGGTACTACCCTCTTTCAGTTTCGTTGGTTAAGACCTGTCCTAGAAAATAATAACCGGGTTCTAGAGGATCTCAATATCACTAACTACCCTCAATCGGTCATAACTCCAGCGTCACAATCTTTTCTTGCGGCCAGAACCATTGCGAGAGTTTAGCCTCAATGAGTGTAGCATACTGCTACTGTTCTATGGCCAAGTTGGGTCAATTTAGGGTTCTAAGGTCGGTTGGTGCTTAATGACTCCTCAGAAGACCCATATTCTCCTCGTTGCAACACAAGGGATATCGGTACAGACCAAGGTGTCACACCAACGTAGCCACTGCTTCACCCGTGTCGGTCTACGCCGGACAGGTCCCTCACAGCTTATGCTACCTAAAGGGTATTCCCCAGATCCGGGTTAGGATCTATGAAACTCCGATGCAAGCCCACAATATAAAAGCAAACAAAGCATTCAATTGAAAACATAAGATGATCTAATCCTAAGGTACACCTCACTTATTAAGTAAATCCCCAGCAGAGTCGCCAGTTCTGTGATCGGTGGAAATAGAACTGACTGTTTGGAATGCTGATTCGCGAAATGTCGCGGTAAGCAAGAGTCGCCACCGTCTTTTATTTTCTCCAACAAGGAAAGGACAAAAGCACAAAAAAATTCCTTTTCGAGATGTTTCTCGGTTCGGGAGGTAGATTTATAGAAAGGGAAGGTGTTAGCAGCCTTTCTATCCGTGGTTATCCACGGGCTCTTAGGTACTTGCTCACTATGTTTTCAAAAATTGTTTGCTTTTCTTGTGTATGTGGGTTTTGAAAAAATTTAGTTTGAAAAACTTCTAGGTAACTCTTGTATCAGTACTCAAGAGTGTATGAAGTATTTGTTTGAAAACTTTTTGAAAGTGTAAGTGCGAAAAGATGTTTTTGTTTTTGAAAGAGCAAGTACCCAGGAGAAATCTACCTACTCTAAGGAATTAAGCTGTGTAAGAGTCCTTTAGACAGTACTATCCCACTATTGAGAAGTAGGTAGCACCGTTGTTGGAGTTATTCGGGTCAATTCGATTATAGGGACATGTGGTCACCAAAGCAATGGTAGGACGCCTTAGCGGTAACCCTAGTGTCTTAGATCGTTTTATCCGAGGCAACCGTTTCGAGGCAACTGGATCTTTAGACAGGAGGGCGACCTCTAAAACACCCTATACTTGACGACCACCTCGAGGCAACCAAGTGAGGCGTACCCTAGGAGTGGCATGTGCATGTGTGTCAAGTTCATGTTAAATTGTCTTGTACATGTTATTGGTGAGCTACGTTTTGATTTTATTTTTCATACAAGTCTTGTCATGCATAATTAACAGTTAATAAGCGCGGAAAATAAATTGCGGAAAATGAATCTACGCTATTACAAGGCGTCGGGTATTTACATCGCCAAAAACATAACCCTTTGGAAATAAATGCGAGAAATTAAAGAAAGCGATAAAAGCCCTAATTATCCATTACATTCTCTGAGCAGATACATAAATATGATCAAATAAATAATAGTGCGCGAAAAGAAATTGAATCGGGACGTCCTTAGGGTTTTGACCCTTTTGAGAAAAGAATGAATTTTGGTCCTTTTTGTATTTAATTAATGTTAAACCTAATTTACTAATTAATTAATTAATTACAAGAAAAAAAAAGTATTTTTGTGTTTTTTAGGTCTTTATGAAAATAAAATAAAAGATTAAAATTGTCAAAAGAAAAAACCTAATTCTAGATTATTTTATTTATTGCAAAAAAGTTAAGTTTAACCTAATTAAACTAAATTGATTAATTTACATTTATTTACAAAATAAAAGGGTGAAATTAATAATAATAATAATAAATAAAATATTTACATTTTTTAATGGTCTGAATTTATTATATAAAATAAATTTATGAGTTAATTAAATAGTAATAATAATAATTATAATCAAATAATTAAAAGAAAACAAAAATATAAAAGAAGAAAAGAATTAATTAAACCAGGGGGGGGGGGGGGGGTGAGGCCTTTTTGGAGGTTTGCTTGGCAATTCTGGGCCCATTAACACTCAGCCACGTTTGACTTCTGGAATTGTCTAGGCGCAGGTTGACCAGGAGCAGGGTGTTCATCATCTTTTGGCCTTTGGATTTATGATTATGGCCACATGGCATGCTGAGCGCTGGAGGTATATGGTGAAGCCTTTCATGAAGCCTGCATGTAATTTTGTATAGAAAAATACAAACAAATATTTGGGTGGACCTGGGAATCGAACCCAGGTCCCAATGATTAAGAGACAACGCGTCCACCACTCCACCACTTGCCTGCGTTTGTAATTATAATAATGAATAAACATAATATATGAAACAAGTAAATATGCTATACAAAACATAAAAACGCGCGCTCCTTTTGAATCATCCAATGGCATAACACCACGTCCTCGTCTTCTTCATGAAACCTGCAAAATAACAAATAGATAGCGGGGGTTTTTAACCCACACAAAACATGCTGAGGAATAATAGCGATTAGCTCCACAAGCAATATAAATATGGTGCGATGGTTGGGTTAAATTCGTCTGGTTCTCAGGATTACAACCATAGGCATTAGGGGTCTCAATTTTACTGGATGTGGAAAACCCCAATTTTGAGATTCAAGAACCCTAGAATTCGTTAATGGTATTTCTTGATTTTGGACACCATAATGCAATTCACCTGTACCATTAGCTTCAGAGAGGTTCTAGCAATGCAAAGCACACAAAAAATCTCGTTAATGATGCATGAATAATGAATTACGATTGTGAAAAAAAAGTACCAAACTGTGTGACTGTAAACAACGATTTCTTGAGGTTAAACGCTTGGTTTTGGTTCCTACACCTTCATGGGGATCCCTGCAATGGATTAGAATTAACAAAGAGCTCTGAATTAACCTGGAATTAGGAAAACAGTTTTAAAGTTTTTCTTGATTTTTTCAATGTTGCATATAGCTTTCTGCAGCAATTCTCACGTGTTTGGCATTAGGTTTAGGTTATGCATATATAGTAGAATGGATTTAGGTTAAATCTTTGAACAAAAATCCATGGAGTTATGGTTTGCATATTTGATTTTCAATCACATCTTTTTGCATCTTTTTGATTGACAAAACTTGCTAATTTTGGAGATTTTGGTCCCCTTGATTGATACACGAAATCTCCAGCATATGTTGACCACTTTTGCTTCACAAAAAGATTGAGAAGTCATATCTTGATATTTTCCTACAATTAAATGAATTAAATGAATTAATATTGATTAAAAATTCAATTAATTAATAAAAAATAAGAAAATAAATCAATTTAATCTCAATGGGTCGTGCATAGGCCTTGGACAAAGTTTCAAGAAGGAATTTGAGGCCCATTAGCAAAAATGATGTGTTTTGAGCAAAGTTGACTTTTGCAAATTCACAAAAATTTCCCAACTTCTCCAATGCATATCTTGCTCAATTTTGATCATATGAACATGTCATTGGAAATTTTGGAAAGGTCTTGAAGTCCTCTAACCAATGCCTTTGGTCCCATGTCATTTGGATTTACCAATCTCAAGTTATGGTCTTTGACTTAAAATGCATTTTTGTTGACTTTTGAAATTGACCTATAATATAGAAATTGATAACTTTTTGTGAGAGAATTTCTTGGACTTGGAATGTGAAGATGAGTTGTAGGAAATGTCATCCCCTTCAGAATGAGCATTGGATGGGATTTTTATGATGAACCATGAAAAATTTATGCCCTGGTCAAGTTACAGTTGACTTTTCAGCTGTCCAAAAATAATAACTTTTGCATCTTGATGATTTTTGAGCCATGCTTGTGGAATCATGATCAAGACTTGATCAAATGATGATTGTGGCCTAAAAATAAGATGTTGACCAAAAATTTTGACTTTGGACTGCAAAATGACCATTTTGCCCCTGTAGTTGATTGTGAACCAAATAGGGCTTTTGATTGTGCAATTTGGCATTGTGAGTCTTGAGACTTGACATGTAGATGCTTGACAATGTATATAGGCCTATGGGACTTGATTGAGCCATTGAAAACCTCAAATTCTTTGAAGGAACCAAAACCCTAATTTTGACTGGCTTAGGAGGCATTTGGACTGTGCAATCCCTGAGAAATCTTGAACCATTTGAAGATGATTCTTGATAAATTTTGAAGAATATGGGAGGGAAAATTTTGGGGTACAACAGTTGCCCCTGTTCAATCTTCTTAGACCTGAGGATGTAGATTGGCTTGCGTGCCTTTCGTGATCCGAAGGTGGAAGATGATTGAACACTAGAGTGCCTAGAAATTTGCACTCGTATAGTATGGTATCAGCAATGTGATGTCGGGAATGGGCTTACAGATGCCATTTGGAAAGATGATGGATGGGAGGATGGGCTTATAGATGCCATCTGGAGATGTGACAGAACCTTGTCGGGAATGGGCTTATAGATGCCATTTGGCAGTGTAACGGATGGTTGTGGAGATGGGCTTATAGATGCCATCCCGGGGTGTCGATCGCATAAGAGATTCCTTAGCGGGAATTTGTGTACCTGAGAAAGAAAGATAATTTCCTGGCCTATTACAGGGGTTGATCTTCAAACTCTTCATGCAGATATGCCCTAGCTAGATACAGGTATCGAATCTACAATCAATCGCTCACAGATATGCCCTGGCTAGATACAGGTATCTGTTGGCTCCTAAATTCGACACTCTTGTTTTATCAATGTCAACCATTAAAAGCTGAAAAATGCTTTCGACTGGCTAAGTCTGTCGAAGTGCCTGTCGAAAGATGGCAAAGTACTTAGAAGATTTCTTCAAAGGAAGAAGGCTGGTTGCCTTCGACGTCGAAGGAGTTTCTCGTCGAAGATGTCTCTTGACGAAAGTGTTCGATGGTTCAGAGTGGAGCAGTTTGAAATTCAAAGCTTTTGGAGGGAAAACGGTTTCCAGCAGTTACCACGTGCAAACGTGCAAGGATCTGGAGCGTCGAGCATGGAGAACGTGCCAAGTGGATTGATCTCGAAGCAGTGTAACTGCCCGACAGTTACTTGGGATGTTTTAGTATAAATAGGAGTAGACATGTAGTTTCTCGCGTGTGTTCACAATTCTATACAAAGTCACTCATATAGATTCGAGTACCCAGCGTGTGAGAAAGAATTGTTGAGAAATGTATGTGTGAAACACCAATTTTATCAATTAAAGTCATTTACTTTTCCAGAAATTTACTTGCTTTCCTCTTTACATTCTTGTCGAACCTTTTACTTTAAAGCCTTGTTTATTTTACCAAGTCTTTCCTTTATGCAATTCATTTAAAGCCAATTTATTTAAAGCCTTATCCAATTCAATCAAACTTCAAAATCAACCTATGTCCTAGGATCAATCTGATCGATCCTGCGAGTAACCAAATAAGTAACCATTTGGAGGATCAGCGGTTGTTTACCAAAACCCAAGGTAAACAAATTGGCACACCTGGTGGGACAGTGTGTTGATTGTTGAAAATAATCTCATCTTTTCGAGTTGTATGTTATTGAGAAGTGGTAGAATATACACTAACGATAACAATACTGCCAGAAGGAGGGAAGAGATGGCGAATCCGCCAAACAATAACGAAATCCCACAAACGAGTGTGGGAGCAACGGTTAGTATGACCGTAAGTGAAGCGACAAATGTTGGTTCGACACCAGCAGTATCGGTCACAACCACGGGGCCAATACCTTCGTTAACAGGCCCCAGAATACCTTTGGGAACTCCCCCACCAAGGGGAAATTTAGGCACAAGGCCTTTGGTTCCCCCAGGATTTATTCCATTCTATGGTATGCCAACTTCTGAAGTGGCAAGCCTGACGAATGCTGCGTCCACTTTTTCAGACCCTTTTGTGAGTGCCTCTTCGCCACTCCAAGGCTCTGGAGTAGGCATGGCGAATAGAAATAGGACCCAACTCTTAGGAGGAACGTCCCAAGTAGCCCATGGCCTTACAAATGCCTCGACAACAGTCTTGAGGCAACAGATGGACGAAAGCAACCATGATATGGTGCAAATGTTGGCACAAACTTTGAGTACAGTGCTAAACCCTCTAATACAAAACACTACTCAATCGAATCAGCAAGTGACAGCGCAAATGACGCGTTTGGCTGACTTCTTTGGAGTACCCCAACCTGCTCGACAGCCCCAAAGGGCGCAAATAAGGGGAAATCAGGGGATATTTTTAGAGGAAGAAACCACCATTAACCAGGCTCAACAAACTGTCGAAGAAAACCTTAGGGCATGATTGGAACAACCTGTCGAAGAACCTAGGGTAATAGCCCCAGAGGTAAGGTTAGTTAATAGAAACCAAAATGCTGACGAAGTGGTTCAGCATATCCAATACCAAAACATGGGCTTGGAAAACAATCTGGCAACCATGATTGAACGGATCATGACTCATAATGGGATGAACATGGGCTTTCGAAGACCCAACTTTACATCTCCATTGTCAGAATACGTGTTACAAACGGACTTACCTCCTAGATGCAAAGTCCCCAAATTTACTAAGTTCTCTGGGGACACGACAGAATCTACTGTCGAGCATGTGGCGAGATATTTGATCGAAGCGGGAGACATTTCGAATAACGAAAACCTAAGGATCAAATACTTCCCAAGTTCTCTAACCAAGAACGCTTTTACTTGGTTTACAACTCTTCCCCCCAATTCGATCCATCATTGGACCCAGTTGGAAAGATTGTTCCATGAACAATTCTACATGGGGCAGACCAAGATAAGCCTGAAAGAACTGGCCAGTGTGAAGAGACGTTTCACTGAACCTATAGACGAATATCTGAATAGGTTTAGGTTGCTCAAGGCGAGATGTTTTACACAAGTGCCAGAACATGAGTTGGTCGAAATAGCCGCAGGCGGTTTAGATTATTCCATTAGGAAGAAGCTAGACACCCAATACCTAAGAGACATGGCCCAACTGGACGATAGAGTTTGACAGGTAGAACGCCTCAAAGCTGAAAAAGCTAAGGCAACGAAAACTCACAAGAGAGAGAGAATAACGTACGTTGAGATGGACGACGAAGATCTAGAGTCCTTCGACGATACTTTAACTGTCGAAGAAGGAGAGGTCGATTTAGCAGAACTAAAACAAGGGCCACCATACTCTTGTAAACTGTTAGTCCCCTCAAATGGGAAAAATCCCATTGGTCCAGAAAGGACCAACGATAGGTTCCCAAAAAAGACTTATAGTTTTGACATCACAAAATGTGATGAAATATTCGACTTGCTAGTTAAAGATGGCCAAATGATAGTACCCCCAGGGGTAAAAGTGCCTCCTCTTGATCAAAGAAAGAAGAGAGGTTTTTGCAAATATCATAATTTTTTGGGCCATAAAACTTCTCAATGTTTTCTTTTCAGGAATCTTGTGCAAGACGCTATTGAGGAAGGGAGATTAAAATTTGCAGACAAATCCCCCATGGCTATCGACTCCAATCCACTGAAGGCTGAAGCCCACTATGCTGAACCCTCTGAGGTGAACATGATAGAGGCAACCAGGATCCAGTCGAAGAAGCCAGGAATTACCATGGTCGAAGTCTCAAAGGACCACATCAACATGCCAATCTTTGGCAGTTTTTCTGGAAATTTATCCAGGAAGACAATTGAAGCTGTCCAGAAAGCGGTCGAGAACCCGAAGTCGGAGACTGCTGAAGCACAAAAAACTGGATCAAAGCCCAGTTCCCACTTGGCCACCGTTCAAGGCCAGACGGAGAATCTGGAGATACAAATGAAGCAGTTAACTCTTGCTAACAAAGATACAATGAATATCAACATGGTCGAACTTTCTGACCCAAAAGCATCAGAAGAGGCCATGAGGCAAGAACAGGCTAATAAGACTGCTTTCCCTCGGGAAAACGAAAACTTGGCAGATTTTTTACAAAGATGCCAGAAAAAGAAATCAGAGGTGATGCTGTGTCCAAGATGCAGTTCGATCTTTGATAAAAAAGCTGCTGAGCACATTCAAGGCGTAAGAGCAGCGAATAAGAGAAGGGAGAATGTTGACCTTCGACATGATCCCAGAAGGGGTTCTAACCAAGAAAAGAGGCCATTAACTTTTAGGCCTCCAACAAATGTGCCAGTAGACACTTGGTACAAAACCTCTGGCCGGAAAAGGCCAAGTGAGGAGAAATGGCATTCTTTCGACGTGCCAAGAGGTTCCTCTTTGACTCAAAAGAAAGAGCCTCAAGTTGCTGCACCTAAGGTTACTCAAGTGTCCAGCAACTACAAGGGTAAAAATCCTATGTCTCGATCTCAATGGAGGAGATATCAAAGGAGACGAAAAGCTGAAAGGGAGGCTGCCAACGAACCTAAGGCAGAAACTAGTTCGAATGTTCCTCAAAGGAAACAAAGGAAACCTCTAGAGAGGGAGCCAGTAACCAACAGGCTAGTTTGGCCTAACCAAAGTGAAGTCGAAGACGAAGATGATGCTGAGTCTGACGATACTTTGGACATAATGGTGAATATCGTTTCAGTGCTGCCCAGAGAATTCAATCGACAGGTAGAAGTCGAAGCAAGTGACTGGGAAGTGGAGCAAGAAATGGCCAAACATAGGCCAGTGTGCTATTTTGTCATGGACAATGGCACTACTGAGGAACAAAATGGCTTCTTCGAGCCACCTACTGAGGCGATGAAAAATCACCTCAAGCCTTTATTCGTAAGGGCTAAACTCGAAGAAACTACTGTGAATAAAATATTGGTCGATTGTGGGGCAACCATCAATATTATCCCTCACTCTATGCTAAGGAAGATTAGCAAAAGAGATGAGGACATTAAACCTCACAACATGGTCCTGTCGAACTATGAGGGCGGCATTGGGACCACTATGGGAGTGATCCAGCTAGATATCAAAGTTGGGTCTATCCTTCGACCAACGATGTTCATGGTCATATCGGCCAAACCTAACTACAATCTTTTGTTAGGCCGTGAATGGATTCATGGTGTTGGCGCTGTGCCTTCATCGATGCACCAAAGGCTGCTGCTATGGCGTCCAGATGGGATGGTCGAAAACATAGAGGCAGATCAAAGCTACTACCTTGGCGAAGTAAATCACCTGGGTTTGGCAGATTTCGACAAAAAATTGGCTCACATAGGGCCATGTCCAACACCTGACTTCGACATGGCGCCAGCGCCAAACACCTTTTGTTTCCTATACCTGCATCCTGAGCATGGTTTCCAATGGGACAGAGAAGACTTGTCCCACATAGACTTCAGTGGGTTAACTGATATCCAACCAACTGGTTGGGGAAGTGAATTCAGTGATAATGACTGAGTCACAATCTTTGAAGCGAATTTCGGCTTATGTGGCCGAAACCAAGATGATAACGGCTCTCGAAGCCGAAGTAAAGTACATGGCCACACAGGCCAATGATCAACAATTATCTGCTGTAGGCCCAGGAAAGGATTTCGATCCAAAACCCCCTGATATCATGCCAGAAGAAATGCAGGAACAGAGGCTCGACGCCATCTATGACGATGAGCCTTTGGGCTTCGAAAAGGACCCCTTGGCGAACAACATTAAAATGTTAGCACAAGACCCTTTAGAAGAAATCAACTTAGGCGAAGGATCAGCGAAAAGGCCAACTTACATCAGCGCCAAAATCGATCCAGAACTTAGGTTGGAAGTAATCCAATTGCTGAAAGAGTTTAAAGACTGTTTTGCATGGGATTATGACGAAATGCCTGGTCTCGACAGAGGATTGGTAGAACTTCAGTTGCCAATCAAACCTGGAAAGAAGCCAATCAAGCAAAATCCAAGGCGCTTCGCTCCAGAAATATTGTCGAAGATCAAAACGGAGGTCGAAAGACTTCTGAAATGCAAATTCATCCGTGTTACAAGGTATGTCGAATGGATTGCAAATATCGTGTCAGTAATTAAGAAAAATGGTACGTTAAGGGTGTGCATAGATTTCAGATATTTGAATGCTGCCACCCCCAAAGATGAATATCCTATGCCTGTGGCAGAAATGCTAGTCGATTCTGCCGCTGGTTACGAATACCTGAGTATGCTCGATGGTTATTCAGGATATAATCAAATATTCATTGCTGAAGAGGATGTGTCGAAAACAGCTTTTCGATGCCCTGGGGCCTTAGGCACTTACGAATGGGTAGTGATGCCTTTTGGCCTAAAGAACGCTGGGGCAACATACCAGCGAGCAATGAATACTATCTTCCATGATTTTATTAACACTTTTATGCAAGTATATATTGATGATATTGTTATAAAATCTATTTCCAGGAAGAATCACATTGACCACCTTCGACAATCATTCGAAAGAATGAGAGAACATGGTCTGAAGATGAACCCTTTGAAGTGTGCGTTATGTGTGAAAGCTGGAGATTTCTTGGGCTTCGTTGTCCACAAGAAGGGAATTGAAATCAACCAGAACAAGACGAAGGCAATTCTGGAAGCGAAAGCGCCATCGAATAAGAAGGAATTGCAATCTCTCTTAGGCAAGATAAATTTCTTAAGGAAGTTTATATCTAATCTAAGTGGGAAAGCTCAGGCCTTTTCACCCTTACTTCGACTGAATAAAGAGGGGTTCGAATGGGGGCAGGAGCAACAAGACGCCTTCGACAAAATCAAAGGGTACCTCACTAAGCCACCTATTTTGGTGCCTCCTTGTAGCAATAGGAGTATGAGATTGTACATAGCTGCATCTGACAAAACTCTGGGAAGTATGTTAGCCCAAGAGGATGAGAATGGAGTCGAAAGACCCATTTACTATCTCAGTCGAGTTTTGAATGATGCAGAAACTAGATATAGCGAAGTTGAAAAATTGTGTCTATGTCTGTATTTTTCTTGTACAAAACTCAAGCAATATATAAAACCAGTTGATGTTTATGTTTCGTCTCATTTTGATGTTTTCAAATATATGTTGTCGAAACCTATCTTGCATAGTCGAATTGGCAAATGGGCATTAGCATTAACTGAATACTCCTTGACCTTTATGCCTCTTAAGGCGGTAAAAGGACAAGTGGTTGCAGATTTCATAGTCGACCACTCAATTCAAGTCGAGGATATTAATTATGTGGAGATAGAACCTTGGAAATTCTACTTCGATGGTTCCAGCCATAAAGATGGAACAGGGGTGGGAGTCTTGATTATTTCTCCAGATAAAATTCCAACAACATTCAAGTACAAAATATCAGGTTCTTGTTCGAACAATGAGGCTGAGTATGAAGCTCTAATTACTGGCCTTGAGATATTGTTGGAATTGGGGGCAACTCGAGTCGAAATAATGGGAGACTCAGAGTTAGTCATTAAGCAAGTCACAAAGGAATATAAATGCATAAGAGAGAATCTCATTATGTACTTTGTGATAGCAAATCGTTTATTGAAACAATTTAAAACGATCAATATTCGACACATACCCAGAGTCGAAAATCAAATAGCCAATGACTTGGCACAAATTGCATCTGGGTATAAGATTTCAAAAACGAGATTACAAAGAGCAATCGAAGTTCGAGAAAAGATAAAAGCAACTTGTCTATCACCATCAGACTTGGAATCGACGAGACTAGGATATGCTGATCACAGTAACTTCGAGATTTCGTTCATTGATAATTTGTCAGAGCAAGATTGGAGGAAACCTATTGTGGACTATCTTCAAAATCCAGGAGCTTCGACAGAACGAAAAACAAAATACAGGGCGTTGAGTTTTGTACTCATGGGTAATGAGTTATTCAAGAAGACGCCTGAAGGGGTGTTGCTGAAATGTTTAAGTGAGACTGAAGCATACATAGCCCTTTCGACTACGCATGCTGGGGCATGTGGGGCTCACCAAGCAGGCCATAAGATGAAATGGTTGTTGTTTCGATAAGGACTATATTGGCCCACTATGCTGAAAGATTGTGTTGAGTTCGCCAAGGGTTGTCAAGAGTGTCAAGTCCATACAGGCATCCAACATGTACCAGCAAACGAACTTCACTCGATAGTGAAGCCTTGGCCTTTTAGAGGATGGGCGTTGGACCTCATTGGAGAGATTCGACCAGCATCATCAAAGAGTCAGAAATACATATTGGTAGGCATTGATTATTTTACTAAGTGGATCGAAGCTGTCCCTTTAGTCAATGTGGACCAAGAAAATGTCATTGAATTTATTCAAAAGAACATTATCTTTAGATATGGAATTCCTGAGACAATAACAACTGATCAAGGGTCAGTTTTCACTGGTCGAAAGATGCAGGAATTTGCTCAGGAAACAGGTTTCAAACTCCTAACATCAACGCCTTATTATGCACAGGCGAATGGTCAAGTCGAAGCAGCTAACAAAGTGGTGATTGGCTTGATAAAGAAACATGTTGGGAAGAAACCAAAGAATTGGCATAAGACGTTAGACCAGATTCTGTGGGCTTGTCGAACGTCCCCAAAAGAAGCCACTGGTACAACACCGTATAGGCTAACTTTTGGCCATGATGCAGTGTTGCCAGCAGAAATTTGTCTTCAATCTGCAAGGGTTCAGAGGCATTATGATATTCCTTCTGAAGTTTATTGGAACATGATGTTAGATGAACTGGTGGATTTAGACGAAGAGAGATTACACGCTCTCGACCTACTCAGGCTTCAGAAGAAAAGAGTAGAAGACTCTTATAATAGAAAGGTAAAACCTAAGGTATTTTTGCCTGAAGAACTAGTTTGGAAGGTAATTCTTCCCATGGATCGAAGGGATCGAAGCATGGGAAAATGGTCACCCAAATGGGAAGGACCCTTCAGAGTTATCCAAACTTTTTCTGGTGGAGCCTATGAAGTCGAAGAGTTAAGTGGAGATAAAAGGCTCTTGAGAGTAAATGGTAAATATTTGAAAAAATACAAACCTATACTTCAAGAGATAAAAATAAAATAATAAAAGAACAAGTCTAAATTAACCATAAAAATACCAAAATAGAAATTTTATAAATTTCAGCCAAGATGACAATTGTTGTCGAATAACGATTACAGAATATGGTTACAAAAGAGAATCAATCAAAAGGTAAGAGAGTTCTTGAGTCGAAGATACTTGGCTTGCTGCAGCTCCAACCTCTTCTTGCACCAGGAGTTTTCCTGCACTAGTTTGGCAATCTGAGCGTCGAGGCTTTGGGCCCTCTCAGCGAATTCCAGGCCTTGTTTGATCTCAGTTTGGCTCTCGGTGTCTAAGATGGTCGAAAGAAGTTCCTCCTTGAGTACAGTGTTGGCGTTTATCTTCGCCTCTATTTTTGCGATTTGTGCCCGGAAGGAAGCATTCTCTCGATCAATAGCATCGACTTTTTCCTGCGCAGATGCTTTTTGTTTCGACAACTCCGCAATTCGAGAAGTCGAATATGAGACAGCAGTCCACGCAGAGGAGCTTTTGCCATACAACACCTCAAGCTGACTGTTAAACCCCCTTTGGCGCCTGTAATCTGCTGAGACTTGATCAATCATAGAGTGTAACTCCATGATCAAGTCTGAGACTTCTGGGGCTACAGCTTCAAAGTCGACAGCATTCAAGACCTCTTTCAAGCATGATGGAGCAGTGGGGTCCCCCTCTAAAGCCTTCATCAAGTCCCTCTTGAAGAACTGGGCCTTAACCTTCGCCAAAGCATCATCAAGGGGAGAAGTTTCAGTGGACTTCCCCGACAGGGTAGGAACCTCCTGACTAGCGTCAGACGAACTCTTGCTCTCGATGATTGCGTTGAGGTAGCTAACAGGGTCAGTTTGCTTCAAGAGTTCCAAGTCCTCTTTCGACCTGTGCTTCGTTGAGGTAACCCTTGCAACAGCTTTGTCTTGGGTTTGAGGTTCTTGAGTGTTAAGTGCCTCGACTGGTTGCTCTTCGACTCGGACTGGGGCAGTACCAGCGTCGACTTGTGGTTCTTCGCTAGCATCACCCTGGGGCCCTTCGCCAGCGTCATCTTGGTGCTCTTCGCTAGCGTCACCCTGGTGTCCTTCGCCAGTGCCACCTTGGTTCTCTTCGTCGGCAGCATTTTGATTTTCTTCGCCATCATTGCCTTGGTCCCTTTCTTCATGATTCTCTTCTGACAGATCCACCACCTGAACCGTTTCTGGCTGTTGTTCCTCCACCAGAGGTTCCTCTGTTGGCTTCTCTACCGTTTCAGCATTGGCCTCATTCTCAGTATGGGCTTCGTCATTGCCCAAGCCTTTTTCCTGAGGCCTGCTAAGTTCAGCAGATTCCAGCGTTTCTGAGGTCCTTGGCGGAGAACTTTCAGTAGTGTCCTGAAAAGGGAAAGAACCAAATCTTCAGAGATCGAAAGAGACACAATCGAATATGGGTATCTATACCTAAGTTATAAAAGGCTCTAAGGGATTACCTGTGGATTAGCTTCAGCCCCAGGGCTGGAATTGTCGCTTTCGACAGGCTTGTTAAGAAGAATGTTTAGTTCCTCCTCAGTTGGCTCCTCGATGATCACTGGAGGTGGCCTAGGCTTTCTCACAGCAACCTTTATTCTGACAGTTCGACCTTCAGGAGCAGGAGCAGGAACAGAAGCATCCTTCGTCAATTTTCGCCTCTTCAGAGGGGCAGGAGGGGAATCACTTTCTTCATCACTCCCAGATTCGACCACCAGTCCTGGCCGTTTCTTGGGCGAAGGTGCCTAGAAAACCAATAGGAATTCGATTGAATAATTACATCGAAAATCAAAAATCGAAAGCCAGAAGGAAAATGAAGAAAGTCTGGTTACCGATATAGAAGGCCTCTTCGAAGAGCCTTCCCCCTGTTGGTTGCTTGTGGTCTTCGCCGGTGCTGTAGTTTTCGCCGGCGGTGGAGGTTTTGTTGAAGGGCCTCCTCCCTGTTGACCTTCTGTAGCCTTCTTGGCTACAGGCTTTCGAACAACTGAAAGCAAATAAAAAAGTTAACAGGCTAGTAGTCGAAAGAAAGACAAAAAAGTAATGTGAGAACATGAACTTACATTTCTTTATTTTGTCCAACACAAGGACAAAAGACTTCTGCAGCTCATCCATGAAGTCCTTCTCGTCGAAGAAGTACTCAGCATAATAGCTTTTCCACCACTCCTCGAAGGATGGTGAGCAAAGGAAATTGAGCTGGTAGTCAAACAGCGAGAGGATCGTTCGACCAACATATCTTCCGATATGCTTGATGGCAGCTTCTTCTGTATAATCATTGCAGAAGTACAACATTGACTTCTCTCTTTGAAAAATCGGAGAAGGTAGGGTTTGGATAATACCAAACTGGCGAGATACCAGGTTTGGTTGGTATGCAATCAGACTCAGATGAGTCTTAGAACTCTTGAATCGAAGAGGCATGATCCTTGGTGTAAGGAACGCCTCCCAAAGTATTGTATGCTCATCGACATTAGGACCACTCGACGCCCTTGGATGTGGCCTTGTGAACCATGCTGGACCTACCTGCCGTCGAGCAAATGGAGCCATAGTTGAAACAAACTCCTTCCTTCGAGCAAACATTAGAACGAAGTTGGTGAAGGTTTGCTGAAACTCCAGTCCATCGTCCGTAGGTGTCAGCAGAGCCAGCCTGGTTCCTTCGACGCGTCTATTCGCTATCGCTGGAGCCTGTTCATTTATCTGAACCTTCTTGGGCAAGAAAGATTCGAAAGTGGCGTTGAGCCACAGTTGGAGCAGCCAAAAGGGCCCAGCAAGTAGCAAACTGGCCCTGTCCTCGATATGTTTCAGAAGAGTTGCCCCATTGCTGATCGAATCATAGAGGCTAGCCAGAATCAGTTCTGCCAAACAGATGTTTTGGCGGTGATGCAGTTGAGTAGCAAGAGTGACCATCTTTTTGGTCACTTGTAGAGACTTTGAGCAAAACACAAAGCGAGTCAGCCATAAGGCTAGAAACACTATGTGTTCGACATCCGACACAGCATCTGTCGACCTGCCATGATAATGGTTGATGAAAGTGGTGTATGTTGGTTTGGTCTCAGAGAAGCCAATTTGGTCCTCCGACATCTCCTCCGGATCGAAGTAATCCCCGGTGGGTCGAAGGCCAGTAATAGCGGCCACATCGAAGAGTGTGGGGGTTAGCATCCCACAGGGAAGATGAAAAGTAAAGTGGGAGTAGTCCCAGAACAACAGTGAAGCTATCAGCATCTCCGGGGAGTAGTTCAAACCCGTCTTCGACAGCATCACTAGGTCGAAGATTCCCATATCCTTCCAGATCGAAGTTTGGTGCTTCTCCAACTTTGTTAGCCAAGCCACATAATCGGAGGTAAGGTTAGGGCAAGACCTGAAGACCCTAACACCTCTGTTGAAGAAGCGGAGGTCGATTTTTTCACGTGCAGGGTCTTCATTGTCTTCTGCGTCTTTCTTGGCGCATGCGACTGGTTTGAGTTTCTCGACTATCGGGAAATAGCTCTTGATCTTCAGAGCCTCAGAGATACTTGGATTCATGGGGCCAGACATTGCAAAGATCTGGTTGGAATATCCAACCGGGATCATCAAGTGGCGCGAGTAAGCATCGCGAACGGCGATGTCAGAAGGTTCAGGAACCCTTCGTTTGCCTGTAGAGTTTACTACCGGAGCAGTGACGAAAACCTTGGGTTTAGCATGTTCACTTGGTGCGTTAGCACTAGGAGCAGTAGAACCAGATGCCATGGATTGGTGTTGAGTTTGAAATAAGGTTGAAGACGAAGTGAAAGAGGAAGAGTTTCTGCAAAGATAACAAGCTTGTATGAAAACAGAGAAGTTTGAAAGGCTAGATGGCGTAAAAAGTCCCACAATGGGGTACTTACTACTATTTATAGTAGTGGGAAAAATCCCCAATAACGAGGACATTAAATGCCATTTAATGCTGCAGGAGTTAGTGGGACGCGTGGCAGCCCCCTGTTGTTTTGGCCGTTTCTGCAGAAATAGAGGGACGCAGCGTGCGTCCTCGTTTTTGGGAATTGTCATAATGACAAATTCTGAAATGACGTTTGGTACTGCACGCCGTACTGAAAGTGACGTCCTAGGATCAAATCAATAATGGTTTTCTTGGGATTGCCAATAGTTGGTAAAAAACAACAAAAAGTGCACAAGTTACTTTGTGACTAAGCGTAGAAAGACAGGTGTCGAATGGCGTTTCAAAGAATGCCTTTTTCTTTCAGAGCGAAATAAGGCATTCTTGGGGGGCAATTTGTTGGCTCCTAAATTCGACACTCTTGTTTTATCAATGTCAACCATTAAAAGCTGAAAAATGCTTTCGACTGGCTAAGTCTGTCGAAGTGCCTGTCGAAAGATGGCAAAGTACTTAGAAGATTTCTTCAAAGGAAGAAGGCTGGTTGCCTTCGACGTCGAAGGAGTTTCTCGTCGAAGATGTCTCTTGACGAAAGTGTTCGATGGTTCAGAGTGGAGCAGTTTGAAATTCAAAGCTTTTGGAGGGAAAACGGTTTCCAGCAGTTACCACGTGCAAACGTGCAAGGATCTGGAGCGTCGAGCATGGAGAACGTGCCAAGTGGATTGATCTCGAAGCAGTGTAACTGCCCGACGGTTACTTGGGATGTTTTAGTATAAATAGGAGTAGACATGTAGTTTCTCGCGTGTGTTCACAATTCTATACAAAGTCACTCATATAGATTCGAGTACCCAGCGTGTGAGAAAGAATTGTTGAGAAATGTATGTGTGAAACACCAATTTTATCAATTAAAGTCATTTACTTTTCCAGAAATTTACTTGCTTTCCTCTTTACATTCTTGTCGAACCTTTTACTTTAAAGCCTTGTTTATTTTACCAAGTCTTTCCTTTATGCAATTCATTTAAAGCCAATTTATTTAAAGCCTTATCCAATTCAATCAAACTTCAAAATCAACCTATGTCCTAGGATCAATCTGATCGATCCTGCGAGTAACCAAATAAGTAACCATTTGGAGGATCAGCGGTTGTTTACCAAAACCCAAGGTAAACAGTATCGAATCTGGAATTAGTCGTCTACAGATATGCCCTGGCTAGATACAGGTATTGAATCTGGAATTAGTCGTCCACAGATATGCCCTGGCTAGATACAGGTATCGAATCTGGAACTTCAAACTCTTCATGCAGATATGCCCTGGCTAGATACAAGTATCGAATCTACAATCAATCGCTCACAGATATGCCCTGGCTAGATACAGGTATCGAATCTGGAACTTCAAACTCTTCATGCAGATATGCCCTGGCTAGATACAGGTATCGAATCTACAATCAATCACTCACAGATATGCCCTGGCTAGATACAGGTATCGAATCTGGAATTAGTCGTCTACAGATATGCCCTGGCTAGATACAGGTATCGAATCTGGAATGGTCATCCACAGATATGCCCTGGCTAGATACAGGTATCGAATCTGGAACTTGTCGTCTACAGATATGCCCTGGCTAGATACAGGTATCGAATCTGGAATTAGTCGTCCACATATATGCCCTGGCTAGATACAGGTATCGAATCTGGAATTGGTCGTCTACAGATATGCCCTGGTTAGATACAGGTATCGAATCTGGAATTGGTCGTTTACAGATATGCCCTGGCTAGATACAGGTATCGAATCTACAATCAATCGCTCACAGATATGTCCTAGCTAGATACAGGTATCGAATCTGGAACTTCAAACTCTTCATGCAGATATGCCCTGGCTAGACACAGGTATCGAATCCACAATCAATCGCTCACAGATATGCCCTGGCTAGATACAGGTATTAAATCTGGAACTTCAAACTCTTCATGCAGATATGCCCTGGCTAGATACAGGTATCGAATCCACAATCAATCGCTCACAGATATGCCCTGGCTAGATACAAGTATCGAATCTGGAACCTCAAAAGTTGATGGTAATATCTTTTGATTGACCTTTTCCTGAAAAGACAATACATTAGTCGTATGCAATGTCATGATGTATGGAATGCATGATGTCATGAGATCGTGTCGTATGCACTTTATCATGTATGTAAGCAGGATGTATGAAATGTGAAATGTCTATGAATGTATTTTCGTCTAGGAAAATAAATCCTTGACGAATGCCGGGAAGTTCGTTGAATCTTGGGCTGATATTTGAAGAGTAGAGTTCTTCGTTTCTGCTGGGGATGATGATTGCAAGAATAAACCGGTAGGAGAAGATGACTCCGTTGGGGAATAAACTTGGTGAAGAGATTATTCTGCGGGGAATTACTCTGTGGGAAGAGATACTTCGCCGAGATTTTGATGATAACTCCGCTGGGAATTCCATTGACAAGTTATGTTGGGGAATTTGATGAACTCCGCTGGGGATAGGAAGAACTTCGCCGAGGACGATCTTTCCGTTGTAATTATCTGAGGATAACCCAGTTATAGGCTCTGGTGGGGAATAACCTTTGAATATGGTCGGGGAGAGATGCATGTACTCTACGGGGGATAAGCTTCCAGAACCTACTGGGGATAAGCTTCCAGAATTTACTGGGGAGAAGCTTCCAGAATCTACTGGGGAGATTGATTCAACTCTCCTGGGGAAACTTTTGAACTGTACTGGGGAAGTGGCTCCATTGGGGTGTCTGTATTTCGCCGGGGAACAATCTTATATTAAGACTGCAGGGGATGCTTGTTGAGGAATATTTGTATACTCCGCTGGGGAATATTGAGATCTTCTGAGGATATCCAACTTCCTTAAGGCCGACAGTAGACTAACTCTGCTTGGGGAGAGCGTTGCTGACTTGCTGGGGAATATTGTGCCTTTTCGGGGCTGACGGGAGACCAGCTCTGCTTGGGAAGAGTATTTTTGATTTGTCTTACTCCCGGGGAGTGAAGGTATCCTGGTTACATTCCTCAGTCGAACCTACCTTGGTACCTTGGTGGACAGAGCAACTAGATCGCTTAGACAACTCATTATTGCCCCTGTTTCTGATGTCACCTGTAATTAGCCCTTTGTTTCGCATGCAAGTATTTATGATCAACAATTAATGTCAAATGCATATATAAAAAATGAACATTGGACGTTCTTTGCGAAACAAAACAGATAAAGGAAAAACAATTGGCAATTTGTCTGAAAAGTGAGCTTGTATTGATTTTGAAATTTCGCCTGTAAATAGGCGTTTGTGTACAAGAGGCTGATGTCCTAGTAAGAGAACGCCGTTGAACAACATAGAGTTTATACAATTTTGTGAAAAGGAAAACAAAACAACTATGTGAAAAATCCCACTGGGTTCCAACTCTGATATCGCCTTTATGTCTTCAAGCGTCTCACCACTTTGCTGCTTAGTTGGAGATGAAGCTGATTGCTTGGTGCCGTCTGAACCTGATTGTTGATACCGAAGTCTGGATGCAAGGTGATCCAATGAGACACAGTATTACGCTTTAATCCCTAACTTTTTCCTGGACCTCCCTTTCGGGTTTTCAGTCCACCGGGATACCCATTTTTGCCCAAGCCGCCTTTTCAGGTTTTCGACTTACCGGGTGTACATATTTTTTCATTTCATCCCTTATTTTTGCCCGAACCCTTTTGGTTCGCCGGGAAGCCCTTATTTTTGCCTAGGTGTGTCAACCTAGCGGGTCTTTTATCATGCGTAGTATCTTTTTACTATATCTGCATTGGCGGGGTGAGGAAGGTCGTCACCATATCCTCCAATCCTTCCAAGGTCCCTAAAAGACCTGTTAGGATTACATCCACTCCGAAGGCTGCACCTTTGAAGATAACCATGCCCGAGCTAGTCCTGTACAAGTCCGACAAATCAGTACCATGGAACTATGGTGGAGAAATCTACTACCATGGTGTCAAACAGATTGAACAGACTGCCGAGGAAGAGAGTTCTGAAGAAGACAATTCTGACATCAGTAACATTTCCGGAACAAGCAAAGTTACCCGTAGTGGAAGAATCTTTTCTCCAGAGATTGCCCCTCCAAAGGTAATTTTTGGACCCTCAGCTGCTCCTAAGGTTATCTCTACACCGGTAAACATATCTGCAAGTACACCAATCATAGAAGAAGTCACAACCCATGTGGTTATCCCCTCTGCTGCTACTGATGTTCGAGGGAAAGGGATCCAAGAAGAGCCCGTCAGGACGAGGGCTCAACCGTTGATCATCCCTGAAACCTCTCAAAAAGAAATGGAGGAAATTTTGAGAATAATCAAGAAAAGAGATTATGATATGGTGGAACAGCTGGGGAAAACCCCCTCAAAGATCTCCATGTTGGCCCTGTTGCTTTGTTCAGAAGGTCATGCTAAGGCTTTGATAAGATTTTTGAAGACGGCCCACGTGCCACAAGAAACCTCCGCTGATCAGTTCTAGGAATGTGTGGCTAGTTTAACAGCTGACAATGGTCTAGGATTCTCCGACGCAGATTTAACTTCGAAAGGGAGAAAACATAATGATGCTTTGCATGTCTCGGTGGAATGCAGAGGGACAACCCTAGGACACGTACTGGTAAACACTGGTTCGTCTTTGAACGTCTTGCCGAAGAAAGCCTTGGATAGACTGGATTGTGAAGGCTTAACCCTGAAACCCAGCAATATAAATGTCAGAGCCTTTGATGGTTCTAAAAGGATGGTCCACGGGGAGGTGGACATCCCGATTAAGGTGGGAACTGAAACCTTCAACTCCACATTCTATGTGATGGACATCCTTCCTTCTTATTCTTGCCTGTTGGGAAGACCTTGGATCCACCATGCTGGAGCTGTCACTTCTACTCTGCATCAAATGCTCAAGTACCCTGTCCAGGGGAAAATCATAATTGTTCATGGCGAAGAGGAATACATGATCAGTCATCTGAATTCTTTCCGTTATGTAGAATTGGATGGAGAATTCACCGAAACTCCTTTCTAGCATTTTGAAGAGGTAGCTCAGGAGATAGCGGTGACCAAGACAGTATCCTCTGTACCCACGATTACCAGACCTCCGCCTCGGATGTCATCTCTCAAGGATGCAAAAGTATAGGTTGAAGAGGGAGGAAGCACAATCTGGGGGCAACTTCCAGACTTTCCCTACAAATCAGACAAGTTCAGCTTGGGGTTCACCTCAACTGCTCAGAAGGCCGTACGCCGCGCCCGTGCCAGAGGGCCACCTGTGAAGATCAATCACCAAGGGGTTAATGCACTAGAGGACAGTGAAGAAGAGGGCAGCCTGGAAGATTGGATATTTCCTACTGTCGGCGGAGGACTGTGCAATTGGGAAGCAAAAGACTTTATTATGATTACTTTCATACCGCAATAATTTATCTTTTCCATTTCTATTGGATCTGTAATAATTCACAAACAGTTCGTACTTTTTCAAGCTTGTGTCTTACCCGAGGCACAACGGTCCATCTGTAAGGGTTTTTATCTTCATTTCATATGTCATTTTAATGAATCATGGACGCTTTTCATATTAAAACCTTTTGTGCTCATTGTCCTTCTTTTTACATTTTACTTGTTTAAAGGTGGCTATACCCTTACACACACCCACACTCACAAATGCAGGTACCCTTCCATTCCGGAACCCATGGGTAACGTACTGCTATAGCCTTTAGTGACTCTGAAGATCTGATCTACCAAGCCGAATACGAAGGTAAGGAAGATTGTGAGGTGCCCGGGGAATTAGCTAGACTTCTACAACAAGAGGAAAGGGCAATTTAGCCTCATGAGGAGTTGTTGGATACAATCAACTTGGGAATTGAGGATTGTGATACGGTGGGAGAACTGACTTGGGTTTTGCGTTTGTTTTCGCAAATGTTTCGGTTTAGCAAGAGTCACCACCGACTTTTTATTTTATCCTAAGGAAAGGTTAAAAAGCACAGGAAAAAAACCTTTGAGATGTTTTCATGGGTTCGGGGAGTAGATTATAGAAAGGGAAGGTATTAAAACCCTTTCTATCCATGGTTATCCATGGGCTCTTAGGTACTTGCTTAGATCACTTGCCTTGCATTTTCAATTGTTTGAAATGGTGCTTTCAATTGTTTGAAATGGTGCTTTGTGTGTGGGTTTGAAAATGTTTTGAAAAATATGCCTTGTCTAGGCAACCCTTGTAACAATTCTTTACTCGAATGTTTTACAAAAGGTGTTTGTCTTTTTGAAAAGATGTTTCAAGGTTTTGAAAGTTTGTTTTGAAAGTTGTGTTTGTGGAGTGTGTTTTGAAAAATGGAAAGGATTTGTTTTGCAAGTTGGTCAAGTAACCAAGAGCTATCTACCCTAAATTTCTCAAAGATCTTTCCTATGTTTTAACCTTTTTAACAGTATTGTTCCACCATTGTATTTGGTGGACAATCTTGTGTTAGGATGTTAACGGGACGGGCGCGGGTCATTGTTTAGACCATGAGTGCAATAGTGTAAAGTGTCTTTGGCAATTTTTCCTTCAAGGGACTTGATCATTTTTTAGGCAACTTGAGAAAGCGTCATCGAGGGACTATGATCATTTGATTTGTTTTGTCTTGCCAAAGACACTCCACATGCAACATGGCCCATTTTTGAAGGCAACAAGTGGAGTAACCCTAAGGGTGCAAGTGTGATTGGTGTTGTCCATTTTCATGCTTTTTTGTCTTTGCATTAGGTCAAGCTATTTATTATTTGATTTTTGCATACAAACCCTAGGTCTATCATGGCATAATTAGAAAGCTTTAAAATGCGGAAATTTAAAGTCCTAGATTATTACAACATAATTATGGGGATGGGGGTACAAATGTTTGAATAGGGGATATTTAGCAAGAAATTAAATCTAGACTATTACAGCCATATTGAATAGACAAATAATTTAATTGTACAATAATTGAATAAATACAGATAAAAAATGCAAAAATGTATTATGCACAAAAAAACGGTTTTTTATGTATGTAAAAGTGTTTTTCAATGTAAAATATAAACAAAAATGAAAAGGTTAATTTTTGATATTTTTATGGTTTTAGGGTAAAACCCTAATTTTTTGAATAAATGGTATTTTACTTATTAATATTTATTAATTATATACAAAAATAAAAAATATATTATAAAAAGTATTTTTTGATGTCAAATATTAATAAAAATAAAAGAGTATTATTTTCATGTTTTTGTCCTAAATATTCTAATAAATATGTACAAGTTTATTTATGTATATTTAATAAACTAAATATGTATAAAAATAAAATATTTATTATTTAACAAAAAAAAGTATATTTTGAGAAAATGTTTTCAAAAGGTAAAATAAAATAATAACTGAAAGTAAATATATTTTGTATTATTTTTTAGTGTCTTAAATAAAAGTATATATATATTTATTTACATGCACATGTTTAAATAAGCAAATAAATGCCAAAAAAATATAAAATAATGTGAAAAAAATATTTTTAATGTTTTTTATATGTTGACAAAAAATATCAAGTCAGAAGAAAAAATAAAAAGTCAAAAATAATCAAAATATCACACAATGGGACAAGGGGGTGCAAAGTGAGAAAAGTGGTGCAAACAGAAAAACAACTCAGGCCCAGCCCAAGTGGCTTGTCTTCAACCTCCAGCCATTCAAACAGAAACAAAAACGCGCGTTTCTTCTTGTCAATCACAGATCCTGATTCCTTGACTTTTAACAAAAACTTACAACATCAATAATGTAGAGCATCAAGTCACGATTTCAAACATATAAAAAAGTTGTTCTAACTCTCAGAAACGAGAGAGAATTTCTCCTCCCCCAATTTCTGACCTAACTTTTCTTCCATGTTTAAGTTCAAAATTCTCACAGCACACACAATATAAATGAAAAGTAACTACATGGATGGCTTCAGGGCTATGAGTAGAACATGCTTTCTTCACAAACTTAAGCCTAACTATGCCTGGATAGAGAGATAGAAGTTCAAAATTTTACCTGTTCAGCTTGAGTCGTGTGCAGCAATGGAGGTACCTTCAATGGAGTTTGAGGATTTGTACAGCTTGCCTGAAGTCCAAGGATGCTCCTCCAACCTCTAGCTTGCTTTGAAACTAACTGAATCGAGCTATGGAAGTCAACCTGCACAGCTGAAAAGTGAAAATGGCAACCTTGGTTATGGATGTTACAGTTCAAGTTCAATGCTTGGAATAGCTTTAATGGATGGTAGGGAATGTATTTGAAGAGGTTTTAGCCAAAACGCACGACAGGAATGGACTGTGGGATTCAAGTTGCAGCCTATGCCCTGTTTTGCCACAAAACTATGATTTTCTGTATGAGGAGGGATCAAGGATATTTTGGTCGTGCTTTAGGTCAGTTAGGGAGTATGAAATGTGTTTACAAAGTTTGTTTTTGTTGGTCTTTGCAGGAATGTGAGTTATGGTTCAATATGCAAGTTTTCTTCTAAGATAAGCAAAGATAGTCAAGTTGGGTTATAGGCCAATGCAGGTCCCTCAAGCATGCTGCATTTTCTCTTCTTGATCAGTGGGATTTGTCCACAAACTTGTGCCTCAAAGATCTGCTTGTACTTCCAAGATATGGACTTTGACATAAAGCATTGCTTTTTCAAAATGGCAAACTTGCTTTTTCCATTTAAAGGTTAATTCTTTGTGTAATGACTATATGAACAAAATAATCCTAGAACACAATGGATTGGCATTTAATTATTGAGTGTGAATGGGATTAGAGGCCTGTAATCTAGCTTGAACCATGCTGAGTTTGAAAATGCAAAGTGTATGAACATGCCTTGGTCAAGAACAAAAGTGGATTTTGCCCAACTTTACAAATTCGATTCTCCCTAACCACAAGGGTGTTTGAGAAGTTCTTGGACAATTTGGAAAGCTTGGAATGTGTACTACAATCCATATTTGTAATGTAAGTTGAAATTCCAAGTGGAAGCATGTGAAAAGTGGCCATGAAGTTGGACAAAAATCCTGCCTAGAATAGGTCAAAATTTCTCTAAGTTAAAAATGTTTTGCGTCCGTAAACTGTTTTCAGAAGTTGAGTCTGAACAAGCGATAGATTAACATCTGTTACTGGAGAATCCATAAACTGTTTTCAGAAGTTGAAGAATCCGAACAAGCGATAGGTTAACATCCGTTACTGGAGAACCCGTAAACTGATTTCAGAAGTCTTGAAGTTGAATAAGCAATAGAACAACATCCGTTGTTGGGAAGCGTCCGTAAACTGTTTTCAAAAGTTGAAGAATGCGAACAAGCGATAGGTTAACATCCGTTACTGGAGAACCCGTAAACTGTTTTCAGAAGTTGAAGAATCCGAACAAGCGATAGGTTAACATCCGTTACTGGAGAACCCGTAAACTGTTTTCAGAAGTCTTGAAGTTGAATAAGCAATAGAGCAGCATCCATTGCTGGGAAGCGTCCGTAAACTGTTTTCAGAAGTTGAGGAATCCGAACAAGCGATAGGTTAACATCCGTTACTGGAGAACCCGTAAACTGTTTTCAGAAGTTGAAGAATCCGAACAAGCGATAGGTTAACATCCGTTACTGGAGAACCCGTAAACTGTTTTCAGAAGTCTTGAAGTTAAAGAAGGAACCGGTGTAGGGTCGCCTGATGACGAGTCTGTATAAAAACTGCATCTAGATTGTTAATGATAGCCTTTTATTCTTATCTTGAAAAGGACAAAATGTTAGTTAAACACAAAGTTATGCTGCATGGAATGTATGATGCAATATATGTTATATCGATGTTCATGAGATGAATGTAATGAATGCGTATGTAAGCTGATGAGCTGTCTTGCTGAGGATAGATGAATCTGGATAGCTGGAGATAATAGAAACTTGACTGCTGCCAGGGAAAGTGAGTCCTTGACAGCTGCAAGGGATTTCAAGAATTTTTTATTGCTGAGGATGAGACATCCTTGTTGACTACTGACTGCTTGGGGAACAAGATCTTGCATTGTTGAGGGATCTTAGGACCACTGCTGGGGATTGGAGCTCCTTGGTGACTTGTAGGGCAAGATAATTCTGATGATCTCTACTGGGGAGTCCAGAATCTGGTAGACTTATGCTGGAGAAGTAAGACTGAGAATCCTCAGTCTAGTGGGAAGTATCTCTGTGGGGAGAAGGTACATTAGTTTAGTTCCACTGGGGATTGATAGCTGGAATTTTGGCTCCGCTGGGGATAGGATTTTTAGATTTTGAAGGCTCCACTGGGGCTACTGACTCTAAGGGGAATTAGGTTCTGGAAGGCTCTCCGGTTGGGGAAATCAGTTTTGAGAAAGCTTTTGCTCTGCTGAAGATCCTGAAGTTTAACTCTTTGGGGAATTAAGTTCTAGATTGAGGAATTCGGAGTTTAAATCTGCTGGGGATTCCTTTTGAAAGGGCATCAAGGTATCTACCTATTCGTTTAACCTATCAGTAATCATCTTTTCCTGATTTGTAAGAAAATGATTATGTTCAAATGCATATGCCTATTTAACAAAACATTGGACGTTTCTCAAATAAACATAAGTGCAAAAGAGAAAAAGGAAATCAAAGCAAATTTCTGTATTTGGAAAAGTATTTGTATTGACTTTCTATGAGTATCTTTGTACAAAGGAAACATGCATCCTAGTAAGAGGACGTCATCGTAAAAATTGAAAAATTTATACAAAAGAAAGATGGCTATGTGCAACAATTCCATGGGATTCCATTCTGCTATAGCCTTCACAACTCTGAATACCTATCCATTCAATGCTTCGTCTGCCGGTGACTGGATTGATCAGAAGCTTGGAGCTGGTTGATGAAGAAATTGTCCTTAAAGTGATCCGACGAGACATAGTCATACGCTTTAATTCCCTAACTTTTGCCTGGATCGCCCTTTCGGGTTTTCGATCCACCGGGAAACCCATTTTTTGCCCAAGCCTCCCTTTCGGGTTTTCAACTTGCCGGGTGTACAATTTTTTTTATTTTTTATCCCTAATTTTTGCCTGAACCGCCCTTTCGGGTTTTCGATTCACCGGGATGCCCATTTTTGCCCAAGCCGCCCTTTCGGGTTTTCGACTTGTCGAGTTATTTTATGCGTAGTATCTTTTGACTATGTCTGCGTTCGCAGGGTGCGGCAAATTGTCACCGTCCATGGTGGTCAGAATCATTGCACCACCAGAAAATATACTCTTGATCACAAATGGTCCTTCGTATGTAGGAGTCCATTTGCCCCTGGGATCACTTTGCGGCAAGATAATCCGCTTGATTACGAGATCTATGACTTGATACACTTGCCGTCTGACTTTCTTGTTGAAAGCCTTGATCATCCGTTTTTGATACGTCTGACCATGGCAAACAGCGGCGAGTCGCTTCTCGTCGATCAAATTGAGTTGATCAAGTCGGGTCTGAATCCAATCGTCTTTATTCAAACCAGCGTCCTTCATAATCCTTAAAGAAGGAATCTGAACTTCCATGGCCAGGACAGCTTCCATGCCATATACCAAAGAAAATGGGGTTGCCCCGGTTGAAGTACGTGCCGTGGTACGGTATCCATGTAGAGCAAACGGTAACATCTCATGCCAGTCCTTGTAAGTGACTGTCATTTTCTGAATGATCTTCTTGATGTTTTTGTTCGCAGCTTCAACAACACCGTTCATCTTCGGCCGATAGGGAGATGAATTGTGATGATAAATCTTGAATTGTTCGCACAATGCGGTGATCATAGTATTGTTCAGATTTGTACCGTTGTCTGTGATGATTCTGTCGGGGACACCATACTGGCATATAAGGTTCTGCTTGATGAAGCGAGCAACCACATTTTTTGTAACGGAGGCGAAGGAAGCTGCTTCGACCCATTTGGTAAAATAGTCAATGGCGACCAGGATGAAGCGATGTCCATTGGACGCTGTGGGCTTGATCTCTCCGATCATGTCAATGCCCCACATTGCAAATGGCCAAGGAGCTGTCAGAACGTTGAGGGGAACAGGAGGAATATGAATCTTGTCAACGTAGACCTGACATTTATGGAAAGTACGGGAATGCTGATGGCAATCTGCTTCCATGGTAGACCAGTAGTAGCCTGCCCTTAGAATCTTTTTAGCCATAGTATGCCCGCTCAAGTGAGTGCCAAATGTGCCGCTGTGTATCTCGGTCATTATTAACTCTGCTTCAGTTTTGTCTACACAACGGAGTAAAACACAATCATGGCTGTGTTTGTAGAGGATGCCGTTGCTTAGGAAGAACTTGGCAGCAAATTTCCTTAAGAACTTCTTGTCATTCAGGGAAGCTCCTTCGGGATATTCTCTAGTCTGGAGATACCTTTTGATTTCATGGAACCAGGGTTGTTCCACTACTTCTTCGGTATTAATCTCATGACAATGTGCAGGTTCATCCATTCGCTCGATGGTGATTTGGGGAGCCTCGTTATCCCAGTTGAGTTTAAACATGGAAGACATTGTAGCCAGAGCATCTGCTAGTTGATTCTCTTCTCGCGGGAAATGCTCGAAGGTAATTTGCTCGAAATGAGGCAACAATATCAGGACATGTTCTTTGTATGGGATAAGATTAGGATGCTTGGTATCCCACTCTCCTTTGATTTGACTGATAACCAAAGCCGAGTCCCCAAATACGATCAAAGATTTGATCCCCAAGTCTATAGCATCCTTGAGACCGAAAATGCAAGCTTCATACTTAGCCATGTTGTTGGTACAGCTGAAGTAAAGTCGGGCCGTGAAAGGCGTGTGACAACCTTCCGGGGAAATGAGTACCGCACCGATACCGTTTCCAAGTGCATTTGAAGCACCATCAAAGTACAGGGTCCATCGGGATCCTTTTTCAGGTCCGTCATACGGTCCGTTACCTCAATGTTGTCCAAATTCATGATGTCCTCGTCTGGGAAGTCAAATCTCATGGGTTGATAATCTTCGATAGCTTGATGAGCTAGATGATCAGCTAGTAAACTCCCTTTTATAGCTTTTTGGGTAGTATACTGGATGTCATACTCAGTTAGGATCATTTGCCATCTAGCTATTCTTCCAGATAAAGCAGGCTTCTCGAAGATATACTTGATAGGATCCATTTTGGAAATTAGCAAGGTGGTATGAGTCAGCATATATTGCCTTAGTCGGCGAGCAACCCATACCAAAGCGCAACAAGTTTTCTCGAGCAGTGAGTAGCGAGTCTCACAGTCGGTAAACTTTTTGCTAAGGTAATAAATAGCATGCTCTTTTCGACCAGATCGTCATGCTGGCCCAAAACACACCCCATTGAGTTATCCAAGACGGTCAGATACATGATCAACGGTCTTCCTTCGATGGGTGGCATCAGAATAGGAGGTTCTAGCAAATACTCCTTGATCTTATCAAAAGCAGCTTGGCAATCGTCGTTCCATTCGACTACCTGGTCTTTCTTTAATAGTTTGAAAATTGGCTCACAGGTAGACGTCAGATGAGAGATGAATCTGGCAATATAGTTCAAGCGCCCCAAGAACCCTCTAACCTCCTTTTCAGTACGGGGAGCAGGCATTTCTCGTATAGCTTTCACTTTTGCTGGATCGACCTCAATGCCTTTGTTGCTGACAATAAATCCTAGAAGTTTACCAGACCTAACTCCAAAAGTACACTTACTTGGATTCAGCCTGAGCTTGTACTCTTTCAACCTGGAAAACAACTTCTGCAAATGCTCAAGGTGTTCCTCCTCTGTTTGTGATCGAGCTATCATGTCGTCAACGTAAACTTCGATCTCATGATGTATCATATCATGAAACAAAGCTACCATGGCGCGTTGATAAGTTGCCCCTGCGTTCTTCAGTCCGAACGGCATCACCTTGTAGCAGAAAGTACCCCATTATGTAACAAAGGTTGTTTTCTCCATATCCCCGGGGGCCATTTTGATTTGGTTGTAGCCCGAGAAGCCATCCATGAAGGAAAACACCTTGTGCTGAGCTGTGTTGTCAATCAAAATGTCGATGTGCGGTAGCGGAAAATCATCTTTAGGACTAGCCCTATTCAAATCCCAGTAGTCCACACACATCCTGACCTTGCCGTCTTTTTTAGGTACCGGTACAATGTTAGCAACCCATTGTGGATAGGATGTAACAGCCAGAAATCCAGCGTTGAATTGCTTCATTACTTCTGCTTTAATCTTCTCAGACATGTCGGGCCTCATTCGGCGGACTTTTTGCTTGATCGGTGGACAATCCTCTCTTGTAGGGAGACGGTGAACCACTATATCTGTGTCTAAACCCGGCATGTCTTCATAAGACCAGGCGAATATTTCAACGTATTCATTCAACAGCTGTATCAAGCGTTCCTTGACACTTGGCTCCAGATTGGCACCCACTTGTACTTCTTTCTGGTCTTCCTCTGTTCCTAAGTTGACAGTTTCCAACAACTCTTCGTGAGGCAAGATGGCCCTCTCTTCTTGTTGTAGAAGTCTGGCTAGCTCTCCCGGTACTTCACAATCTTCGTCATCTTCATACTCAGCCTGATTGACCAGATCTTCAGAGTTATTGAAGGACATAGCAGAATAGTCACCCATAGAATCCAGAGTGGATGGGTACCTGCATTTGTGAGTGTGGGTGCGTGTAAGGGATAGCCATCCTTAAACAAAAAATGCAAGAGGAAAGAAAATGAACATAGCAGTTTATAAATGAAAAACGTCCAATGAATCATTAAACATGGCATATGAATATGAAGATAATCAAAACCCTTACAAATGGACCTACATGCCCCGGGCAAGGCATGAGGTGAAAAAGTAGTGTGTAGTTTGTTCAAAAGTAATTATTACAGACCGACAGGAAATCTTTGACAGATAATTACTGATTAATAAAAGTAATGGGGACGAAGTCTTTCGCCTCCCAGTTGTGTAGTCCCCCTTCGATGGTTGGGAAGATCCAATCTTCAATGTCGGCCTCTTCGTATTCATCTTCCAAAGCATTGATCCCATAAGGAGAAATCTTGATGGGTGTTCTTTCAACTTTTGAGCGGCGCATAGCTTTCTGCCCTGCAGCGGTATATCCTAATCCAAACTTGTCTGTCTTGTGAGGGAAATCAGGCAACTGACCCCATGTTGGGCTCTTCCCTTCCTTCATCGCAGCCTTTGCGTCTTTTAGAGATGCCATCCTGGCCACCTGCTTGGGCTCCTCAGCTACCGCTTTTGCCACTGCCACCTCGGGAGAGACTTCCTCAAAGTGCTGGAATAGTGTTTCAATGAATTCGCCTTCCACTTCCACATACCGAAAGGAGTTCAGATGACTGATCATATATTCCTCTTCACCGTGCACAGTTATGATCTTTCCTTTGACAGGGTATTTCAGCATCTGATGTAGGGAGGAAGTGACTGCCCCAACATTATGTATCCATGGCCTCCCTAGCAAGCAAGAGTATGATGGGCGGATTTCCATCACATAGAAAGTTGAGGGGAACACTTCAGTACCTACCTTAATGGGAATGTCGACCTCCCCATGTACCATTCTTTTTGACCTGTCAAATGCCCTTACAATGATATTACTCGGCTTTAGCTCCAAACCTTCACAATCCAATCGGTCGAGAGCCTTCTTATGCAGCACGTTCAGAGAAGAACCAGTGTCAACCAAGACATGGGCCAGAGTAGTTCCTTGGCATTCTACTGACACATATAATGCGTCATTGTGCTTTCTTCCTTTCGGAGTTAGGTCGGCATCAGAGAAACCGAGGCCGTTGTCTGCGGTAAGGCTGGCTACACAATCTTGGAATTGATCGGCTGAGGTTTCTTAGGGCACATGGGCTGCCTTCAGAAATTTTATCAATGCTTTGGTGTGCGCCTCTGAACAAAGCAGTAATGCTAACATGGAGATCTTCGAGGGGGTTTTCCCCAGTTGCTCTACCACATCATAATCACTCTTCTTAATTATTTTCAGAATCTCCTCCATTTCTTTCTTAGAGGTTTCGGGGATGACCAAAGGTTGAGCCCTCGTCCTGACGAGCTCATCTTGGATCCCTTTCCCCTTATCAGCAGGAGTAGGAGGGACAACCACAGGAGTAACAACTTCTTCAATCAACGGAGTTTTTGCAGAAAGTTTTATTGGTGCATGAGTAACTTTGGCAGCAGCTGAGGGTCCAAAGATTGCCTTTGGAGGGGCAATCTCTGGAGAAAATATTCTCCCACTTCGGGTAATCTTACTTGTACCGACAATGTTTCCAATGTCGGCATCTTCTTCATCAGAGCTTTCCTCGGTTATCTCAACTTGTTTAACAACATGGTAGTAGATTTCTCCACCGTAATTCTATGGTATTGATTTGTCAGAAATGTAGGGGACAGGCCCAGGCATAGTTATTTTCAGAGGAACAAACTTTGTAGCGGATGTAATCTTAACAGGCTTTTTAGGGACCTTGGAAAGATTGGTGGAAATGGTGATTACTGAAACATCTTCGATAGGGGTTGGAGTAGTGGGAATCTTTTCGAAAAGAATTTGTTGACTGTCCATTAGGCCTTGGATGCCTATCTTCAGCAACGGACAGTCGATTGGTAGAGAGGAACAACAGTAGCAGTCTTCTTTACATCCTTGGAAAATCCCAGCCTTTAACAGATTTAACTTGATCGTCAATAGTGGAGTCATCAGGTCATCAACATCAGAAACATACAGATCTTCTTCAATAGCATGGACATTGCGACCATGCTTCGGCATTGGAGCGGATATTACGTTTGGCTTCTCTGGAGCATCGAACTCAACCTCTTTTGCATCTATTAAATCTTGAATTTTATGCTTAAGTGCCCAGCAATCGTTGGTGTCATGCCCGATGCTGTCAGAATGATAGGCGCATTTAGCATTAGGATGATAATATGGGGAAGATGTGTTCACATTTTTTGGTGCCTCTTTTATAGTGGTGAGATTCAACTTCAACAAATGGGGAAGAACTTGTGCTGGCGTCATATTGATGCGAGTGAATTGTCGTTGTGGCCGTTCCACCCGTTGCTGATTTGGTCTGGACTGATTGTTAAGAGGCTGATCATTTGATGGATTTTGGATCATCACGGCCCCCACAGTCGGCCGACGCTTAGTTCTTCCCGATCTTTTCTGAGAGTATATAACAACTGCTTCTTTCTTGGTCGGAAATGACTTCTTAATAGTTGTAGATGCAGAGGCATCCTTTTGAATCTTCCCATTCTTAATAGCGGCTTCCACCCGTTCGCCAGTCAGAATCAATTCAGTAAACCCTGCGGAAGAGCTCCCGATCAAATGGTTGAAGAACGGGCCAGATAGGGTCCCCAAGAACATATCAACCAGTTCTCTATCAGAAAGAGGGGGCTGCACTCTTCCGGCCAAGTCGCGCCATTTCTGGGCGTATTCTTTGAATCCTTCATTTGAGGCCATACCCATACTCTGTAGCTGAGTACGGGTTGGCGCTAAGTCAGAGTTATATTGATACTAGCGATAAAAGGCAGCTTCCAAGTCTTCCCAACTGTGTACCTCTGACCTCTTAAGCTTGTAAAACCAATCTAGCTGTGTACCAGACAAGCTGTCCTGAAAGAAGTGTACCCAAAGATTCCTGTCGGATGTATGAGGTTGAATTCTTCTGACATATGACCTTAGGTGCATCTTTGGGCAAGACAACCCGTCATACTTTGCAAAAATTGGCACCTTAAACTTTGGAGGGATCACAATTCCAGCAATCAATCCCAAATCTTCGAAATCTAACCCGGGAACCCTTTGCAGCTCCATAGCTGCCAGTCTATCCTCCAGGTTTTTGTATTTGTCATCCGCTGGCGGGTATTGTTGCTATGAGTAGTCTTCATCTTCCTCAGCCTCTTCCTCTTCAGCTTCAGACTTGGAAGGTAGTGCAGCTCCTTTTCCTTTACTGGTTCCCTCTTCAGATGCGGAGGGAAATTCAAGAACTCTTCTTGCTTCATTCTCAAACCTTCTTCCCAGTGTAGCTACCCCGACTCTTTTCTTCTTCTTTTTCACTTTTTCTGGCTCTTTGTTCCCAAGCAGTTCTTTTAGATCCTCCTGACCCTTTGCCAAGGTCATTAGGAGATATTGAAACTGTGAGTTTTGTGACTGCAGATCTTTGACCGTCTGTTCGAGATCCATCTTACTGAAATAAACAGCAGAAAGATAAGGAAACCTGGTGTGGAGACCTGCTTATGCATATGATGAATGATATGTTTATTCATGCAATGCATTCAAGGATTTAAAAATTCAAAATTGTTGCAAACAAAAAGAACACACGTCATATTAATAAGAAGAAATTTTGTCAGTACATAAATGCCCCATGGGCCAAATATTAAAAAAACTTCTTAAGGTAAAAAGACGTTGCGCATCCTCTTTGGTGCGATGTAAGTGTTGAGGGTCTCCTCCTCGTGAAGTCGGCGGGTAAGCTCCAAAACCTTCTTCTCACTGGCGTAGAAGCTGGCTTCAAAAGTATTCTGTTCCTCCTTGAGTTGGATCCAACTCTTCTGCATTTCCTCCCATGATGTAGGCATGTCAGGGTGTAGGATGGTGTAGGGAACCTCTCATTCCTTAACAGGCTCTTTAATCAAAGGGAGAACATGAGGGTAAGGCATCATTAGACTCTGGGCTCGGGTTCATACCCACTTGAGATAAGGCTCAAGAGGGATGGAGTTCTTGTGTCCCAGTGTCTTGCTATCTACCTTGTTAGGCATCCTCCATGCTCTGATGAATCTTTGGCGAAGTCCTTGCGCATCGTTGTCGAAGTCAAAAACTAGGTCAGAAATCAACATGTCATGAGGGCCATCCCTCCGTGCATATCCAAATTGTCTCAAAGCTAGATAAGGGTTGTAGGTAATGCCTCCCCTAATGCCAAGTAATGGACATTAGGGAACTCACCACAATGATCGACGATGATGACATTTTCTCTGGACCGAGAACACCAATGTATATCAGAGTGTGTGAGGGTCATCAACCGTTGTGACCACGTTAAGCCTTGGTCATTCTTCAAAACAGATTGTGGAAGGTGCGAAATAAACCACCTTGCAAGGAGAGGAGTACAGCATATGAGAACACCCCTTTTTCTCATTGTTCGTGTGTAAAATGAGTGGAGGACGTCCCCAAGTAATGTAGGTATGGGATTCCTGGATAGGAAAATCTTGACAGCATTGACATCTATAAGTTGGTCAGGATTTGGGAACAAGACCAACCCATAAATGAGGAGTGCCACAATATCTTCAAAGGCTTGTAGATCCAAGGAATTCCAACACTCTTGTGCCTTATCAAACAAGAATTTTGCCAAGAAGCCTTTGACACCACTTCTAGTTTCCCAATGCCCCTTGATGTCAGATGGTTGCAAGTGTAGTGCTTGTGCAACATCTTCAGGCTTTGGTTCTTTTTCCGTACCGTTGTAGGATAGTTGATTAAGAATAGAAATTCTCAGGAGTTGAGAAAATTCCTCCAAAGTGGGCACCAATTGGTAGTCAGGGAATGTGAAACAGTGGTGAAGGGGGTCAAAGAACTGGAACAACACTTTCACCATGTCCTCTTCAATGCTGGTGTTGACTAGGCTGAGCAGTCTACCATGTCTTTCACTGAAGAGAGAGATTTCCGGAATTCTGGATGTGAGCTCCTTGAGTTGAGGAGGGATTCTCACAAGGTTGACTTGGATAGTTTTCCTGCGAAGAATTTCCATGACCTACAAAACAAGAACAAAGATGAAAATCCAAACCCTTGAAATGGTTAGTGGATGCATATGATGCTTTATGATGTTCATGATGTATGCACAAACATATGTACAAGCAAGTCACACAAAACCCTAGTCTCAGGCTTGCATGGGGTTTCATAGGTAAGTACCCTCTTGAGTGAAGTTGGCTTAAAAACCTGTCCTATAAATAGTAACCGGGTTCTAAGGAGCTCAATATCATTGGATTGTTTTCCATGTTCATTGTTTTGGTTTAGCCACTTAACTAGCAACCAAAATATTCCAAGAAAACAACCCTCAATGAGTGTAGTATTGAGTATCTACCAACTTCGGACTGCACCAAAGCCGGTCATCTCACTACCCCTAATGAAAGGCCAAGATGGTCAAGTAAGGTTCTAGGTCATTAGTACTTAGTGACATCACTCAGCGGCCCCGTACTCTCCTTGATTGAACTCAAGGGTTACCGGTACTCACAAATATGTCGCACTAATATAGCTATTGCTTCAACCGTGTCGGTATACCCCGCACAGTTTCCACAATGTATTGCTATCTATGAATGTTTCCCCAAATCCGGGTGTAGGATTTCAAGCCCAAACAAGAGAACCAAGATGTAAAGCAATCAAAGCAAACAATTAGTCATGCAAAAGGGTGATCTAAGCCCTAAGGTTACTCCACTTTAAATTTATCCCCAGCAGAGTCGCCAGTTCTGTGATACGGTGGGAGAACTGACTTGGGTTTTGCGTTTGTTTTCGCAAATGTTTCGGTTTAGCAAGAGTCGCCACCGACTTTTTATTTTATCCTAAGGAAAGGTTAAAAAGCACAGGAAAAAAACCGTTGAGATGTTTTCATGGGTTCGGGGAGTAGATTATAGAAAGGGAAGGTATTAGCACCCTTTCTATCCATGATTATCCATGGGCTCTTAGGTACTTGCTTAGATCACTTGCCTTGCATTTTCAATTGTTTGAAATGGTGCTTTCAATTGTTTGAAATGGTGCTTTGTGTGTGGGTTTGAAAATATTTTGAAAAAGATGCCTTGTCTAGGCAACCCTTGTAACAATTCTTTACTCGAATGTTTTACAAAAGGTGTTTGTCTTTTTGAAAAGATGTTTCAAGGTTTTGAAAGTTTGTTTTGAAAGTTGTATTTGTGGAGTGTGTTTTGAAAAATGGCAAGGATTTGTTTTGCAAGTTGGTCAAGTAACCAAGAGCTATCTACCCTAAATTTCTCAAAGATCTTTCCTATGTTTTAACCCTTTTAACAGTATTGTTCCACCATTGTATTTGGTGGACAATCTTGTGTTAGGATGTTAACGGGATGGGCGCGGGTCATCGTTTAGACCATGAGTGCAATAGTGTAAAGTGTCTTTGGCAATTTTTCCTTCAAGGGACTTGATCATTTTTTAGGCAACTTGAGAAAGCGTCATCAAGGGACTATGATCATTTGATTTGTTTTGTCTTGCCAAAGACACTCCACATGCAACATGGCTCATTTTTGAAGGCAACAAGTGGAGTAACCCTAAGGGTGCAAGTGTGATTGGTGTTGTCCATTTTCATGCTTTTTTGTCTTTGCATTAGGTCAAGCTATTTGTTATTTGATTTTTGCATACAAACCCTAGGTCTATCATGGCATAATTAGAAAGCTTTAAAATGCGGAAATTTAAAGTCCTAGATTATTACAACATAATTATGGGGATGGGGGTACAAATGTTTGAATGGGGGATATTTAGCAAGAAATTAAATCTAGACTATTACATCCATATTGAATAGACAAATAATTTAATTGTGCAATAATTGAATAAATACAGATAAAAAATGCAAAAATGTATTATGCACAAAAAAAACGGTTTTGTATGTATGTAAAAGTGTTTTTCAATGTAAAATATAAACAAAAATGAAAAGGTTAATTTTTGATATTTTTATGGTTTTAGGGTAAAACCCTGATTTTTGAATAAATGGTATTTTACTTATTAATATTTATTAATTATATACAAAAATAAAAAATATATTATAAAAAGTATTTTTTGATGTCAAATATTAATAAAAATAAAAGAGTATTATTTTCATGTTTTTGTCCTAAATATTCTAATAAATATGTACAAGTATATTTATGTATATTTAATAAACTAAATATGTATAAAAATAAAATATTTATTATTTAACAAAAAAAAGTATATTTTGAGAAAATGTTTTCAAAAGGTAAAATAAAATAATAACTGAAAGTAAATATATTTTGTATTATTTTTTAGTGTCTTAAATAAAAGTATATATATATATATATATATATATATATATATATATATATATATATATATATATATATATATATATATATATATATATATATATATATATATATATATATATATATATATATATATATATATATATATATATATATATATATATATATATATATATATATATATATATATTTATTTACATGCACATGTTTAAATAAGCAAATAAATGCCAAAAAAATATAAAATAATGTGAAAAAAATATTTTTAATGTTTCTTATATGTTGACAAAAAATATCAAGTCAGAAGAAAAAATAAAAAGTCAAAAATAATCAAAATATCACACAATGGGCCAAGGGGGTGCAAAATGAGAAAAGTGGTGCAAACAGAAAAACAACTCAGGCCCAGCCCAAGTGGCTTGTCTTCAACCTCCAGCCATTCAAACAGAAACAAAAACGCGCGTTTCTTCTTGTCAATCACAGATCCTGATTCCTTGACTTTTAACAAAAACTTACAACATCAATAATGTAGAGCATCAAGTCACGATTTCAAACATATAAAAAAGTTGTTCTAACTCTCAGAAACGAGAGAGAATTTCTCCTCCCCCAATTTCTGACCTAACTTTTCTTCCATGTTTAAGTTCAAAATTCTCACAGCACACACAATATAAATGAAAAGTAACTACATGGATGGCTTCAGGGCTATGAGTAGAACATGCTTTCTTCACAAACTTAAGCCTAACTATGCCTGGATAGAGAGATAGAAGTTCAAAATTTTACCTGTTCAGCTTGAGTCATGTGCAGCAATGGAGGTACCTTCAATGGAGTTTGAGGATTTGTACAGCTTGCCTGAAGTCCAAGGATGCTCCTCCAACCTCTAGCTTGCTTTGAAACTAACTGAATCGAGCTATGGAAGTCAACCTGCACAGTTGAAAAGTGAAAATGGAAACCTTGGTTATGGATGTTACAGTTCAAGTTCAATGCTTGGAATAGCTTTAATGGATGGTAGGGAATGTATTTGAAGAGGTTTTAGCCAAAACGCACGACAGGAATGGACTGTGGGATTCAAGTTGCAGCCTATGCCCTATTTTGCCACAAAACTGTGATTTTCTGTATGAGGAGGGATCAAGGGTATTTTGGTCATGCTTTAGGTCAGTTAGGGAGTATGAAATGTGTTTACAAAGTTTGTTTTTGTTGGTCTTTGCAGGAATGTGAGTTATGGTTCAATATGCAAGTTTTCTTCTAAGATAAGCAAAAATAGTCAAGTTGGGTTATAGGCCAATGAAGGTCCCTCAAGCATGATGCATTTTCTATTCTTGATCAGTGGGATTTATCCACAAACTTGTGCCTCAAAGATCTGCTTGTACTTCCAAGATTTGGACTTTGACATAAAGCATTGCTTTTTCAAAATGGCAAACTTGCTTTTTCCATTTAAAGGTTAATTCTTTGTGTAATGACTATATGAACAAAATAATGCTAGAACACAATGGATTGGCATTTAATTATTGAGTGTGAATGGGATTAGAGGCCTGTAATCTAGCTTGAACCATGCTGAGTTTGAAAATGCAAAGTGTATGAACATGCCTTGGTCAAGAATAAAAGTGGATTTTGCCCAACTTTGCAAATTCGATTCTCCCTAACCACAAGGGTGTTTGAGAAGTCCTTGGACAATTTGGAAAGCTTGGAATGTGTGCTACAATCCATCTTTGTAATGTAAGTTGAAATTCCAAGTGGAAGCATGTGAAAAGTGGCCATGAAGTTGGACAAAAATCCTGCATAGAATAGGTCAAAATTTCTCTAAGTTAAAAATGTTTTGCACCCTTATTCCAAAAATCATAACTTGAGCTACATGCTTCCTTTGAGAAAACTATGTGAATCAAAGTTGTAGATTTTTCAATGGACTACAACTTTCATGTTTTGAGTTTTGCTTGAATCCATTTACATCTTGATGAAAAAATCGGACAAAGTTAGGAAAAAATTAGGAAATTTCATAACTTAGAAAATTTCTAAGTTATGAAATTTCTTCATTTTAAACCCTAAATTGCAATTTTTGGTTTCTTGATGAACAAGTTTCATAATTTGACATGTCTTGATGAAAAATGAATCTTGGCACTTGATTTTGACCAAAAAGTCAAAGTTTGACTTTTCAGTATACAGTCAAATTTTGATCAGTTGACTGTAAAATTCATCTGTCAATCCTGTGCATTTGGGATCTTTTGAACTTGTTGAATATGTCAAGACAATGCCATTGAGTCCTTGAGGCCATATGTGAGCTTGGTTTGCTATTAGTTAGGTCAAACAGTCAAAAATTGCCTTTGTGCAGTCAAAACCCTAAAAATGACCATTTTGCCCTTTTGGTGATCTGATCAAATTTCTTGTGGAATTATGATCCAAACTTGACCAAATGGTTCATATGAGTTCATTATGTTGATGTGGGTCAAAAATTCTGAGGTTTGACTGTTAATTGGCCACAGTGGACTTTTTCCCCAATACAGCTGATTTCTAGGTCAACTGTCCAATTGACTGGGCAAAGATTGGAATCAAGGATTGAAACTTGGTATGGATAAACTTGTGAGTCCAATATGAAGCATGAAAGTCACTTTGGGAATTTTAGGTCAAAACATCTTTGTGCAAACTCAAACCCTAATTTGGGTCAACAATGCAAGGAGGAGTCTTGAGCAGAGCAAACCCTAACTTGATCTTGAGCTCCAAGGGTCTTGTGGTGAGAAAATATTGATGAAATGAGAGGGCAAATTTTGGGGTAAAACAAGGATGACAAAAAGGAAATCAAGATAGGTGCCAATCTAGAGCCGAGTGTCAAGGAGCGCATAATTCAGCTACTGCATGATTATGTTGAAATCTTCACCTGGTCATACGAAGACATGCCGGGACTTGATACAGACATTGTGGTACACCATCTACCCACAAGAGAAGACTATCCACTAGTGAAACAAAAGGTCCGCCGCATGAGACCTGACATGTCAGAGAAGATCAAAGCAGAAGTTATGAAACAGTTCAATGCTGGATTTCTTGTTGTTACTTCCTATCCATAATGGGTTGCTAACTAGGGAAAACGTCTAAGGGTAAAGAGCCAGTCATCATTCAACCATCTTTGAGACAAGGAGATAAGGGGAGAGCTCCTCAAATGGCTCTAGTGTCACAAATTCAGCATCAACCTCACCAGCTTCAGCCAGACAAGCCTAGGAGGCAATTCACCCAGCTCAATATGTCGCTGTTTCAAGCTCTACAACGCCTGTTGAGATTGAATCTAATCACATTAAAGGATCATCCCCGGAACCCCAACACAGCAGCTCCTACCTATCATCCCAATAAAAGGTGTGCCTACCACTCTGCCAGTCTAGGACATGATACAAATGAGTGTTGGGCTCTGAAGAACAAGATCCAGGACCTGATTGATGAAGGAGCATTGGAGTTCACACAAGATGGTCAGGCTGAGTTTTTCTACCATCCCTCCAAGGCTCACCATTTGAAGTAACAAGCCCTGAGGATGAAAAGACTTTTGTTCATTAGGATTTTCAAGTTGTAATTTTCTTTTGTTCAAACATTTACTCATGTTAAACGTTGTTATCCCCTTAATACATCGCATACGTCTGTTTTGAAGCAATATATTCGTATTCACTATATGCAAATTATTTTCATATTTTTTCTGATGATCAACGCTTGATTAATAATGCTAAGCCTCTTGAGGGAGGATGACGAAAACGATACCACAATCTACAGTATGCTTTTGAACAGACCCCGCTGATGAGGTACAGGCATTGTTTCAATCCCTAAACACTGGAGTTATAAGGAAGATAATCCCTCGTTAACCCCTTTGAGCCAAAGAAGTAGGAGTTTTTCTTTTCGAAAATTAAAACCCTTAACCATAACCTGGGGCAGGGTAGTTCTCTCAGTTGATCCATGTGCATAACGAATGGCACCAAAGAGGTCCTTACAAAACAAAGAAAGACAGTGATGGTTCCGAATAATCAATAAGGAAAGGCTGTCATTATCTTTCAAAATAAGAACCCATTAAGTCAAAACCTAGGAAGGAGACTTACAAAACTGGGGCATCCCGCTGACTGTAATCACAAAAGAACAGCTCAGGCAAAAAAAAAACGGGATAACAAAAATCAGAAAAAGAAAGAGGTCTTACAAACCCTCGACAAAAAATGACTGCCTATTCAAAATAAGTTATCAACATCCGAATCATCACCGGAAAATCAGAGCAAAGACTCAAACAAGGTCTAACGTATGATCAATTGAGTTTAGGTTTGGAGAACATCACGAAGAGCGGGTGGGTACAAATAACTTGAGCCTTTATCCTTTGTTTCTTAAACCGTGAACCAGGCCACGTTATAACCCTTAAAAGTCCTAGCTGAAGCATGGGTTAGTTCGAAAGCATACTGGTACGAAAGGTATCCTGACTCCTTAAGGCCTACGGTAAATACGGAGTTGACATCACGTTTTACAAACATTCACTTGTTTTATGAAAAAGAATGCATTTTCAAAATCTTTAAGACAGACATAAGCTTTGCATTTTTGATATAACATTGTTTGCATATGACTATTTGTTTGAACAGCAGGGAAATTTGCACGATAAAAGCCTAGTGAACAAAGGCACTTCCAATCAAGGGGCATGACATGATCATGGTCTATCATCCGGGGCAGTTAAGTCAAGATTCAGAGAATCTCTCAACAATGCCAAGCAGCTAGGGGCAACTCTCCATCTGAGACACTTGGGGCATTAGACAGGAATTCCAGCAACGAATCTTGCCTGGTTAAACATCTTCTGGTCGCACGACAACATTTCTGACAGGGGCAACTCCCTACATTCCAAGAGCGTGGACATAGTCGAAAAAATACTACGCACAATCAAAGACCCGCTAGGTTGACATACCTAGGCAAAAATAAGGGCTTCCCGGCGAACCAAAAGGGTTCGGGCAAAATGAGGGATGAAATGAAAAAAATCTGTACACCCGACAAGTCGAAAACCTGAAAAGGCGGCTTGGGCAAAAATGGGTATCCCGGTGGACCGAAAACCCGAAAGGGCGGTCCAGGCAAAAGTTAGGGATCAAAGCGTACGACTATGTCCTGTCATCTTGTCACCTGCCTACCTGAAGAAGGTTTGACCCTCAATAACTATCAGCACCTCACAGGTCTTCCTCTCCCACCTCAGAAACGGGGGCAATAATGAGTTGTCTAAGCGATCTAATTGCTCTATCCACCAAGGTACCAAGGTAAGTTCGGCTGAAGAACATAACCAGTATACCTTAATTCCCCAGAGAGTGAGTCAGCAAGTCAATACACTCTCCCCAAGCAAAGCTATTTTATCAGCCTTAAGGAAGTTGGGTATCCTCCAGCAGATCTCAACATTCCCCAGCACAATATACAAACATTCTTAACAAGTATCCCCGACAGTCTTGACCTAAAGGTTGTTCCCCGGCGGTATATCAAACTTTCAGTGGAACCGCTTCCCCAATATAGTTCAATTTCCCCAGGAGAGTCCAATCAAGACTTCCCCAGGAGAGTCTAATCCAGTTTCTCCAGGAAAGTTGGAATCCATCTCCCCAAGCAAGTAAGCTTATCCCCAGTAGATTCTGGAAGCTTATCCCCCCTGCAGAGCACGAACACGCCCCATGGTTTTATTCAAAGTTATTTCCCTACCAGGATATAACTGGGTTATCCTCAGCCAGTAGCCACGGAAAGATCGTCCCCGATGAAGTCTTCATATCCCCAGCGAGGTCTATTAACACTTCCAACATAACAACGGTATCCCCAGCGAAGTTACCTTCAATATCCCAACAAAGTATCTCTCTCCCCACAGAGTATTGCTCCCCAGCAAGATCGCTAGATTAATTTTCTCACCGCAGAGTAATCCATTCGCCAAGTTTATTCCCCAACGGAGTTATCTTCTCCTACCGGTATTCTTGCAACTATCATCCCCAGCGGAAACGAATATTCTATTCTCCGACATCAGCCCAGGATGTGACCTCCCGGCACCCGTCAAGGATTTACTTTCCTAGACAAAAACACACATTCATAAACATCACATACATCATTATAGCATGCATATATGCATCATATCTTACAAATCTCATTTATGTTGAGAGCATCATTGCTTGATTCATATCATGCATTGCATATGACTGACCTTTACTTTTCAGGAAAGATCCAGTTAAGTTCTCAGATATATTTCAAGACTTTAGTCTGGTTCAGTTAAATCGACCCTAAGATTTTCCTGATTTTTATCCAGTCAAAGGCCTTCTCTGGTTCAGTCAGATCGACCCTAAGATCTCCCTGATTCTTATCCAGTTGAAGTTATTCCAAGACCTTGTCCGGTTCAGTTAAATCGACCCTAAGATTTTCCTGATTCTTATCCAGTCAAAGGCCTTCTCTGGTTCAGTCAGATCGACCCTAAGATCTCCCTGATTCTTATCCAGTTGAAGATTTCAAGACCTTGCTTGGTTCAGTTAAATCGACCCTAAGATTTTCCTGATTCTTATCCAGTCAAAGGCCTTCTCTGGTTCAGTCAGATCGACCCTAAGATCTCCCTGATTCTTATCCAGTTGAAGATTTCAAGACCTTGTCCGGTTCAGTCAAATCGACCCTAAGATTTTCCTGATTCTTATCCAGTCAAAGGCCTTCTCTGGTTCAGTCAGATCGACCCTAAGATCTCCCTGATTCTTATCCAGTTGAAGATTTCAAGACCTTGTCCGGTTCAGTCAAATCGACCCTAAGATTTTCCTGATTCTTATCCAGTCAAAGGCCTTCTCCGGTTCAGTCAGATCGACCCTAAGATCTCCCTGATTCTTATCCCAGTAGAAGACATCCAAGGTTCTCTCAGCGTTCCTGTTGAGGTAGTAATCGTCCCCAGATTCTCTCAGCGTTCCTGTTGAGGTAGTAATCATACAAGATTCTCTCAGCGTTCCTGTTTAGGTAATGATCGCCTAAGGTTCTCTCACCGTCCCGTTGAGGTAGTAACCATCCCTGGATCATTCATCACCGTTTGAAGCTCCAGATTCCATTCCTGTAACCAGTCAGGGCACATCTATACAAAGAGTTTGAAGACTAACTCCGGTAACAGGTCAGGTAATTATTTTCTTTTTCAGGTACGCAAGTTCTCGCTAAGGAATCTCTTACGCGATTGACACCCAGATGGCATCTATAAGCCCATCCACCTTCCATCACCTCTCAGCATGGCATCTATAAGCCCACCATCCTATCCATCAATCTCCAAATGGCATCTATAAGCCCATTCCCACCATCACGCTACTATGTGAGCGCAAATTTCTGGGCACTCTAGTGTTCAATCATCTTTCACCTTCGGATTACGAAAGGCACGTCAGCCAATCTACATCCTCAGGTCTAAGAAGATTGAACAGGGGAAACTGTTGTACCCCAAAATTTTCCCTCCCATATTCTTCAAGATTTGCAAAGAGCATGCTTCAAAATCTCCTCAAGAGTTGCACAGTTCAAGGGCCTCCTAACAGTCAAAAACTAGGGTTTTGGTTCTGACAAAGAAATTGAAGTTTCCAAGGGTCCAATCAAGTCCCACATACCTACAAACATGGTCAAGCATCCATATGCCAAGTTTCAAGACTTACAGCACAAAATTGCACAGTCAAATGCCCTAATTGCTCAGCAGTCAACTGTAGGGGTAAAATGGTCATTTGACAGTCAAAAGTTCAAATTTTTGGTCAACATCTTATTTTGAAGCCACAAACATCATTGGATCAATTCTTGATCATGATTCTCAAGGCATGGCTCAAAAAGTCTCAAGGTGCAAAAGTTTCCATATTTGGACAGTTGAAAAAGTCAACTGTAACTTGACCAGGGCATAACTTCCACATGGTTTATCAGAAAAATTCCATCCAAAGCTCATTTTTGAAGAGAAAGACATTTCCTACAACTCCTCTTCACACTTCAAGTCCAAGAAATGATCTCACAAAAAGTTATCAATTTCAACATTATAGGTCATTTTCAAAAGTCAACAAAAAGGGACTTTAAGTCAAAGACCATAACTTGAGATAGGTAAATCAAAATGACATGGGACAAAAGGAATTGCTTATAGGACTTCAAGACCTTTCCAAAATGTCCAAGAAAATGATCAAAGCTTAAAAATTGAGCAAGATATGCCTTGTGGAAGTTGGGAAAATTTTGAGAATTTTGAAAAGTCAACTTTGCTTCAAATGCCTCAAAATTGCTAATGGGCCACATTTTCTTCCAAGAATCATTATCCAAAGGCTATGCACGACCAGTTGACCCAAAGGGGATTTATTTCATCATTTTTTATTATTTATTTGAATTTTTATCACCATTAATTCATTTAATTAAATAAAATATGACAAAAATACTAAACAAATGTTTTTGAATCCTTTTATGCAGCATATGCCCTCATTATTCACTCAAGATCTCGTGCATGCCCAAAGAAGAAAGATTCCATGCAAATTGGCTAGGTTTCATGATAAAAAGATTGAAAAAGATTATGCAAAATCACAAAATTCAAAAGCATTGATTCCATGGATATTGGGCTTGTTTTGTTGACCTAAAACATTCACATATATGTACACATGATAACCCTAACACACAAGACCTTGAAGCTGCGCTCAAAAGCAAATACACACTTTGCATTTTTGGCAAAAAAGTTCAAAACTGAAAACTGCATTACAGGGTGATTCAAGGCATACAAACGATTCAAAAGGCTTGCTGAGGTCTTCCTGGACATAACTGAATCCTTTTCCAGTCCCCACGCATCAAGAAGTGGTAAAACAAAGTCCATTTTTCTGAAACTTTTCTCATAATCGTGTCCTGATTTATATGCCATATTCATACATTCTAATGCTTGTTTTATACTAATATGGACTCCCTGAAACTAATGGTGTATTTTAATTAAGTTTTTATAGCCTGTATGCAAAGTTGCCATGGAAGCTCTTTAGGGTTTCAGAGGTCAAAAATTAGGGCTTCTTTCGTAGGGAAAAATTGAACCACAAGACCTATATCATTGAACTCAGGGCATCTGGACGATTCAATTCAATAGGTCGCGCCCTTTTTATATTTGAGTATGGCCTAATCGTTATTTTCCAGGTTTGAGTTAGTGGGGGTTCAAAACCCCCGCTATTTGATGTATTTTTTCAGGCTAAAGCAAAGAACAAGTGGAGAAGACGATGCGTGGAGAAGTGTGATTGGTGCGTTCAAATTGTTGGCGCGTTTTTTTGTTAATTCCAGAATAATGGCATGTTTCTCTTATATTATTCGCGTCCTATATTAATAACAAAGAGCATAAGAAGCACAGCTGGCAAAGCATTGGCACGGTAAGCGTTGGGACCTGGGTTCGATTCCCAGGTCCCCTCCCTTCTCAATATTATTTTGCCTAATATGTTCCTACGCAGCGTGCCTTCCAGTGGTCCACCATGCATCCACTATCAAAGCTTGCCACATGGCCCAGGAGACGAATCTGAAGGTCAGGATGAGAGGTCCATCATACACCTCCGTTGACCATGCCACACGCACGCTGAGAAAGTCAACCAAGGGCCTGAATATGGTGGGCCAAATTGCTCAATTTACCTCCAAAATTGGGGTCAACACCCCCCATTGGTTTGCATTTTATTTTCCTTCTTTTTATTTTTTCTATTTATTTGTTTTATTTATTTTAGTTAATTCATCAAAATTAATTTTCATAAAATATAAAAAAAAATCAGAAAATCATAAAACAATAAAAAATATGCTTTGTTAATATTAATTAATATTATTTTGTAAATAAATTTAACAATTTACTTAGTTTTAATTTTAGGTTTTGACTTTGACTTCTTTTCTTAAATAAATTAAAAAAAACATAGAAATTAGGGTTTCTAGCTTTTTATTCTTTTTTTTTTCAATAATTAAAATTTCTTCTTATTATTATTAATAATTAATTGTTTTTTTTTGTAAATAAATTGCCATGTAAATAATTAATGTAAATTAGGTTACAACTTAAACTTTTTTTTTTAACAAATTAAAAATAGTTTAGAATTAAGGTTTGTAATTCCATTAATTTTCTTAATTTCATAAAGTACAAAAAATATCAAAAAATAAATCTTTTTCCTTTATTTAATTTAATTAATTTATAATTGCAATTTAATTTCTTTTAAAGGGTCCAACGCCCTCGCTTTCGATTATAATTTCGTTTCGCGTGCTTATTTTATTTCTTTTCTTATAAATTTCATGTAATTACTCCAAAACCTTGTAATAGATTAATTAGGATACTTAGTTTCCCTCATTTTTATTTTATTCAAATCGGGTCTTGGATTAATTTGGCGATGTAGACCCGCGCCTTTGTAATAGCGTAGGACTTTTCAATTCCGCACCTTTTAACTGTTAATAACTTGCATGAAAGAATGAATGCCAAAAATAAAAACAAAGCGTAGATCACCAATGCATGAACAAGACAAATATAATTAAAAATGACACACAAATCACACACCACCCCTAGGGTACGTCTCACTGTTGCCTTGCCCCTCGAAAAGTGGTCGTCGAGTAGAGGACGTTTTAGTAAGTCCTCATGTCCATGAACATGGCATGAGGGTAGCTTCTAAGGTGTCTTCTTATTACTCTGGTGACCACATTATCCCGAACCCTCGAATTGACCCGAATACCTCCGACGGTGGTGCTACCTACCTCTCAATGGTGGGATGGCACTACTTTAAGGACATTTACACAGACGGATTCCTTAGAGTAGGTAGACGACTCGTAGATACTTGCTCTAATTTCAAAACAAATCAAAAACTTCTTTTCACACCGACACCTTTCAAAAAGCTTTCAAAAGCAACTTTTCAAACACTCTTGAGGACTGATACAAGAGTCGAACTAAAATTTTCAAAGAAACTTTTTCAAAACCACTCTGAAAAGAAAACAAACAATTTTGAAAACACAAATGAGCAAGTATCTAAGAGCCCATGGATAACCATGGATAGAAAGGGTGCTAACACCTTCCCTTTCTATAAATCTACCTCTCGAACCGAGAGCAATCTCTATAAGGAATTTTTCTGTGCTTTTGTCCTTTCCAGTTGGAGAAAATAAAAGACGGTAGCGACTCTTGCTTCCGCGACATTTCGCGAACCAGCGTTAAACAGTCAATTCCAGATCCACCGATCACAGAACTGGCGACTCTGTTGGGGACATCTTTTTAAAGTGAGGTGTACCTTAGGATAGTTCATAACTGTGTTTTCAATTGTATTGACTTGTTTGCTTTAAATTGTGGGTTGCATGGGAGTTACATAGATCCTAACCCGGATCTGGGGATACCCTTTTGGGTAGCATAAGCTGTGAGGGACCTGTCCGGCGTAGACCGACATGGGTGAAGCAGTGGCTACGTTGGTGTGGCACCTTAGTCTGTACCGATATCCCTTGTGTTGCAACGAGGAGAATATGGGTCTTATGAGGAGTCATTAAGCACCAACCGACCTTAGAACCTTAAATGACCCAACTTGGCCAATAGAACAGTAGCAGTATGCTACGCCCATTGAGGCTAAACTCTCGTGATGGTTCTGGCCGCAAGAAAAGATTGCGATGCTGGAGTTATGATCGATTGAGGGTAGTCAATGATATTGGGATCCTCTAAGAACCCGGTTACTTTTGATAGGACATGTATGAACCAACAAACTGAAAGAGGGTAATACCTAGACCTCATGCTGGCCTAAACTCTAAGGGTTTCTCTTGTCTGACTTGTGTGCCTTCGTACTTGACTACTTGCATGCTTGTTATCTGACACATGAACTACTTGCAGGTTTTGTTTATAGTCCTTAATTGGGACTCATAACAGAGTGTACTGAGTTTCTTACAGGTTTTGTTTATAGTCCTTAATGGGGACTCATAACAGGGTTTACTTACATCACTCCATGCATACCATAACATCATATCATTGCATACATCCTAATCCATTTCAAGGATCTCAAGGGCTTGTGATGCAGGTCATGATGAACCAGAATGTCTAGCAAGGGGCAAAGGGGATTTATTTTCCTCTAGCCAGGTTGAGGATCTGAGTCAGAGGCTATGACCCACTGGATATGGTGAGCCTTTGACCCTTTGAAGGAGGATTCTCAATAACATGAAGTTCCTTCAATCAAGCCACCGAATTCAAGTTCTAACAATTTTCTTGTCTACCCCACGAGGTCCTTGAAAATATTACATGCATGTCATACACATCATTGCATAACAGGTATCCTTGTTGCAGGTCACTTACCTTTCTCGCTGTCTATTTCAGCAATGGCTTCCCAACAAGATAACCAGGACCTTCTTGCTCAAGAGACTCGGTTCGGGGAAATCCTCCTGAATCTATCCAAGGGGCAGGAGGAGCTGAGAACACTTCTCATGGGGACTTTGGTCAGGAACAGCGCTGAGGACGAACGGCTGAAACTCCTGCAAGCGGAAGTGGATGCAATGAAAGCCCAGATGCTGGGGCAGGTGACTGCCATTCAAGGTTTAGCTCAAAGACAAGAAGAGCTCGGAGTTCTCATCAACCAACTGCTTCAGGGTAACCAACTGGGGAAAACGTCTAAGGGTAAAGAGCCAGTCATCATTCAACCATCTTTGAGACAAGGAGATAAGGGGAGAGCTCCTCAAATGGCTCCAGTGTCACAAATTCAGCATCAACCTCACCAGCTTCAGCCAGACAAGCCCAGGAGGCAATTCACCCAGCTCAATATGTCGCTGTTTCAAGCTCTACAACACCTGTTGAGATTGAATCTGATCACATTAAAGGCTCATCCCCGGAACCCCAACACAGCAGCTCCTACCTATCATCCCAATAAAAGGTGTGCCTACCACTCTGCCAGTCCAGGACATGATACAAATGAGTGTTGGGCTCTGAAGAACAAGATCCAGGACCTGATTGATGAAGGAGCATTGGAGTTCACACAAGATGGTCAGGCTGAGTTTTTCTACCATCCCTCCAAGGCTCACCATTTGAAGTAACAAGCCCTGAGGATGAAAAGACTTTTGTTCATTAGGATTTTCAAGTTGTAATTTTCTTTTGTTCAAACATTTACTCATGTTAAACGTTGTTATCCTCTTAATACATCGCATACGTCTGTTTTGAAGCAATATATTCGTATTCACTATATGCAAATTATTTTCATATTTTTCTGATGATCAACGCTCGATTAATAATGCTAATCCTCTTGAGGGAGGATGACGAAAACGATACCACAATCTACAGTATGATTTTGAACAGACCCCACTGATGAGGTTCATGCATTGTTTCAATCCCTAAACACTAGAGTTATAAGGAAGATAATCCCTCGTCAACCCCTTTGAGCCAAAGAAGTGGGAGTTTTTCTTTTCGAAAATTAAAACCCTTAACCATAACCTGGGGCAGGGTAGTTCTCTCAGTTGATCCATGTGCATAACGAATGGCACCAAAGAGGTCCTTACAAAACAAAGAAAGACAGTGATGGTTCCGAATAATCAATAAGGAAAGGCAGTCATTATCTTTCAAAATAAGAACCCATTAAGTCAAAACCTAGGAAGGAGACTTACAAAACTGGGGCATCCCGCTGACTGTAATCACAAAAGAACAGCTCAGGCAAAAAAAAAGGGATAACAAAAATCAGAAAAAGAAAGAGGTCTTACAAACCCTCGACAAAAAATGACTGCCTATTCAAAATAAGTTATCAACATCCGAATCATCACCGGAAAATCAGAGTAAAGACTCAAACAAGGTCTAACGTATGATCAATTGAGTTTAGGTTTGGAGAACATCACGAAGAGCGGGTGGGTACAAATAACTTGAGCCTTTATCCTTTGTTTCTTAAACCGTGAACCAGGCCACGTTATAACCCTTAAAAGTCCTAGCTGAAGCATGGGTTAGTTCGAAAGCATACTGGTACGAAAGGTATCCTGACTCCTTAAGGCCTACGGTAAATACGGAGTTGACATCACGTTTTACAAACATTCACTTGTTTTATGAAAAAGAATGCATTTTCAAAATCTTTAAGACAAACATAAGCTTTGCATTTTTGATATAACATTGTTTGCATATGACTATTTGTTTGAACAGCAGGGAAATTCGCACGATAAAAGCCTAGTGAACAAAGGCACTTCCAATCAAGGGGCATGACATGATCATGGTCTATCATCCGGGGCAGTTAAGTCAAGATTCAGAGAATCTCTCAACAACGCCAAGCAGCTAGGGGCAACTCTCCATCTGAGACACTTGGGGCATTATACAGGAATTCCAGCAACGAATCTTGCCTGGTTAAACATCTTCTGGTCGCACGACAACATTTCTGACAGGGGCAACTCCCTACATTCCAAGAGTGTGGACATAGTCGAAAAAATACTACGCACAATCAAAGACCCGCTAGGTTGACATACCTAGGCAAAAATAAGGGCTTCCTGGCGAACCAAAAGGGTTCGGGCAAAATGAGGGATGAAATGAAAAAAATCTGTACACCCGACAAGTCGAAAACCTGAAAAGGCGGCTTGGGCAAAAATGGGTATCCTGGTGGACCGAAAACCCGAAAGGGCGGTCCAGGCAAAAGTTAGGGATCAAAGCGTACGACTATGTCCTGTCATCTTGTCACCTGCCTACCTGAAGAAGGTTTGACCCTCAATAACTATCAGCACCTCACATGTATTCCTCTCCCACCTCAGAAACGGGGGCAATAATGAGTTGTCTAAGCGATCTAATTGCTCTATCCACCAAGGTACCAAGGTAAGTTCGGCTGAAGAACATAACCAGTATACCTTAATTCCCCAGAGAGTGAGTCAGCAAGTCAATACACTCTCCCCAAGCAAAGCTATATTATCAGCCTTAAGGAAGTTGGGTATCCTCCAGCAGATCTCAACATTCCCCAGCACAATATACAAACATTCTTAACAAGTATCCCCGGCAGTCTTGACCTAAAGGTTGTTCCCCGGCGGTATATCAAACTTTCAGTGGAACCGCTTCCCCAATATAGTTCAATTTCCCCAGGAGAGTCCAATCAAGACTTCCCCAGGAGAGTCTAATCCAGTTTCCCCAGGAAAGTTGGAATCCATCTCCCCAAGCAAGTAAGCTTATCCCCAGTAGATTCTGGAAGCTTATCCCCCCTGCAGAGCACGAACGCGCCCCATGGTTTTATTCAAAGTTATTTCCCTACCAGGATATAACTGGGTTATCCTCAGCCAGTAGCCACGGAAAGATTGTCCCCGATGAAGTCTTCATATCCCCAGCGAGGTCTATTAACACTTCCAACATAACAACGGTATCCCCAGCGAAGTTACCATCAATATCCCAACAAAGTATCTCTCTCCCCACAGAGTATTGCTCCCCAGCAAGATTGCTAGATTAATTTTCTCACCGCAGAGTAATCCATTCGCCAAGTTTATTCCCCAACGGAGTTATCTTCTCCTACCGGTATTCTTGCAACTATCATCCCCAGCGGAAACGAATATTCTATTCTCCGACATCAGCCCAGGATGTGACCTCCCGGCACCCGTCAAGGATTTACTTTCCTAGACAAAAACACACATTCATAAACATCACATACATCATTATAGCATGCTGTGATCGGTGGATCTGGAACTGACTGTTTAATGCTGGTTCGCGAAATGTCGCGGAAGCAAGAGTCGCCACCGTCTTTTATTTTCTCCAAATGGAAAGGACAAAAGCACAGAAAAATTCCTTATAGAGATTGCTCTCGGTTCGGGAGGTAGATTTATAGAAAGGGAAGGTGTTAGCACCCTTTCTATCCATGGTTATCCATGGGCTCTTAGATACTTGCTCATTGTGTTTTCAAAATAGTTTGTTTGCTTTTCAATGTGGGTTTTAAAAAGTTTCTTTGAAAATTCCAGTTCGACTCTTGTATCGGTCCTCAAGAGTGTTTGAAAAATGCTTTCGAAAGCTTTTTGAAAATGTGTTGGTGTGAAAAGTATTTTTGATTTGTTTTGTTTTGAATTAGAGCAAGTATCCACGAGTCGTCTACCTACCCTAAGGAATTCGTCTGTGTAAATGTCCTTTAAAGTAGTGCCATCCCACCATTGAGAGGTAGGTAGCACCACCGTTGGAGGTGTTCGGGTCAATTCGAGGTTCGGGACATGGTGATCACCGGAGCAATAGGAAGACACCTTAGAAGCTACCCTCATGCCAGGTTCCCGAATCATGAGGACTTAATAAGACATCCTCTACTCGACGATCACCTTTCGAGGCAAGGCAACAGTGAGGCGTACCCTAGGGGTGGTGTGTGCGATTCGTGTGTCGTATTCATTTATTTTTGTCTTTTGTCATGTTATTGGTGATCTAGCGCTTGTTTTTATTTTTGTCCATACATTCTTTCATGCCATTATTTAACAGTTAAAAATTGCGAGAAGGTAAACATTCTAAGCTATTACAAAAGGCGCGGGTCCACATCGCCAAAATTTCCTGAACCCGATTTGACAGAAAATAAAGAAATAAAAGAAAATAAAGAATTAAAAGTGCGAGCAATTGGTTACATGGCTTAGGGAGAGATACATAAATATTTAAACAAAATAAAATAAATATGTGAATTAATAAGAATTAAACGAGGGCGTTGGACCCTTTTGCAAAATTAAATTACATGGAATTAAAATTAAAAGGAAAAGAAATTGTTTTTTGGTATTTTATGTTTTTTTTTTAATGAAAAAGAATTAATTAAAATTAAAATAAGATGCTAACCCTAATTCTAATTATTTTTAGTTTATTAAGAAAAGAAGATTAAAACCTAATATTAACCCTAATTAATTTACATGCAATTTTACTTACAAAAATAAATATCTAATTATTTAATTATTTATGAAAGAAAAATAAAAAGGATAAAAAATTAATATGAACCCTAGTTCTATGTTTTTTAGATTTTTATTAAGAATTAAAATTAAAAACCTAATTTAAAACTAATCAATTTATGAATTAATATAATTTAATTACAAAAAATGTTAAAATAAAAATATTTATTATATTTTTCCTCTTTTCTGACTTTTATGTGTTTTTTATATTTTGTGAAAATAATAAATTAATTAAACACAATAATTAAAATAAAAATAGAAATAATGCAAAAGAAAATATTTAAAATAGCAAACCTAGGGGGGTATCAGTCCCCAATGTGGAGGTATAGCCAAGGAATTTGAGCCCAAACAAGCCTGGCCTCGTTGACTTTGGCCACTAGCGTGTATACGCGTTGACTACAATCCATGGTATTGCGCAGTTCTTGGCCTTCTGATTGTTCTATTGGGACGCGTGGACGTCTGATTATGAAGGCGTATGGTGGTCTCCAGTACGTGAAACTGCATGTGAAGATTAATTGGAAAATAATATTGAGATAGTGAAGACTTGGGGCTCGAACCCAGGTCATGGATGTTGCCAACACTCTCGCTTACCACTGAACCAATTCACGCGTTTTGATTATTAAATAACACAAAAATAACATAAAGCAAGAATATGGGTTAGTGGAATTCCAGCGCGAAAATTCAAATTGACCAATCGTTGGCTGCCACTGCATCGTCTTCCTCGTTGGGGATTTCCTGAAACAAATTAACAAACATTTAACGGGGGTTTTGAACCCCCTCAAAATATGCTGATTTTAATAATAGCGATTAGGCCATGTGGCCTCAGAAATTTGGCGCGATGGTCTCAATCTCTTTGTCTCAACCTGCTGATTTCGTTCATGGCATTGTTATGTCTCAATTTTACAGGAATAGAAAACGCCTAAATTAAAAACCTTGGAACCCTAGATATCTCTAATGGCAAATCCTCATATAAGGCATGAAAACGAAATTAAACCACATGGTTAGCATCAGAATTGCATAAGGAATGTAAATCATATGTTAAAAAGTATTAAAAGTGCATGAATCGGGATGCAAGATTATGAGATTTTCTCTGTACAGGGCGAGGTCGTGTTACAAATCTAGGGTGTTAGAACGATTGGTTTTGATTGGAAAATTCTCCTTGAAGCTTCAGGAAGCTAATGAGATGAAAATCTTGGCTTGAAACCCCCTACAAATTGGTTTTCAGTTTTGAGTTTTTAGGCAAAATTTTCAAGTTTGGTGATGGGGTTCTTGCGCAGCTGAGTGGTTTTTTTCATTAGGGTTGTGTTCTATGCTTATGTAAGAGTGAATTAGGTCAAGAATTCTGATCAAAATCTCTTGCATTCATGGTTTTTGAAAATTGATTTTCAAAGATCTTTTTCAATCTTTTTCATGTGCTTTTGCTCTCAAATCACATCCAATTGCATTGGTTCTTTCCTTATTTAGCTAGGCACGAAATCTTGATGATATAATGTGCACAAAAAGATTGAAAAACTAGGTTAAGCATTTTTCATGTATTTATATTAATTTAAATGAATTATTATTAATAAAAATCCAAATAAATAAATAAAAAATGAATAAAAACTTCCCTTTGGGCCAAGTGGTCGTGCACATGCCTTGGATGATGAATTGTGGAAGAAAAATGGGCCCATTAGCAATTTTAGGTCATTTGAATCAATGTTGACTTTTCAAAATATCCAAACATTTCCCAACTTCCACAAGGCATAACTTGCTCAATTTTTAAGCTTTGCTCATGTTCTTGGACATTTTGGAAAGGTATTTGAGTCCTCTAACCAATGCCTTTGGTCCCATGGCATTTTGATTTACCAATCTCAAGTTATGGTCTTTGACTTAAAGTCCCTTTTTGTTGACTTTTGAAAATGACCTATAATGTTGAAATTGATAACTTTTTGCGAGAGCATTTCTTGGACTTGAAGTATGAAGATGAGTTGTAGGAAATGTCTTTCTATTCAAAATGAGCTTTGGAGGGAATTTTTCTGATAATCCATGTGAAAGTTATGCCCTGGTCAATTTACAGTTGACTTTTTCAACTGTCCAAATAAGGAAACTTTTGCATCTTGATGATTTTTGAGCCAAGCTTTGAGAATCATGATCAAGCATTGATCAAATGATGTTTGTGACTTCAAAATGAGATGTTGACCAAAAATTTGAACTTTTGACTATCAAATGACCATTTTACCCCTACAGTTGACTGTAGTGCAATTAGGTTTTTTGACTATGCATTTTTGTGCTGAAAGTCTTGAAATTTTGCATGAGGGTGCTTGACCATATTTGTAGGCATGTAAGACTTGATTGGACCTTTGGAAACTTCATTTTCTTGATCAGAACAAAAACCCTAGTTTTGACTGTTCAGGAGGCTCTTACACTGTGCAACCCTTGGGGAATTTTGAAGCATGACTTGGCAATTTCTTGAAGAATATGGGAGGGCAAATTTTGGGGTACAACAGTTGCCCATGTTCAATCTTCTTAGACCTGAGGATGCAGATTGGCTGACGTGCCTTTCGTAATCCGAGGGTAGAAGATGATTGAACACTAGAGTGGCCAGAAATTTGCGCTCACATAGTAGCAGTGTGATGATGGAATGGGCTTATAGATGCCATTTAGAGGTTGATGGATAGGATGATGGGCTTATAGATGCCATCTGGATGTTGATCGCGTAAGAGATTCCTTAGCGAGAACCTGCATACCTGCAAAAGAAAAAATGAATACCTGACACGTTGCAGGAGTTGGTTTTCAGATGCTTGGTATAGATATGTTCTGACTGGTTACGGGAGCTGAGTCTGGATCTTCAAAAGGTGATGAATGAACCAGGGATGGTTACTACCTCAGCATGAACGGTGAGAGAACCTTGGGTGACTTTAACTTCAACAGCGCTCGTTGAGAAAATCTTGGTGGGAATTACCGTCTTCGCAGGATCGGGAAGAGAACCAATAGGCAATTATAATCTCAAAAGCGGACGTCTGAGAAAAACCTGGGATGGAATTATCATCTCACGCACTGTCGGGGAGAGAACCATAGGAAATTATAATCTCAAAAGCAGACGTTTGAGAAAAACCTGGGCTGGAATTATCATCTCACGCACCGTCGGGGAGAGAACCATAGGAAATTATAATCTCAAAAGCGGACGTTTGAGAAAAACCTGGGCTGGAATTATCATCTCACGCACCGTCGGGTAGAGAACCATAGGAAATTATAATCTCAAAAGCGGACGTCTGAGAAAAACCTGGAATGGAATTATCATCTCACGCACCGTCGGGGAGAGAACCATAGGAAATTATAATCTCAAAAGCGGACGTCTGAGAAAAACCTGGAATGGAATTATCATCTCACGCACCGTCGGGGAGAGAACCATAGGAAATTATAATCTCAAAAGCGGACGTTTGAGAAAAACCTGGAATGGAATTATCATCTCACGCACCGTTGGGGAGAGAACCATAGGAAATTATAATCTCAAAAGCGGACGTTTGAGAAAAACCTGGAATGGAATTATCATCTCACGCACCGTCGGGGAGAGAACCATAGGAAATTATAATCTCAAAAGCGGACGTCTGAGAAAAACCTGGAATGGAATTATCATCTCACGCACCGTCGAGGAGAGAACCATAGGAAATTATAATCTCAAAAGCGGACGTTTGAGAAAAACCTGGAATGGAATTATCATCTCACGCACCGTCGGGGAGAGAACCATAGGAAATTATAATCTCAAAAGCGGACGTTTGAGAAAAACCTGGGCTGGAATTATCATCTCACGCACCGTCGGGGAGAGAACCATAGGAAATTATAATCTCAAAAGCGAACGTCTGAGAAAAACCTGATAACTTCTACTGAGTCTTCATCAGAAAAATCTGTTGGGAGTCGATTTAACTGGACTAGAGAAGGCCTTTGACTGGATAAGAAATCTTTGGAGTCGATTAACTGAACCGGTCTAGGTCTTGAAATATGATCGAGAATTTAACTGCATCTTTCCTGAAAGGTAGAGGTCAGTCATATGCCATGCATGATATGGACCAAGCAATGATGTTCTCAACATAAATGAGATTTGTATGATATGATGCGTACATGCATGCTATAATGATGTATGTGATGTTTATGTATGCTTTCGTCTAGGAATGTAAATCCTTGACGAGTGCTGGGAAGTCACTCCTGGGCTGATATTGAAGAATAAGCTTTTACTCCTGCTGGGGATGATAACTGCAAGAATACTGGTAGGAGAAGATGACTCCGTTGAGGAATAAACTTGGCGAATGGAAGATTCTGCAGGGAGAAAAAAATACTCTAGCGACCATGCTGGGGAGCGATACTCTGTGGGGAGAGAAATGCTTTGCTGGGGTGTTGATAATAACTTGCTGGGGATACCCTTGTTGTGTTGGAAGTGTTAATAGACTTCGCCGGGGATAAGAAAGAACTATGTTGACGACGACCTTTCTGTGGCTTTTGGCTGAGGATAACCCAGTTATATCCTGTTAAGGAAATAACTCTTTAAATAAAGCCGGGAGACGCGTTCGTGCTTTGCGGGGATAAACTTCCAGAATCTACTGGGGATAAGCTTACTGCTTGGGGAGATGAATTCCAACTTTCCTGGGGAAACTGGATTGGACTCTCTTGGGGAAGTTTTGAGCTGCGGGGGAAGTGATTCCTTTGAATGTGTGTATACCACCGGGGAACAATCTTTAGACCAAGACTGCCGGGGATGCTTGTTAAGAGTGCATGTATACTGCTGGGGAATGTTGAGATCTGCTGGTGGATACCCAACTTCTTTAAGACCTGATAATATGACCTGGAGAGAGTGTACTGACTGCTTACTCTCTGGGGAATTAAGATGTACTGGTCATGTTCTTTAGCTGAACCTACCTTGGTACCTTGGAGGATGGAACGATTAGATTGCCTAGACAACTCTTTATTGCCCCTGTTTCTAGTGTCACCTGTAATTAATCCTTTGTTTCGTATGCAAATATTTATGAGTTAGCAAACTATTGTCAATGCATATATCACAAATTGAACCTTGGACGTTCTTCGCAAAACAAAACAGAAAAAGAAACACAGTTGGCACGTTTAACTGAAAAGTATATTTGTATTGATTTTGAATGGCCTGGAAATAGGCATTTTGTGTACAAGAGGTTGACATCCTAGTAAGAGAACGCCGCCGAACAAAAGAGTTTATACAAGTTTTGTACAAAAGAAAATAAAACAGCTGTGTGAAATGAATGATTCCACTGGGTTTCAACTCTGCTATTGTCGTTATATCTCCGAGCGTCTCATCACTTGATGACCTTGGTTGAAGGTGAAGCTGACTGATCGATGCCGTCTGAACTTGATGTAGATACCGGATTCTGGATGCAAAGTGATCCAATGAGACATAGTATTACGCTTTATCCCTAATTTTTGCCTGGACCGCCCTTTCGGGTTTTCAGTCCACCGGGATACCCATTTTTGCCCAAGCCGCCTTTTCAGGTTTTCGACTTGCCGGGTGTACAGATTTTTTTCATTTCATCCCTTCATTTTGCCCGAACCCTTTTGGTTTGACGGGAAGCCCTAATTTTTGCCTAGGCATGTCAGCCTAGCGGGTCTTTTTTTCATGCGTAGTATCTTTTTACTATGTCTGCATTGGCGGGGTGAGGAAGGTCGTCACCATCCATATTGGTCAATACCATTGCTCCTCCTGAGAACACATGTTTAACCACAAATGGCCCTTCGTACGTAGGGGTCCATTTTCCCCTGGGATCACTCTGAGGAAGGATGATTCGCTTGATTACCAGATCCCCAACTCGATATTCCTGTGGTTTGACCTTTTTGTTAAATGCCCTGATCATCCGTTTCTGATACGTCTGACCATGATAGATAGCAGCAAGTCTCTTTTCATCAATGAGGTTGAGCTGATCAAGTCGTGTCTGGATCCAATCATCCTCGCTCAGATTTGCATCCTTCATTATCCGGAGAGAGGGTATATGCACTTCGATCGGTAAGACTGCCTCCATACCATAAACCAGAGAGAAAGGAGTTGCCCCGGTTGACGTCCTAGCTGAGGTACGGTACCCATGTAGAGCGAACGGTAACATCTCGTGCCAATATTTATAAGTCACTGTCATCTTCTGCACGATTTTCTTGATGTTCTTATTTGCTGCTTCTACAGCCCCATTCATCTTCGGTCTGTAAGGAGAAGAATTGTGGTGCTGTATCTTGAACTGCTCGCAGAGCTCAGCGATCATCTTGTTATTCAGATTGGTACCATTGTCTGTAATGATTCTTTCTGGGACACTGTACCGACAGATCAGGTTGTGCCGAATGAACCGTGCCACAACAGTCTTGGTTACAGTAGCGTAGGATGCTGCCTCGACCCACTTCGTAAAGTAATCAATCGCTACCAGGATGAAGCGATGCCCATTAGATGCCGTAGGTTTAATGTCTCCGATCATGTCTATACCCCACATTGCAAACGGCCAAGGTGCAGTCAAAACATTCAGAGGGACTGGAGGAACATGCACCTTGTCTGCATAAATCTGGCACTTATGGCATGTCCTAGAATGTTGGTAGCAGTCCGCTTCCATTGTGGACCAGTAATATCCTGCCCGTAGGATTTTCTTGGCCATAGTGTGCCCACTGGAATGTGTACCAAAGGTTCCTTCATGTAGCTCTTCCATGATCCTTTCTGCTTCAGTCTTATCCACACAACGCAGTAAGGTTGAATCATGGTTTCGCTTGTACAAGATGTCGTTGCTAAGGAAGAACTTGGCTGCGAACCTTCTCAGGAACTTCTTATCATTGATAGAGGCACCCTCAGGGTATTCCTGAGCTTCCAGATATCTCTTCACCTCATGGTACCAAGGCTTCTCAGTCACCAATTCAGTTTCGAGATCACAACAGTATGCCGGTTCGTCCAGTTTCCAGATGATGATCCGGGGAGCCTCATTGTCCCATTTGACCTTGAACATAGAAGACATTGTAGCTAACGCGTCCGCCAGCTGATTCTCTTCTCTTGGAAAGTGCGCAAAGGTTATCTCTGTAAAGTGGGGGATCAAGGTCAACACACATTCTCTGTAAGGAATCAGGTTTGGATGTTTCGTATCCCACTCTCCTTTGATCTGATTGATCACCAGAGCGGAATCTCCGAAGACACTCAGAAACTTGATCCTTAAGTCGATCGCAGCTTGAAGACCCATGATGCAAGCCTCATACTCTGCCATGTTGTTGGTACAGTTGAAACATAGTCGGGCAGTGAGCGGAGTATGAGTACCTTGAGGAGATATGATGATGGCGCCGATACCGTTACCCAAAGAATTGGAGGCTCCGTCAAAGTGCATAGACCATCGGGATCCTTCCTCAGGTCCTTCATCCGGTCCAGGTACTTCACAATCAGTCACTATCATGATGCTTTCATCCGGAAACTCGAAGTTCATTGACTGATAGTCATCTACGGCCTGATGTGCCAAGTGGTCTGCCAATACACTTCCCTTGATGGCTTTCTGGGTTGTATACTGAATGTCGTATTCCGTCAAGATCATTTGCCATCTTGCAATTCTTCCAGACAGAGCAGGCTTTTCGAATATGTACTTTATAGGATCCATTTTTGAGATCAACAAGGTAGTGTGAGTCAGCATATACTGTCTCAGCCGGCGAGCAGCCCATACCAAAGCGCAGCAAGTTTTCTCAAGCAGTGAGTATCGGGTCTCACAGTCGGTAAACTTTTTGCTAAGGTAATAAATGGCATGCTCTTTTCGGCCAGACTCGTCATGCTGCCCCAGCACACACCCCATTGAGTTGTCAAGCACTGTTAGATATAGTATCAGAGGTCTCCCTTCAACCGGTGGCATAAGGATGGGTGGTTCTTGGAGATACTCCTTGATTCTGTCAAAATCAGCCTGACATTCATCGTTCCAACGTACTACCTGATCTTTCTTCAGCAGCTTGAAGATTGGTTCACAGGTAGCAGTCAGGTGTGAGATGAATCGAGCAATGTAATTCAGACGTCCTAAAAAGCCTCTGACCTCCTTCTCTGTCCTAGGAACTGGCATCTCTTGAATAGCTTTGACCTTAGCAGGGTCCACTTGAATGCCCTTGTCACTTACCACGAAGCCTAACAACCTTCCAGATCTTACCCCGAAGGTGCACTTGTTCGGGTTCAACCTCAGCTTGTATAGTTTCAACCGGTCAAATAATTTCTGCAGATGATCTAGGTGTTCTTCCTCAGTCTGGGACCTTGCGATCATGTCATCAACATACACTTCTATCTTATGATGGATCATGTCATGAAATAAAGCAACCATGGCACGTTGGTAGGTTGCCCCAACATTCTTCAACCCGAATGGCATGACTTTGTAGCAGAAGGTTCCCCACTGAGTAACAAATGTAGTCTTTTCCATGTCTTCAGGTGCCATCTTGATCTGATTGTAACCTGAGAAACCATCCATGAAAGAGAACACCTTATGCTGAGCTGTATTATCAACAAGGACATCGATGTGAGGTAGAGGGAAGTCATCTTTGGGGCTGGCCCTGTTCAGATCCCTGTAGTCGACACACATTCTGACCTTACCGTCTTTCTTTGGTACCGGTACCACATTAGCAACCCACTGAGGGTAAGAAGTCACTGCAAGGAACCCAGCGTCAAACTGTTTCATAACCTCGGCTTTAATCTTTTCAGACATCTCTGGACGCATCCGGCAGACCTTTTGCTTAACCGGAGGGCAGTCTTCCTTAGTCGGCAAGTGATGGACCACAATATCGGTATCCAACCCGGGCATGTCTTCGTAGGACCAGGCAAAGATCTCCATATAATCATGCAGCATTTGGGTCAACCGTTGCTTCACGCTGAGCTCTAGGTTGGCACCAATCTTTACCTCTTTCCTGTCTTCTTCAGTACCCAAGTTTATTGTTTCCACTGGCTCTTCATGGGGTTGAATTGCCCTCTCTTCCTGAAGTAACAGTCTTGCAAGCTCGCCAGGCACTTCGCAATCATCTTCACCTTCGTCTTCGGCTAAGTTGATCGGATTTTCGAAGTCATAACTAGCAGTAGCAGAGTCGTTACCAGTGAGATCCAGAGTGGATTGAAACCTGTATGAGTGAGTGTGTGTGTAAATACAGCTGTTTTGAAATATATGTAAAAGAAAGAAAGACAGAAAAGGAGCATAGGATTTGCAATGCGAGAATATGCCCTCACAAATGAAACCACGGTGCCTCGGGTAAGACACCGGGCCATAGAGTTTATTTATTGTTTATTACAAATAACAAAACAAAGAAATTTATTACTGCGTCACAAAGGTAACAGGAGTATGGTCTTTGGCAATCCAATTGGTCAATCCGCCTTCAGTCGTTGGGTAGATCCAGCTATCAAACTCAGTTTCGTCCACTTCATCTTTGTCTCCAATAGCATTCACTCCATGAGCAGGCAGGGGAGCTGTCACTACATTGGGCTTCTCAGATGCCTCAAATTGTACCTCTTTGGCGTCAATAAGATCCTGCAGCTTGCTCCTTAATGCCCAACAGTCATCAGTAGAATGCCCCGGGCTATCTGAATGGTAAGCACAACGAGCATTCGGGTTGTACTTAGGAGATGCAGTATTTGGGAACTTCGGCGCCTCTCTGACAGTCACTAGGTTGGTTGAGAGCAACTGTGGCAAGATTTGGGATAGGGTCATGCTTAACCGGGTGAACTCTCTCCGGGGTCTTTCAGCCCTTTGAGGATTGGTTGGCCGAGGAGCGGCAGCAGGCTTGGAAATCATTACCACACTGACAGATTGGCGGCGCTCAGGTCTCTCTGATCTCCTGGAACCATATACAGCACCAACCTCCTTCTTGAAGGGTTTCTTCTCAGAACTAGACGATGCACCCTTCGGAATCTTTCCAGACTTCAACCCAGCCTCAATTCTCTCTCCATTCAGAATCAGATCAGTGAACCCTACAGACGAATTCCCGATAAGATGGTTGAAGAACGGCCCAGATAGGGTCCCCAAGAACATGTCTACCAACTCCCGATCAGTCAACGGAGGCTGCACCCTGCCAGCCAGATCTCTGCACTTCTGAGCGTACTCTTTAAAACCTTCACTTGATCCTAACGACATACCCTGGAGTTGGGTACGTGTAGGGGCAAGGTCGGCATTATACTGATACTGCTTGTAGAAAGCAGTAGCCAACTCCTCCCAGTTACGAACCTTGTCCCATCCAGCTGATAGAACCATTCGAGATGAGTCCCTGAAAGACTCTCCTGGAAGAAGTGGATCCACAAATTCTTATCCGCTGAGTACGGTTGGATCTTCCGAACATAGGACCTGAGATGTAGCTTGGGACAAGACGCCCTGTCATACTTAGCGAAAGATGGCGCTTTGAACTTATGGGGAATGATCACACCGGTAGACAAACCCAGATCTCCAAAATCCAGCCCAGGTACCTGTTGTATTTCCATGGCATTCAGCCTATCTTCCAGCTGCTTGTAACGGTCTTCTGCCGGAGGATATTGCTCTTCATCAAAATCAGTCTCGTTGTCGGAGACTACCGGACTAGGAACCCTTGCCTCTTGAGGAGTACCCTTGCCAACAGAAGAACCAGCCTCTTCATGCTGCAGAGTATTGCCGAACCTTCGGCCCGAGTTGAACAGAACAGTTCTTCTCTTCTTCTTCTTCTCCTTCTTCAGGAGCAGAGCCTTCAGCTCTTCTTGGCCTTGAGCCAAACCCTTGATTAATTCCTGAAATTGCGCATTCTGCGCCTGAAGAGCCTTGATGGATGTCTCAGTTGATGAAGAGTCAGGATTCATGATGCTGAAATAAACAGCGAAGAACTGTAAGCAACCTGAAAAGAGGAAAAACCTGCTATGCACATGATGAATGAGATGTGTTTATGCAATGCATTCAAGGGTTCGAAAGTTCAAATTTGTTGTAGACAAAAAGGAACACACGTTATCATTAAGGAAACAATTGTTTTGGTACATCAAAGCCTCATGGGCAAAATAATACAAAAATCAAATCAATCCCAAAATATGCTACGCATCCTCTTTGGAGCTATGTAAGTGTTGAGATTCCTCTCCTCATGCAACAAGCGGGTGAGCTCCAAGACCTTCTTTTCACTGGCATGTAGACTAGTCTCAAGAGAATTCCGTTCTTCCTTAAGCTGGATCCAGCTCTTCTGCATCTCTTCCCAGGATGTGGGCATATCAGGGTGCTGAATAGTGTAGGACACTTCTCCTTCCAAGACTGGCTCTTTGATCACAGGGAGCATATGAGGATAATGCATTACTAACTTCTGGGAGCGGGCGCGTACCCACTTGAGATAAGGTTCCAACGGGATGGAGTTCCTGTGCCCCATTGTCTTACTGTCTATCCTACTTGGCATCCTCCAGGCTCTGATAAATCTCTGGCGAAGTCCTTGAGTATCGTTGTCGAAGTCAAAAACTATGTCAGGAATTAACATGTCATGAGGACCATCTCTCCGAGCATAACCAAACTGTCTCCAAGCCAAGCACGGGTTGTAAGTGATACCTCCTCTGATTCCAAGTAAAGGAACATTAGGGTACTCCCCGCAGCGATCAATGATAGTGACATCTTCTCTGGACCTAGGGCACCAATGTATATCTGCATGTGTAAGAGTCATCAACCGTTGTGACCATCTCAAACCCCGCTCATTCTTCAAGACTGATTGTGGAAGGTGCGAAATAAACCACCTTCCCAGGAGAGGAGTGCAACACATAAGGACACCTCTTTTTCTCATGGTTCGAGTGTAACATGAATGAAGGATGTCCCCCAGCAATGTAGGTATAGGATTCCTAGACATAAAGACCTGGACGGCACTGATATCAATAAGCTGATCTGGATTAGGGAACAACACCAAACCATAGACAAGGAGGGCCATAACCTCTTCAAAAGCTTGCAAGTCAAGGGAGTTCCAACATTCATGGGCCTTTTCAAACAGAAACCTGGCTAAGAACCCTTTGATACCACTTCTAACTTCCCAATGTCCCTTGAGGTCAGATGACTGTAGGTGCAAGGCTTTAGCAATCTCTTCAAGCTTAGGTTCCCTTTCTGTACCGTTGAAGGGTAGCTGATCAAGGATAGGGATCTTCAGGAGCCGGGAGAACTCCTCCAATGTAGGTACCAGCTGATAGTCCAAGAAGGTGAAACAGTGATGCAGAGGGTCAAAGAATTGGAACAGGACCTTTATCATATCTTCCTCAATGTTGGTGTTGACCAAGCTGATGAGACTTCCATGTCTTTCACTGAATGAAGAGTTCTCAGGAATCCTGGATATAAGCTCTTTAAGCTGAGGAGGGATCCTTACAAGACTGATTTGAAGTGTCTTTCTACGAACAGTTTCCATGTCCTACAAAACAAGAACAAGGATGAAAATTCGAACCCCTGAAATGGTTAGTCAATGCATATGATGCTGGATGATGTCATGATGCTATGATTAAACACACCACAGATATTTACAAAGACAAACATGTAAGGCACACAAGGCACACAAGACAAGCCCTTAGGGTTTAGGCCAGCATGGGGTCTGGGTATTACCCTCTTGAAGTTGGTGGGCTTAACCTGTCCTATTAGAAGTAACCGGGTTCTAAGGGTCCCAATATCACTGGATTGCTTTCATTGTTCATCGTTTCGATTTAGCCACTGAACTGGCGACCAAAATATTCCAGGAAAGCAACCCTTAATTGAGTGTAGTATCGAGTATCAACCAACCTCGGACTGCACCAAAGTCAGTTATCTCACTACCCTAAAGAGGCCAAGATAGTTTAATTAAGGTTCCTAAGGTCTGTTAATGCTTCACGACACCACGCGGAGGCCCCGTACTCTCCTTGACTGAACTCAAGGGTTACCAGTACACACCAAAGTGCCACATCAACGTAGCAGACTGTTTCAACCATGTCGGTATACCCCGCACAGTTCCCTCACAGCCTTGTTGCTACTTTCTAAGAAGGTATCCCCCAGATCCGGGTTAGGATCTATAGAACTCTCAGGCAACCCACAATTTAAAGCACACAAGGAAAACAATTGAAAACACAGTTATTAACTAGACCTAAGGTACACCTCACTTTATAAGATTCTCCCCAGCAGAGTCGCCAGTTCTGTGATCGATGGATCTGGAACTGACTGTTTAACGCTGGTTCGCGAAATGTCGCGGAAGCAAGAGTCGCCACCGTCTTTTATTTTCTCCAAATGGAAAGGACAAAAGCACAGAAAAATTCCTTATAGAGATTGCTCTCGGTTCGGGAGGTAGATTTATAGAAAGGGAAGGTGTTAGCACCCTTTCTATCCATGGTTATCCATGGGCTCTTAGATACTTGCTCATTGTGTTTTCAAAATAGTTTGTTTGCTTTTCAATGTGGGTTTTAAAAAGTTTCTTTGAAAATTCCAGTTCGACTCTTGTATCGGTCCTCAAGAGTGTTTGAAAAATGCTTTCGAAAGCTTTTTGAAAATGTGTTGGTGTGAAAAGTATTTTTGATTTGTTTTGTTTTGAATTAGAGCAAGTATCCACGAGTCGTCTACCTACCCTAAGGAATTCGTCTGTGTAAATGTCCTTTAAAGTAGTGCCATCCCACCATTGAGAGGTAGGTAGCACCACCGTTGGAGGTGTTCGGGTCAATTCGAGGTTCGGGACATGGTGATCACCGGAGCAATAGGAAGACACCTTAGAAGCTACCCTCATGCCAGGTTCCCGGATCATGAGGACTTACTAAGACATCCTCTACTCGACGATCACCTTTCGAGGCAAGGCAACAATGAGGCGTACCCTAGGGGTGGTGTGTGCGATTCGTGTGTCGTATTCATTTATTTTTGTCTTTTGTCATGTTATTGGTGATCTAGCGCTTGTTTTTATTTTTGTCCATACATTCTTTCATGCCATTATTTAACAGTTAAAAATTGCGAGAAGGTAAACATTCTAAGCTATTACAAAAGGCGCGGGTCCACATCGCCAAAATTTCCCGAACCCGATTTGACAGAAAATAAAGAAATAAAAGAAAATAAAGAATTAAAAGTGCGAGCAATTGGTTACATGGCTTAGGGAGAGATACATAAATATTTAAACGAAATAAAATAAATATGCGAATTAATAAGAATTAAACGAGGGCGTTGGACCCTTTTGCAAAATTAAATTACATGGAATTAAAATTAAAAGGAAAAGAAATTGTTTTTTGGTATTTTATGTTTTTTTTAATGAAAAAGAATTAATTAAAATTAAAATAAGATGCTAACCCTAATTCTAATTATTTTTAGTTTATTAAGAAAAGAAGATTAAAACCTAATATTAACCCTAATTAATTTACATGCAATTTTACTTACAAAAATAAATATCTAATTATTTAATTATTTATGAAAGAAAAATAAAAAGGATAAAAAATTAATATGAACCCTAGTTCTATGTTTTTTAGATTTTTATTAAGAATTAAAATTAAAAACCTAATTTAAAACTAATCAATTTATGAATTAATATAATTTAATTACAAAAAATGTTAAAATAAAAATATTTATTATATTTTTCCTCTTTTCTGACTTTTATGTGTTTTTTATATTTTGTGAAAATAATAAATTAATTAAACACAATAATTAAAATAAAAATAGAAATAATGCAAAAGAAAATATTTAAAATGGCAAACCTAGGGGGGTATCAGTCCCCAATGTGGAGGTATAGCCCATGAATTTGAGCCCAAACAAGCCTGGCCTCGTTGACTTTGGCCACTAGCGTGTATACGCGTTGACTACAATCCATGGTATTGCGCAGTTCTTGGCCTTCTGATTGTTCTATTGGGACGCGTGGACGTCTGATTATGAAGGCGTATGGTGGTCTCCAGTACGTGAAACTGCATGTGAAGATTAATTGGAAAATAATATTGAGATAGTGAAGACTTGGGGCTCGAACCCAGGTCATGGATGTTGCCAACACTCTCGCTTACCACTGAACCAATTCACGCGTTTTGATTATTAAATAACACAAAAATAACATAAAGCAAGAATATGGGTTAGTGGAATTCCAGCGCGAAAATTCAAATTGACCAATTGTTGGCTGCCACTGCATCGTCTTCCTCGTTGGGGATTTCCTGAAACAAATTAACAAACATTTAACGGGGGTTTTGAACCCCCTCAAAATATGCTGATTTTAATAATAGCGATTAGGCCATGTGGCCTCAGAAATTTGGCGCGATGGTCTCAATCTCTTTGTCTCAACCTGCTGATTTCGTTCATGGCATTGTTATGTCTCAATTTTACAGGAATAGAAAACGCCTAAATTAAAAACCTTGGAACCCTAGATATCTCTAATGGCAAATCCTCATATAAGGCATGAAAACGAAATTAAACCACATGGTTAGCATCAGAATTGCATAAGGAATGTAAATCATATGTTAAAAAGTATTAAAAGTGCATGAATCGGGATGCAAGATTATGAGATTTTCTCTGTACAGGGCGAGGTCGTGTTACCAATCTAGGGTGTTAGAACGATTGGTTTTGATTGGAAAATTCTCCTTGAAGCTTCAGGAAGCTAATGAGATGAAAATCTTGGCTTGAAACCCCCTACAAATTGGTTTTCAGTTTTGAGTTTTTAGGCAAAATTTTCAAGTTTGGTGATGGGGTTCTTGCGCAGCTGAGTGGTTTTTTTCATTAGGGTTGTGTTCTATGCTTATGTAAGAGTGAATTAGGTCAAGAATTCTGATCAAAATCTCTTGCATTCATGGTTTTTGAAATTTGATTTTCAAAGATCTTTTTCAATCTTTTTCATGTGCTTTTTCTCTCAAATCACATCCAATTGCATTGGTTCTTTCCTTATTTAGCTAGGCACGAAATCTTGATGATATAATGTGCACAAAAAGATTGAAAAACTAGGTTAAGCATTTTTCATGTATTTATTTTAATTTAAATGAATTATTATTAATAAAAATCCAAATAAATAAATAAAAAATGAATAAAAACTTCCCTTTGGGCCAAGTGGTCGTGCACATGGCTTGGATGATGAATTGTGGAAGAAAAATGGGCCCATTAGCAATTTTAGGTCATTTGAATCAATGTTGACTTTTCAAAATATCCAAAAATTTCCCAACTTCCACAAGGCATAACTTGCTCAATTTTTAAGCTTTGCTCATGTTCTTGGACATTTTGGAAAGGTCTTTGAGTCCTCTAACCAATGCCTTTGGTCCCTTGTCATGTTGATTTACCAATCTCAAGTTATGGTCTTTGACTTAAAGTCCCTTTTTGTTGACTTTTGAAAATGACCTATAATGTTGAAATTGATAACTTTTTGTGAGAGCATTTCTTGGACTTGAAGTATGAAGATGAGTTGTAGGAAATGTATTTCTCTTCAAAATGAGCTTTGGATGGAATTTTTCTGATAATCCATGTGAAAGTTATGCCCTGCTCAATTTACAGTTGACTTTTTCAACTGTCCAAATAAGGAAACTTTTGCATCTTGATGATTTTTGAGCCAAGCTTTGAGAATCATGATCAAGCATTGATCAAATGATGTTTGTGACTTCAAAATGAGATGTTGACCAAAAATTTGAACTTTTGACTGTCAAATGACCATTTTACCCCTACAGTTGACTGTAGTGCAATTAGGTTTTTTGACTGTGCATTTTTGTGCTGAAAGTCTTGAAATTTTGCATGAGGGTGCTTGACCATATTTGTAGGCATGTAAGACTTGATTGGACCTTTGGAAACTTCATTTTCTTGATCAGAACAAAAACCCTAGTTTTGACTGTTCAGGAGGCTCTTACACTGTGCAACCCTTGGGGAATTTTGAAGCATGACTTGGCAATTTCTTGAAGAATATAGGAGGGCAAATTTTGGGGTACAACACATGCATATATGCATCATATCTTACAAATCTCATTTATGTTGAGAGCATCATTGCTTGATTCATATCATGCATTGCATATGACTGACCTTTACCTTTCAGGAAAGATCCAGTTAAGTTCTCAGATATATTTCAAGACTTTAGTCTGGTTCAGTTAAATCGACCCTAAGATTTTCCTGATTCTTATCCAGTCAAAGGCCTGGTTCAGTCAGATCGACCCTAAGATCTCCCTGATTCTTATCCAGTTGAAGTTATTCCAAGACCTTGTCCGGTTCAGTTAAATCGACCCTAAGATTTTCCTGATTCTTATCCAGTCAAAGGCCTTCTCTGGTTCAGTCAGATCGACCCTAAGATCTCCCTGATTCTTATCCAGTTGAAGATTTCAAGACCTTGCTTGGTTCAGTTAAATCGACCCTAAGATTTTCCTGATTCTTATCCAGTCAAAGGCCTTCTCTGGTTCAGTCAGATCGACCCTAAGATCTCCCTGATTCTTATCCAGTTGAAGATTTCAAGACCTTGTCCGGTTCAGTCAAATCGACCCTAAGATTTTCCTGATTCTTATTCAGTCAAAGGCCTTCTCTGGTTCAGTCAGATCGACCCTAAGATCTCCCTGATTCTTATCCAGTTGAAGATTTCAAGACCTTGTCCGGTTCAGTCAAATCGACCCTAAGATTTTCCTGATTCTTATCCAGTCAAAGGCCTTCTCCGGTTCAGTCAGATCGACCCTAAGATCTCCCTAATTCTTATCCCAGTAGAAGACATCCAAGGTTCTCTCAGCGTTCCTGTTGAGGTAGTAATCGTCCCCAGATTCTCTCAGCGTTCCTGTTGAGGTAGTAAACATCCAAGATTCTCTCAGCGTTCCTGTTGAGGTAATGATCGCCCAAGGTTCTCTCACCGTCCCGTTGAGGTAGTAACCATCCCTGGATCATTCATCACCATTTGAAGCTCCAGATTCCATTCCTGTAACCAGTCAGGGCACATCTATACAAAGAGTTTGAAGACCAACTCCGGTAACAGGTCAGGTAATCATTTTCTTTTTCAGGTACGCAAGTTCTCGCTAAGGAATCTCTTACGCGATTGACACCCAGATGGCATCTATAAGCCCATCCACCTTCCATCACCTCTCAGCATGGCATCTATAAGCCCACCATCCTATCCATCAATCTCCAAATGGCATCTATAAGCCCATTCCCACCATCACGCTACTATGTGAGCGCAAATTTCTGGGCACTCTAGTGTTCAATCATCTTTCACCTTCGGATTACGAAAGGCACGTCAGCCAATCTACATCCTCAGGTCTAAGAAGATTGAACAGGGGAAACTGTTGTACCCCAAAATTTGCCCTCCCATATTCTTCAAGATTTGCAAAGAGCATGCTTCAAAATCTCCTCAAGAGTTGCACAGTTCAGGGGCCTCCTAACAGTCAAAAACTAGGGTTTTGGTTCTGACAAAGAAATTGAAGTTTCCAAGGGTCCAATCAAGTCCCACATACCTACAAACATGGCCAAGAATCCATATGCCAAGTTTCAAGACTTACAGCACAAAATTGCACAGTCAAATGCCCTAATTGCTCAGCAGTGAACTGTAGGGGTAAAATGGTCATTTGACAGTCAAAAGTTCAAATTTTTGGTCAACATCTTATTTTGAAGCCACAAACATCATTGGATCAATTCTTGATCATGATTCTCAAGGCATGGCTCAAAAAGTCTCAAGGTGCAAAAGTTTCCATATTTGGATAGTTGAAAAAGTCAACTGTAACTTGACCAGGGCATAACTTCCACATGGTTTATCAGAAAAATTCCATCCAAAGCTCATTTTTGAAGAGAAAGACATTTCCTACAACTCCTCTTCACACTTCAAGTCCAATAAATGCTCTCACAAAAGTTATCAATTTCAATATTATAGGTCATTTTCAAAAGTCAACAAAAAGGGACTTTAAGTCAAAGACCATAACTTGAGATTGGTAAATCCAAATGACATGGGACCAAAGGCATTGGTTATAGGACTTCAAGACCTTTCCAAAATGTCCAAGAAAATGATCAAATCTTAAAAATTGAGCAAGATATGCCTTGTGGAATTTGGGAAATTTTTGGGAATTTTGAAAAGTCAACTTTGCTTCAAATGCCTCAAAATTGCTAATGGGCCACATTTTCTTCCAAGAATCATTATCCAAAGGCTATGCACGACCAGTTGACCCAAAGGGGATTTATTTCATCATTTTTTATTATTTATTTGAATTTTTATCACCATTAATTCATTTAATTAAATAAAATATGACAAAAATACTAAACAAATGTTTTTGAATCCTTTTATGCAGCATATGCCCTCATTATTCACTCAAGATCTCGTGCATGCCCAAAGAAGAAAGATTCCATGCAAATTGGCTAGGTTTCATGATAAAAAGATTGAAAAAGATTATGCAAAATCACAAAATTCAAAAGCATTGATTCCATGGATATTGGGCTTGTTTTGTTGACCTAAAACATTCACATATATGTACACATGATAACCCTAACGCACAAGACCTTGAAGCTGCGCTCAAAAGCAAATACACACTTTGCATTTTTGGCAAAAAAGTTCAAAACTGAAAACTGCATTACAGGGTGATTCAAGGCATACAAACGATTCAAAAGGCTTGCTGAGGTCTTCCTGGACATAACTGAATCCTTTTCCAGTCCCCACGCATCAAGAAGTGGTAAAACAAAGTCCATTTTTCTGAAACTTTTCTCATAACCGTGTCCTGATTTATAAGCCATATTCATACATTCTAATGCTTGTTTTATACTAATATGGACTCCATGAAACTAATGGTGTATTTTAATTAAGTTTTTATAGCCTGTATGCAAAGTTGCCATGGAAGCTCTTTAGGGTTTCAGAGGTCAAAAATTAGGGCTTCTTTCGTAGGGAAAAATTGAACCACAAGACCTATATCATTGAACTCAGGGCATCTGGACGATTCAATTCAATAGGTCGCGCCCTTTTTATATTTGAGTATGGCCTATTCGTTATTTTCCAGGTTTGAGTTAGTGGGGGTTCAAAACCCCCGCTATTTGATGTATTTTTCCAGGCTAAAGCAAAGAACAAGTGGAGAAGACGATGCGTGGAGAAGTGTGATTGGTGCGTTCAAATTGTTGGCGCATTTTTTTGTTAATTCCAGAATAATGGCATGTTTCTCTTATATTATTCGCGTCCTATATTAATAACAAAGAGCATAAGCAGCACAGCTGGCAAAGCATTGGCACGGTAAGCGTTGGGACCTGGGTTCGATTCCCAGGTCCCCTCCCTTCTCAATATTATTTTGCCTAATATGTTCCTACGCAGCGTGCCTTCCAGTGGTCCACCATGCATCCACTATCAAAGCTTGCCACATGGCCCAGGAGACGAATCTGAAGGTCAGGATGAGAGGTCCATCATACACCTCCGTTGACCATGCCACACGCACGCTGAGAAAGTCAACCAAGGGCCTGAATATGGTTGGCCAAATTGCTCAATTTACCTCCAAAATTGGGGTCAACACCCCCCATTGGTTTGCATTTTATTTTCCTTCTTTTTATTTTTTCTATTTATTTGTTTTATTTATTTTAGTTAATTCATCAAAATTAATTTTCATAAAATATAAAAAAAAATCAGAAAATCATAAAACAATAAAAAATATGCTTTGTTAATATTAATTAATATTATTTTGTAAATAAATTTAATAATTTACTTAGTTTTAATTTTAGGTTTTGACTTTGACTTCTTTTCTTAAATAAATTAAAAAAAACATAGAAATTAGGGTTTCTAGCTTTTTATTCTTTTTTTTTCAATAATTAAAATTTCTTCTTATTATTATTAATAATTAATTGTTTTTTTTTGTAAATAAATTGCCATGTAAATAATTAATGTAAGTTAGGTTACAACTTAAACTTTTTTTTTAACAAATTAAAAATAGTTTAGAATTAAGGTTTGTAATTCCATTAATTTTCTTAATTTCATAAAGTACAAAAAATATCAAAAAATAAATCTTTTTCCTTTATTTAATTTAATTAATTTATAATTGCAATTTAATTTCTTTAAAAGGGTCCAACGCCCTCGCTTTCGATTATAATTTCGTTTCGCGTGCTTATTTTATTTCTTTTCTTATAAATTTCATGTAATTACTCCAAAACCTTGTAATAGATTAATTAGGATACTTATTTTCCCTCATTTTTATTTTATTCAAATCGGGTCTTGGATTAATTTGGCGATGTAGACCCGCGCCTTTGTAATAGCGTAGGACTTTTCAATTCCGCACCTTTTAACTGTTAATAACTTGCATGAAAGAATGAATGCCAAAAATAAAAACAAAGCGTAGATCACCAATGCATGAACAAGACAAATATAATTAAAAATGACACACAAATCACACACCACCCCTAGGGTACGTCTCACTGTTGCCTTGCCCCTCGAAAAGTGGTCGTCGAGTAGAGGACGTTTTAGTAAGTCCTCATGTCCATGAACATGGCATGGGGGTAGCTTCTAAGGTGTCTTCTTATTGCTCTGGTGACCACATTATCCCGACATTTACACAGACGAATTCCTTAGAGTAGGTAGACGACTCGTAGATACTTTCTCAAATTTCAAAACAAATCAAAAACTTCTTTTCACACCGACACCTTTCAAAAAGCTTTCAAAAGCAACTTTTCAAACACTCTTGAGGACTGATACAAGAGTCGAACTGAAATTTTCAAAGAAACTTTTTCAAACCCACTCTGAAAAGAAAACAAACAATTTTGAAAACACAAATGAGCAAGTATCTAAGAGCCCATGGATAACCATGGATAGAAAGGGTGCTAACACCTTCCCTTTCTATAAATCTACCTCCCGAACCGAGAGAAATCTCTATAAGGAATTTTTCTGTGCTTTTGTCCTTTCCAGTTGGAGAAAATAAAAGACAGTGGCGACTCTTGCTTCCGCGACATTTCGCGAACCAGCGTTAAACAGTCAATTCCAGATCCACCGATCACAGAACTGGCGACTCTGCTGGGGACATCTTTTTAAAGTGAGGTGTACCTTAGGATAGTTCATAACTGTGTTTTCAATTGTATTGACTTGTTTGCTTTAAATTGTGGGTTGCATGGGAGTTACATAGATCCTAACCCGGATCTGGGGATACCCTGTTTAGGTAGCATAAGCTGTGAGGGACCTGTCCGGCGTAGACCGACATGGGTGAAGCAGTGGCTACGTTGGTGTGGCACCTTAGTCTGTACCGATATCCCTTGTGTTGCAACGAGGAGAATATGGGTCTTCTGAGGAGTCATTAAGCACCAACCGACCTTAGAACCTTAAATGACCCAACTTGGCCAATAGAATAGTAGCAGTATGCTACGCCCATTGAGGCTAAACTCTTGTGATGGTTCTGGCCGCAAGAAAAGATTGCGATGCTGGAGTTATGACCGATTGAGGGTAGTCAATGATATTGGGATCCTCTAAGAACCCAGTTACTTTTGATAGGACAGGTATGAACCAACAAACTGAAAGAGGGTAATACCTAGACCTCATGCTGGCCTAAACTCTAAGGGTTTCTCTTGTCTGACTTGTGTGCCTTCGTACTTGACTACTTGCATGCTTGTTATCTTACACATGAACTACTTGCAGGTTTTGTTTATAGTCCTTAATTGGGACTCATAACAGAGTGTACTGAGTTTCTTACAGGTTTTGTTTATGGTCCTTAATGGGGACTCATAACAGGGTTTACTTACATCACTCCATGCATACCATAACATCATATCATTGCATACATCCTAATCCATTTCAAGGATCTCAAGGGCTTGTGATGCAGGTCATGATGAACCAGAATGTCTAGCAAGGGGCAAAGGGGATTTATTTTCCTCTAGCCAGGTTGAGGATCTGAGTCAGAGGCTATGACCCACTGGATATGGTGAGCCTTTGACCCTTTGAAGGAGGATTCTCAATAACATGAAGTTCCTTCAATCAAGCCACCGGATTCAAGTTCTAACAATTATCTTGTCTACCCCACGAGGTCCTTGAAAACATTACATGCATGTCATACACATCATTGCATAACAGGTATCCTTGTTGCAGGTAACTTACCTTTCTCGCTGTCTATTTCAGCAATGGCTTCCCAACAAGATAACCAGGACCTTCTTGCTCAAGAGACTCGGTTCGGGGGAATCCTCCTGAATCTATCCAAGGGGCAGGAGGAGCTGAGAACACTTCTCATGGGGACTTTGGTCAGGAACAGTGCTGAGGACGAACGGCTGAAACGCCTGCAAGCGGAAGTGGATGCAATGAAAGCCCAGATGCTGGGGCAGGTGACTGCCATTCAAGGTTTAGCTCAAAGACAAGAAGAGCTCAGAGTTCTCATCAACCAACTGCTTCAGGGTAACCAACTGGGGAAAACGTCTAAGGGTAAAGAGCCAGTCATCATTCAACCATCTTTGAGACAAGGAGATAAGGGGAGAGCTCCTCAAATGGCTCCAGTGTCACAAATTCAGCATCAACCTCACCAGCTTCAGCCAGACAAGCCCAGGAGGCAATTCACCCAACTCAATATGTCGTTGTTTCAAGCTCTACAACGCCTGTTGAGATTGAATCTGATCACATTAAAGGCTCATCCCCGGAACCCCAACACAGCAGCTCATACCTATCATCCCAATAAAAGGTGTGCCTACCACTCTGCCAGTCCAGGACATGATACAAATGAGTGTTGGGCTCTGAAGAACAAGATCCAGGACCTGATTGATGAAGGAGCATTGGAGTTCACACAAGATGGCCAGGCTGAGTTTTTCTACCATCCCTCCAAGGCTCACCATTTGAAGTAACAAGCCCTGAGGATGAAAAGACTTTTGTTCATTAGGATTTTCAAGTTGTAATTTTCTTTTGTTCAAACATTTACTCATGTTAAACGTTGTTATCCTCTTAATACATCGCATACGTCTGTTTTGAAGCAATATATTCGTATTCACTATATGCAAATTATTTTCATATTTTTCTGATGATCAACGCTCGATTAATAATGCTAATCCTCTTGAGGGAGGATGACGAAAACGATACCACAATCTACAATATGCTTTTGAACAGACCCCGCTGATGAGGTTCATGCATTGTTTCAATCCCTAAACACTGGAGTTATAAGGAAGATAATCCCTCGTCAACCCCTTTGAGCCAAAGAAGTGGGAGTTTTTCTTTTCGAAAATTAAAACCCTTAACCATAACCTGGGGCAGGGTAGTTCTCTCAGTTGATCCATGTGCATAACGAATGGCACCAAAGAGGTCCTTACAAAACAAAGAAAGACAGTGATGGTTCCGAATAATCAATAAGGAAAGGCAGTCATTATCTTTCAAAATAAGAACCCATTAAGTCAAAACCTAGGAAGGAGACTTACAAAACTGGGGCATCCCGCTGACTGTAATCACAAAAGAACAGCTCAGGCAAAAAAAAGGGATAACAAAAATCAGAAAAAGAAAGAGGTCTTACAAACCCTCGACAAAAAATGACTGCCTATTCAAAATAAGTTATCAACATCCGAATCATCACCGGAAAATCAGAGCAAAGACTCAAACAAGGTCTAACGTATGATCAATTGAGTTTAGGTTTGGAGAACATCACGAAGAGCGGGTGGGTACAAATAACTTGAGCCTTTATCCTTTGTTTCTTAAACCGTGAACCAGGCCACGTTATAACCCTTAAAAGTCCTAGCTGAAGCATGGGTTAGTTCGAAAGCATACTGGTACGAAAGGTATCCTGACTCCTTAAGGCCTATGGTAAATACGGAGTTGACATCACGTTTTACAAACATTCACTTGTTTTATGAAAAAGAATGCATTTTCAAAATCTTTAAGACAGACATAAGCTTTGCATTTTTGATATAACATTGTTTGCATATGACTATTTGTTTGAACAGCAGGGAAATTCGCACGATAAAAGCCTAGTGAACAAAGGCACTTCCAATCAAGGGGCATGACATGATCATGGTCTATCATCCGGGGCAGTTAAGTCAAGATTCAGAGAATCTCTCAACAATGCCAAGCAGCTAGGGGCAACTCTCCATCTGAGACACTTGGGGCATTAAACAGGAATTCCAGCAACGAATCTTGCCTGGTTAAACATCTTCTGGTCGCACGACAACATTTCTGACAGGGGCAACTCCCTACATTCCAAGAGCGTGGACATAGTCGAAAAAATACTACGCACAATCAAAGACCCGCTAGGTTGACATACCTAGGCAAAAATAAGGGCTTCTCGGCGAACCAAAAGGGTTCGGGCAAAATGAGGGATGAAATGAAAAAAATCTGTACACCCGACAAGTCGAAAACCTGAAAAGGCGGCTTGGGCAAAAATGGGTATCCCGGTGGACCGAAAACCCGAAAGGGCGGTCCAGGCAAAAGTTAGGGATCAAAGCGTACGACTATGTCCTGTCATCTTGTCACCTGCCTACCTGAAGAAGGTTTGACCCTCAATAACTATCAGCACCTCACAGGTCTTCCTCTCCCACCTCAGAAACGGGGGCAATAATGAATTGTCTAAGCGATCTAATTGCTCTATCCACCAAGGTACCAAGGTAAGTTCGGCTGAAGAACATAACCAGTATACCTTAATTCCCCAGAGAGTGAGTCAGCAAGTCAATACACTCTCCCCAAGCAAAGCTATATTATCAGCCTTAAGGAAGTTGGGTATCCTCCAGCAGATCTCAACATTCCCCAGCACAATATACAAACATTCTTAACAAGTATCCCCGACAGTCTTGACCTAAAGGTTGTTCCCCGGCGGTATATCAAACTTTCAATGGAACCGCTTCCCCAATATAGTTCAATTTCCCCAGGAGAGTCCAATCAAGACTTCCCCAGGAGAGTCTAATCCAGTTTCCCCAGGAAAGTTGGAATCCATCTCCCCAAGCAAGTAAGCTTATCCCCAGTAGATTCTGGAAGCTTATCCCCCCTGCAGAGCACGAACGCGCCCCATGGTTTTATTCAAAGTTATTTCCCTACCAGGATATAATTGGGTTATCCTCAGCCAGTAGCCACGGAAAGATCGTCCCCGATGAAGTCTTCATATCCCCAGCGAGGTCTATTAACACTTCCAACATAACAACGGTATCCCCAGCGAAGTTACCATCAATATCCCAACAAAGTATCTCTCTCCCCACAGAGTATTGCTCCCCAGCAAGATCGCTAGATTAATTTTCTCACCGCAGAGTAATCCATTCGCCAAGTTTATTCCCCAACGGAGTTATCTTCTCCTACCGGTATTCTTGCAACTATCATCCCCAGCGGAAACAAATATTCTATTCTCCGACATCAGCCCAGGATGTGACCTCCCGGCACCCGTCAAGGATTTACTTTCCTAGACAAAAACACACATTCATAAACATCACATACATCATTATAGCATGCATATATGCATCATATCTTACAAATCTCATTTATGTTGAGAGCATCATTGCTTGATTCATATCATGCATTGCATATGACTGACCTTTACCTTTCAGGAAAGATCCAGTTAAGTTCTCAGATATATTTCAAGACTTTAGTCTGGTTCAGTTAAATCGACCCTAAGATTTTCCTGATTCTTATCCAGTCAAAGGCCTTCTCTGGTTCAGTCAGATCGACCCTAAGATCTCCCTGATTCTTATCCAGTTGAAGTTATTCCAAGACCTTGTCCGGTTCAGTTAAATCGACCCTAAGATTTTCCTGATTCTTATCCAGTCAAAGGCCTTCTCTGGTTCAGTCAGATCGACCCTAAGATCTCCCTGATTCTTATCCAGTTGAAGATTTCAAGACCTTGCTTGGTTCAGTTAAATCGACCCTAAGATTTTCCTGATTCTTATCCAGTCAAAGGCCTTCTCTGGTTCAGTCAGATCGACCCTAAGATCTCCCTGATTCTTATCCAGTTGAAGATTTCAAGACCTTGTCCGGTTCAGTCAAATCGACCCTAAGATTTTCCTGATTCTTATCCAGTCAAAGGCCTTCTCTGGTTCAGTCAGATCGACCCTAAGATCTCCCTGATTCTTATCCAGTTGAAGATTTCAAGACCTTGTCTGGTTCAGTCAAATCGACCCTAAGATTTTCCTGATTCTTATCCAGTCAAAGGCCTTCTCCGGTTCAGTCAGGTCGACCCTAAGATATCCCTGATTCTTATCCCAGTAGAAGACATCCAAGGTTCTCTCAGCGTTCCTGTTGAGGTAGTAATCGTCCCCAGATTCTCTCAGCGTTCATGTTGAGGTAGTAATCATCCAAGATTCTCTCAGCGTTCCTGTTGAGGTAATGATCGCCCAAGGTTCTCTCACCGTCCCGTTGAGGTAGTAACCATCCCTGGATCATTCATCACCGTTTGAAGCTCCAGATTCCATTCCTGTAACCAGTCAGGGCACATCTATACAAAGAGTTTGAAGACCAACTCCGGTAACAGGTCAGGTAATCATTTTCTTTTTCAGGTACGCAAGTTCTCGCTAAGGAATCTCTTATGCGATTGACACCCAGATGGAATCTATAAGCCCATCCACCTTCCATCACCTCTCAGCATGGCATCTATAAGCCCATCATCCTATCCATCAATCTCCAAATGGCATCTATAAGCCCATTCCCACCATCACGCTACTATGTGAGCGCAAATTTCTGGGCACTCTAGTGTTCAATCATCTTTCACCTTCGGATTACGAAAGGCACGTCAGCCAATCTACATCCTCAGGTCTAAGAAGATTGAACAGGGGAAACTGTTGTACCCCAAAATTTGCCCTCCCATATTCTTCAAGATTTGCAAAGAGCATGCTTCAAAATCTCCTCAAGAGTTGCACAGTTCAAGGGCCTCCTAACAGTCAAAAACTAGGGTTTTGGTTCTGACAAAGAAATTGAAGTTTCCAAGGGCCCAATCAAGTCCCACATACCTACAAACATGGTCAAGCATCCATATGCCAAGTTTCAAGACTTACATCACAAAATTGCACAGTCAAATGCCCTAATTGCTCAGCAGTCAACTGTAGTGGTAAAATGGTCATTTGACAGTCAAAAGTTCAAATTTTTGGTCAACATCTTATTTTGAAGCCACAAACATCATTGGATCAATTCTTGATCATGATTCTAAAGGCATGGCTCAAAAAGTCTCAAGGTGCAAAAGTTTCCATATTTGGACAGTTGAAAAAGTCAACTGTAACTTGACCAGGGCATAACTTCCACATGGTTTATCAGAAAAATTCCATCCAAAGCTCATTTTGGAAGAGAAAGATATTTCCTACAACTCCTCTTCACACTTCAAGTCCAAGAAATTCTCTCACAAAAAGTTATCAATTTCAACATTATAGGTCATTTTCAAAAGTCAACAAAAAGGGACTTTAAGTCAAAGACCATAACTTGAGATTGGTAAATCAAAATGACATGGGACCAAAGGCATTGGTTATAGGACTTCAAGACCTTTCCAAAATGTCAAAGAAAATGATCAAATCTTAAAAATTGAGCAAGATATGCCTTGTGGAATTTGGGAAATTTTTGGGAATTTTGAAAAGTCAACTTTGCTTCAAATGCCTCAAAATTGCTAATGGGCCACATTTTCTTCCAAGAATCATTATCCAAAGGCTATGCACGACCAGTTGACCCAAAGGGGATTTATTTCATCATTTTTTATTATTTATTTGAATTTTTATCACCATTAATTCATTTAATTAAATAAAATATGACAAAAATACTAAACAAATGTTTTTGAATCCTTTTATGCAGCATATGCCCTCATTATTCACTCAAGATCTCGTGCATGCCCAAAGAAGAAAGATTCCATGCAAATTGGCTAGGTTTCATGATAAAAAGATTGAAAAAGATTATGCAAAATCACAAAATTCAAAAGCATTGATTCCATGGATATTGGGCTTGTTTTGTTGACCTAAAACATTCACATATATGTACACATGATAACCCTAACGCACAAGACCTTGAAGCTGCGCTCAAAAGCAAATACACACTTTGCATTTTTGGCAAAAAAGTTCAAAACTGAAAACTGCATTACAGGGTGATTCAAGGCATACAAACGATTCAAAAGGCTTGCTGAGGTCTTCCTGGACATAACTGAATCCTTTTCCAGTCCCCACGCATCAAGAAGTGGTAAAACAAAGTCCATTTTTCTGAAACTTTTCTCATAATCGTGTCCTGATTTATATGCCATATTCATACATTCTAATGCTTGTTTTATACTAATATGGACTCCCTGAAACTAATGGTGTATTTTAATTAAGTTTTTATAGCCTGTATGCAAAGTTGCCATGGAAGCTCTTTAGGGTTTCAGAGGTCAAAAATTAGGGCTTCTTTCGTAGGGAAAAATTGAACCACAAGACCTATATCATTGAACTCAGGGCATCTGGACGATTCAATTCAATAGGTCGCGCCCTTTTTATATTTGAGTATGGCCTAATCGTTATTTTCCAAGTTTGAGTTAGTGGGGGTTCAAAACCCCCGCTATTTGATGTATTTTTTCAGGCTAAAGCAAAGAACAAGTGGAGAAGACGATGCGTGGAGAAGTGTGATTGGTGCGTTCAAATTGTTGGCGTGTTTTTTTGTTAATTCCAAAATAATGGCATGTTTCTCTTATATTATTCGCGTCCTATATTAATAACAAAGAGCATAAGCAGCACAGCTGGCAAAGCATTGGCACGGTAAGCATTGGGACCTGGGTTCGATTCCCAGGTCCCCTCCCTTCTCAATATTATTTTGCCTAATATGTTCCTACGCAGCGTGCCTTCCAGTGGTCCACCATGCATCCACTATCAAAGCTTGCCACATGGCCCAGGAGACGAATCTGAAGGTCAGGATGAGAGGTCCATCATACACCTCCGTTGACCATGCCACACGCACGCTGAGAAAGTCAACCAAGGGCCTGAATATGGTGGGCCAAATTGCTCAATTTACCTCCAAAATTGGGGTCAACACCCCCCATTGGTTTGCATTTTATTTTCCTTCTTTTTATTTTTTCTATTTATTTGTTTTATTTATTTTAGTTAATTCATCAAAATTAATTTTCATAAAATATAAAAAAAAAAATCAGAAAATCATAAAACAATAAAAAATATGCTTTGTTAATATTAATTAATATTATTTTGTAAATAAATTTAATAATTTACTTAGTTTTAATTTTAGGTTTTGACTTTGACTTCTTTTCTTAAATAAATTAAAAAAAACATAGAAATTAGGGTTTCTAGCTTTTTATTCTTTTTTTTTCAATAATTAAAATTTCTTCTTATTATTATTAATAATTAATTGTTTTTTTTTTGTAAATAAATTGCCATGTAAATAATTAATGTAAATTAGGTTACAACTTAAACTTTTTTTTAACAAATTAAAAATAGTTTAGAATTAAGGTTTGTAATTCCATTAATTTTCTTAATTTCATAAAGTACAAAAAATATCAAAAAATAAATCTTTTTCCTTTATTTAATTTAATTAATTTATAATTGCAATTTAATTTCTTTGAAAGGGTCAAACGCCCTCGCTTTCGATTATAATTTCGTTTCGCGTACTTATTTTATTTCTTTTCTTATAAATTTCATGTAATTACTCCAAAACCTTGTAATAGATTAATTAGGATACTTATTTTCCCTCATTTTTATTTTATTCAAATCGGGTCTTGGATTAATTTGGTGATGTAGACCCGCGCCTTTGTAATAGCGTAGGACTTTTCAATTCCGCACCTTTTAACTGTTAATAACTTGCATGAAAGAATGAATGCCAAAAATAAAAACAAAGCGTAGATCACCAATGCATGAACAAGACAAATATAATTAAAAATGACACACAAATCACACACCACCCCTAGGGTACGTCTCACTGTTGCCTTGCCCCTCGAAAAGTGGTCGTCGAGTAGAGGACGTTTTAGTAAGTCCTCATGTCCATGAACATGGCATGAGGGTAGCTTCTAAGGTGTCTTCTTATTGCTCTGGTGACCACATTATCCCGAACCCTCGAATTGACCCGAATACCTCCGACGGTGGTGCTACCTACCTCTCAATGGTGGGATGGCACTACTTTAAGGACATTTACACAGACGAATTCCTTAGAGTAGGTAGACGACTCGTAGATACTTGCTCTAATTTCAAAACAAATCAAAAACTTCTTTTCACACTGTTATACCCCAAAATTTGCCCTCCCATATTCTTCAAGAAATTGCCAAGCCAAGTCACAAAATTCCCCAAGGGTTGTGCAGGTCAACCGTCTCCTATACAGTCAAAACTAGGGTTTGTGTGTTGATCAAGAAAAGGAAGTGTTCAAAGGTCCAATCAAGTCTCATATGCTTACAAAGAGGGTCAAGCATCCTCATATCAAGTTTCAAGGCATTCAGCTCAAGATTGCACAGTCAAAACCCTAAATTGCACTACAGTCAACTGTAGGGGCAAAATGGTCATTTGACAGTCAAAAGTTCAAATTTTTGGTCAATATATCATTTTGAAGCCACAAGCATCATTCGATCAATGCTTGATCATGATTCTCAAAATTTGGCTCAGAAATCATCAAAGATGCAAAAGTTGCTATATTTGGACAGCTGAAAAAGTCAACTGAAATTGACCAGGGCATAACTTTCACATGGATTATCAGAAAAATTCCATCCAAAGCTCATTTTGAAGAGAAAGACATTTCCTACAACTCATCTTCATACTTCAAGTCCAAGAAATGCTCTCACAAAAAGTTATCAATTTCTACATTACAGGTCATTTTCAAAAGTCAACAAAAAGGGACTTTAAGTCAAAGACCATAACTTGAGATTGGTAAATCAAAATGACATGGGACCAAAGGCATTGGTTAAAGGACTCAAAGACCTTTCCAAAATGTCCAAGAACATGTGAAAAGCTTAAAAATTGAGCAAGTTATGCCTTATAGAAGTTGGGAAATTTTTGTGAAATGGCAAAAGTCAACTATCCTTGAAAATCCAATTTTTGACAAAAGGGCCCCATTTTTTCCACTTGGTCCATCCTTGTCATGCCACACACGTGTCCCATGGTTAATTTCAAGACCAAATATTGATTTTTTTTATTTTATTTAATTTTTGATGATTTAATTCATTTTAATTCTTTGAAAATTCAAATAAAATTTAAAAACCAATAGAATAGTGTCAAATGAACTTGGACAATTTCTATGTATCATGAACCAACTCAAAAATCAGGCTAAGGTTCATTTGCACACTAGGTCTAGGTTTTGGCTAAAAAGTAGGAAAAATGGTTAATGGAAGAAACCCTAAGACTAATTCTTTCCTAAGCATGAATTAAGGCCAAAAAACTAGCCAATTCTATTCCATGAGATGCATTGAGTCAAACCCTAACCATAGTGCAGCAAAAGGCTCGCTCAAAGGTGATTTGGACATTTTGAAAATAAGCCATATATTGCAAATCTGAAATCAAGGTGGGAGAACTTTTCAAGCCTTAATTCTGATACCATTAGCATCCTGGACAATCACTAAACACATTCCAACTCCAAACATCTTTCAAAAACCCAGGAATTGGTAGGGAGACCTCAAGCCGTGTCTCATAATTTTTGAGATTGCATATCACAATTCACGCGTCCTCTTGCATTTTTGTTGATAAATTCTTATTCCTTACAAGGTTTCTAAGCTGTTCATGGTATTTAATTGCATTTTCATAAGCCATACACGATTCTACCATTTTCATGTTCTAGGGTTTTGTAGAGCTTAATTTAGGGCTTTTGTAAATAAGAAAAATCAGAACTCAAGACCATTGCTATCACACTCAGTACATCCAAACGAAAAGATTCCAGCCCTCGCGCTCAATTTATGAGCGTCGAGGGCCTCTTCGCTATTTTCTGTTAGGTGGGATAAGGCAACGCGTGAAAACTGTGGCCATAGGGTTTTGTTTCAGGGCACGCGAGGAAGAAGAAGTCGTGGCAGCCAATGATACGCTCATTTGAATTGCGCGCGTTTTTAAGTGCTATGCATTGGTTTTGTTTTTTTTTATTATTTTCTTACCATAATATGTTAACTAATGTTCATTGGCTCAGTGGCAAGCGTGAATTCCATTAGCCCTCATGACCTGGGTTCAAGTCCCAGGTCTCACACAATTCCATATTATTTTTCAAAATAGAATTCTATGCTTTGTCAATATCCAGGTGCACCATAGGCCATCATGATCCAAACGCATACGTGTCCCAGATGATCATCCAAAGGCTCAGAATCAAAGTGTACCATGGATGCAAGTCAACAGGCGTGCACATGGCTTAGAAAAGTCAATGGACTTCAAAGCTAATGGGCCAGAAACTCCAGGCTTGGACCCTCCAAATTGGGGATACCCCCCCCTGGTTTGCATTTTTTAGTTTTTTTTTCCTTATATTTTCTTTTTGCTATTTTATTTATTTCCTTTGTTTTAACATCATTAATTTATTTTCATAAAAACATAAAAACATTCAAAAATTCAGAAAAGACCAAAAAATAATATCTACTTTATTATTATTATTTTCATAGCATGTAGATAAGTTAATTCAAGTTAAGTTTAACTCACATTTTTCCCATGACAAAAGAATCCAAACATAGAATTTAGGATTAATGACTTTTAATTTTCTTTTTTTTATTTTATTTTTCCCTTTTTTTTCATAATATAATTATTAATTTATTTATTTTCATAAATTAAAAAATGTACATAAATTAATTTAGAAGTAGATTAGGTTAGAAATTAAATCTTTTTCTTAATAACTTAAAAAACATAGAATTAGGTTAATGACTTTTTCCTTTTAACTTTCCTTGTTTTTTGCCATGGTATTAGTATTTTTCATAATTAAACTAGGGTTGCATTTTAGGTTAGATTTTAATCTTAATAACTAAAAATCCAAAAAAATAGAGTTTAGGTTTAATAACTTTTTATTTTCTTAATAATAATATTAATTATTTATTTGATGCACATAAATTAATTTAGAATTAAATTAGGTTAAAAGTCAATATTTTCATAATAAACTTAAAAGACATTAGAACTAGGATTTTAATTTTAATTAACTTTTTTTTTTCTTTTAAATCTAAAAAACACAAAAATACCATTCTTCATTTAATTTTAATTTTAGATAACTTAATTATTTTAATTCTTTTAAAGGGTTCAACGCCCTCGCATTTGATTATTTTCTTTTTTTTTTCGCGCGTTTCATTTATTTCTTTTGTAAATAATTATGTATATGCCCCAAAGCCGTGTAATTTAAAATTCTCGCACTTTTATTTATTCGCTTTATTTATTTTCAGTCAAATCGGGTTCGGTTTTTTTGGCGATGTGGACCCGCGCCAGTTGTAATAGTTTAGATTTATTTTCTCGCAAATATATAACTGTTAATAAATATGCATGAAAGAATGTATGCCCAAAAATAAAATCGAATCGTTAGATCACCAATGCATGACAAGACAAACAATGAACTGAAAATGACACACAATTCGCACACACCACCCCTAGGGTACGCCTCACTGTTGCCTTTCGAAAGGTGGTCGTCGAGTAGAGGACGTCTTAGTAAGTCCTCATGATCCGGGAACCTGGCATGAGGGTAGCTTCTAAGGTGTCTTCCCATTGCTCCGGTGATCACCATGTCCCTACAAACTCGAATTGACCCGAACACCTCCAACGGTGGTGCTACCTACCTCTCAATGGTGGGATGGCACTACTTTAAAGGACATTTACACAGACGAATTCCTTAGGGTAGGTAGGTTCTCAAGGGTACTTGCTCTAATTTCAAAACAAAATCAAAACATCTTTTCACCAACACCTTTCAAAAACTTTCAAAACAAACTTTTCAAACACTCTGACGTACGAGTTAAATTGAAACTTTTCAAAGAATATTTTTGAAACCCACATTGAAAAAAACAAACAATTTTGAAAACACATTGAGCAAGTACCTAAGAGCCCATGGATAACCATGGATAGAAAGGGTGCTAACACCTTCCCTTTCTATAACCTACCTCCCGAACCGAGAGCGATCTCTTTAAAGGAATTTTTCTGTGCTTTTGTCCTTTCCAATTGGAGAAAATAAAAGACGGTGGCGACTCTTGCTTCCGCGACATTTCGCGAACCAGCTTTAAAACAGTCAGTTCCAGATCCACCGATCACAGAACTGGCGACTCTGCTGGGGACAAACTTAAAGTGAGGTGTACCTTAGGGATAGTTCATAACTGTGTTTTCAATTGTATTGACTTGCTTGCTTTAAATTGTGGGACTGTCTTGGGAGTTCTATAGATCCTAACCCGGATCTGGGGGATACCCTTTTAGAAAGTAGCAACAAGGCTGTGAGGGAACTGTGCGGGGTATACCGACATGGTTGAAACAGTCTGCTACGTTGATGTGGCACTTTGGTGTGTACCGGTAACCCTTGAGTCAGTCAAGGAGAGTACGGGGCCTCCATGTGGTGTCATGAAGCATCAACAGACCTTAGGAACCTTAATTGAACCATCTTGGCCTCTTTAGGGTAGTGAGATAACTGACTTTGGTGCAGTCCGAGGTTGGTTGATACTCGATACTACACTCAATTGAGGGTTGCTTTCCTGGGATATTTCGGTCGCCAGTTCAGTGGCTAAATCGAAACGATGAACAATGAAAGCAATCCCGTGATATTGGGAACCTTAGAACCCGGTTACTTTGATTAGGACAGGTTGAACCCACCAACTTCAAGAGGGTACTACCCAGACCCCATGCTGGCCTTAAACCTTAAGGGCTTGTCTTGTGTGACTTGTGTGCCTTCCTACTTGAACTACTTGCATGCTTATTACCTGACATTTGTCTCTTGCAGGTTGTGTTTGTAGTCCTTAATTAGGACTCATAACAGGGTATCCTAAGTTTCTTGCAGGTTTTTGCAGTCCTTAATTGGGACTCATAACAGGGTTACTCACATTACCCCATGCATATCATGACATCATACCATTGCATACATCCTAACCCATTTCAAGGATCTCAAGGGCTTGTGATACAGGTCATATAAATCAAACATCTAGCAAGGGGCAAAGAGGATTTATTTTCTTCTAGCCAATGCTGTCAGAGGCTATAACCCACTTGATATGGTGAGCTCTGACTCCTGAAGAAGGTTCCCTAACCAAGGTTGTTTGGAAATCAAAACCAGACATGATGACTAAAGTCAGGGGCTATGACCCACTGGATATGGTGAGCCTTTGACCCTTGAAGAAGGACTCTCAACAACATGGAGTACCTTCAATCAAGTTACCAGTTTCCAATGCTAACAAATTTTTGTCTACCCCGCGAGATCCTTGAAAACACCGCATGCATATCATACTCATCCTTACATAACAGGTATCTTTGTTGCAGGTCACTTACCTTTCCCGCTGTTTATTTCAGCAATGGCTTCACAACAAGACAACCAGGACCTTCTTGCTCAAGAGACTCGGTTCGGGGAAATCCTCCTGAATCTATCCAAGGGGCAGGAGGAGCTAAGAACACTTCTCGTAGAGACTTTTGCCAGGAACAGTGCTGAGGATGAAAGGCTGAAACACCTACAAGCTGAGATGGATGCTATGAAAGCCCAAATGCTGGAGCAGAGGAACGCCATTCAGGGTTTAACTCAAAGACAAGATGAGCTCGGGGTTCTCGTCAACAAACTGTTTCAGGGTAACCAACTGGGGCAAACATCTAAGGGTAAAAAGCCAATCATCGTTCAACCACCTTCGAGACAAAGAGGCAAGGAGAAAGCTCCTCATATGGCTCCAGTATCACCAATTCAGCAGCAACTTCACCAACTTCAGACAGACAAGCCCGGGAGGCAGTTCACCCCGCTCAATATGTCGTTGTTTCAAGCTTTACAACGCCTGTTGAGATTGAACATGATCACATTAAGGGCTCATCCCCAGAACCCCAACACAGCACATCCTGCTTATGATCCCAATAAAAGGTGTGCCTACCACTCTGCCTGTCCAGGACATGATGCAAACGAGTGTTGGGCTTTGAAAAACAAGATCCAGGACCTGATTGATGAAGGAGCACTGGAATTCACACAAGATGGTCAGGCTGAATTTTTCTACCATCCCTCCAAGGCTCACCATTTGAAGTGACAAGCCCTGAGACTAGAAATTTTTGTTCATTCGAATGTTCAAGTTGCAATTTTCTTTTGTTCAAACATTTATTCATGTTAAAACATTGTTATTCCATTAATGCATCACTTATGTCTATTTTTGAATTAATATATTCGCATTCACTATATGCAAACTATTTTCATATGTTTTCTGATGTCAACTCTCGATTAATAGTTCTAAGCCTCTTGAGGGAGGATGACGAAAACGATACCATAATTTACAGTATGCTTTTGAACAGATCCCGCTAATGAGGTACAACCGTTGTTTCAACCCCTAAACACTGGAGGTATAAGGATGATAATCCCTCGCCAACCCATCAGAGCCAAAGGAGTAGGAGTTTTATTTTCGAAAATCAAAACCCTTAATCATAACCTGGGGCAGGGTAGTCCTCTCAGTCGATCCAAGTGCACAATGAATGTCACTAAATGAGTTTTTCAAAAACAAAAGACAGTGATGGTTCCGAACAATCATAAGGACAGGCAGTCATTATCAAAAAAAAATTCATGAATGAAAAGCCCAAAAAGTCTAAACCTACAAAGGGGACTTATGAAACTGGGGCATCCCGCTGACTGTAATTCCAAAAAGGAAACAGTTCAGGCAAAAAAGAAAGGGATAACAAAAAAGAAGAGGTCCTATAAACCCTCAGTAAAAAAAAGATGACTGCCCATATCGGAACCATCACCGGAAAATCAGAGCAAAGACTCAAACAAGGTCTAACGCACGATCAACTGAGTTTAGGTTTGGAGAACATCACGAAGAGCGGGTGGGTACAAATAATTTGAGCCTTTATCCTTTGTTTCTTAAACCGTGAACCAGGCCACGATATAACTCTTAAAAGTCCTAGCTGAAGCATGGGTTAGTTCGAAAGCATACTGTTACGAAGGTATCCTGACTCCTGAAGGTTTGCTGTAAAATATTGAGTTGACATCGCACTGTATTACAAAAAATGCATTTTCAAAATTCAAGACAGACATAGACTTTTGCATTCTTAAAATAACCTTGTTTGCATATGACTACTTGTTTGAACAAGCAGGGAAATTCGCACGATGAACACCTTGTGAACAGAAGAACCTCCAATCAAGGGGCACATTGCTCATTATCTGGGGCATGGCAAAATATTTCCAACAGGGGCAACTCCCCACATTCTGAGAAATATGGACATAGTCGAAAGAATACTACGCAAAATCAAAGACCCGCTAGGTTGACACACCTAGGCAAAAATAAGGGATTCCCGGCGAACCAAAAGGGTTCGGGCAAAAATAAGGGATGAAATGAAAAAATCTGTACACCCGGCAAGTCGAAAACCTGAAAAGGCGGCTTGGGCAAAAATGGGTATCCCGGTGGACTGAAAACCCGAAAAGGCGGTCCAGGCAAAAGTTAGGGATCAAAGCGTACGAGTATGTCCCAGCATCTCGGCACCTGCCTACCAGAAGACTCGTCAAGTACTCCCACAAGTGCCTCCTCCCACTGAAACTGGGGCAATAAGGAGTTGTCTAAAAGATCCGGTTGCTCTGTCCATCATAGGTTCGGCTAAAGAATGCGACCCAGATATTTTCACTCCCCGCAGAACACGAACGCGTCGTCCGGCTTTATTCAAAGAGTTATTTCCTTAATAAGATATAACTGGGTTATCCTCAGCCAATAGCCACGGAAAAGACCGTCCTCAGTAAAGTCTTATCATCCCCAGCGGAAGCAAAAGCTTATTCTCCAACACCAGCCCAGGAGTGACTTCCCGGCACCCGTCAAGGATTTATTTTCCTAGACGAAAGCATACATTCATAAACATCACATTTCCGTACATCATGACACATGCATGTACGCATCATGTCATACAATTGCATTTATGCCGTTGCTTGATTCATATCACGTACTGCATATAACTGACCTTTACCTTTCAGGAAGGATACAGTTGAATGATCAGCTATGTCAAAATAGACAAAACACCGTCAGAAAAGACAAATCCTGTCATAAGAGACAAATCCGGTCAAAGAATACAAATCCAGTTTAAATCAATGCCTAAAGATTCCTCTGATACAACTCGTCGTTATAGACACTCGTCGTGATAGACACTCGTCGTGATAGACACTCGTCGTGATAGACACTCGTCGTGATAGACACTCGTCGTGATAGACACTCGTCGTGATAGACACTCGTCGTGATAGACACTCGTCGTGATAGACACTCGTCGTGATAGACACTCGTCGTGATAGACACTCGTCGTGATAGACACTCGTCGTGATAGACACTCGTCGTGATAGACACTCGTCGTGATAGACACTCGTCGTGATAGACACTCGTCGTGATAGACACTCGTCGTGATAGACACTCGTCGTGATAGACACTCGTCGTGATAGACACTCGTCGTGATAGACACTCGTCGTGATAGACACTCGTCGTGATAGACACTCGTCGTGATAGACACTCGTCGTGATAGACACTCGTCGTGATAGACACTCGTCGTGATAGACACTCGTCGTGATAGACACTCGTCGTGATAGACACTCGTCGTGATAGACACTCGTCGTGATAGACACTCGTCGTGATAGACACTCGTCGTGATAGACACTCGTCGTGATAGACACTCGTCGTGATAGACACTCGTCGTGATAGACACTCGTCGTGATAGACACTCGTTGTGATAGACACTCGTCGTGATAGACACTCGTCGTGATAGACGCTCGTCGTGATAGACACTCGTCAGTGTAGACACTTGTCGTTATAGACATTCGTCATAGACACTAGTCGCTATAGACACCCATCGTTAAAGACCACTCGTCCTTGGAAACAACCTGTCAGTAGAGACAACTTCATCACCGTTTGAAGATCCAGACCCAGCTCCTGTAACCAGTCAGGACATATCTATACCAAGCATCTGAAAACCAGCTCCTGCGACGTGTCAGGTACTCATTTTCTTTTGCAGGTATGCAGGTTCTCGCTAAGGAATCTCTTACGCGATCAACATCCAGATGGCATCTATAAGCCCATTCCCCCACCACACTGCTACCATGTGAGCGCAAATTTCTGGGCACTCTAGTGTCCAATCATCTTTTACCCTCGGATTACGAAAGGCACGTCCGCCAATCTGCATCCTCGGGTCTAAGAAGATTGAACAGGGGCAACTGTTATACCCCAAAATTTGCCCTCCCATATTCTTCAAGAAATTGCCAAGCCAAGTCACAAAATTCCCCAAGGGTTGTGCAGGTCAACCGTCTCCTATACAGTCAAAACTAGGGTTTGTGTGTTGATCAAGAAAAGGAAGTGTTCAAAGGTCCAATCAAGTCTCATATGCTTACAAAGAGGGTCAAGCATCCTCATATCAAGTTTCAAGGCATTCAGCTCAAGATTGCACAGTCAAAACCCTAAATTGCACTACAGTCAACTGTAGGGGCAAAATGGTCATTTGACAGTCAAAAGTTCAAATTTTTGGTCAATATATCATTTTGAAGCCACAAGCATCATTCGATCAATGCTTGATCATGATTCTCAAAATTTGGCTCAGAAATCATCAAAGATGCAAAAGTTGCTATATTTGGACAGCTGAAAAAGTCAACTGAAATTGACCAGGGCATAACTTTCACATGGATTATCAGAAAAATTCCATCCAAAGCTCATTTTGAAGAGAAAGACATTTCCTACAACTCATCTTCATACTTCAAGTCCAAGAAATGCTCTCACAAAAAGTTATCAATTTCTACATTACAGGTCATTTTCAAAAGTCAACAAAAAGGGACTTTAAGTCAAAGACCATAACTTGAGATTGGTAAATCAAAATGACATGGGACCAAAGGCATTGGTTAAAGGACTCAAAGACCTTTCCAAAATGTCCAAGAACATGTGAAAAGCTTAAAAATTGAGCAAGTTATGCCTTATAGAAGTTGGGAAATTTTTGTGAAATGGCAAAAGTCAACTATCCTTGAAAATCCAATTTTTGACAAAAGGGCCCCATTTTTTCCACTTGGTCCATCCTTGTCATGCCACACACGTGTCCCATGGTTAATTTCAAGACCAAATATTGATTTTTTTTATTTTATTTAATTTTTGATGATTTAATTCATTTTAATTCTTTGAAAATTCAAATAAAATTTAAAAACCAATAGAATAGTGTCAAATGAACTTGGACAATTTCTATGTATCATGAACCAACTCAAAAATCAGGCTAAGGTTCATTTGCACACTAGGTCTAGGTTTTGGCTAAAAAGTAGGAAAAATGGTTAATGGAAGAAACCCTAAGACTAATTCTTTCCTAAGCATGAATTAAGGCCAAAAAACTAGCCAATTCTATTCCATGAGATGCATTGAGTCAAACCCTAACCATAGTGCAGCAAAAGGCTCGCTCAAAGGTGATTTGGACATTTTGAAAATAAGCCATATATTGCAAATCTGAAATCAAGGTGGGAGAACTTTTCAAGCCTTAATTCTGATACCATTAGCATCCTGGACAATCACTAAACACATTCCAACTCCAAACATCTTTCAAAAACCCAGGAATTGGTAGGGAGACCTCAAGCCGTGTCTCATAATTTTTGAGATTGCATATCACAATTCACGCGTCCTCTTGCATTTTTGTTGATAAATTCTTATTCCTTACAAGGTTTCTAAGCTGTTCATGGTATTTAATTGCATTTTCATAAGCCATACACGATTCTACCATTTTCATGTTCTAGGGTTTTGTAGAGCTTAATTTAGGGCTTTTGTAAATAAGAAAAATCAGAACTCAAGACCATTGCTATCACACTCAGTACATCCAAACGAAAAGATTCCAGCCCTCGCGCTCAATTTATGAGCGTCGAGGGCCTCTTCGCTATTTTCTGTTAGGTGGGATAAGGCAACGCGTGAAAACTGTGGCCATAGGGTTTTGTTTCAGGGCACGCGAGGAAGAAGAAGTCGTGGCAGCCAATGATACGCTCATTTGAATTGCGCGCGTTTTTAAGTGCTATGCATTGGTTTTGTTTTTTTTTATTATTTTCTTACCATAATATGTTAACTAATGTTCATTGGCTCAGTGGCAAGCGTGAATTCCATTAGCCCTCATGACCTGGGTTCAAGTCCCAGGTCTCACACAATTCCATATTATTTTTCAAAATAGAATTCTATGCTTTGTCAATATCCAGGTGCACCATAGGCCATCATGATCCAAACGCATACGTGTCCCAGATGATCATCCAAAGGCTCAGAATCAAAGTGTACCATGGATGCAAGTCAACAGGCGTGCACATGGCTTAGAAAAGTCAATGGACTTCAAAGCTAATGGGCCAGAAACTCCAGGCTTGGACCCTCCAAATTGGGGATACCCCCCCCTGGTTTGCATTTTTTAGTTTTTTTTCCTTATATTTTCTTTTTGCTATTTTATTTATTTCCTTTGTTTTAACATCATTAATTTATTTTCATAAAAACATAAAAACATTCAAAAATTCAGAAAAGACCAAAAAATAATATCTACTTTATTATTATTATTTTCATAGCATGTAGATAAGTTAATTCAAGTTAAGTTTAACTCACATTTTTCCCATGACAAAAGAATCCAAACATAGAATTTAGGATTAATGACTTTTAATTTTCTTTTTTTTATTTTATTTTTCCCTTTTTTTTCATAATATAATTATTAATTTATTTATTTTCATAAATTAAAAAATGTACATAAATTAATTTAGAAGTAGATTAGGTTAGAAATTAAATCTTTTTCTTAATAACTTAAAAAACATAGAATTAGGTTAATGACTTTTTCCTTTTAACTTTCCTTGTTTTTTGCCATGGTATTAGTATTTTTCATAATTAAACTAGGGTTGCATTTTAGGTTAGATTTTAATCTTAATAACTAAAAATCCAAAAAAATAGAGTTTAGGTTTAATAACTTTTTATTTTCTTAATAATAATATTAATTATTTATTTAATGCACATAAATTAATTTAGAATTAAATTAGGTTAAAAGTCAATATTTTCATAATAAACTTAAAAGACATTAGAACTAGGATTTTAATTTTAATTAACTTTTTTTTTTCTTTTAAATCTAAAAAACACAAAAATACCATTCTTCATTTAATTTTAATTTTAGATAACTTAATTATTTTAATTCTTTTAAAGGGTTCAACGCCCTCGCATTTGATTATTTTCTTTTTTTTTTCGCGCGTTTCATTTATTTCTTTTGTAAATAATTATGTATATGCCCCAAAGCCGTGTAATTTAAAATTCTCGCACTTTTATTTATTCGCTTTATTTATTTTCAGTCAAATCGGGTTCGGTTTTTTTGGCGATGTGGACCCGCGCCAGTTGTAATAGTTTAGATTTATTTTCTCGCAAATATATAACTGTTAATAAATATGCATGAAAGAATGTATGCCCAAAAATAAAATCGAATCGTTAGATCACCAATGCATGACAAGACAAACAATGAACTGAAAATGACACACAATTCGCACACACCACCCCTAGGGTACGCCTCACTGTTGCCTTTCGAAAGGTGGTCGTCGAGTAGAGGACGTCTTAGTAAGTCCTCATGATCCGGGAACCTGGCATGAGGGTAGCTTCTAAGGTGTCTTCCCATTGCTCCGGTGATCACCATGTCCCTACAAACTCGAATTGACCCGAACACCTCCAACGGTGGTGCTACCTACCTCTCAATGGTGGGATGGCACTACTTTAAAGGACATTTACACAGACGAATTCCTTAGGGTAGGTAGGTTCTCAAGGGTACTTGCTCTAATTTCAAAACAAAATCAAAACATCTTTTCACCAACACCTTTCAAAAACTTTCAAAACAAACTTTTCAAACACTCTGACGTACGAGTTAAATTGAAACTTTTCAAAGAATATTTTTGAAACCCACATTGAAAAAAACAAACAATTTTGAAAACACATTGAGCAAGTACCTAAGAGCCCATGGATAACCATGGATAGAAAGGGTGCTAACACCTTCCCTTTCTATAACCTACCTCCCGAACCGAGAGCGATCTCTTTAAAGGAATTTTTCTGTGCTTTTGTCCTTTCCAATTGGAGAAAATAAAAGACGGTGGCGACTCTTGCTTCCGCGACATTTCGCGAACCAGCTTTAAAACAGTCAGTTCCAGATCCACCGATCACACACACCGACACCTTTCAAAAAGCTTTCAAAAGCAACTTTTCAAACACTCTTGAGGACTGATACAAGAGTCGAACTGAAATTTTCAAAGAAACTTTTTCAAACCCACTCTGAAAAGCAAACAAACAATTTTGAAAACACAAATGAGCAAGTATCTAAGAGCCCATGGATAACCATGGATAGAAAGGGTGCTAACACCTTCCCTTTCTATAAATCTACCTCCCGAACCGAGAGCAATCTCTATAAGGAATTTTTCTGTGCTTTTGTCCTTTCCAGTTGGAGAAAATAAAAGACGGTGGCGACTCTTGCTTCCGCGACATTTCGCGAACCAGCATTAAACAGTCAATTCCAGATCCACCGATCACAGAACTGGCGACTCTGCTGGGGACATCTTTTTAAAGTGAGGTGTACCTTAGGATAGTTCATAACTGTGTTTTCAATTGTATTGACTTGTTTGCTTTAAATTGTGGGTTGCATGGGATTTACATAGATCCTAACCCGGATCTGGGGATACCCTGTTTAGGTAGCATAAGCTGTGAGGGACCTGTCCGGCGTAGACCGACATGGGTGAAACAGTGGCTACGTTGGTGTGGCACCTTAGTCTGTACCGATATCCCTTGTGTTGCAACGAGGAGAATATGGGTCTTCTGAGGAGTCATTAAGCACCAACCGACCTTAGAACCTTAAATGACCCAACTTGGCCAATAGAACAGTAGCAGTATGCTACGCCCATTGAGGCTAAACTCTCGTGATGGTTCTGGCCGCAAGAAAAGATTGCGATGCTGGAGTTATGACCGATTGAGGGTAGTCAATGATATTGGGATCCTCTAAGAACCCGATTACTTTTGATAGGACAGGTATGAACCAACAAACTGAAAGAGGGTAATACCTAGACCTCATGCTGGCCTAAACTCTAAGGGTTTCTCTTGTCTGACTTGTGTTCCTTCGTACTTGACTACTTGCATACTTGTTATCTGACACATGAACTACTTGCAGGTTTTGTTTATAGTCCTTAATTGGGACTCATAACAGAGTGTACTGAGTTTCTTACAGGTTTTGTTTATAGTCCTTAATGGGGACTCATAACAGGGTTTACTTACATCACTCCATGCATACCATAACATCATATCATTGCATACATCCTAATCCATTTCAAGGATCTCAAGGGCTTGTGATGCAGGTCATGATGAACCAAAATGTCTAGCAAGGGGAAAAGGGGATTTATTTTCCTCTAGCCAGGTTGAGGATCTGAGTCAGAGGCTATGACCCACTGGATGTGGTGAGCCTTTGACCCTTTGAAGGAGGATTCTCAATAACATGAAGTTCCTTCAATCAAGCCACCGGATTCAAGTTCTAACAATTTTCTTGTCTACCCCACGAGGTCCTTGAAAACATTACATGCATGTCATACACATCATTGCATAACAGGTATCCTTGTTGCAGGTCACTTACCTTTCTCGCTGTCTATTTCAGCAATGGCTTCCCAACAAGATAACCAGGACCTTCTTGCTCAAGAGACTCGGTTCGGGGAAATCCTCCTGAATCTATCCAAGGGGCAGGAGGAGCTGAGAACACTTCTCATGGGGACTTTGGTCAGGAACAACGCTGAGGACGAACGGCTGAAACGCCTGCAAGCGGAAGTGGATGCAATGAAAGCCCAGATGCTGGGGCAGGTGACTGCCATTCAAGGTTTAGCTCAAAGACAAGAAGAGCTCGGAGTTCTTATCAACCAACTGCTTCAGGGTAACCAACTGGGGAAAACGTCTAAGGGTAAAGAGCCAGTCATCATTCAACCATCTTTGAGACAAGGAGATAAGGGGAGAGCTCCTCAAATGGCTCCAGTGTCACAAATTCAGCATCAACCTCACCAGCTTCAGCCAGACAAGCCCAGGAGGCAATTCACCCAGCTCAATATGTCGCTGTTTCAAGCTCTACAACGCCTGTTGAGATTGAATCTGATCACATTAAAGGCTCATCCCCGGAACCCCAACACAGTAGCTCCTACCTATCATCCCAATAAAAGGTGTGCCTACCACTCTGCCAGTCCAGGACATGATACAAATGAGTGTTGGGCTCTGAAGAACAAGATCCAGGACCTGATTGATGAAGGAGCATTGGAGTTCACACAAGATGGTCAGGCTGAGTTTTTCTACCATCCCTCCAAGGCTCACCATTTGAAGTAACAAGCCCTGAGGATGAAAAGACTTTTGTTCATTAGGATTTTCAAGTTGTAATTTTCTTTTGTTCAAACATTTACTCATGTTAAACGTTGTTATCCTCTTAATACATCGCATACGTCTGTTTTGAAGCAATATATTCGTATTCACTATATGCAAATTATTTTCATATTTTTCTGATGATCAACGCTCGATTAATAATGCTAATCCTCTTGAGGGAGGATGACGAAAACGATACCACAATCTACAGTATGCTTTTGAACAGACCCCGCTGATGAGGTTCATGCATTGTTTCAATCCCTAAACACTGGAGTTATAAGGAAGATAATCCCTCGTCAACCCCTTTGAGCCAAAGAAGTGGGAGTTTTTCTTTTCGAAAATTAAAACCCTTAACCATAACCTGGGGCAGGGTAGTTCTCTCAGTTGATCCATGTGCATAACGAATGGCACCAAAGAGGTCCTTACAAAACAAAGAAAGACAGTGATGGTTCCGAATAATCAATAAGGAAAGGCAGTCATTATCTTTCAAAATAAGAACCCATTAAGTCAAAACCTAGGAAGGAGACTTACAAAACTGGGGCATCCCGCTGACTGTAATCACAAAAGAACAGCTCAGGCAAAAAAAAAAGGGATAACAAAAATTAGAAAAAGAAAGAGGTCTTACAAACCCTCGACAAAAAATGACTGCCTATTCAAAATAAGTTATCAACATCCGAATCATCACCGGAAAATCAGAGCAAAGACTCAAACAAGGTCTAACGTATGATCAATTGAGTTTAGGTTTGGAGAACATCACGAAGAGCGGGTGGGTACAAATAACTTGAGCCTTTATCCTTTGTTTCTTAAACCGTGAACCAGGCCACGTTATAACCCTTAAAAGTCCTAGCTGAAGCATGGGTTAGTTCGAAAGCATACTGGTACGAAAGGTATCCTGACTCCTTAAGGCCTATGGTAAATACGGAGTTGACATCACGTTTTACAAACATTCACTTGTTTTATGAAAAAGAATGCATTTTCAAAATCTTTAAGACAGACATAAGCTTTGCATTTTTGATATAACATTGTTTGCATATGACTATTTGTTTGAACAGCAGGGAAATTCGCACGATAAAAGCCTAGTGAACAAAGGCACTTCCAATCAAGGGGAATGACATGATAATGGTCTATCATCCGGGCAGTTAAGTCAAGATTCAGAGAATCTTTCAACAATGCCAAGCAGCTAGGGGCAACTCTCCATCTGAGACACTTGGGGCATTAGACAGGAATTCCAGCAACGAATCTTGCCTGGTTAAACATCTTCTGGTCGCACGACAACATTTCTGACAGGGGCAACTCCCTACATTCCAAGAGCGTGGACATAGTCGAAAAAATACTACGCACAATCAAAGACCCGCTAGGTTGACATACCTAGGCAAAAATAAGGGCTTCTCGGCGAACCAAAAGGGTTCGGGCAAAATGAGGGATGAAATGAAAAAAATCTGTACACCCGACAAGTCGAAAACCTGAAAAGGCGGCTTGGGCAAAAATGGGTATCCCGGTGGACCGAAAACCCGAAAGGGCGGTCCAGGCAAAAGTTAGGGATCAAAGCGTACGACTATGTCCTGTCATCTTGTCACCTGCCTACCTGAAGAAGGTTTGACCCTCAATAACTATCAGCACCTCACAGGTCTTCCTCTCCCACCTCAGAAACGGGGGCAATAATGAGTTGTCTAAGCGATCTAATTGCTCTATCCACCAAGGTACCAAGGTAAGTTCGGCTGAAGAACATAACCAGTATACCTTAATTCCCCAGAGAGTGAGTCAGCAAGTCAATACACTCTCCCCAAGCAAAGCTATATTATCACCCTTAAGGAAGTTGGGTATCCTCCAGCAGATCTCAACATTCCCCAGCACAATATACAAACATTCTTAACAAGTATCCCCAGCAGTCTTGACCTAAAGGTTGTTCCCCGGCGGTATATCAAACTTTCAGTGGAACCGCTTCCCCAATATAGTTCAATTTCCCCAGGAGAGTCCAATCAAGACTTCCCTAGGAGAGTCTAATCCAGTTTCCCCAGGAAAGTTGGAATCCATCTCCCCAAGCAAGTAAGCTTATCCCCAGTAGATTCTGGAAGCTTATCCCCCCTGCAGAGCATGAACGCGCCCCATGGTTTTATTCAAAGTTATTTCCCTACCAGGATATAACTGGGTTATCCTCAGCCAGTAGCCACGGAAAGATCGTCCCTGATGAAGTCTTCATATCCCCAGCGAGGTCTATTAACACTTCCAACATAACAACGGTATCCCCAGCGAAGTTACCATCAATATCCCAACAAAGTATCTCTCTCCCCACAGAGTATTGCTCCCCAGCAAGATCGCTAGATTAATTTTCTCACCGCAGAGTAATCCATTCGCCAAGTTTATTCCCCAACGGAGTTATCTTCTCCTACCGGTATTCTTGCAACTATCATCCCCAGCGGAAACGAATATTCTATTCTCCGACATCAGCCCAGGATGTGACCTCCCGACACCCGTCAAGGATTTACTTTCCTAGACAAAAACACACATTCATAAACATCACATACATCATTATAGCATGCATATATGCATCATATCTTACAAATCTCATTTATGTTGAGAGCATCATTGCTTGATTCATATCATGCATTGCATATGACTGACCTTTACCTTTCAGGAAAGATCCAGTTAAGTTCTCAGATATATTTCAAGACTTTAGTCTGGTTCAGTTAAATCGACCCTAAGATTTTCCTGATTCTTATCCAGTCAAAGGCCTTCTCTGGTTCAGTCAGATCGACCCTAAGATCTCCCTGATTCTTATCCAGTTTAAGTTATTCCAAGACCTTGTCCGGTTCAGTTAAATCGACCCTAAGATTTTCCTGATTCTTATCCAGTCAAAGGCCTTCTCTGGTTCAGTCAGATCGACCCTAAGATCTCCCTGATTCTTATCCAGTTGAAGATTTCAAGACCTTGATTGGTTCAGTTAAATCGACCCTAAGATTTTCCTGATTCTTATCCAGCCAAAGGCCTTCTCTGGTTCAGTCAGATCGACCCTAAGATCTCCCTGATTCTTATCCAGTTGAAGATTTCAAGACCTTGTCCGATTCAGTCAAATCGACCCTAAGATTTTCCTGATTCTTATCCAGTCAAAGGCCTTCTCTGGTTCAGTCAGATCGACCCTAAGATCTCCCTGATTCTTATCCAGTTGAAGATTTCAAGACCTTGTCCGGTTCAGTCAAATCGACCCTAAGATTTTCCTGATTCTTATCCAGTCAAAGGCCTTCTCCGGTTCAGTCAGATCGACCCTAAGATCTCCCTGATTCTTATCCCAGTAGAAGACATCCAAGGTTCTCTCAGCGTTCCTGTTGAGGTAGTAATCGTCCCTAGATTCTCTCAGCGTTCCTGTTGAGGTAGTAATCATCCAAGATTCTCTCAGCGTTCCTGTTGAGGTAATGATCGCCCAAGGTTCTCTCACCGTCCCGTTGAGGTAGTAACCATCCCTGGATCATTCATCACCGTTTGAAGCTCCAGATTCCATTCCTGTAACCAGTCAGGGCACATCTATACAAAGAGTTTGAAGACCAACTCCGGTAACAGGTCAGGTAATCATTTTCTTTTTTAGGTACGCAAGTTCTCGCTAAGGAATCTCTTACGCGATTGACACCCAGATGGCATCTATAAGCCCATCCACCTTCCATCACCTCTCAGCATGGCATCTATAAGCCCATCATCCTATCCATCAATCTCCAAATGGCATCTATAAGCCCATTCCCACCATCACGCTACTATGTGAGCGCAAATTTCTGGACACTCTAGTGTTCAATCATCTTTCACCTTCGGATTACGAAAGGCACGTCAGCCAATCTACATCCACAGGTCTAAGAAGATTGAACAGGGGAAACTGTTGTACCCCAAAATTTGCCCTCCCATATTCTTCAAGATTTGCAAAGAGCATGCTTCAAAATCTCCTCAAGAGTTGCACAGTTCAAGGGCCTCCTAACAGTCAAAAACTAGGGTTTTGGTTCTGACAAAGAAATTGAAGTTTCCAAGGGCCCAATCAAGTCCCACATACCTACAAACATGGTCAAGAATCCACATGCCAAGTTTCAAGACTTACAGCACAAAATTGCACAGTCAAATGCCCTAATTGCTCAGTAGTCAACTGTAGGGGTAAAATGGTCATTTGACAGTCAAAAGTTCAAATTTTTGGTCAACATCTTATTTTGAAGCCACAAACATCATTGGATCAATTCTTGATCATGATTCTCAAGGCATGGCTCAAAAAGTCTCAAGGTGCAAAAGTTTCCATATTTGGACAGTTGAAAAAGTCAACTGTAACTTGACCAGGGCATAACTTCCACATGGTTTATCAGAAAAATTCCATCCAAAGCTCATTTTTGAAGAGAAAGACATTTCCTACAACTCCTCTTCACACTTCAAGTCCAAGAAATGCTCTCACAAAAAGTTATCAATTTCAACATTATAGGTCATTTTCAAAAGTCAACAAAAAGGGACTTTAAGTCAAAGACCATAACTTGAGATTGGTAAATCAAAATGACACGGGACCAAAGGCATTGGTTATAGGACTTCAAGACCTTTCCAAAATGTCCAAGAAAATGATCAAAGCTTAAAAATTGAGCAAGATATGCCTTGTGGAAGTTGGGAAATTTTTGGGAATTTTGAAAAGTCAACTTTGCTTCAAATGCCTCAAAATTGCTAATGGGCCACATTTTCTTCCAAGAATCATTATCCAAAGGCTATGCACGACAATTTGACCCAAAGGGGATTTATTTCATCATTTTTTATTATTTATTTGAATTTTTATCACCATTAATTCATTTAATTAAATAAAATATGACAAAAATACTAAACAAATGTTTTTGAATCCTTTTATGCAGCATATGCCCTCATTATTCACTCAAGATCTCGTGCATGCCCAAAGAAGAAAGATTCCATGCAAATTGGCCAGGTTTCATGATAAAAAGATTGAAAAAGATTATGCAAAATCACAAAATTCAAAAGCATTGATTCCATGGATATTGGGCTTGTTTTGTTGACCTAAAACATTCACATATATGTACACATGATAACCCTAACGCACAAGACCTTGAAGCTGCGCTCAAAAGCAAATACACACTTTGCATTTTTGGCAAAAAAGTTCAAAACTGAAAACTGCATTACAGGGTGATTCAAGGCATACAAACGATTCAAAAGGCTTGCTGAGGTCTTCCTGGACATAACTGAATCCTTTTCCAGTCCCCACGCATCAAGAAGTGGTAAAACAAAGTCCATTTTTCTGAAGCTTTTCTCATAATCGTGTCCTGATTTATATGCCATATTCATACATTCTAATGCTTGTTTTATACTAATATGGACTCCCTGAAACTAATGGTGTATTTTAATTAAGTTTTTATAGCCTGTATGCAAAGTTGCCATGGAAGCTCTTTAGGGTTTCAGAGGTCAAAAATTAGGGCTTCTTTCGTAGGGAAAAATTGAACCACAAGACCTATATCATTGAACTCAGGGCATCTGGACGATTCAATTCAATAGGTCGCGCCCTTTTTATATTTGAGTATGGCCTAATCGTTATTTTCCAGGTTTGAGTTAGTGGGGGTTCAAAACCCCCGCTATTTGATGTATTTTTTCAGGCTAAAGCAAAGAACAAGTGGAGAAGACGATGCATGGAGAAGTGTGATTGGTGCGTTCAAATTGTTGGCGCATTTTTTTGTTAATTCCAGAATAATGGCATGTTTCTCTTATATTATTCGCGTCCTATATTAATAACAAAGAGCATAAGCAGCGCAGCTGGCAAAGCATTGGCACGGTAAGCGTTGGGACCTGGGTTCGATTCCCAGGTCCCCTCCCTTCTCAATATTATTTTGCCTAATATGTTCCTACGCAGCGTGCCTTCCAGTGGTCCACCATGCATCCACTATCAAAGCTTGCCACATGGCCCAGGAGACGAATATGAAGGTCAGGATGAGAGGTCCATCATACACCTCCGTTGACCATGCCACACGCGCGCTGAGAAAGTCAACCAAGGGCCTGAATATGGTGGGCCAAATTGCTCAATTTACCTCCAAAATTGGGGTTAACACCCCCCATTGGTTTGCATTTTATTTTCCTTCTTTTTATTTTTTCTATTTATTTGTTTTATTTATTTTAGTTAATTCATCAAAATTAATTTTCATAAGATATAAAAAAAAATCAGAAAATCATAAAACAATAAAAAAATATGCTTTGTTAATATTAATTAATGTTATTTTGTAAATAAATTTAATAATTTACTTAGTTTTAATTTTAGGTTTTGACTTTGACTTCTTTTCTTAAATAAATTAAAAAAAACATAGAAATTAGGGTTTCTAGCTTTTTATTCTTTTTTTTCAATAATTAAAATTTCTTCTTATTATTATTAATAATTAATTGTTTTTTTTTTGTAAATAAATTGCCATGTAAATAATTAATGTAAATTAGGTTACAACTTAAACTTTTTTTTTAACAAATTAAAAATAGTTTAGAATTAAGGTTTGTAATTCCATTAATTTTCTTAATTTCATAAAGTACAAAAAATATCAAAAAATAAATCTTTTTCCTTTATTTAATTTAATTAATTTATAATTGCAATTTAATTTCTTTAAAAGGGTCCAACGCCCTCGCTTTCGATTATAATTTCGTTTCGCGTGCTTATTTTATTTCTTTTCTTATAAATTTCATGTAATTACTCCAAAGCCTTGTAATAGATTAATTAGGATACTTATTTTCCCTCATTTTTATTTTATTCAAATCGGGTCTTGGATTAATTTGGCGATGTAGACCCGCGCCTTTGTAATAGCGTATGACTTTTCAATTCCGCACCTTTTAACTGTTAATAACTTGCATGAAAGAATGAATGCCAAAAATAAAAATAAAGCGTAGATCACCAATGCATGAACAAGACAAATATAATTGAAAATGACACACAAATCACACACCACCCCTAGGGTACGTCTCACTGTTGCCTTGCCCCTCGAAAAGTGGTCAACGAGTAGAGGACGTTTTAGTAAGTCCTCATGTCCATGAACATGGCATGAGGGTAGCTTCTAAGGTGTCTTCTTATTGCTCTGGTGACCACACTGTCCCGAACCCTCGAATTGACCCGAATACCTCCGACGGTGGTGCTACCTACCTCTCAATGGTGGGATGGCACTACTTTAAGGACATTTACACAGACGAATTCCTTAGAGTAGGTAGACGACTCGTAGATACTTGCTCTAATTTCAAAACAAATCAAAAACTTCTTTTCACACCGACACCTTTCAAAAAGCTTTCAAAAGCAACTTTTCAAACACTCTTGAGGACTGATACAAGAGTCGAACTGAAATTTTCAAAGAAACTTTTTCAAACCCACTCTGAAAAGAAAACAAACAATTTTGAAAACATAAATGAGCAAGTATCTAAGAGCCCATGGATAACCATGGATAGAAAGGGTGCTAACACCTTCCCTTTCTATAAATCTACCTCCCGAACCGAGAGCAATCTCTATAAGGAATTTTTCTGTGCTTTTGTCCTTTCCAGTTGGAGAAAATAAAAGACGGTGGCGACTCTTGCTTCCGCGACATTTCGCGAACCAGCGTTAAACAATCAGTTCCATATCCACCAATCATAGATAGCTAGATGGCAGATGATTCTAACGGAACATGACATACAATACACTACCCAAAAATCTATAAAGGGCAGTGTGCTAGCTGATCATCTGGCCCATCAAGCTGTTGAAGATTATCAATCCATGAAGTTCGACTTCCCTGACGAAGACATCATGACATTGGACAATGTTGATGATTTCAGACCATATGACGGACCTGAACAAGGATCCCGATGGACCCTGTAATTTGATGGTGCCTCCAATGCGCTTGGTAACGGTATCGATGTTGTGCTTATATATCCGGAAGGATGCCATACTCCTTTCACCGCCAGACTTTGCTTCAACTGTATAAACAACATGGAAGAGCATGAAGCATGCATCTTTGGACTCAAGGATGCCATAAACTTGGGAATCAAATCTTTAGTTGTGTTTGGAGATTCAACTTTGGTCATCAGTCAGATCAAAGGAGAATGGGATACTAAGCATCCAAACCTCATCCCTTACAAAGATCATGTCCTGACATTGTTACCACATTTCGAGCAGATTACCTTCGAGCACTTCCCGCGAGAAGAAAATCAGCTAGCAGATGCTCTAGCTACAATGTCGTCCATGTTTAAACTTAATTGGGATAACGAGGCTCCCCAGATCACCATTGAACGGATGGATAAACCCGCACACTGTCACGAGATTAATACCGAAGAAGTAGTGGACCAACCTTGGTTTCATGAAGTCAAAAGGTATCTCGAGGCTCAAGAATATCCAGAAGGAGCCTCAGTCAATGACAAAAAGTTCTTAAGAAGATTCTCAGCTAAGTTCTTCCTAAGTAATGGCATCCTGTACAAGCGCAATCATGATTCTATTCTACTCCGTTGTATGGACAAGGCTGAGGCTGAAAAGATCATGACTGAATTGCATGAAGGTACCTTTGGCACTCACTCTAGCGGGCATACGATGGCAAAGAAGATTCTACGGGCAGGCTATTACGGGTCTACCATGGAAGCTGACTTCTATCAACACTCCCGTACTTGTCATAAATGTCAAATCTATGCAGACAAGGTGCACGTGCCTCCGGTTCCTCTAAATGTCTTAACAGCTCCTTGGCCCTTCTCTATGTGGGGAATCGACATGATTGGAGAGATCAAGCCTACAACATCCAATGGACACCGCTTCATTCTGGTGGCCATTGATTACTTCATAAAGTGGGTCAAAGCAGCTTCCTTCGCATCCGTTACTAAGAATGTTGTTGCCCGCTTCATCAAGCAGAACCTTATCTGTCGGTACGGTATCCCCGAAAGGATCATCACTGATAACGGTACAAACCTTAACAATACTATGATCACCGCTTTGTGCGAATAGTTCAAAATTCAACATCACAATTCATCCCCCTATCGGCCAAAGATGAATGGTGCTGTCGAAGCTGCGAATAAAAACATAAAAAAGATCATACAAAAAATGACAGTCACCTACAAGGACTGGCATGAGATGCTACCGTTTGCTCTCCACGGGTACCGTACCATGGCTCGCACATCAACTGGGGCAACACCCTATTCTTTGGTATATGGCATGGAAGATGTTTTGCCTATTGAGGTTCAAATCCCCTCGCTGGGGATTATGAAGGATGCAGGTTTGAGTGAAGACGATTGGATCCAAACCCAACTTGATCAGTTGAACTTAATTAACGAGAAGAGACTTACTGCTGTTTTCCATGGTCAGACGTATCAAAAGCGGATGATCAAGGCTTTCAACAAGAAAGTCAGACGCCAAGTGTATCAAGTTGGAGATCTTGTGATCAAGCGCATCATCTTGCCACAAAGTGATCCCAGGGGAAAATGGACTCCTACCTATGAAGGACCATTTGTAATCAAGAACATCTTTTCTGGTGGGGCAATGATTTTAACCACCATGGACGACGACGATCTGCCGCACCCTGCGAATGCAGACATAGTCAAAAGATACTACTCATAAAAGATTCGCTAGGTTGACACACCTAGGCAAAACAAGGGCATCCCGGCGAATCAAAAGGTTCGGGCAAAAATTAAGGATAAAATAAAAAGAATCTGTACACCCGATAAGTTGAAAACCTGAAAGGGAGACTTGGGCAAAAAAGGGTTTCCCGGTGGACTGAAAACCCGAAAGGGCGGTCCAGGCAAAAGTTAGGGAATTAAAGTGTATGACTATGTCTCGTCGGATCACTTTAAGGACAATATCTTCACGGAAAAACTCGGAGCTTCTGATCAATTCAATCATCTTCGGACGAAGTAACAAATGGACAAGATATCCAGGGATACAGAGGCTATAGCAGAATGGGAACTCCATGGGATTTTTACACATAGCAATCTTTCTTTGTATAAAATTTTCTCATTTTTTATGACACCATCCTCTTACTAGGATGTCAGTCTCCTTTGTACAAAATACTTATTCAAAGTAAATACAAAGATATCTCTTTCAAAGTACAGAAAACTATTTTCCTTTACACTTGTGTTTTTATTTGCAAAAAAACGTCCAATGATTCGTTAATGAACATATGCATTTGAACATAATTACTGTTTACAAATAAACAAAATGAAAAAGAGAAATTAATGACAGGTAGAAAGATTAGGAAAACGTATTTAGGCTATTCCATGAACAATCCCTACAGCATGTCATTAAGATCGCCAGTGGAGCAAAAACTTTGAACTACAGATCCCCAGCGGAGCCAAAACTTTGAACTACCAATCCCCAGCGGAGCCGAAACTTCAAACTATCAACCCATATCGGATATCATCCAGTTTCTCCAGGTTTCCCCAGCAAGTTGTCTTAAAGCTTGAAAATCAACCAGATAACGGTTAACTTTTGTTTCTCCCCAACCTAGGGTAACTCCCCAGTAGAGTGGCAGACGACCGAAACTCCTAAACTTTTTCCAAACAGGAATAAGCTTTTCCCCATAGAGTTTTTATTGCTTCTCGACAGAACAAAGAATCCCGTCAATAATCCTCAGTAGAAGTCATTAAAATTCTCTGGATTCCCTAAGCAGATTCCTCAAGAAGTATATGGCATTACTCTCACAATGGAATCCTCAGCAGTCAAGGATTTTTTTCCCCGGCAGCAGTCAAGGATTTATTTTTCTCAACAATACAGCAAATCAGCTTACATGCTCATACATTACATTCATATATCATAAACATGGATAAAACCCATTTATTGCATCATACATTTCATGCAACATAACTTTGTGTCTCAGCTAACATTTTACCCTTTTCAGGGTAAGATTAACAGCTATCTTTAACAAATATTCAAAGATTTCAGATACAGTACATATATGCTCCAGACAAAGAAGTCATTTTGTCACTCATTCAGACTTAATTTCAAGATACAGTACAGATACACTCCAGACACGGAAGTCATTATGTTACTCATTCAGACTTAATTTCAAGATACAGTACAAATATGCTCCAGACACGGAAGTCATTTTGTTACTCATTTAGATCTCAACTTCAGATGTAGCACAAATACACTCCAGACACGGAAGTCATTCTGTCACTCATTCAGACTTAATTTCAAGATACAATACAGATACACTCCAGACACGGAAGTCATTATGTTACTCATTCAGACTTAATTTCAAGATATAGTATAGATATGCTCCAGACACGGAAGTCATTCTGTTACTCATTCAGATCTCAACTTCAGATGCAATACAGACATGCTCCAGACACGGAAGCCATTATGTCGCTTATTCAGGTTCATCCTTCAGATACAGTTCAGATGCGCTCCAGACACGGTCGCCATTCTGGTACTTATTCAGATTTCAATTTCAAGATACAGTCCAGATACGCTCCAGACACGGAAGCCATTCTGTCGCTTATTCAGGTTCATCCTTCAGATACCCTCTAGACACGGAAGCCATTCTGCTACTTATTCAGATTCAAGTACAGATACAACTCAGATATGTTCCATATACAGACACCATTCTGATGCTTATTCTTTTGATTTACAACAAACATTCTTGGATGGCATCTACAAGCCCATCTCCAACAAGTTTCTAACATACTCTCCAAATGGAATCTTTAAGCCCATTCCCTCAGTTACACCTTTGCCGAGTGCAAATTTATGGGCACTCTAGTGTCCAATCATCTTTTACCTTCGAGTCATGAACAACAAAACTCGCCAATCTAACTCTTCAGGTTCAAGAAGATTGAACAGGGGCAGCTGTTGTACCCCAAAATTTGCCCTCCCATTTTTCATAGAAGACCCAACCCTAGGGTTTCTCAAATGTTCAAGCTGGCTCAGAAATTGACTAGACAGATTCTCTTCTGTGGCAGTAAACCAGTAATTAGGGTTTTTCTTGCGATTCTCAGAAGAAAATGAATTCTCAAAAATTCAATTGGCTTTCACAGGTCTTCATGATTCCTCAGGTTTACTAAAAAGAGACAATGTTTGTTCTCAAGGCATGTTTGTTTGGGATAAGAGATGGAATTTAAGACTGTCATTAGGGACGACTATAATTTTGATCTAGGTTAACCAGTTGATTTGCGTCTTTTAAAACATTTGCTTGGTTAAGAAATGGAATATACAGTGCATGTTTGTTTGGAATGCAGTTGCAAGATTACAGAATTATTGGAATTTAAGTTATCTGATTGGAGCATTTTGTTTCAATTGTCTTGATTGGGCTTTTCAAAAATCAAATAGGATGCGAAGAGAAAATTACAAGTTATTGTTGATCAAAGATTTCAAGTAACACCAGAACATTTCATATGATTTTCTCCAATTTCAAACGTTGTTACAAAACAATTTATTATTTAATTACTTTAGGTTTTACAACTTATCGTATTTGAAAATGAATTAGTACAACTTTTGGATACAGTACAAGAATGATTTTCTCTGAATTACAAAGAAAAACCAAACAAATGTTTGGCCTAGGAGAACTAATCTATGCCTAAGTTTGACTGAAGTTCTTTTGCTATCTCCAAAGACCTCCATGCTTGCCATAAAGTTCTTGCCTTCCTTGCTTTGTCATCTCCATTTTGCTCACATGAAAATAAAAGAAAGAAAATGTGATTAGTACAAAATCATTTGGGCATGAACAAAGATTTTAAATGCTATTCATCATTAAAGTTTGCAAAGTGGAATCAGAATGCTATTATTCATCATAATTTATTCCCTCTATTTGCAAATCACAAAAAGATTATTCTTCTTGGTTCACAAAAAGAAAGAAAGAAGAAATGCTATAAGCTGTCCAAACAAAATGATCACAAACTGCCCAAACCAAAGGCACAAATTAAACCAAACAAAATGCAGTCAAATTGAATCAAACAAATACTACAAACTGAATGCAAGCAAGCTGCGCAAACTAGGCAACAAACAACAACATTATCACAACTGTCCAAAAAATAAACAGCTTTGTCCAAACAAAATGAAAACAACATCAACAAAAGCAGGCAGCAAAGCAGAAGTATGGCAATATAATAGCTAAGTCAAACAAGCAAAAACTTGTTCAAGAAGCCTAATACATCCTTTTCCATTTTTCATTGCAAACTTTTCAGAATTGGAAAAAAAGGCAAAAGAGCAATTGACTTTCTTAGTATCATTGAGAGAGAAGAGAGGAAAGAAGTCACCTAGGTTATTGGGATGCACAACCCTGCTGCCTTGACTGTCACAAATTGCATAGAAATTGCTAGAAAACAAAAACTGCAACAAAAAGGCCATAAGAACAATATAGTAAAATATTCAAATTCTTTGTTTTCCCACCCTTTTGAATAGAGATAACAAAAAGAAAGTCAATATAACAGGAAGGAGGTCAATAGAAACATACAGTTTTGACAAGCCTAAAGAAAACTCAGCAAACACACAAACGTAAAACCTCCAAAAATTGTCAAACCAAAAACACAAATCTGAACCATCTCAAAACTGTAACAAAGCCAAACTGTCAAAACCAACAACAAGAACCAAATCAACAACCTTCAAGAACCTATCAACAAACACAAAACCAAACCCAAAAAACCAAAAAAAGTCTCAAGCTTCAAGCTTACAGAACCACCATCAAACCTGAAACCTGCCAACCAAAAACCTGTGAACATAAACCGGTAACACCATCAAACCAAACCTGTGAACATAAACCAGTAACATCATCCATCAAACCTGTAACAAAGCCAAACTGCCAAAACCTGTCAAAAACTCTCAAATACCAAACCTATAACCAAAACCTGTTAACTCAAAATCAGTAACATCATCCCAAAAGCCTATAATCATTTTCAAAAAAACAGTAGCCACCCTCAAATATCAAGTCCTGCAACAGATCTCAAACTTGCAACAAAATACAAAAAACTGTCAAAACCAAAAACATTAACCATCATCAAGAACAGAAATGCAGTACCAAAAGCCATAAGTCTCAAAACTGCGACAAGTCTCAAGCTTCAAACGCAAAACCAAAAAAACACAGTAACTGTGAATAAAAATCCCAACAACCATCAGCTTCCAAACCAAAACTGTAAGCAAGTTTGAAACAACCTAAACCAAAACAAAGCCAAACATCACAATAACCATCATCATCATCATTCAAACACGGGAAGCATCATTCAAACACAGGAAGCAGAAAGTTACCAGAAAAGCAATTCGATCATCCTCATTTCCTCACCTCGTGCAACTCCGGCTACAAAGGAGTGCCACCCTCACCGTCTCGCCTCTCCCTTTCTAAATCACAGAAAGAACTCCAACAGGTATGGATTTTTCATAATCTCATTTCTCTGCATCTAAGATCATGAGGTTGATTAACAGAAAAACACATAACAAGACCAAAAAACCAATGAAATCATTTAGGTTTTAATAAGAGCAGAACCTTACTTTTTTCAAAGAAAGCCACTGAAAATCATTTAGGGAGGCAAGAGAGGCGGCGTTCCGGCAACTGAGAATTGGGGGGAAAGATCAGACGAACCGATTCCATTTCTTTTAGGTTTAGGGCAATCCGAACTTAGGGTTTTCAAAAATGACAAATCATAGTGAGACATTTTGCTCGTGAAACAAAGATGAAAAGATGAACAAAAAATGGAAGGGATGAGCGAAAGAGACGAGTGCGGCGCCACTGTGAACAAAGGGTTTCAGAACCCTAATTTCACTTTTTGTCCCTAATCAATCATCTAAGTATAGTTAGGGACTTTGGGCTTGTTTTGTTTGAATCTGCCCCTTAAGCCCACGCGTTTTACTGATACACCCCCTGGCTTGTTTTGTTAACAGCAATAACACCCTTTTCTTTGGGCCTCACCCCTAAACTTCCATAAGCCCATTGTAACTTGTTTTTTTTAATTTGTTTCCTTCCTATAATTTATTTGTTAACAAAATTATTAAATAAAAGATAAAATGCATTTTTACTAATTTGATTTAAGTCTTGAAAATTAATTTTTATCATTTTTCTTTTTTTTTATAAACTTATTTTTATTTATTATTTACATTTAATAAAACATCAAAAAATTTAATTTAATTTGTTTTCTTTCTTTAAACTTATTTACATAATTAAAAAATACAAAAAAATAAAGAATATATTTAATCAATCATTTTTTATTTTTTTAGAATAGGTTTTACCTTTCTCTTTTCAAGTAAATATTTAGCATTTCACATTTTGTTGATTTTATCTCATGGATTATCATAGGTTTAATTAAATCGCACAAAAATTTGATTTGGTTGTATTGTTTGATATTCAGACATTTCTATCTCATTTGATTCATCCCCATTTGTTAAAATTGTACCCCCATTCCCGAACACTTTGTAATAGCGTAGAATTTCAATTCCCGCAATTTACTGTTTTCCATATACTGTATAGTAACTAGGCGTGTATGGCAAGATTCAAAAATCAATCGCTAGATGACCTAATCAAAGAATAAAATAACTTGAAACCAACACACTTTCTCACACGCGCACCTCTAGGGTAACCTCGCTCGTTGCCTCGGAAATACAATCATGTCCCACGAATATGGGACGCTTTAGAAAATGACCCTTCAATAAATAAAGATCGTAGTCCCTCGATGACCCTCAATGTTGCCTTCGATAAAACGATCTTGTCCCTTACAAAAATTGCTAAAGCGTCTCATAAGTTTCTTTCAATGATTGTAAAATTGACCGCGCCTATCCTTTCACATCCAATGATGGGGCTTCTTACCAAATAAATGGTAAGATATCACCATTAAAAGGAGGAAGAAAAGAATAATTTAAGACCTTTCGAGTAGATAGATTCGCTCTTAGTTACTCACTTGCTCACGATAAAAAATTTTACACCTACACTTCCATTTCAAAACATTTTCAAAAAGACAAAACGTTTTGTATACGTTCTTATAGAGACGAGAACCATTGCAAAACCTCTTTTTAAAACACTTTTTGAAACACGATTCACAAAACACATCTTTGAACCACTTTTCGAAAACAAAACTTTGTATACGTTCTTATAGAGACGAGAACCATTACAAAGAGATTTTTCAAAATACTTTCAAACCTCACACCACAAGCACACAATCAAATGAAAGCAAGTGATCTAAACGAGTAACTAAGAGCCCATGGAAAACCATGGATGAAAAGGGTGTTAATACCTTCCCTTTTCATAATCTACCCCCCGAACCCGAGAAAATCTTGAAAGGTCTTTCCTGTGCTTTTTACCTTTCCTTTTGGATAAAAGAAAAGTCGGTGGTGACTCTTGCTAACCGCACAAGTGCGATCGAAACGCAAAACATCAAGTCAGTTCTCCCACCGTATCACATCAGTATAATGCAGACCTCGCTCCCACCCGTACACAACTCCAAAATCTGTCTATGGGTTTGAACGAGGGTTTCAAAGATTATGCTCAGAAGTGGAGATATTTGGCTGGAAGAGTTCAACCTCCCTTGACTGACAGGGAGCTCGTGGATTTGTTTCTGGGAACTTTGACTGGACCATTCTTCAACCATCTGATTGGAAGTTCATCGGCGGGTTTTACTGAACTGATCTTAACAGGAGAAAAAGTGGAAGCTGGAATTCGAAGTGGAAAAATTCAGAAGGATGCCTCTTCTAGTGCTGCAAGGAAGTCATTTGTAGGTAAAAAGGATGTTAGTGTCGTCTATAAACAAAAGAGTCAGAATCAAACCGAGCGTCGTCCGGCGGTAGGGCTATTATGATTCCCAAACCTGCACCTGCTCAGCAAAGAAATAATCAACCGAGAGCAGAAAGACCAGCTAGACAGTTCACTCAGATAAATATGACGATGTCTCAGGTTTTTCCTCAGTTGTTGAAGTCCAATCTGGTTACTCTGAGGGAAGCTCAGAAGAATACGAACACCACCTCTCCTTACTATAAACCGAATGCTCGTTGTGCTTACCATTTGGAAAGTCCAGGCCATGACACCATTGACTTCTGGGATTTGAAAAACAAAGTACATGATCTGATTGATGCTAAGGAGATAGAATTTGATCCCCCGGAGACTCCCAACATTATCACTTTTCCTATGCCGAAACATGGTCGGGGTGTTAATGCCGTTGAAGAAGATGTGTTTGTGACTTCTGTGGAAGAATTGGTGACCCCACTCATGGCTATCAAAGGGATTTGTTGAAGGTCGGTTTATTTCCGGGTTATGGTGAAGGTTGCCACCTTTGTTCATTTCTACCGACTGGCTGCCTTTTGTTGAAGGCAGGTGTTCAGTGCCTGATGGATGAAAAAGAGATTCTGTTTGAGAAGACCTCTGTTCCGACTGTTTCCTGTGAAGATGTTGTTATCATAACCATTTCCGCCAATCCTCCCAGGGCCTCCGATAAGAGACCCGTCAGGATTACATCAATTCCTAAGGTGACTTCGTTGATCATAACCATGCTTGGACCAATCCCATACTCCTCGGACAAAGCTGTTCCTTAGAACTATGGGACCGACGTTTATTACCACGACATAAAGCAGGACATGCTAGCCATTGAAGACAAGATTGCTAAAAATGTTGATTTCGACATCGTCAATATTACCGGAACCAGTAAAATAACAAGAAGTGGAAGTGTTCTCCCCTGAAATTTCTCCCCCAAAGACTGTTATCGGACCTGTGATCATTCCTGCCGTGGTTCCACCCAAGGCTACTACTTAAATTCCAGTAATCACTCTTGTTGACCCTTCTCAGAATCCCAACATAGCCTCCCCAAGGTACAATCCAAATGCAAGATGTGTGTACCACTACAATAGTCCTGGACATGACACCAATAACTGTTGGGCATTGCGAAATAAAATTCAAGACCTGATTGATGAAGGAGCGCTAGAATTTGCACAAGACGGTTAGGTTGAGTTCTTCTGCCATCCCCCCAAGGCATACCATCTAAAGTGACAAGTTATCACAAAAATACTTTTCGTTCATTAGAATTTTCAATGTGTAGTTTTCTTTTGATTTGTTTGAACATTTATTCATATCAAACCTCGTTATTTCATCAATGCATTGCACATGTTTGTCTTGAATCAATTCATTCATATTCACTATTTCAAAAATGCGTTCTTATTTCCTTTTGTGATATTCAACTCTCGATTAAAAAACTCTAAGCCTTAGAGGGAGGATGACGAAAATGATACCACAATCTCTACAGTATGCTTTTGAACAGACCCCGCTGACGATGTACATGCGTTGTTTCAAATCCTAAACAGTGGAGTTATAAGGAAGATAATCCCTAGTTAACCCCTTCGAGCCAAACAAGTAGGATTTTTTCTTTTCACACAAATTAAAACCCTTAATCATAACCTGGGGTAGGGTAGTTTTCTCAGTTAATTCAGAGGCACATTCAATCACAATCTTCCGCTTCGTACACAATGAATGGCATCGAAGACGCCCTTCCAAAACAAAAGACGGTGATGGTTCCGTATAATCGTCAAGATAGGCAGTCATTATCTCTCGAAATAAAAGCCCATTAAGTCAAAACCTATGAAGGAGACTTAATAGAAAAATTAGGGCATCCCGCTGACTGTAATCACAAAAGAAACAGTTCAGGCAAAAGAAGGGATAACGAAAACAAAAAAAAAGGTTACTAAAAATCCTCAACACAAAGAAGATTACAAAAATGATTGTCTTTTCAAAACAAATGTTCAATTTCTGAATCATCACCAAGTATAAGAGCAAATATTTGAGACTCAATCGGGATCTAAACGCGCAATTAACTGAGCATAGGACTGAAGAACATCAGGAAGAGCGGGTTGGGTACAAATAAAATTTGAGCCTTTATCCTTTATTTCTTGAACCGTGAATCAGGCCACGTTATAACCCTTAAAAGTCCTAGCTGAAGCATGGGTTAGTTTGAGAGCATACTGTTACAAAGGTATCCTGACTCCTGTAGGCTTTGTTACGAATCCTGAGTTGATATCACATTCTTACGAATTTTGTTTTACTACACAAAACACATTTTCAAAAAAATTTCAAGACAAACATGAGTTTTGAATTCTTTAAATGACATTGTTTGCATATGACTAATTGTTTGATAGCAGAGAAATCATCACAATGGATATTCAATGAACAAACATCCTCTCAATGGACAGAACCACCTCAGCGGGAAAGACACTTCCAATAACAGGTCTTCCATAAGCAATGGGCATGACATGATGTCTAAACGCACCTGGGGCAGTCTCTCCAAAAGTGCCAAATAACCAGGGGAAAATCTCCATCTGAATCGCTTGGGGCATTACGCACGCATTCCAGCAATGAATCATATGCCGTCAAGAAAACATTGTTGACAGTACTACAACACAACACTATGGACAGTGACAACTCTCTACATCCTAAACGCATGGACATAGTCAGAAAATACTACGCATGAAAAAAAAGACCCGCTAGGTTGACACACCTAGGAAAAAATAAGGGAATCCCGGTGAACCAAAGGGGTTCAAGCAAAAGTTAGGGATATACATAAAAAAATTGTACACCCGACAAGTCGAAAACCTGAAAAGGCGGCTTGGGCAAAAAGGTACCCCGATGGACTGAAAACCCGAAAGGGAGGTCCAGGAAAAAGTTAGGGATTTAAACCGTATGACTATGTCCCGTCACCTGTCTATCAGTGGAAGACTTATACCTTGATCAACATTCATCAAGAGCACCAGAATCAAGAGACGGTTCAGATACGATCTAGATACGGATGTCATTCTGCTACTTATTCAAGATTTTCATACATCGAGAAACGGTTCAGATATGATCCAGATACGGATGTTATCCTGGTACTTATTCCAGAATTCTCTTCTAGAAACAGTTCAGGTACGATCCAGAGACGAATGTTATCCTGATACTTATTCCAGACTTCTCTGCTAGAAACAGTTCAGGTACGATCCAGAGATGAACGTTATCCTGATACTTATTCCATACTTCTCTTCTAGAAACAGTTCAGGTACGATCCAGAGACGGATATTATTCTAGTACTTATTCCAGATTTCTCTTCTAGAAACAGTTCAGGTACGACCCAGAGATGGATGTCATCCTGATACTTACTCCAGATTCCCCTCTAAATATAGTTCAGATACGATCCAGAAATGGATGTCATTTTGACACTCATTCAACACATGTTTCCAGTACAATTCAGATACAATCCAGAGACGGATGTCATCCTGACACTTATTAAATACATGTTCAAGTACAATCACGACATAGATCCATCCACAAAATCTCCGCATGTACTTTTTCCATCATGGTAAAAGGGGCAGAGACGGTTGGAAACAAAGTCACTATCACATACAAGCTAGTGATACCTATATTCCCCACAGAGTAAGGACAACCAAGGTCCGATCTTCGTATCCCCAAACAGGAATTCCTTCCCCAGCAGGTTCCTTCAGAAAGCTGATATTTGCATTCCCCAGCCGAGTTTTATAACCATGAGAAGTTTATAAAGCCATCTCTCAAGCAGAGTTTATTTCTCTGACAGTGGAAGCTCAATCTCCAACAGAGCTCTTCTCTCCAACAATAGAAGTTCATCCCCACCTGAGTTTATTTCTCCAAATCAACAGATCTTCCAACAGAGTATCTCTCTTTCCCACAGAGTCATTCCCTTGTAGGATTATTCTCAGACAGAGTCTCCTCCGATAGAATATTCTCAAGCGGAGTCGATGTAAATCTCTAGCTAATCATCTTCGGTCACTATCCCCAGCAGAAACGAAGAATTCTACTCCTTATACTCTCCAACAGCAATCCATGATTTATTTTCCCCAGCTAGGGAATATCACAATAACATTGCATATCCATAAATCATGGCATGTGCATACATATTATACAACACAATCTCATTTATTTTGAGAACATCATTACTCAATACATTTCATACATCCTGACATTACATACGACTAACTATTTACCTTTCAGGGAAAGATGCAATCAAGTTCTCATAAGTTCTCTCTGATTCAGTCAAACCGGCACCAAGGTTTCCATTCCAGTTGAAGACATTCCAACACTTCTCAAGATTTTCTCTGGTTCAGTCAAGCCGACACTAAGGTTTCTATTCTAGTTAAAGATGTTCTAAGACTTTCGTCTGGGTCAACCGAATCACCCCTAAGATTCCCCTGATTTCTATGCCAGTCAAAGTTATTCTAAGACCTCTCCCGGGTTCAGTCAAATTGATACTAAGATTTCTCTCCCAATTGAAGACAACCCGAGACCTTTCCCTGGTTCAGTCAAATCGATACTAAGATTTCTATTCCATTTCAAAAGCTATAAAGCCCAGAAATCGACCGGATAATATCTTAATTTCTCCAAATTACTGAAGCCTGGGACACGACCAGATAACAACATGAGGTACTGCGAAGCTTGGGATTCGACCAGATAGCAGTTTACTCGGCCAATTACTATGAAGCCTAGAAACAACCGGATATTAGTATGCCTTAAATTCAAGTTGAAACTCGGATGCGACCGGATAACCACTTAATCCCTTATGAAACCTGGAGCACGACCAGATAATAGTTTTTGAGATTACAAAGCCTAGAGCACGACCAGATAGCAAGTTTAATTTCATCTCCCTAATAAGTCGCTGTGAAACCTGGAGCACGACCAAATAGCAGTTAATATTATTATCCTCAGCAAATCACTGTAAAGCCTGAAGCACGACCAGATAATAGTTCACTTTCACCTCCTCGACTAAGAGATGATTCCCCAGTAGAGTGACGGACAACTGAAGCTCCTAAAATTCCATTTCTCCCAAGACAGAGATCAACATTCCTCAGCAGATTCCTCCTCAACGACAGGAATAAGAATTCTCATCAAAGGAATATCTTGGGAAATCAACATCCTCTATATGGCATATTTAAGCCCATCTCCGACGATTCTCCGTCATATCTTCCGGATGGCATCTTTAAGACCATCTCCGGAGACCTTCCTTCATCTTTTCCAAATGGAATCTGAAAGCCCATTCCCTATATTACCTACACAGCCAAGTATCATTTCAGCCGAGTGCAAATTTCTGGGCACTCTAGTGTTCAATCATCTTCCACCTTCAGATTACGAAAGGCAGACAACCAATCTACATTCTCAGGTTTAAGAAGATTGAACATGGCAGCTGTTTTACCCCAAAATTTTCTCTCTCATTTTGCTCAACACATTCTCATTGAGGTCCTCAACTTGCTCAAGGATGCCCAAGAGTTGACCAGACAAACTCTCTCCTAAAGCAATGAATCTCAAACTAGGGTTTCCATTTTTATCAAGATGTGGTAACTCAAAAGGCCCAAATTGCTTTCTATGGTCCCAATATGTTCTCAATATCATCCATGTCAAGTTTCATGCCTTTCACAAGAAGTTTGCTTAGTCAATTGCTCAGATGCCTGAAAATCAACTATACTAGGTCAAAAGTCAACTGTGGCCCACATACAGTCAAACTTCAAGATTTTTGGTCAAAATCAACATTTTGAAGAGATATACATCATTTGATAAAGTTTTAATCATGATTCCTCAAGGAATGCCTCAAATTCATCAAAACCCAAAAGTTGCTAAATTAGGGTTTCATAGGAAAAGTCAACCAAACTTTGACCAAGCATAACTTCTTCATACTTTATCAGAAATTTTCCATCTAAGACTCATTTTAAAGAGGATGCAATTCCCTATAACTCATCTTCATCCCATAAGTTCAAAATATGCACTCATCAAAAGATATGAATTTCTACATTATAGGTCCTTTTGAAAAGTCAACAAAAACACCTTTCGGGTCAAAGCTTCTTACATGAACATGGAAAACCCAATTGAGATGAAACCAAAAGGGTTGTTTAGGGGACACCCTAATATTTCTCAAAAGTTCAAGAACACCTCTCTATGGTTAAAATTGGAGGAGATATGCCTTGTCAAAGTTGACCATTTTTGGAAAATTGCCAAAAGTCAAATGTGCTCAAAAATACATTTTTTTGTCAAATGGGCCTAGTATTTCATGATTGTATCTTATTGGAAACATGGTCCACGACCCAAATCAGCATCCACACATTATTTGCTTCATTATTTATTTTATTTTGATTTTTTATTATTTAATATTCAAATTAAATCAAATAAATGGCAAAAAATACAAAAGATTGAATTTGATTTGATTTTTTTTGTAGGAATCAAATCAAATCAACCTAGCATGACCAAATAAAATCGTGCAAGAGTGGAATGGCTCAAATTGGCATGATTTTGATGCATTTGGAAAGATATAATACAAGAGCAAAATCAAATCAAATTTTCATGATTCACAAAGATTTAATTTGTTTTTGTTAACCTAATCAGTTCTACTACATATATAGAATATACACAATGCGCAAGAACAAGGATTGGAGGTCGTGAGAGCTGGAAACAAAACTGAAAAAATTGATAAAAAGTGGTGAATCATTTTCCAACCTAGAGGGCAATTCAAAGCATTTCAACACTCCCAATCGTTTCCTGGACCTTCCCAGAAGCTAGCACGGTAAATTACAAGCTTCCACAAGCCCAGAATCGTCACATAATACCCACGCGGTTTGCTTTCTTTTTCAAATTCGATTACAATAATTCTTGCATCATAAACATGTTCTAATGATATATTTGTGTTCATTGACATATTTGCAACATGTTTGAATGGTTTAATTGATGTTTTGATGCATGTATTCATAATTGCCATTGCTAGGGTTTTCATGGCCATTTTAGGGTTTTTCCATACAGGTTAAATTGGCCCAAGAAAGGGGTACCATGATGCTCGTGGCATCAAGACGAATCGATCCATGTGATTAGAATTAATTTATCATGCTTGCTTTTGATTTTTGAAACTTGCAGTGCTATAGCCATGGAGAATGTCCGTAGGTATAAGTCTCATACCTAAAACGACGGACAAGGGAAGAAGAAGACAACGTGGCTGATAACCATTGGTCTGTTTGAATAATAGCGCGCATGTTTTTATTTTTTCCAGCTACCCATTTGTTTTACATAATATGTGTTATTTTCATTATACTAATAATAAAATAATATGGCCTAGTGGTGAAGTGTGCGTTGAATAGTGGAGAGGACCTGGGTTCGATCCCAAGTCGCATCATATTCTTTATTTTTCCTAACACTCAATTGCAGATCCCATGCCTCACCTTGCCAAACGCCTACCATGCATCCAACCATCCAGCCACTGGATCATCACTAATCCAGATCCAACGCTCGGTCAAAGGGAAGTCCATGATGCACCCTCCAAGCATGGCTACACAAGATCAAGTGTGGGACTGGACTGAGCAAGGATTGGGCCTAAACAATTCAACATCACACCCCCCCTTTTTAGCAATACAGGCCCAATAATTCTTTTCCCTTTATTTCTTTTTAGTTATTTACTAATTATTTCTTTTTTCACAAAATAACATCAAAATTATTTATTTTTTCATTAAATCAAAAATCACAAAAAAACATTAAAAAAAATCCTTTTTTCATAAAATGTTTTATTTCCTGAATTAATTAGTTTAATTAAAATTAGGGAAATTTAATTCTTTTTTTCATAATTTAAATCATTTGGAATTAGGGTTTAATTTGTACATAACCTAATTAATTTTTTTCAAAAAACTAACCTAAATCTTTTTCAATTAGATTTCTTAGGGTTCTCCAATTATTCTCGCATTTAATTCGCCGCACGCATTTTTTTTAATTTCCTTTTTATTATTATTGTAACTACTCTGAGTTTGTAATAGTAATTAGGGTTTCAATTCCGCATCTTTATTTTCGATCAAAATAATTATGTATCTGCGAAAGCCTTGTAATAGCTAGGACTTTAATTTCTCGCATTTTAATTTCCACAAACTATAAACCGCCTAGATATTAATAGGATTGTATGGAAAGACAAACTGAAAATTAATACGGTAGAAAACCCTAAATGTGCAAAGATAAATTAACTGAAAATTACACTCGCACATGCTCACTCCTAGGGTTTACTCCACTCTGGTTGTCTTTGGTAAACGGTCATGAAGTATAGGGTTTGTTAGTGGTTGTCCTCTAGCCCCGAAAGATCTAAAATGACCCAGTCAGATGTTGCCTCGGAAAAAGATCTTTAAGGCTTTAGGATGATTACTAACATTTCCTAACCTTGCTTTTGTGATCGTACATGTCCCTTCGAATGTCCCTAAAAAACTCCAACGACGATGCTACCTAGTTCTCAATAATGGGATAGCATTGTCTAAAAGGAAAACGAACAGACCTTTTTCGAGTAGGTAGAAAACTCTTAAGTACTTGCTCAAACAAACATAAACTTTTTCACACAAACACTTTTCAAACAAAGTTTTCAAAAACAACTCTGTAACACTCTTGAGGACAGAAACAAGGGTTAAAATGAAGTAAAACAAACTTTTCAAAACAGGCACACACAAGCAATTTCAAAATGAGAAAGTACCTAAGAGCCTGTGGAAAACCAAGGATAGAAAGGGTGCTAACACCTTCCCTTTCTATGATCTACCCCCCGTACTCAGAAACATCTCGAAAAAGGTTTTTTCTGTTCTTTTTCCTTTTCCTGATTGGATAAAATAAAAGTCGGTGGCAACTCTTGCTTACCGCGACATTTGCGAACAAAAAACTCAAACCAGTATTAACAGTCGGTTCTACCACCGTATCACACATGTGTTTTTGTACAAGGAGACAGACATCCTAATAAGAGAATGCCATCGTAAGAATGAAAATTATACAAAGCAATATACAAAGAAAAAAACAACTATGTGAAATGATCCCATTGGGTTTCCATTCTTCTATTGCCTTTATATCTTTGAGCGTCTCGTCACGTTGCTGCATGACCGAAGTTGACTGGATTTATTAGTACCATTTGATTTTGACACTTGATACTGAAGTCTGTCTGTGAGGTGATCCAACGAGACATAATTGTACGCCTTTAATCCCTAAATTTTGCCTAGACCGCCCTTTTGGGTTTTCAGCCCACCGAGATACCATTTTTTGCCGAAGCCGCCTTTTCAGGGTTTCGACTTGCCGGGTGTACAGATTTTTTTCATATATATCCCTAACTTTTTCCCCAACCCTTTTTGGTTCGTCGGGATGCCCTTATTTTTTCCTAGGCCAGTCAGCCTAGCAGGTCTCTTTTTATGCGTAGTATCTTTTAACTATGTCCGCGTTTACAGGATACGGAAGGTCGTCACCGTCCATAGTGAAGATAAAAACAAGGAGGATGAAGAAGAAAATATTTCAGAAGCTATAGCCATGCTTGGAAGACAATTCAACAAACTCATAAAGAGAATGGACCCAAAGTCAAGGTCAAATGTTAATAACAATCCTTCTGACATTAACAGATCCTATGACTCCAGCAGAAGACCAAAGTCTGAAGAGAAGGGAAATCAAAGCAAAGGAATTCAATGCCATGGATGTGAAGGATATGGGCACATTCGAGCTGAATGTCCTACCTTTCTTAAGAAACAAAAGAAAGGAATGTCTGTTACTTGGTCTGACTGTGATTCAGAAAGTAATTCTGAAGAAGAATATGCCAAACTAGTTACTGCACTAACTGGTATTTGTAACTCTGATAGTGACTCTAGTGATGAGGAAGTGACATTTGAAGAACTGGCTGATTCCTACAAGAAGTTATGTATCAGAAGTGCTGAAGTCTGTCAGCAAAATGAGAGACAAACAAAACTCATAATAAAGTTGGAGGCTGAGAAAAAGGCAGGACTTGATACTATAAGTCATCTAGAAGGGGAAGTTCAAATGTTAAACTCAAAACTGGACCAGATGACCAAATCTGTCAAGATGCTGACAAATGGAACTGACAAATTAGAAGAAATCCTTCAGATTGGACAAAATGTGGGAAACAAGTCTGGTCTAGGATTTGTGGCAGCAAAGAAATCTGTTATAGACAAGAAGAAGATCAGGCCTGATAAACAAATGTCAAAGCAGATGTCACAACATAGAACTCAACATCGAGAATATAGAAATATGAAGAAAAAGTATCAAAGATGGAGATGTCATCATTATGGGAGGTTTGGTCACGTAAAGCCATTCTGCTTCAGATTATATGGATATCCTAATCAGACCCCAATTGTCAAACCTAAGTCTAACAAGGTACCATATACTCAACAGTGGAAGAAAAAGGCTACTGCCCTGATAGCTCACACCTCCCTTAGAGTCTCTGCAAAGGAAGACTGGTACTTTGACAATGGATGCTCTAAACACATGACTGGAATCAAGAATCTTCTCAATAATGTTAAACCTCACACTACTAGTTATGTGACCTTTGGAGATGGTGCTAGAGGAGAAATCAAAGGAGTTGGAAACTTGGACTGTCATGGAGTTCCAAACCTAAATGAAGTATTGTTGGTAAAAGGCTTGACTGCTAATCTCATAAGTATAAGCCAATTATGTGACCTAGGATTCAAGGTCAACTTCACCAAGTCTGAATGTCTTGTAACTAATGAGAAACAAGAAGTTGTAATAAGAAGAGTCAGATCTAAAGACAACTGCTACTTATGGGAGCCTGAGAACACTAATTACTCTTCTGTGTGTTCTATTGCCAAAGAAGAAAAAGAAGTGAAACTGTGGCACCAAAAACTTGGTCATATACATCAAGAGGAATGAAAAGGATTATAACCACGGAGGCAGTCAGAGGGATTCCAAGACTGCAAATTGATGAAGGGAGAGTGTGTGGTGAATGTCAGGTTGGGAAGCAAACTAGGATGTCACATCCAAAGTCAAGACATCTGACCACCTCTAAGGTACTAGAACTTCTACATATGGATCTGATGGGACCAATGCAGGTGGAAAGTCTTAGTGGAAAAAGATATGCCTATGTTGTTGTGGATGATTTTTCCAGATTCACCTGGATTAACTTCATTAGGGAAAAATCTGATGTATTTGAAGTGTTTAAAGAACTATGCAAAAGAATTCAAAGAGAAAAAGAAGGGTGCATTGTCAGAATCAGAAGTGATCACGACAAGGAATTTGAAAACAATAAGTTTGATGAGTTCTGTTCCTCAGAAGGAATTAATCATGAATTCTCTTCACCTATAACTCCTCAACAAAATGGAGTTGTAGAAAGGAAAAACAGGACTATACAGGAATCTGCCAAAGCAATGATACATGCCAAAAGACTTCCTATTCATTTTTGGGCTGAAGCTATGAATACAGCCTGTTATGTCCATAACAGGGTCACCTTGAGAAAGGGAACATCATCCACCATTTATGAACTCTGGAAAGGAAGAAAGCCTACAGTGAAGTACTTCCATGTATTTGGAAGCAAATGCTATATTCTGACAGATCGTGAACAAAGGAGAAAGATGGACCCTAAAAGTGATGAAGGAATATTCCTAGGATACTCTACCAACAGCAGAGCTTATAGGGTATTCAATTCCAGGACCAAAGTTATGATGGAATCAATAAATGTCATAGTTGATGATTATCATGAGGAAACAAATGTCCCTTGTGATGTTGAGACATTCTTTGAGACTTCAACTCAACAGGATGATCTACCTAACACTACTGCTTCAGATTCTGAATCAAAGGAAGCTAACAAAGACCCTTCCATCAGAATTCAGAAAGATCATCCTAAGGAACTCATCATAGGAGATCCTAACAGTGGAGTCATTACAAGATCTAGAGAAATCATCTCAAACTCTTGCTTTGTATCTAAAATTGAACTAAGAAATGTTAAGGAGGCTTTAACTGATGAATACTGGATTGGAGCAATGCAAGATGAATTGAACCAATTCAAGCAACATGAAGTATGGGAGTTAGTTCCTAGACCAGAAAGAACAAACATCATTGGCACAAAATGGATCTACAAGAACAAATCAGATGCTGAAGGAGTTGTCACCAGGAATAAGGGTTTCTAAATTAGGGTTTCTTAGGAAAAGTCAACCAAACTTTGACCAAGCATAACTTCCATATACTTTATCAGAAATTTTCCATCCAAGGCAAATTTTGAATAGGATGCAATTACCTACAATTCATCTTCAGTCCCTAAGTTCAAAATATGCACTCACAAAAAGATATGAATTTCTACATTATGGGTCCTTTTGAAAAGTCAACAAAAACGCCTTTTGGGTCAAAGCTTCTTACATGAACATGGAAGACCCAATTGAAATGAGACCAAAAGTTTTTCTTAGGATACATCCTAAGCTTTCTAAAAAGTCCAAGAACACCTCTCTAGGGTTAAAATTGGAGGAGATATGCCTTGTCAAAGTTGACGTTTTTTGCCAAATTGCTAAAAGTCAAATGGGCTAAAAATTACATTTTTTTGCCAAATGGGCCTAACTTTTTATGCTTGCACTTCACTTATAACATGGTCCACGACCCAATTACTTATCCACATGTTATTTGCTTCATTTTCCAATTTATTTTTATTTTTTACTAATTAAATATTGAATTAAATCAAATAATTGGTAAATAATAGCAAAGATATGCTTTGATTTGATTTTTGAACAGGATCTCAATCAAAATATGCTGAGATATCAAGACCAAAACGAATCAAGCATGATTGGTACAAAAGTGGGATGATTTGGCTCAATTTAGCAAGTTTGTATATGGCATGAAAATCAAATCAAATCTTCAAAACTTTCAAAGATACCAATCAGTTTTATAACCCTAATTAATTCTAGGATATATATTGAACATGTACAAGGTATAAGACAAGGGTGGCAGTCGTGAAAAAAAGCAAGAACAAAACTCCAAAATTTCAAAGAAAAGTGTGGATCGGATTTCAAGCTACAGGCCAATTTAAGCCATTCCAACTTTGCCAATTACATCCTGGAGCATCTCTGAAGCTAACTGGATCATTTGCATGTCCTCTCGCGCCCAAAAACGCACGCTACCATTCACACGGTTTGCTTTATTTTTTGAAATCAATTACATTAATTCTTGCATCATTAGCAAATTTGATTGATATATTTGTGATTATGGATATGTTTGCAACGTGACTGGATGATTCAATTGAATTTTTGATGCCTAGATATGCATTTGCCATTCCTAGGGTTTCAAGCTCCATTTTAGGGTTTCTTGATACAGGAAAAATTATGCCAAGAACAGGATACTGGGATGATCGTGGCATCAAGACCAATCGATCCCTAGTCTTTAAATCCATTTATCGTGTATATTTTTGATGTTTGAAGCACGCAGGTTTTAGCGACGGACATGGTCTGTAGGTATAGGTTATATACCTAAGACGATGGGCTGGAGGTAGAAGAAGGTGATTTGTCATCACCCTATTGGTTTATTTGAAAATAGTGCACGTGGCTTTGTTACAGTTTCTTGGAAATTGTTTTTATATATTTTGTATTACTCTTATTCCTTTAACAACTAATCAGTGTAGCTCAGCTGGCAAAGGTGTCTGTTGGTAAGTAAGAGGACCTGGGTTCGATCCCAGGTCCCAACAAATTTCTTTATTTTCTCACTTTCCACTTGCAGATCCAATGCTTCACAATTCCACGCATGTTACCTTACACCTTTACATCCAACCACTTGATCAGTATAGTATCAGATCCAACGCACTCCAAATGAGAGAACATGATGCACCCTCAAGTCAACACTCCATGGGATCAGGCGCATTGACTGGGCTCAACATTATTGGGCCAGGGAAATTCAACAATATACCCCCACTTTCAGCAATGCAAACAGGCCCATTTTCAATTCTTTCTTTTACTTCTTTTATTTTAATTAATTTTTTTAATTATTTTTCACCAAAAATTCATTACCTTTTTTATTAATCATAAAATCAATAAATCACAAAAAGATCATTTTTTTCATAAAATATTTATTTTAATTAGAAAACTAGGTTAATTCTTTTTGTAAATAAAATCAATTAGAAATTAGGGTTTAATTAATTTTCAATTAAATTGTTTTCTTAAATAAAAATGCACAAAAAATATTTTCTCTCTCAATTAGGGTTTTAGGTTATTTTAACGTCCTCACATTCAACTCGCCGCGCGTTTTAATTACTTTTCTTTTTTATTATTTTGTAACTGCCAAGGGTTTGTAATAATTTTAAATTAGGGGTTTTACTAATCGTTTTTCCCTGATTTTTGGTTATGTAATTAATCCCCCTCCCTGAAGCCTTGTAATAGTTAGGTTTTATATTTTTGCACTTTTAAATTTCCGCAATTATTAATTGTTAGCTGAATGCTAATAGGATTGTATGGCAAAAATATCTGAAAATTAAAACGGTAGATCACCTAATGTGAAAAGACTAATTAACTGAAAAATTCACATGCACATATTCACTCATAGGGTTTGTCTCACTTCGGTTGCCTTCGATAAAATAGTCATTTAAGCATAGGAGATTTTAGTGATTGCCTTCCCGTCTAAAAGATCAAATGTACCATTCGAATGTTGCCTCGGAAAGATCTTAAGACTCTAGGGTTACTACTAAAGCTTCCAACCCATTGCTTTGGTGACTGTACTTGTCCCTTTCGAATGTCACTTGCAAACTCCAACGACGGGGCTACCTACTCCTTAATAGTAGGATAGCGCTGTCTAAAGGAAACGAGAACGAACCATCTTTTTTCGAGTAGGTAGAATCTTAAGTACTTGCTCAACAAAACTTTTCACACAAACACCTTTCAAAACAATTTTCAAAACAAACTTCTCACACCTTTGATGACTGATACAAGGGTTATCACGAAGTAAAACTTATTCAAAACAAGAACACACACAATCAATTTTTAAAAGATGAGAAAGTACCTAAGAGCCCATGGAAAACCATGGATAGAAAGGGTGCTAACACCTTCCCTTTCTATAATCTACCCCCCGTACTCAGAAATCTCGAAAAAAGGTTTTTTTCTATTCTTTTTCCTTTTCCATGATTGGATGAAATAAAAGTTGATGGCAACTCTTGCTTACCGCGACATTTTGCGAACAAAAAATGCAAAACACAAACCAATATTAACAGTCGGTTCTGCCACCATATCACAGTGTCCATCCCAGGCATGTCTTCATATGACCAGGCAAAGATCTCAACGTAGTCACGTAACATCTGGATTAACCATTCTCTGACACTATGCTCCAAGTTGGCATCTATCTTGACTTCCTTTTTATCCTCTTCAGTACCCAAGTTTACTGTCTCGACCGTTTCTTCATGAGGTTGTGTTGCTCTTTCCTTCTATTGTAATAGTCTAGCAAGTTCTCATGGTACTTCACAATCTTCCTCACCTTCGTCCTTGGCTTGGTAGATCGGATTTTCAAATTCATAATTGGCAATAGCATAACCATTATCAATGAGGTCCAGAGTGGATGTGGATCTACAGTTTGATATGTGGGTGTGTGTAAGAGAGCATAACTATTTTGATAAAGTAAAAGCGAAAAAGTAAGACAAAGAGCGCAAAATTTGTATGCAAAATGTCCAATGATTTATTTATGACATATGAAAGTGAAATGACAACCCTCACAAATAAACCATTGTGCCTCGGGTAAGACACAAGGCTTTAAAGTTTAAATTGTTCAAATATTACATATACAAAAAAAAAACAAAAAAAACAATTACTGCTGGATGAAAGTAATGGGAACAAAGTCTCTAGCCGTCCAAATGTTGAGTCCATCATTGGTAGCAGGGAAGATCCAATTGTCCAAGTTACAGTCATTGTCAGTGTCTTCTACATCATTGACTTCGTGGTTACTGATGCGTAGTGGTGGTCCTTGGACGCGAGCACGACGAACAACTTTTTGAGCTCCTGAAGTGAGACCAAAACCAAACTTGTCAGACTTATAGGGGATGTTAGGTAGTTGGCCCTAAATACTGCACCCACCTTCTCCGATTATAGCCCTAGCATCTTTTAGAGAAGCCATCTTTAGTGGAGGTCTGATAATCTTTGGAATAGCGGTAGTAGCTTTGGTAACAACAATAGTCTGAGGAACCTCTTCAAAATTTTGGCAGGGGTTTTGATGAACTCGCCATCCACTCTACAGATCAGAAAGAGTTCAGAGGGCTCACCATATACTCTTCTTCACCATGGACTGTCACAATCTTTCCATTAATCGGATACTTTAACATCTGATGCAAGGTGGAAGTGACAGGGCCGGTACCATGAATCCAAGGGAGTCCCAACAAACAAGAGTAAGACGGGTGAATGTCTATCACATAGAAAGTGGAGCCAAAAGTTTGGGAACCAACTTTAATATGAATGTCCACCTCCCCATGTACCATTCTCTTGGAACCATCAAAAGCCCTCATCACAATATTACTGGGTTTCAAAGTCAGTCCTTCATAGTCCAATCTGTCTAAGGCACCTTTGGGTAGAACATTTAACGATGAACCCGTATAAACTAGAACATGATCCAGGGTAGTGCCTTTGCACTCAATAGAGACATGCATGGCATTGTTATGCTTTCTTCCTTTATACGTCAGATCAACATCGGAGAAACCAAGTCCATTGTCAGCAGTTAGACTAACAACGCAACTCTCAAATTGGTCGATAGAAGTCTCTTGCGGCACATGAGCCGACTTCAGGAACTTCACCAAAGCCTTATCACGGGCTTTAGAGCATACTAACAAGGCCAGTATTGAAATTTTTGAGGGTGTCTACCCCAATTGTTCTACAACATTATAGTCACTCTTCCGTATGATTTTCAAAATTTCCTCTATTTCTCGTTTGGAGGCTTCAGGAATGGCTTCTTTGGGTGCCTCCGTCCGAGAAGGCTCAACCAATACTTCTTTGCTCCGAGTCTCATTTGACTCAGTAGCAGGAATAACAACAGGAACAACATGTGTTTTAGCAGAAATAACCAAAGGAGTGGCAATAGTCTTTGGACAGATATCAGGAAAGAAAACCCTTATGCTTCTGGTAATTTTATTGGTACCAAAAATATTACCGATGTTAGGATCAGTATCTTCAGTAACTTCATTCTTAATGGCCAGGAGGTCTTGCTTGATGCCATGATAATAAATTTCAGCTCCATAATTCCAAGGAACAAATTTGTTGGAGGAATATGGTATGGGCCCTGGAAAGGTGATAATTAAAGGAGCAGCCTTAGGAGTGGATATAATCCTGACAGTTCTTTTGGAGACCCTGGGAGGATTGTCAGAAATGGTAATAGTTGACACATATTCACATATTACATATTCACATAGTCCTTTTATAGAGGTAGTCCTCTCGAACAGATTTTCCTTGTTGTTCATCAGGCGTTGGACACCTATTTTCAACAACAAACAACCATTGGGCAGAGACGCACACAGGTGGCAACCTTCACCATAACCCAGAAATAAACCGGCTTGTAAGAGATTCTTCTTAATAGTTGGCAGAGGGGTAGTCAAATCATACATAGAAGGAACACATAGAACCTCATTAACAACATTAATACCCTGGCCCTTGGACATTGGTGCAGTTATCACATTGGGGGTTTCAGAAGGGTCGAATTTAATCTCTTTTGCCTCAATAAGATCCTGAACTTTATTCTTCAGAGCCCAACAATCACTTGTATCATGCCCTTGACTATTGGAGTGGTAGGCACACCGAGCATTAGGATTATTACGGGTAGATATAATGTTTGGATTTTGAGGAGGCTCTCTTAGAGTGACCAGGCTATCCTTCATTAGATGTTGCAATACTTGAGATAAGGGCATGTTGAGTCTGGTGAATTGTCTTCTAGGCGTATCCTGCCTGCATTGATTGTTTTATCGGTGAGTCGATACAGGGTTAGAGATTATTACAGCTCCTACCGTTGGACGGCGTTCAACTTTACCTTGATTTCTCTGGCCATAGGCAGCACTAACTTTCTTCATCCCATTGAAAGGCTTCTTTACAGCCCTCGAAGATGCAACCCCTTGAATTTTGCCACTTCTGATGCCAGCTTCTACTCTCTCACTTGTCAATATCAGCTCGGTGAACCCAGCTGAAGAGCTTTCGATCAAATGGTTGAAAATGGGCTTGACAAAGTACCCAAGAACATATCTACCAGCTCTCTATCAGACAGAGGAGGCTGGACTCTTCCTGCAAGATCTCTCTATTTCTGGGCATAATCTTTGAAGGCCTCACTTTAACCCATAGATATGCTTTGAAGTTATGTACGGGTTAGAGCAAGGTCAGCATTATATTGGTACTGCCTGTAGAAAGCAGCAGCCAGATCCTCCCAGTTGCAGATGTTGGTTCCCTTCAGCTGATAGAACCATTCCAATTGAGTCCCTGATAAACTTTCCTGGATGAAGTGCACCCACAAATTCCTATCCGCGGTGTGAGGTTGGATCTTCCTGACAGGAGACCTCTGATGCAGCTTAGGACATAAAACCCCGTCATATTTAGCAAATGCGAGAACCTTGAACTTCTGTGGAATGACCACTCTAGAAACCATCCCTAATTGTTCAAAATCCAGACCAAGTACTCTCTGAATTTCCATCGCATTGAGACGATCCTCTAACTCTTTATATTTGTCGTCAGCAGGAGGATATTGCTCTTCAGCATAATCAGCCTCCTCTTTGTCAGACCCTGGACTGTGGTCCCCTTTTTTTGTCTTCTCTTCCTGATTGTCCCCCTCATTTGACAGAGTTGCAAATTCTAGAGCTCGCTTTGCTGGTCCTCTGAATCTCCTTCCCATATTCAAGACACCCACTAGTTTCTTTGCCTTTTTCTTCTCGTCTTTGAGAATGAGAGCCTTCAGGTCCTCTTGTCCCTTAGCCAGAGCCAGGAACATCTGCTCGAATTGAGTATTCTGTGCTTGAAGATCCTTCAATGTTTGTTCGATATCCATCTTACTGAAATAAGTAGTAGAAAGATAAGGAAACTTGTTGTGGAAAGCCTGTTTATGTTATGATGCATGAAAGTGTGTATGCAAATGATTTCAAGGACTTAGAAAATTTAAATTTGTTTGGACAAAAGGGAACAAAAATTAGTTGTATTAATAAGTTCAAATTGATTAAAACATGCCTCTTGGGCCTACATTGAAACAACATAAACAAAATGAACTAAAATACAATAATATTGGCTCAAATTTCCTATGGATGCTTCCTATTTGGAGTGATGTAGGCATTCAAGCTCCTTTCCTCATGAAGTTGTCTTGTGAGCTCCAATGTCTTCTTTTCGCTTGCATAAAACTAAGCTTAAAAGGTGTCTCGCTCCCTCTTTAGCTGAATCCAAGCTCTTTGCAAATCTTCAAGAGAAGTAGGCATATCAGGAAAAAGGATAGTATATGGAGCATCTCCTTCGGCAACAGGCTCCATGATGATAGGTAGGATGGCTTCATAAGGCATAATGAAGTTTTGGGCGCGAGTTCGCACCCAATTGAGATAAGGCTCCAAAGGAATGGAGTTCTTATGCCCCAACGTCTTGCTATCAACCTTGTTAACCATTCCCTAAGCTCATATGAATCTCTGACGATAACCTTGGACATCGCTCTCATAGTCAAATATAATTCCTTGGACAAGTGCATCATGAGGGCCATCCCTCCTAGCATATACAAAGTGTCGCAAATCCAAACAAGGATTGTAGGTAATACCTCCCCTAATTCCAAGTAGAGGGACATTAGGGAATTCCCCACAACGGTCAATAATAAGTAATGTCCTCCATAGATCGAGCACACCAATAAATATCAGAATGTGTGAGTGACATCAACCTACTAGACCATCTTAAGCCTTGCTCGTTTTTCATAATAGATTGAGGTAGGTGCGAAATAAACCACCTAGCCAATAGAGGAGTGCAACACATAAGAAGTCCTCTTTTCTTCATGGTGCGAGTTTGAAGAGAGTGCAAAATGTCTCCAAGTAAGGTAGGCACCAAATTGCGAGATAGAAATTTTTTGACTGCGTTCACATATATGAGTTGGTCAGTGTTGTACCCCAAAATTTGCCTTCTTATTTTACTCAACACATGCCCATTGAGGTCCTCAAGTTGCTCAAGGATGCCCAAGAGTTGACTAGACAAACTCTCTCCTAAGGCAATGTACCCCAAATTAGGGTGTCCATTTTCATCAGGGTATGGGAGCTCCAAAGGTCCCAAATGCTTTCCATGGTCCTAATATGTTCTCAAGATCATCCATGTAAAGTTTTATGCCTTGCACAAGAGGTTTGCTCAGTCAACTGCTCAGATACCTGAAAATCAACTATACTAGGTCAAAAGTCAATTGTGGCCCACATACAGTCAAACTTCAAGATTTTTGGTCAACATAAACATTTTGAAGTAATATCCATCATTTTATCAAGGTTTGATCATGATTCCCCAAGGAATACCCCAAATTCATCAAAACCCAAAAGTTGCTAAATTAGGGTTTCTCAGGAAAAGTCAACCAAACTTTGACCAAGCATAACTTCCTCATACTTTATCAGAAATTTTCCATCCAAAGCTCATTTTTAAAGAGGATGCAATTCCATACAACCCATCTTCATCCCTCAAGTTCAAAATATGCACTCATCAAAAGATATGAATTTCTACATTATAGGTCTTTTTGAAAAGTCAACAAAAACACCTTTTGGGGTCAAAGCTTCTTACATAAACATGGAAGACCCAATTGAGATGAGACCAAAAGGGTTAAAATTGGAGGATCTATGCATTGTCAAAGTTGGCCATTTTTGAAAAATTGTCAAAAGTCAAATATGCTCTATGATACGGTGGCAGATTCGACTGTTTGAATGCTGGTTTGCGTTTTGTATTCGCAAAATGTCGCGGTAAGCAAGAGTCGCCACCGGATTTTATTTCATCCAACCGGAAAGGAAAAAAGTACAGAAAAAAAAACCTTTTTTGAGATATTCTGAGTACGGGGGGTAGATTATAGAAAGGGAAGGGGTTAACACCCTTTCTATCCATGGTTTTCCATGGGCTCTTAGGTACTTGCTCATCTTTTTAAAATTGCTTGTGTATGGGCTTTGTTTTTAAAAGTTTGACTTCGTGATAACCCTTGTATCATCCCTCAAAGGTGTGATGAAGTTGTTTTTGAAAATTGTTTTGGAAAGTGTAAGTGTGAAAAGTTTTGATTTGAGCAAGTACCTACTAGCATCTACCTACTCAAAAAAAGATCGTTTCTATTCTCGTTTCCTTTAGACAATGCTATCCTACTATTGAGAAATAGGTAGCACCGTTGTTGGAGTTGTAAGGGTCAATTTGAAAGGGACGTACGATCACTAGAGCAATGTTAGGACGTCTTAGTAATAACCCTAGAGTCTTAAGATCATATTCGAGACAACATTTCTGAGGAAACCTTTCCGAGGCAACATTCCGAGGTAACATTCAAATGGGACATTAGATCTTTTTAGAAAGAAGGGTAACCACTAAGACAACCTATGCTTAATGATCGTTTACCGAAGGCAACCGAAGTGAGAGTATACCCTAAGAGTGATATGTGCGAGTGATTTGTTTTCAGTTATTTAATCTTTGCGCATTAGGGTTTTCTAACTGTATTAACTTGTCATGCATTCTTGTCATACAATCCTATTAACATACATCTAAACAGTTAATTATTTACGGGAATTAAAAATGCGGGGAAGTAAATCTACGCTATTACAAGGCTTCGGGAAGAGGGATTAATTACATAGCCAAAAACCCAGAAAAAGCGATAAGTAAAAGGTCCTAGATTAAACTATTACAAACCATGAACAGTTACAAAAATATGGGCAAAATAAATAACATGCGCGCGATGAATCGAATACGAGACAACTAGGATTTTGACCCTTGCCTAAACCTAATTGCGATTAATTAAAAAAAATTTGTTTTGTTTTGTTATTTTAAGAAAATAAAGAAATCATTAAAAAGGAAATCCTGATTCTAATTGATTTTAAATTAAGAAAAAATAAACTAATTTATTCTAAAACCTATTTTTTTGTATTTTTATTCATTTGAGAAAAAGAGCAAAAATTAAATCAAAAGTTTTAACCTAATTTCTATTTTGATTTTATTTATGAAAACAAATTACAATTTCCTAAGTTAACCTAAATTAAATTAATTTTGATAATAATAGTAAAGAAAAAAACTAATCCTAATTTTGTGAATTATTGATTTTATAACTTTATATAAAAAATTAATTTTCTAATTAAAAAGATTAAAAGAAAATTAAAGAAAAGAAATAAATAGAAAAAGGGTTAGAGATGGGCCTAATAGCAAAGCTGAGGGGGTTGGAATATGAAGTTCTGGGCCCAAGGTTGATGGCCTGTTTTGACTTTGTTGGATTAAGTGCATATGTTGACTGGAGGCGTATGGTAGTCCTCCAAAGGGAAGGCATTAGATCTGGAGCGCGGATGAGTTGGATGACCAGATCTTGATGGCACACGGTGAACCTCTTGATGTGTAGCGTGCTAGATTGCCCGTTGAAGAAAAATATGAACAAAGGTTGGGACCTGGGGATCGAACCCAGGTCTTTATGCATACTTCCACTCCCTGCTTGCCAACTGAGCTATCTGACTTATTTGTATATATAATAAAAACAAAATATAATATATGGAAAATAATGATTAATGGAAAAAACACACTAAATTCAAATTGCCCAACCAGGGAGCGCCACACATCATCTTCTTCCTTCCAACCGTCGTTTTAGCCCAAGATACCTTTACCTACGGGCCTTGCGTTGTAGCTATAAACCTGCGTATTTCAATACCTTTACCTACGGGCATTGCGCTGTAGCTACAAACCTGCGTATTTAAAAAATTGTCCATAGGCAATATAAATGACCATGGTTGGTACCAATAAACTCGTCTCATCCTCACGAGTCTCATGGTACCAGAGTTAGCGCCCAATTTTGCCTGCATAAAAAAGCCCTAAACAAGAATACAAAACCCTAGCCATGGCAGATTCACATACAATTATCAAAAACGCAATTGAATAGAATGATTAGCTTGCAAACATGATGATAAACATGAGTATGGAAATAAAAAACACTAAAGATGCATAGATTAATGAAATCAAAATCAAATTTTTGGACAAACCTTGGAAGATGTAGTACACGATTCTTGAGGTTTCAGGTCGTGTGAATGCTTGCCACAGATTCAATGCGTGCCTGGGAATGTGAATTGCTCCTTAGAAAAGCTTGAAACAACCTCTAGAGAAAGATCTGATTGCACTTTTTCTTTGAAAATTTGGAACTTTTTCTGCCTCTTTCACGACTGCTCCCCCTGTCCTCTTGCCTTGGACAACTTCTGTATATGTAATACAACATATTAGGTCAACAAAAACGAATTCAATCTTGCTCATTATGAAGATTTTATTTGGTCTTTCATGGCATATGATATCTTTCCAAATTTGCTTCAATTAAATCTTTTTCTATTCAAATCATCCTTGCATGAATTGGTTCTCATTTGACAGCACGTAAGATCTTCCTTCAATGCAGAAATCATCCCTAAAACACATTATATGATTTATTTAGATTTATTTGATTTTATTTGAATTATAAGTGAATAAAAATAAAAATAAATTAAATAAATAAATAAATGAAGCATGGAGGGTCCCATTGGTCGTGGACTATATTAGGAATGAGATGCAATCTTGAAAAGATGGGCCCATTTAGCAAAAAATGCAAATTTGAGCACATTTGTCTTTTGGCAATTTTGCAAAAAAGGTCAACTTGGCAAATGTATAACTCTTTCAATTTTTACCCTAGAGAGGTGTTCTTGGACTTTTTAGAAATCTTGGGATGTCCTATAAGCAACCCTTTTGGTATCATCTCAATTGAGTCTTCCAAGTTCATGTATGAAGCTTTGACCCAAAAGGTGTTTTTGTTGACTTTCCAAAATGACCTATAATGTCAAAATTCATATCTTCTTGTGAGTTCATATTTTTAACTTGGGGGGATGAAGATGAATTGTATAGAATTTCATCCCCTTCAAAATGAGCTTTGGATGGGTCATTTATGATAAAGTATGAGAAAGTTATGCTTGGTCAAAGTTGAGTTGACTTTTCCTATAAAACCCTAATTTAACAACTTTTGGGTTTTAATGCATTGTGAGCAATCCTTGATGAATCATGGTCAACCCTTGATCAAATGATGAATGATACTTCAAAATGAGGATGTTGACCAAAACTCTTGAGGTTTGACTGTATGTGGGCCACTGTTGACTTTTGACCTAGCACAGTCGATTTTCAGGCCTTTGAGCAATTGACTGAGCAAACTTCTTCTGTAAGGCTTGAAACTTGACATGGATGATCTTGAGAATGTATTAGGACAATAGTGAGCATTTTGGATCCTTTGGATTCAAGCATCTTGATGAAAAATGAAACCCTAATTTTGGGTAGACTGCCTTAGGAGGGAGTTTGTTTAGTCAACTCTTGGACTTCCTTGAGCAATTTGAGGACCTCATTTGACATGTATTGAGAAATATGGGAGGGCAACTTTTGGGGTACAACAGCTGCCCCTGTTCAATCTTCTTAAACCTGAGGATGTAGATTGGCTCGTCTGCCTTTCGTGATCTGAAGGTAGAAGATGATTGAACACTAGAGTGCCCAGAAATTTGCACTCGCATGAAGTGATAATTGATTTGCGATATCGGGAATGGGCTTATAGATGCCATTTGGAAGTCGATTCCGGAAGATGGGCTTAAATATGCCATCCGAGGAAGCGTCGGTCGCATAAGAGATTCCTTTGTGAGAACCCGTATACCCGTTGTTGTAGAATACTTCACTGGGGAATGCTGGTCTCTGTCTTGAGAGAAATAGAGTTTTAGGAGCTTCAGTTGTCCGTTACTCTACGGGGGAATAATTCCGGTTTAGGAAGCGGAAATGAACTGTGTGTCTAGTCGGGTTATATGCTGCACCGTGACTTTCTGGGGAAATATGAAACCACTCGTGTATGATCGGGTTCCGGTCTTACAGTGTTGTGGACCGCTGTCTGGGGATAAGAAAGGAAGAACCCGGATAGTAAGGTTATGAGAAGGAACCTGGATAGTAGGGTTGCCTTGATATGAAAGCCTGGATAGTAGGGCTGTGAGAAGGAACCTGGATGGTAGGGTTACTTCGGTATGAAAGCATGGATAATAGGGCTATGAGAAGGAACCTGGATAATAGGGTTACTTCGATATGAAAGCATGGATAGTAGGGTTATGAGAAGGAACCTGAATGGTAGGGTTACTTCGGTATGAAATCCTGGATAGTATGGCTGTGAGAAGGAACCTGGATAGTAAGGTTATTTCGATATGAAAGCCTAGATAGTAGGGCTGTGAGAAGGAACCTGGATAGTAGGGTTGCCTTGATATGAAAGCCTGAATAGTAGGGTTGTGAGAAGGAACCTGGATGGTAGGGTTACTTCGGTATGAAAGCCTGGATAGTAGGGTTGTGAGAAGGAACCTGGATAGTAGGGTTACTTCGATATGAAAGCCTGGATAGTAGGGCTGTGAGAAGGAACCTGGATAGTAGGGTTACTTCGATATGAAAGCCTGGATAATAGGGCTGTGAGAAGGAACCTGGATAGTAGGGTTACTTCGATATGAAATCCTGGATAGTAGGGCTGTGAGAAGGAACCTGGATGGTAGGGTTACTTCGGTATGAAAGCATGGATAGTAGGGCTGTGAGAAGGAACCTGGATAGTAGGGTTACTTCGATATGAGTTTGGGTAAAACTGTAGAAGGAACCTGGGTAAGGTTGTTCTTGTTGCACCGATGATTACTCTGTTTAGCTTCGAGTGTTGATCATGGACCTGTTGGAAATTGTTGATAATAACTGTCTTTCCTGAAAGAAGTACAGGGTTAGTTATGCGCGGTGCATGAGATGTATTGTGAGATGATGTTCTCAAAATAAATGAGGTCATGTTATATGTAATGTATGCATATGTCATAATGTATGAACATGAAATGATGACGTAATAAACTAAGTCCGGGAAAATAAATCCCTGACTGCTATTTGGAGAGTATGAGAAATGGTATTCTCGACTGCTATAAAAAAATCATAGTTCCTCTACTTCTGTTGGGGATGGTGAACAAAGATGACTGTGCTGGGGATTTACCCCTTGGCTGGCGAATATTCTGCCGAAAGAGACCTTGTTTGAGGATAATTCTGCGGGGGATAACTCTGTTTGAGAGGAGATACTTTGTTGATAGATCTGCTATCCTGGAGAGATAACTCAGCTGGGGATGAATTTCTTCTTGTGAGAGAAATACACTCTGCTTGGGGAAAAATTTACCGACTCACTCGTGATTGTGAGCCTTAGCTAGGAATGGTTATATCCTGTTTGGAAAAGCTAACCACCACTGTCTTTGGTTACCTTTTACTCTGTGGGGAGTGTATATACCGTTGCTCATGTTCTCAAGCTGGCTCTATCCCTGTACCTGAAGGGCAGAGTAACTATAAGGCTTGGGTACTTCTTGTTTGTCCCTGTTCCTGGAATTACGAGTAATCGCCTTTTGTTTCTTATGTAAATATTTATGAGCAGTAATTATTTTCAAATGCATATATCAAAAATGAATCATTGGACGTTCTTGCAAAACAAAACGGAAAAAGCAAAACAAATTGAAATTTCTTGTGAAAATGAATTGTATTGATTTTTGAAGTTGGCCTGTAATAGGCATTTTTGTACAAAGAAGCTGACGTCCTAGTAAGAGAACGCCGCCGAAAGAATTTACAATTTGTAAAAGAAAGAAAAACAGCTATGTGAAACAATCCCATTGGGTTTCAACTCTGCTATCTCCTTTATATCTTCAAGCGTCTCATCACTTCACTACTTGGTCGAAGTTGGATCAGATTGATTGGCTTCGTTTGAGCTTGATAGTCGATACCGAAGTCCGGTTGTAAGATGATCCAATGAGACATAGTGTTACGCTTCAATCCCTAATTTTTGCCTGGACCGCTGTGATCGGTGGATCTGGAACTGACTGTTTAACGCTGGTTTTGCAAAATGTCGCGGAAGCAAGAGTCGCCACCGTCTTTTATTTTCTCCAAATGGAAAGGACAAAAGCACAGAAAAATTCCTTATAGAGATTGCTCTCGGTTCGGGAGGTAGATTATAGAAAGGGAAGGTGTTAGCACCCTTTCTATCCATGGTTATCCATGGGCTCTTAGATACTTGCTCATTTGTGTTTTCAAAATGGCTTGTTGGCTTTTCAACTGTGGGTTTTAAAAAAGTTTCTTTGAAAATTTCAGTTCGACTCTTGTATCAGTCCTCAAGAGTGTTTGAAAAGTTGCTTTCGAAAGCTTTTTGAAAGTGTCGGTGTGAAAAGTATTTTTTGATTTATTTTGAAATTAGAGCAAGTATCTAGAGTTCTCTACCTACCCTGAGGAATTCGTCTGTGTAAATGTCCTTAAAGTAGTGCCATCCCACCATTGAGAGGTAGGTAGCACCACCGTTGGAGGTGTTCGGGTCAATTCGAGGGTTCGGGACATGGTGATCACCGGAGCAATAGGAAGACACCTTAGAAGCTACCCTCGTGCCATGTTTATGGACATGAGGACTTACTAAAACATCCTCTACTCGACGACCACCTTTCGAGGGGCAAGGCAACAGTGAGACGTACCCTAGGGGTGGTGTGTGATTTGTGTGTCGTTTTCAGATATTTTTGTCTTGTTCATGCATTGGTGATCTACGCGTTGCTTTTAATTTAGGCAGTCATTCTTTCATGTAAATTATTAACAGTTAAAAAAGATGCGAGAAGGTAAAAGTCCTACGCTATTACAAAGGCGCGGGTCTACATCGACAAATAAATCCAAGACCCGATTTGAATAAAATAAAGTGCGAAAAATTAAATATCCTAATTAATCTATTACATAGCTTTGGGAGAATTACATGAATTTTATAAGAAAAGAAATAAATGCGCGAAACGAACTGATAATCGGAAGCGAGGGCGTTGGACCCTTTTTTAAAGAAATTAAATTACAATTAATAAATTAATTAAGTTAAAATAAAAAGAAAAGATTTTTTTTGGAGTTTTTTGTATTTATGGATTTTAGTGAGAATTAATGGAATTAAAACCTAATTCTAAACTATTTTTAATTTATTAAAATTTTTTTTTTTTAGTTTGACCTAATTTTAATTAATTATTTACATGGCAAATTTTATTTAAAATAATAATTAATTATTAATAATGGTAAAAGAAAAGAAAAAAAAGATAAAAGTAATTAAAACCCTAATTCTACATTTTTTAGTTTATTAGAAAAAGATATTAAAATTGAACCTAGAATTAAATACTAAATTAATTAATAAAATTTATTTACAAAAATGTTAGTGAATTAAACATAAAAACATATTTTTTATTTTATAGTTTCTGAATTTTTTTGGGTATTTTTATGTTATGAAAATATTAATTTATGAATTAAAAGGAAATAATTAAATTAAAACAAATAATAAAAAGATAGGAAAAAGAAAAGAAATACAAACACTTGGGGGGTGTTGACCCCAATTTGGAGGTATTATGGTAGCAATCAGGCCCAATGATTTAAGGCCTTTGATTGACTTTTCAGCGCGCGTGTGACATGGTCAATGGAGGTGTATGATGGACCTCTCACCCTGACCTTCAGATTTGTCTCCTGGGCCATGTGGCAAGCCTTGATAGTGGGCGCATGATGAACCCTTGGGCGTACACTGCATGAGATCAAGTGAAAACAAAATTCATTGAAAAATATGGGGGACCTGGGAATCGAACCCAGGTCCCAAGGCTTGCCAGCGCTACGTTCCACCAACTGAGCTGCTTTGTTACTTTGTAATAATAATGGATTATAATTAATATATAAAAAACAAAACGCTAATGCTATTAATAAAAAAAAAGCGCGCTGAAGTTTGAACAGCCCTATCACGTTGAGACAAATCATCATCTTCTCCACTCGTTCGTTTTGACCTGAAAAAAAGAAGAAGGATAGCGGGGGTTTTAAACCCCCACTAAGTGGTAAACATGAAAATAGCGAATAGGCCCTGGTTGCTCATAAATTGAGCGCGACCTGTGGATTGAGTTCGTGTGAAGCTCCTGGTTCTGATGGCATAAGTCTCATGTCTCAATTTTTCCAGAATAAGGAAACCCCAATTTCACATCTCTGAAAACCTAAAAAGCATCAATGGCAACTTTGCATATAGGCTATAAAAACTTAATTGAAATACACCATTAGCTTCAGGGAGTACATATTAGTGCAAAATGATTATTAGAATGCATGAATATGGCATATATATTAAAATACGAATAGGAAAAATGTTTCAGAAAGTCTGAGTCCGTTCTACCACTTCTTGATGCGTGGGGACTGGAAAAGGATGCAGTTAGGTTCCTTGAAGCCTTGGCAAGCTATTGAAATTGGTTAGAGGCTTTGAATCGTCCTCTAATGCCGTTTTCAGTTTTGACTTTTTTCACAAAAATTGCAAAGTGTGTTTTTGATATGAGGCGCAGCTTGAAGGGTCTTTGCACTAGGGTTAGGTTCTGACTTATGTATGGGACGAATTAGGGTAAAGATTTGAGCCGAAAAGCCTTGTAATCATGAATCAAATATTTGATTTTAATGGCATATTTTTTCAATCTTTTTCATGTGTTTTGATACCAATCATGGCCAAATCCTTCCTTTTTTGATGTGCACGAATCTTCAGTAACCAATGAGAGCAAATGCTGCATAAAAAGATTCAAATACATTTGTTTAGTATTTTTTTTTCATATTTTATTTAATTAAATGAATTAATGGTGATTAAAAATTCAAATAAATAATAAAAAATGATGAAATAACTCCCCTTGGGCCAAATGGTCGTGCATAGCCTTTGGATGATGAATCTTGGAAGAAAATGTGGCCCATTAGCAATTTTGAGGCATTTGAAGTAAAGTTGACTTTTCAAAATTCCCAAAAATTTCCCAATTTCCACAAGGCATATCTTGCTCAATATTTAAGCTTTGATCATGTTCTTGGACATTTTGGAAAGGTCTTGAAGTCCTCTAACCAATGCCTTTGGTCTCATGTCATTTTGATTTACCAATCTCAAGTTATGGTCTTTGACTTAAAGCCCCTTTTTGTTGACTTTTGAAAATGACCTATAATATTGAAATTGATAACTTTTTGTGAGAGCATTTCTTGGACTTGAAGTGTGAAGAGGAGTTGTAGGAAATGTCTTTCTATTCAAAATGAGCTTTGGATGGAATTTTTCTGATGAACCATGTGGAAGTTATGCCTTGGTCAAGTTACAGTTGACTTTTTCAACTGTCCAAATATGGAAACTTTTGCATCTTGAGACTTTTTGAGCCATGCCTTGAAAATCATGATCAAGAATTGATCAAATGATTTTTGTGGCTTCAAATGAGATGTTGACCAAAATTTTTGACTTTTGACTGTCAAATGACCATTTTGCCCCTGCAGTTGACTGTTGAGCAATTAGGTTTTTTGACTGTGCAATTTTGTGCTGTGAGTCTTGAAACTTGACATGAGGATGCTTGACCTTGTTTGTAGGCATGTGGGACTTGTTTGGTCCCTTGGAAACTTCATTTTCTTTGTCAGAACCAAAACCCTAGTTTTTGATTGTTAGGAGGCCCTTGAACTGTGCAACCCTTGGGGAGATTTTGAAGCATGCTCTTTGCAAATCTTGAAGAATATGGGAGGGCAAATTTTGGGGTACAACAGTTGCCCCTGTTCAATCTTCTTAGACCTGAGGATGTAGATTGGCTGACGTGCCTTTTGTAATCCGAAGGTGGAAGATGATTGAACACTAGAGTGCCTAGAAATTTGCGCTCACATAGTAGTGTGATGGTGGGAATGGGCTTATAGATGCCATTTGGAGATTGATGGATAGGATGATGGGCTTATAGATGCCATGCTGAGAGATGATGGAAGGTGGATGGGCTTATAGATGCCATCTGGATGTCGATCGCATAAGAGATTCCTTAGAGAGAACTTGCGTACCTGAAAAAGAAAATGAGTACCTGGCCTGTTACAGGAACTGGTCTTCAAACTCTTTGTATAGATGCGCCCTGGCTGGTTACAGGAATTGAATCTGGAGCTTCAAAAGGTGATGAATGAACTAGGGATGGTTACTACCTCAACGGGACGGCGAGAGAACCTTGGACGATTACTACCTCAACAGGAACGCTGAGAGAACCTTGGGGCGATTACTACCTCAACAGGAACGCTGAGGGAATCTTGGATGTCTTCTATTGGGCTAAGAATCAGGGAGATCTTAGGATCGATCTGACTAAACTGGAGAAGGCCTTTGACTGGATAAGAAACAGGAAAATCTTAGGGTCGATTTAACTGAACCGGACAAGGTCTTGAAATCTTCAACTGGATAAGAAACAGGGAGATCTTAGGGTCGATCTGACTGAACCAGAGAAGGCCTTTGACTGGATAAGAAACAGGAAATTCTTAGGGTCGATTTAACTGAACCGGACAAGGTCTTGAAATCTTCAACTGGATAAGAAACGGGGAGATCTTAGGGTCGATCTGACTGAACCAGAGAAGGCCTTTGACTGGATAAGAAACAGGAAAATCTTAGGGTCGATTTAACTGAACCGGACAAGGTCTTGAAATCTTCAACTGGATAAGAAACAGGGAGATCTTAGGGTCGATCTGACTGAACCAGAGAAGGCCTTTGACTGGATAAGAAACAGGAAAATCTTTGGGTCGATTTAACTGAACCGGACAAGGTCTTGAAATATCTTCAACTGGATAAGAATCAGGGAGATCTTAGGGTCGATCTGACTGAACCAGAGAAGGCCTTTGACTGGATAAGAATCAGGAAAATCTTAGGGTCGATTTAACTGAACCGGACAAGGTCTTAAAATCTTCAACTGGATAAGAAACATGGAGATCTTAGGTTTCGATCTGACTGAACCAGAGAAGGCCTTTGATTGGATAAGAAACAGGAAAATCTTAGGGTCGATTTAACTGAATCGGACAAGGTCTTGAAATATCTTCAACTGGATAAGAATCAGGGAGATCTTAGGGTCGATTTAACTGAACCGGACAAGGTCTTGAAATCTATCTGAGAAACTAACTGGATCTTTCCTGAAAGGTAAAGGTCAGTCATATGCAATGCGTGATATGGATCAAGCAATGATGTTCTCAACATAAATGAGATGTGTAAGATATGATGCATATATGCATGTATCATGATGTATGAAAATGTGATGTTTATGAATGTATCTTTTCGTCTTAGGAAAGTAAATCCTTGACGGGTGCCGGGAAGTCACTCCTGGGCTGATGTTGAAGAGTAGATCTTTGCTTCCGCTGGGGATGATAATTGCAAGAATACTGGTAGGAGAAGATAACTCCGTTGGGGAATAAACTTGGCGAATGGATTACTCTGCGGGGAGAAAAGTACTCTGACAATCTTGCTGGGGATTAATACTCTGTGGGGAGAGAGGTACTTTGCTGGAATGTTGATGGTAACTCCGCTGGGGATACCGTTGTTACGTTGGAAGTGTTAATAGACTTCGCTGGGGATAGGGAGACTTCGTCGGGGACGATCTTTCCGTGGCTTTTGGCTGAGGATAACCCAGTTATACCCTGGTAAGGGAATAACCTTTGAATAAAGGCGGGAGACGCGTTCGTGCTCTACGGGGCTAAGCTTCCAGAATCTACTGGGGATAAGCTTACTGCCTGGGGAGATGGATCCCAACTTTCCTGGGGAAACTGGATTGGACTCTCCTGGGGAAGTTTGAACTATATTGGGGAAGTGACTCCTTTGAATGTTTGATATACCGCCGGGGAACAATCTTTAGGTTAAGACTGCCGGGGATGCTTGTTAGGAATGTCTGTATATCGTGCTGGGGAATGTTGAGATCTGCGGGGGATACCCAACTTCCTTAAGGCTTGATAATAGCTTTGCTTGGGGAGAGTGCATGGACTTGCTGGCTCACTCTCTGGGGGCTTAAGATATCTTGGTTGTTCTTCAGCCGAACCTATCTTAGTACCTTAGTGGACAGAGCCATTAGATCGTTTGGACAACTCATCATTGCCCCTGTTTCTGAGGTGGGAGAGGAAGACCTGTGAGGTGTTGATAGTTGTTGATGGACAAACCTTCTTCTGATAGGCAGGTGACAAGATGACGGGACATAGTCGTACGCTTTGATCCCTAACTTTTGCCTGGGCCGCCCTTTCGGGTTTTCAGTCCACCGGGATACCCATTTTTGCCCAAGCCGTCTTTTCAGGTTTTCGACTTGCCGGGTGTACAGATTTTTCATTTTCATCCCTTATTTTGCCCGAACCCTTTTGGTTCGTCGGGAAGCCCTTATTTTTGCCTAGGTGTGTCAACCTAGCGGGTCTTTGATTGTGCGTAGTATTTTTTCGACTATGTCCACACTCTTAGGATGTAGGGAGGTGCCCCTGTCAGTAGCATTGTGTAGCCATATTACCAGAAGATGTCTTATCGTGCAAGATTTGTTGCTGGAATTCCTGTCCAATGCCCCAAGTGACTTAGGTGGAGATTTGCCCCTGGTTATTTGGCCTTTTAAGAGATTCTCCGAATCTTGACTTAATTGCCCCAGATGATGGACAATAATCACGTCTGCCCCTTGATTGGAAGTGCTTTTGTTCACTAGGTATTCATCGTGCGAATTTCCCTGCTGTTCAAACAAATAGTCATATGCAAACAATGTTATATCAAAAATGCAAAGCTTATGTCTGTCTTGAAGATTTTGAAAATGCATTCTTTTTCATAAAACAAGTGAATGTTTGTAAAACGTGATGTCAACTCCGTATTTACCGTAGGCCTTAAGGAGTCAGGATACCTTTGTAACAGTGTGCTTTCGAACTAACCCATGCTTCAGCTAGGACTTTTTAAGGGTTATAACGTGGCCTGGTTCACGGTTTAAGAAACAAGGGATAAAGGCTCAAATTATTTATACCCACCCGCTCTTCGTGATGTTCTTCAAACCTAAGCTCAGTTGATCGTGCGTTAGACCTTGTTTGAGTCTTTGCTCTGATTTTCCGGTGATGATTCGGATACTGACAGTTTATTTTGAATAGGCAGTCATCCCTTTTTTGTTGTTGAGGGTTTGTAGAACCTCTTTCTTTTTGATTTCGCTATCCCTAAATTTTGCCTGAACTGTTTCTTTTGTGATTACAGTCAGCGGGATGCCCCAGTTTTGTAAGTCTCCTTCATAGGTTTTGACTTATTGGTTTTTTTTATTTTTGAGATAATGACTGCCTTTCTTTATTGATTATTCGGAACCATCACTATCTTTTGTTTTGTAAGGACCTCTTTTGTGCCACTCGTTATGCACTTGGATCAACTGAGAGACTACCCTGCCCCAAGTTATGATAACGAGTTTTAATTTTCGAAAAGAAAAAACTCCTAATTCTTTGGCTCAGAGGGGTTGACGAGGGATTATCTTCCTTATAACTCCAGTGTTTAGGGATTGAAACAATACCTGTACCTCATCAGCGGGGTCTGTTCAAAAGCATACTGTAGATTGTGGTATCGTTTTCGTCATCCTCCCTCAAGAGGCTTAGAATTATTAATCGAGCGTTGATCATCAGAAAAAATATGAAAATAATTTGCATATAGTGAATACAAATATATTGCTTCAAAACAGACATATGCGATGCATTAATGAAATAACAACGTTTAACATGAGTAAATGTTTGAACAAAAGAAAATTACAACTTGAGAATCCTAACGAACAAAAGTCTTTTCATCTCAGGTCTTGTTACTTCAAATGGTGAGCCTTGGAGGGATGGTAGAAAAACTCAGCCTGACCATCTTGCGTGAACTCCAATGCTCCTTCATCAATCAGGTCCTGGATCTTGTTCTTCAGAGCCCAACACTCATTTTTATCATGTCCTGGACTGGCAGAGTGGTAGGCACACCTTTTATTGGGATGATAAGTAGGAGATGCTGTGTTGGGGTTCCGGGGATGAGCCCTTAATATGATCAGATTCAATCTCAACAGGCATTGTAAAGCTTGAAACAGCGACATGTTGAGCTGGGTGAATTGCCTCCTGGGCTTATCTGGCATACTCAGGTCAACCTGTTGCTCTGGACGAGGTTGTAGTTGGACCTGTGAGGTAGTAGCAATTTGGAGAGTTCTATTCTTCACCATGCCAGGTTCTTGTCCTCTTGGAAGATGATCAAAGATTTGGTCCCTGACTTGGGCAGGTTGCTTCATATGGTGTCTCTCTTGGTGGAGCTGACTGATCATGGTCCTCAACTCTTCTTGCTCCCGATCTAGACCTTGGATGAGAGCCCTTTGCCCCAGCATCTGGGTTTTCAATGTATCTACTTCAGCTTGTAGACGTTTCAGCTGTTCGTCCTTGTCATCTTCAGCACTGCTCTTGGCCAAATTCCCCATGAGGAGTGTTCTTAACTCTTCTTGCCCCTTGGATAGGCTTACGAAGATCTCCCTGAACTGAGTCTCTTGAGCATGAAGACCCTGGTTATCTTGTTGGGAAGCCATTGCTGAAATAAACAACGACGAAGGTAAGTGACCTGGCAAAGGAGTACCTGTAATGCAATGACATGTTTGATATGCATGTAATGTTTTCAAAGATCTCGCAGGGTAAACAAGAAAATTGTTAGAGTTGGAAACTGGTAACTTGATTGAAGGAACTTCATGTTGTCGAGAGTCCTTTTTCAAGGGTCAAGGCTCACCATATCCAGTGGGTCATAGCCCTGACAACCTTGTCTAGAGGAAAATAAATCCCCTTTGCCCCTTGCTGGACAGTTGGTTCATCATGACCTGCATCACAAGCCCTTGGGATCCTTGAAATGGGTTAGTCTTTATGTAGGATGCATGTAATGGTATGATGTCATGATGCATGGGGTAATGTAGGTAAACCCTGTTACAAGTCCCTAATTAAGGACTCTACACAAAACCTGCAAGAAACTCAGTAACCCTGTTATGAGTCCCAATTAAGGACTATAAACAAAACCTGCAAGAAAACTCAGTAACCCTGTTATGAGTCCCAATTAAGGACTATAAACAAGACCTGCAAGAAAACTCAAGTGTCAGATAACAAGTAGTCAAGTTGGAAGGCACACAAGTCACACAAGAGAAGCCCTTAGAGTTTAGGCCAGCATGGGGTCTGGGTATTACCCTCTTGAAGTTGGTGGGCTCAACCTGTCCTATTAGAAGTAACCGGGTTCTAAGGGTCCCAATATCACTGGATTGCTTTCATTGTTCATCGTTTCGATTTAGCCACTGAACTGGCGACAAAAATATTCCAGGAAAGCAACCCTCAATTGAGTGTAGTATCGAGTATCAACCAACCTCGGACTGCACCAAAGTCAGTTATCTCACTACCCTAAAGAGGCCAAGATAGTTCAATTAAGGTTCCTAAGGTCAGTTGATGCTTCACGACACCATGCGGAGGCCCCGTACTCTCCTTGACTGAACTCAAGGGTTATCGGTACACACCAAAGTGCCACATCAACGTAGCAGACTGTTTCAACCATGTCGGTATACCCTGCATAATTCCCTCACAGCCTTGTTGCTACTTTCTAAGAAGGTTACCCCAGATCCGGGTTAGGATCTATAGAACTCCCAAGATAGTACCCGCAATTTAAAGCAAACAATTCAGACAATTGAAAACACAAGTGATATTAGTCCTAAGGTACACCTCACTTTATAGATATTCCCCAGCAGAGTCGCCAGTTCTGTGATCGGTGGATCTGGAACTGACTGTTTAACGCTGGTTTCGCGAAATGTCGCGGAAGCAAGAGTCGCCACCGTCTTTTATTTTCTCCAAATGGAAAGGACAAAAGCACAGAAAAATTCCTTATAGAGATTGCTCTCGGTTCGGGAGGTAGATTATAGAAAGGGAAGGTGTTAGCACCCTTTCTATCCATGGTTATCCATGGGCTCTTAGATACTTGCTCATTTGTGTTTTCAAAATGGTTTGTTTGCTTTTCAACTGTGGGTTTTAAAAAAAGTTTCTTTGAAAATTTCAGTTCGACTCTTGTATCAGTCCTCAAGAGTGTTTGAAAAGTTGCTTTCGGAAGCTTTTTGAAAGTGTCGGTGTGAAAAGTATTTTTTGATTTGTTTTGAAATTAGAGCAAGTATCTAGAGTTCTCTACCTACCCTGAGGAATTCGTCTGTGTAAATGTCCTTAAAGTAGTGCCATCCCACCATTGAGAGGTAGGTAGCACCACCGTTGGAGGTGTTCGGGTCAATTCGAGGGTTCGGGACATGGTGATCACCGGAGCAATAGGAAGACACCTTAGAAGCTACCCTCGTGCCATGTTTATGGACATGAGGACTTACTAAAACATCCTCTACTCGACGACCACCTTTCGAGGGGCAAGGCAACAGTGAGACGTACCCTAGGGGTGGTGTGTGATTTGTGTGTCGTTTTCAGATATTTTTGTCTTGTTCATGCATTGGTGATCTACGCGTTGCTTTTAATTTAGGCATTCATTCTTTCATGTAAATTATTAACAGTTAAAAAAGATGCGAGAAGGTAAAAGTCCTACGCTATTACAAAGGCGCGGGTCTACATCGCCAAATAAATCCAAGACCCGATTTGAATAAAATAAAGTGCGAAAAATTAAATATCCTAATTAATCTATTACATAGCTTTGGGAGAATTACATGAATTTTATAAGAAAAGAAATAAATGCGCGAAACGAACTGATAATCGGAAGCGAGGGCGTTGGACCCTTTTTTAAAGAAATTAAATTACAATTAATAAATTAATTAAGTTAAAATAAAAAGAAAAGATTTTTTTTGGAGTTTTTTGTATTTATGGATTTTAGTGAGAATTAATGGAATTAAAACCTAATTCTAAACTATTTTTAATTTATTAAAAAAAATTTTTTTAGTTTGACCTAATTTTAATTAATTATTTACATGGCAAATTTTATTTAAAATAATAATTAATTATTAATAATGGTAAAAGAAAAGAAAAAAAAGATAAAAGTAATTAAAACCCTAATTCTACATTTTTTAGTTTATTAGAAAAAGATATTAAAATTGAACCTAGAATTAAATACTAAATTAATTAATAAAATTTATTTACAAAAATGTTAGTGAATTAAACATAAAAACATATTTTTTATTTTATAGTTTCTGAATTTTTTTGGGTATTTTTATGTTATGAAAATATTAATTTATGAATTAAAAGGAAATAATTAAATTAAAACAAATAATAAAAAGATAGGAAAAAGAAAAGAAATACAAACACTTGGGGGGTGTTGACCCCAATTTGGAGGTATTATGGTAGCAATCAGGCCCAATGATTTAAGGCCTTTGGTTGACTTTTCAGCGCGCGTGTGACATGGTCAATGGAGGTGTATGATGGACCTCTCACCCTGACCTTCAGATTTGTCTCCTGGGCCATGTGGCAAGCCTTGATAGTGGGCGCATGATGAACCCTTGGGCGTACACTGCATGAGATCAAGTGAAAACAAAATTCATTGAAAAATATGGGGGACCAGGGAATCGAACCCAGGTCCCAAGGCTTGCCAGCGCTACGTTCCACCAACTGAGCTGCTTTGTTACTTTGTAATAATAATGGATAACAATTAATATATAAAAAACAAAACGCTAATGCTATTAATAAAAAAAAGCGCGCTGAAGTTTGAACAGCCCTATCACGTTGAGACAAATCATCATCTTCTCCACTCGTTCGTTTTGACCTGAAAAAAAGAAGAAGGATAGCGGGGGTTTTAAACCCCCACTAAGTGGTAAACATGAAAATAGCGAATAGGCCCTGGTTGCTCATAAATTGAGCGCGACCTGTGGATTGAGTTCGTGTGAAGCTCCTGGTTCTGATGGCATAAGTCTCATGTCTCAATTTTTCCAGAATAAGGAAACCCCAATTTCACATCTCTGAAAACCTAAAAAGCATCAATGGCAACTTTGCATATAGGCTATAAAAACTTAATTGAAATACACCATTAGCTTCAGGGAGTACATATTAGTGCAAAACGATTATTAGAATGCATGAATATGGCATATATATTAAAATACGAATAGGAAAAATGTTTGAGAAAGTCTGAGTCCGTTCTACCACTTCTTGATGCGTGGGGACTGGAAAAGGATGCAGTTAGGTTCCTTGAAGCCTTGGCAAGCTATTGAAATTGTTTAGAGGCTTTGAATCGTCCTCTAATGCCGTTTTCAGTTTTGACTTTTTTCACAAAAATTGCAAAGTGTGTTTTTGATATGAGGCGCAGCTTGAAGGGTCTTTGCACTAGGGTTAGGTTCTGACTTATGTATGGGACGAATTAGGGTAAAGATTTGAGCCGAAAAGCCTTGTAATCATGAATCAAATATTTGATTTTAATGGCATATTTTTTCAATCTTTTTCATGTGTTTTGATACCAATCATGGCCAAATCCTTCCTTTTTTGATGTGCACGAATCTTCAGTAACCAATGAGAGCAAATGCTGCATAAAAAGATTCAAATACATTTGTTTAGTATTTTTTTCATATTTTATTTAATTAAATGAATTAATGGTGATTAAAAATTCAAATAAATAATAAAAAATGATGAAATAACTCCCCTTGGGCCAAATGGTCGTGCATAGCCTTTGGATGATGAATCTTGGAAGAAAATGTGGCCCATTAGCAATTTTGAGGCATTTGAAGTAAAGTTGACTTTTCAAAATTCCCAAAAATTTCCCAATTCCCACAAGGCATATCTTGCTCAATTTTTAAGCTTTGATCATGTTCTTGGACATTTTGGAAAGGTCTTGAAGTCCTCTAACCAATGCCTTTGGTCCCATATCATTTTGATTTACCAATCTCAAGTTATGGTCTTTGACTTAAAGCCCCTTTTTGTTGACTTTTGAAAATGACCTATAATGTTGAAATTGATAACTTTTTGTGAGAGCATTTCTTGGACTTGAAGTGTGAAGAGGAGTTGTAGGAAATGTCTTTCTCTTCAAAATGAGCTTTGGATGGAATTTTTCTGATGAAACATGTGGAAGTTATGCCTTGGTCAAGTTACAGTTGACTTTTTCAACTGTCCAAATATGGAAACTTTTGCATCTTGAGACTTTTTGAGCCATGCCTTGAAAATCATGATCAAGAATTGATCAAATGATGTTTGTGGCTTCAAAATGAGATGTTGACCAAAAATTTTGACTTTTGACTGTGAAATGACCATTTTGCCCCTGCAGTTGACTGTTGAGCAATTAGGTTTTTTGACTGTGCAATTTTGTACTGTGAGTCTTGAAACTTGACATGAGGATGCTTGACCTTGTTTGTAGGCATGTGGGACTTGTTTGGTCCCTTGGAAACTTCATTTTCTTTGTTAGAACCAAAACCCTAGTTTTTGATTGTTATGAGGCCCTTGAACTGTGCAACCCTTGGGGAGATTTTGAAGCATGCTCTTTGCAAATCTTGAAGAATATGGGAAGGCAAATTTTGGGGTACAACAACCGCTCTTTCGAGTTTTCAGTCCACTGGGATCCCATTTTTTGCCCAAGTCGCCTTTTCAGGTTTTCGAATTGCCGGGTGTATAGATTTTTTCCTTTTCATCCCTTACTTTTGCCCGAACCCTTTTGGTTCGCCGGGAAGCCCTTATTTTTGCCTAGGCCAGTCAACCTAGCGGGTCTTTGATTATGCGTAGTATCTTTTCACTATGTCTGCATTGACGGGGTGAGGAAGGTCGTCACCATCCATGGTGGTTAGAATCATAGCTCCTCCCGAGAAAATGTTCTTAACCACAAATGGCCCTTCGTATGTGTTGCACCCCAAAATTTACCCTCTTTGTTTTAACGTTGAATGGCTTATACTTTGTTTGCATATACACATGCATGCATCTCATTGGTTCCGTATTCATGTAATAAAGGTATTTGATCAACACAACAAAGCCCTCATTATTTTTCAACGCATGTTTGAGTTGTGGAAGATTCGGGTGTTTTCGGTGAATTTAAAACAGTGCGAATTGGAAATAGTGTTTTAACTGATCAAAGTTTGAAAATTCGCATCTCCAGCTTGGAATGGTGTTTTGGGTTGATTCATGAGGTTTTGAAACCGTCTCGATGTTCTCTTCAATTTTTGTGTTCGGACCAAAAGCTAATTCTCAAAGGAAAGTCTCCGAATACGCGATTCTTTTGGAAGTTATATCGTGAAAAATACAAAGAAAAAGGTGCTGAAAATGCAGTTTTCGCACACTAAAAAATTCATAACTCGAAAACCGTTTATCGTTTTGAACCCGTTTCGGTGACTAAAATTCTGTCTTGATGTCATCTACATTTCGTATCTCACGGCCAGAAGCCAGTTCTACCCAGAGAGTCTTCGAATATATGAATTTATCAAATATATTCACACGAGAAAATTGTGAAAAATATTCACCGGCTTCATCTTCAGAAAATTATAACTCAGTCGATTCTTATTGTATCGAGCCAGTTCGAGTGGCATTGGTTCACAAATTGAGTTGGTTAAATATTTCTTTCAGCTTTCCAATTCGAGCGGTATCCCGAAGGCTTTCGTTTTTGGTCTAAAGGGCGCGCAATGCGTTTGAAAATTCTGAACCGAGAAATATTTTTATCCGAGACGAAACTTCAAAAAATCATAACTAAATCACCATTTATCCGATCAAGCTCATCTTCGGACACAATGTTATTCTCGATGTTGGCTACATTTTATTTTCACATTTCAACTTCGAAAGTAGCACGGGGTTCCCGCGAATTTTCCCGAAACGTGTTGCACTCAAGTGAATTAAAATTCTGCATTAATATTTATGAATATTTGAGACCCATTAACCAAATTCACTCACATAAGCCCATAATATATATTCTTTTTACTCCAATTTCTTCATAATGGACCAATCTCCAAAAAACAAGTAAATTTTTTCTCTCAATTCTCTCAAAGATCAAATCAAGGTTCTATACCTTTTTAATCAAGAACACAACAACAACTTCATCAAGATCCAAAAGTCAAGATCAAGTGCAATTATTCTCCGATTGTTGATCAGTTCGTTGCGATCTCTATACCTAAGCCTCTTCTTCACTTCTATCGGTGAGTTTTCTTGAATTAAGCGCTTTTTGAAATAAGTGATTTTTTGGAATAAGTGCTTTTTCTTGATTTTGTGTTGATTGAGGTTTTAATTGTATAATTGAGACTTAATTGTTGAGAATTGATTTGAATTGAGAATTTAATACCATTTTATTGAATTGCTTATTGAAATAAGTGATCAATTGAACTTGAGAAATTGATTTTGATTGTAACTTGAAATTGACATAGTATTATTGTGTTGATTTTTAGCACTAGGTATAGTTAGACTAGTGTTTAAGTTGAATTAGCTATAAAAAACTAGTTAGCACTAATATTAATTTGAGATTTTGAACTTTTAATTAGATTAACACTAGTTTCTAATTCTTGATATAGAATTTGTTAATAGTTTTGGTTAGATAGATTCTAACAGTATCTTTGATTTAAGTGTTGTAACATAAACTAACAATTAGTGTAGCTTATGCCTAATCTTTGATTTTTAAGCTTTACTACATGTTTCCAATTATTTTTGGTTGATGATCATTGATATTTTTGTGCATTTGAAATGCATTTTTGCATATGATCTCAAGTTACTAATTCTTGACATAAACTAAACTTTTATCAATTTTTGGTTGATTACTTGTTGCTTGCCATCTCAATAAATTAAGGTAATTTCTGATGGACTCAAATGTCATTGCTAAACATTTTTGAAGTAAGTTTTATTGAGTTTGATAGAAAATATTTCAATACTTGGTAAATTGCAAAGTTTGACATAATTGGTGTTTTTGCTCTAACTTTTGATCCGTATTGAGTTTTTCCGACTTTCTTTAATGAAAACCGATTTTCTTAAGCTATCCGGAATCTCTCACGCGAGTATTTTTTTGATTCGGACAAATTTTGTTTCGTTTTTCTGCTACTATAGCAGTTACGAAAATCACATTCCGGAACGGAATTTGGCCGAACCAAGTTTATTTTTAGAACCGTTAGCATGTTTCTATGTCGCCTTAATTTTTGCGGTTGATTTTAGATGCTTTTCGATTAATTTTCTAACTTTTTGATTCAATTTTTTTTGCATATTATCTTGTATTTCATTGTTGAATTGTGATACTTTTTTGTGTGTTAACTCATACTTTGAAGTCAAGTAATATCATTTGATTTTAACTAATTGCTTGAAAACTTTGTGAATTATTTTGCATTTTGATTCACAACTTTTGCATTTGACAAATTGTAAGTTGATTCCTATTCATCACACTTTTGACATAAATACATAAACTTATTGTGATACGGTGGGAGAACTGACTTGAGATTTTGCGTTTGTGTTCGCAAATGTTTCAGTTTAGCAAGAGTCGCCACCGACTTTTTATTTTATCCTAAGGAAAGGTCAAAAAGCACAGGAAAGACCTTTGAGATGTTTTCTTGGGTTCGGGGAGTAGATTATGGAAAGGGAAGGTGTTAGTACCCTTTCTATCCATGGTTATCCATGGGCTCTTAGTTACTTGTTTAGATCACTTGCTTTGCTTTTCAATTGTTTGAAATGGTGCTCTTCAATTGTTTGAAATGGTGCTTTGTGTGTGGTTTTGAAAGATGTTTTGAAAAGAGTAAGGATATTTTTGTAAGCTTTTGATCAAGTAACTAAGAGCTATCTACTCTATTTTACTCAAAGATCTTTCTTATGTTTTTAACCCTTTTAACAGTGTTGTTTCACCATTGTATTTGGTGAACAACCTTGTGTTAGGATGTTAAACGGGACGGGCGCGGGTCATCGTATAGACTATGATAGCAATTGTGTCAACTATTTTTGGCAATTTTCTTAAGGGACTTGATCATTTTGTATAGGCAACTCAGATAGCGTCATCGAGGGACTATGATCTTTTGTTTTGTTTTTGTTTTGCCAAAGTACTTAACATGCATACCATAGCCCATTTTTGAAGGCAACAAGTGGATTGTAACCCTAGGGGTGCAAGTGTGTATTGTGTTTGTTTTTCATGCATTTTTATCTTTGATTAGGTCAAACTATTTGTTAATTTTATTTTGGCATACAAACCCTAATTCTCTAATCATGGCATAATTGAAAGCTTTAAGTGCGAGAATTTAAATTCTAAGCTATTACAACATGATTATGGGGATGAGGGTATAAGTTTTGAATAGGGGATATTTGGCAAGAAATTTAAATCCTAAGTTATTACAACCAAATTGAATTTACAATGCATAATATTTAAATATACAATTATTTAAATAAACATAATAAACAAATATTAAATAAAATGTATTATGCAAAAAAAGAAGTTTTTATGTATGTAAAAATATTTTCAATGTAAAGAAATATAAAGAAATAAATAAAAAAAGATTAATTTTATTTATAAAAGGGGTAAACCCTAATTCTTTTAAGAAAATAATGTTATATATTATTTATATACAAAAATATATTAATATGTACAAAAATGAAATATATTGAAGAAAAGGTATTTTTTAGTATAAAAAATAATAAAAATAAAAATGTAATATTTTTGTATTTTTATTCTATGTTTTTAATAAAGTAAAGTATATATATATATATATATATATATATATATATATATATATATATATATATATATATATATATATATATATATATATATATATATATATATATATATATATATATATATATATATATATATATATATATATATATATATATATATATATATATATATATATATATATATATATATATATATATATATATGTATATTAAGTATGTATAAAATAAAATAAAATATTTATAAAAATAAAATATATTCAAGAAAATATTTTCAGTGTGAATAAAAAATAAGAAAATAAAAATAAAAGTATTACTTACATTATTTTTTTTAAGTTTTAATAAATAATATAAAGTATTTAAATGTTTTAATGTTAGAAATAATTAAAATAAAAACCTAATAAATGTAAAAAAAATGTGAAAATATTTTAAAGCATTTTTTATGTTTGAAAATAAAATATCAAAGTCAGAAATAAAATTAAAATACAAAAATAACAAAGTATAAAGAAAATGGGCCAGGGGGTGCATTTAGCAAAAAGAGGGTGTTAGAAGCAAGAAAGCCAAGCCCAGCCCATCAACTTCATCTTCTTCCTCCAGACTTTTGAAAACGCGCGTCTGTTATACAAGCATGAACATCCTGGAAACGTGCTCTTTTGCCAAAACTCATAACATGAAACTTATAGAGAATTTAAATACGAATCTAACCATATAAAGCATTGAATCTAACTCTCAAAGACCAGAGAGAATTTCTCTGGCCCTAAAATCTAACCTAACTTTTTCAGCATGTTCATGGATGAAATTCTCCTAGCACACTTAATATAAATGAAAACTGAGCATATGTATGGTTTCAGGGTAATGAGTATTATATCTTTCATTCACAAACCTAAGGCTAAATGTTCCTAAATAGAGAGATAGAAGTTGATAAAAAACCTATTTCAGTTGGATTCGAGTTGGACAATGCAGCAACTTTCAGTGAGGCCTGAGGTTCTTTTGAGCTTGCTTGATGTTCCCTGAACCTTTCCCAATGCTTAGTTTGTTTTGAAATGGCCTGAATCACCCTCTAGAAGTCAACCTGCACAAGCTTGAAACGAAAATGGTGAACACTGTAAATGGAGTTACAGTTGGCAATTGAGGTTTGGGATAGCTTGAGTGAGTTGAATGGAAGGTATTGGAACAAGTTTGGGGCAAAACGCACGAGGCAATGTGAAGATGGAAGTGATTCTGTAGGGCCTGCCCTGTTTTGCAAGAAAATGTGGTTTTTGTGTACAAGGGTGTTTGAGGGATGAATGGCTCGTGTTTCTGGCTCCAAGGGATGTGCAAAGCTTGTTTGAAATGTTGGCTTAATTTGATTATATCATATATGCAAGTTATGTCCTTTTGGCAAGTTGACTTGTTTTGAAAGAAAAGTGTGAAGTGAAAGGAGATAGGCATATACAGGCTATCTCCAAGCATGCACAAGTTTCTTGTACCTTTGCCTAAGTTTGTGGAATTTGTTTGCTGCAAAAAAAGAGGTCCAAGGCTCAAGAGAAACAACTTTGCAAAAGTTATACTTTATGAAAATGGAAGTGTTATCTTTATGCCCCAAATGGAATTATTCATTGTATAATGCTCCCTTGATCAGAACAATGCCTCTAACCAATGTGTTTGCATTCAATTTTTGAGTGTAAATTGGTTTAGAGACCTGTAATCAAGTACAAAACTAGTTTGGACAGATTTTGCAACTTGTATGAACATGTATTGGCCATGGTTACAAAGTGAGTTTTTGCCAACTTCAAGCATTCGATTCTCCCTAACCACAAATGTGTTTGAGGATTTATTGGATAATTTTGAAATCTTAAAACAAGTACTATAATCCATCTTTGAAATGCAACTTGAGACTCGAAGTGGAACTATGTGAAAAATGGCCAAGAAGATGGGTCAAAATCCTGCCTAAACTAGGGAAAATTTTCTCTAAGTTAAAAGTTTTAAGGACCCTTGTTCCAAAAATCATAACTTGAGATCCAAGCTTATTTTGAGAAAACTTTGTGAATCAAAGTTGTAGAATTTGTGGAGGACTACAACTTTAATGTTGTAAGTTTTGTTTGAATGCATTTGCATCATGGTGAAAATGTGGGGCAAATTTAGGAAAAATTAAGAAAATTTCATAACTTAGAAAATTTCTAAGTGATGAAAAAAAATTCAATTTCAAACCCTAATTTGCAATTTTGGGTTTCTTGATGACCAAGTTTCATATTTTGACACATCTTGATGAAAAATGACCCTTGGAACTTGATTTTGACCAAAAAGTCAAAGTTTGACTTTTCAGTGTACAATCAAATTTTGATCAGTTGACTGAAAAATTCATCTGTCAATCCTATGCATTTGAGATCTTTTGAACTTGTTGAATAGGTCAAGATAATTTCCTTGAGTCCTTGAGTCCATGGTTGAACTTGATTTGCCATTGGCTAGGTCAAACAGTCAAAAATTGCCTTTGTACAGTCAAAACCCTAAAAATGACCATTTTGCCCTTTTGGTGATCTGATCAAATTTCTTGTGGAATTGTGGTCCAAACTTGATCAAATGGTTCATATGAGTTCATAATATTTATGTGGGTCAAAATTCATGAGGTTTGACTGTCAATTAGCCACAATTGACTTTTTCCCCAATACAACTGATTTCTAGGTCAACTGTTCAATTGACTAGGTAAAAATGTGATTCAAGGTTTGAAACTTGGTATGGACAAACTTGTGAGTCCAACATGAAGCATGAAAGTCAATTTCGTCATTGAAGGTAAAAAAAATCCCTGTGCAAACTCAAACCCTAATTTAGGTCAACAGTGCAAGGAGGTGTCTTGAGCAGAGTAAACCCTAGCTTGGTCTTGAGTTCCAAGAGTCTTGTGATGAGAGAATGTTGATAAAAGGAGAGGGCAAATTTTTGGGTACAACACTCATGAATTGGAGTTAATTTGCAATTTGTTGATTAAATTCTGATACATTAAATTCATGTGGTTTTTAGACTTAAATTCTTGATTTTTAGATCAATCTTGAGGTTACATGCTTATGTGCAAATTCCGGATAACCATCTCATGCTAATATTCAAGATTAATGCTCTAAAACTTTGATTTCCAAATCGATTTATGATGAATTTCAAAATGTGCGTAATGCTGTTCGGAACTTGTATTTCGCATGTGCATTGAGTTTTAATTTGTGAATAATGCATTGTTATACTTATTTGAGCATTTCTTCGATATCGGTAGCAAGTTTGGATGTTTCTAAACCGGTTTTTCCACCTATTTTCATGAGTAAGAGGTTGTTGTCCGGAATGTTATGTTAGGCTCCCTTTACTTGTTTGCTTTGACTTGTACATATTCATACTTCATTTTTGTGCATATTTCTAATTGTTATTATCGCATTTGATTTTGTTGTTATCTACTAACAAATTTTGTGAGATGTGCATGCTTTGAGAAGCAATTTGGATACCATTCTCTTTGGTGAGGGATACGCTTTGCTTGCATATGTTGTTCACGCTTCTGGCGCTATTTTTTGTTGATGCTAGTTTGCGGCGCCCTCCGAGATTTCTCCATGCATTGATTTTGTTTTTGTGGATTTTTATTATCCGTTTAGTATGGTTTCAGGCCATTTATTGTAATATTACATTTATCTCTTTTTAGAGATCATGAGAAGTAGGAAGCAGGAAATAAAGAGTGTGCGCTCGAAGTCGCTGTTTAAAGACCTGTAGCAGGCATTCCGCACTTCATTTGCTATATGTGTTGTGCTTGTGTTTGTTTCTTTGTTGATTGATCGATGAGTCACTCAATTTAGAAATTGAGATCACGACTTTGCTCTCAGTGCATGCTCCCTATAGGACTTTATAGCTTTCCTTTATTTCTTGTTGATCGATGAGTCACTCAATTTAAAATTGAGATCACGACTTCGCTCTCATTGCATGTTCCCTATAGGATGTTTACTACTTTTCATTTTTTAATTGTTGATCGATGAGTCACTCAATTTAGATATTGAGATCACGACTTCGCTCTCATTGCATGTTCCCTATAGGATAGTTTTGTTAAGCTCCCTTTAGCATGCTAATTAAGGTAGGAATCCATATATGCAAATATAGGATAAGATTTTTCCTTTATCCTCAACCTTAAGGTCATCCATTGTATGATAACACTATGGATAGTGCTAGGCTAGTTCCCCTTAGTTGTTTTTTCCTTTCTTTGCATTTTGCATCTTAAAACAAAAACCTGTTTTCTTGGAAAATCATAAGACATTTCTAATGAACCCAAACTCTTCTTCAAAGTAAAAGATACAAACCAATCTTACTTTGTATGTGTTATCTTGAAGCCGGTGTTTCGCCACCGCACATGTCTGTTATCCTACTTTGATTCTCAATATCATTGATAGGTGTGATATTTTGCTATCTGTTTTATTGATGTTTCGCCATCTTTGCCATGACTTTGTTATTTCTTAGCCAATGTTTCACCATCGCAGATTTGTTTGAAGCCGATGCTCCTCCATCGCACATTTGTTTGAAGCCGATGCTCCTCCATCGCACATGTTTGTTATCCTACTTTGATCCTCAATATCATTGATAGGTGTGATATTTTTCTATCTGTTTTATTGATGTTTCGCCATCTTTGCCATGACTTTGTTATTTCTTAGCCGATGTTTCTCCATCACACATTTGTTTGAAGCCGATGCTCCGCCATCGCACATGTTTGTTATCCTACTTTGATTCTCAATATCATTGTTAGGTGTGATGTTTTCTCATCTATTTATCGATGTTTTTCCATCTCTACCATGATGCCTTATTATTTTGAAGCCGATGTTTCGCCATCGCACATTTGTTTGAAGCCGATGTTTCGCCATCGCACATGTTTGTTATCCTACTTTGATTCTTAATATCATTGTCAGGTGTGATTGTGTTGTCATCTTTGCCATGATATCTTTGTTATCTCTTAGCCGATGTTTCGCCATCGCACATTTGTTCGAAGCCGATGTTTCACCATCGCACATGTTTGTTATCCTACTTTGACCCACAATGTCAATGTTAGGTGTGTTATCTTACCATTTGATGTCTTTCCATCTTTGACATGTTACGTTGTTATTATTTAGTCGATGTTTGATCACCTCATTCGTTCGTTGTTTCTTGATGTTTTGCCATCTTGACTATCTTTGTTTGTCTTAACTAAAAACACAAACCAACCAAAACACATAAGCCGAACTACGACTGCTCTGATTCCTTAAAAGGGATACGTAGGCATTGGGGTAGGGCCCAACCGAGCACAACTTTTATTTTCCCTACGTTATTTTCTTTTCTTTTGCATGCATTCCCTTTTCAGTTGTAATCCATAGACATAGGATTTGACCACACCCATTAGATTAGACAACAAGAGTGGATACCGTAGAGTACTACGGGCGTGTGGGGGGTGCTAATACCTTCCCCTCGCGTAACCAACTCCCTTACCCGATCTCTCGGTCGAAAGACCGTGATTTCACCCTTTCCAAGTTTTCTCGATGTTTACCTTTCCCTCCATATGGGATAAAAGACGTTCGGTGGCGACTTCATTGTTCGATGATTTCCAGCCGGTTTTTTCAGTATGTAGGGGTCCATTTGCCCTTGGGATCACCTTGTGGCAGTATGATGCGTTTGATCACTAGATCCCCGACTTGATATTCTTGACGTCTGACTTTCTTGTTAAAATCCTTGATCATCCGCTTTTGATACGTCTGACCATGACAGATAGCAGTAAGTCTCTTTTCATCGATTAGATTCAGCTGATCAAATCGGGTTTGGATCCAGTCGTCCTTGTTCAAACCCGCATCCTTCATTATGCTGAGAGAGGGTATCTGGACTTCGATGGGTAGGACTGCCTCCATGCCATACACCAAAGAGTAGGGAGTTTCCCCTATCGATGTCCGTGCTAAGGTACGGTACCCATGAAGAGAAAATGGTAACATCTCGTGCCAGTCTTTGTATGTCACCGTCATCTTCTGCATAATCTTATTGATGTTTTTATTAGCCGCTTCAACAGCCCCATTCATCTTCGGTCGGTATGGAGAAGAGTTATGATGCTGAATCTTGAACTGTTTGCAGAGCTCGATGATCATTGTGTTATTGAGATTTGTACCATTGTCAGTAATAATTCTCTCTGGTACACCATATCGACAGATTAGATTGTGTCAGATGAACCGCTCTACGACGTTCTTGGTTACTGTAGCAAAGGAAGCTGCCTCGACCCACTTTGTAAAGTAATCAATTGCTACCAGAATGAAGCGATGCCCGTTAGATGCAGTAGGTCTGATCTCGCTGTTCATGTCAATGCCCCACATTGCAAAGGGCCAAGGAGCTGTCAACACATTTAGGGGAACCGGAGGTACATGCACCTTATCAGCATAGACTTGGCACTTATGACAGGTTCGAGAGTGCTGATAACAATCGGCTTCCATAGTGGACCAGTAATATCCTGCCCGTAGGATTTTCTTAGCCATGGTATGTACACTGGAATGAGTTCCAAAGGTACCTTCATGCAACTCTGCCATGATCCTTTCTACCTCGCTCTTGTCTACACATCGCAATAAGGTTGCATCATGGTTACGCTTATACAGGATTCTATGATGCGGTGGGAGAACTGACTTGAGGTTTTGCGTTTGTGTTTGCAAATGTTTCGGTTTAGCAAGAGTCGCCACCGACTTTTTATTTATCCAAAGGAAAGGTCAAAAAGCACAGGAAAGACCTTTGAGATGTTTTCTTGGGTTCGGGGGGTAGATTATGAAAAGGGAAGGTGCTAGCACCCTTTTCATCCATGGTTTTTCATGGGCTCTTAGTTACTTGTTTTAGATCACTTGCTTTTGCTTTTCAGTTGTTTGAAATGGTGCTTTGTGTGTGGTTTTTGAAAGTATTTTGAAAAGAGGCCATCGTTGTGGCAACCTTTGTAATGATTCTTGTTTGAATGTATACAAAGGTTTTTTGCCTTTTGAAAAATGTTTCAATGTTTGAAAGTTTGTTTTGGGAAATGTTTTGAAATTGTGTTGTGTTTTTGAAAATAGCAAGGATGTTTTGCAAGCTTTTGTCAAGTAACTAGGAGCATCTACCTACCTACTCAAAGATCTTTCCTACACATTTTTAACCCTTTTACATTGTTGTTTTACCATTGCATTTGGTAAACAACCTTGTGTTTGGATGTTAAACGGGACAGGCGCGGGTCATCGTATTGACCATGATAGCAATTGTGCCAAGTATCTTAGCAAATTTTTTTGAGGGACTAGATCATTTTGTATAGGCAACCAAGATAGCGTCATCGAGGGACTATGATCTTTCATTTTTGTTTTGTTTTGCCAAGACACCTAGCATGCATACCATGGCCATGTTTTTAAGGTAACAAGTGGGTGAAACCCTAGAGGTGCTTGTGTGTATTGTGTTGTCATTTTCATGCATTTTTGTCTTGTATTAGTCAAGCTATTTGTTTGATTTTGGATTTTTGCATACAAACCCTAATCTTTCTATCATGGCATATTTGAAAGCTATAAAGTGCGTAAAAATAAATCTACGACTATTACAACATTGATATAGGGAAGGGGTACAAGTTTGAATAGGGGGATATTTGCAAGAAAATATAAAACCCTAAATCAACTATTACAACCAAATTGAATTCATTGCAAATAAATACATAGACAATATTTAAATATGCAAATAAATATGAATATGCAAAAGTGGTTTTTTTGTATTTTATTTTATGTATGTAAAAATAAAATATTTAATGTATTAAAAATAAGAAAATAAAAATGATAATTTTTATTAAGGGATGGAAACCCTAATTTGTTTTAAGAAAATATATATATATGTATTAATTATATTATTTATTCATTTATGTACAAAAAATAAATAAAAATAATATATACAAATGTTAAAAAATAGAAATATGTGAGAAAAAATATTATTTAAGTATATGAATAATAAAAATAAAATATAATATTTTTATAATATTTACAAGTTATCTATTTAAGAAAATAAAAGTATATTATTTAACAATTATTTCTATGTCCAAAAAAAATAATTAAAAAAATAAAATAAAATGTGAAAATTTATGAAAATATTTTTGGGAATTTTTAATGTTTAGAAAAATAAAATAAAGTCAGAAACTAAAAAAGAAATGAAAAAATAGGGAAAATAAGCAAATGGGCCAGGGGGTGTAAACAACAAGTCAGGGGGTGTAAAAAGCAAGGAGAAACCAAGCCCAGCCCACATTGCTTCATCTTTAACCTCTGATCAAACAAAAACGCGCGTTTCTTGTTCAAACCTGGAAATCATGCATACGTGCTCTAAAGCAAAAACTTGCAACATGAAAGTTATAGAGCATAATCACACGATTATAACCATATAAAAAACTTAACCTAACTCTCAAAGACCAGAGAGAATTTCTCTGGCCCTAATTTCTAACCTAGTTTTTTCAGAAAGTTCATCATTCAAATTCTGCCAACTCAGTTAACTTAAATGAAATCTATGCACATGTACAGTTTAAGGGTAATGAGTACTACATTTTTTATTCATAAACCTAAGCCTAATGATTCCTAAATAGAGAGATAGAAGTTTGAACTTTACCTGCTTCAGTCAAGCTCGAGTATGGCAATGCAGGGGTTTTCAGTGAGGCCTGAGATGCTTGTGAGCTTGCTTGAAGTTCCTTTGAGCTTTCCCAATGCCTAGCTAGCTTTTAACTTGCCTGAATAAGCTTGTAGAAGTCAACCTGCACAGTCAGAATTCAAAAATGGTGAAGTGTGTAAATGGAGTTACAGTCACTTGGGAATGGTTGGGATAGTTTAGGTAGGTTGTATGGAGTGTGTTGGAAAAGGTTTGGGGCAAAATGCATGAGTAGTTTTTGTTTTGGAAATCAAAATGCAGAAGCTGCCATGTTTTGCATGTTTTTGGTGTTTTGGTGTTCAAGGGTGTTTGAGGATTGGCTAGCTCGTGTTTCTGACCTTAGGCAATATGCAAAAGTTGGTTCAAATGTTTACAACACTTGGTTTTTATCAGATTGCAAAGTTATGTCCTTTTTGCAAGTTGACTTGGTTTTGAAGAAAAGTGTGAAATGACAAGCAAATAGCATGTACAGACCTCCTTCCTAGATGCACAAAGTTGTTGTACTTTGCCCTAAGTTTGTGGAGTTGGTTTGCTGCAAAAGGCTTGGTGCAATGCTCAAGAGAAACAAATTGACATAAAGCCAACTTTATCAAAGTGGCAATGTTACATTTTTTCCATTTTTAGATTAATTCAATGTGTAAACTTCTACAGATCACAAAAATGCCTTAATCCATTGATTTTGCATTCAATTTTTGAGTGTGGAAGGGTTTAAGGACCTGTAAGCAAGTACAAGCAAGGCTGGATAAAAATTGCAACTTGTAGCAACATGAAAAATGCCATGGATCAAAGTGACATTTTGCTAAATTCAAACCTTCGATTCTCCCTAACCATAAATGATTTTGGAGAGTTCTTGGATATTTTGGAAATCTTGTAACATGCTCTACAATCAATATTTGAAATTCATTTTTAGATTACAATTGGAACTAGGTGAAAAATTGCCATGAAGATAGGTCAAAATCCTGCCTAAACTAGGGCAAAATTTCACTAAGTTAGAAAGTTTTTGGATCCTTGTTCATAAAATCATAACTTGAGATCCAAGCATCTTTTGGGAAAACTTTGTGAATCAAAGTTGTATATTTTGTGGAGGAATACAACTTTCATGTTGGAAGTTTTCTTTGAATCCAATTGCATCCATGTGAAAATGTTGGGCAAAGTTGGGAAAAAATAAGAAATTTTCATAACTTACAAATTTTCTAAGTTATGAAAATTTTCCATTTTAAACCCTAATTTGCAAAATTAGGTTTCTTGGTGAACAAGTTTCATGTTTTGACACATCTTGATTAAAAATGACCCTTGGCACTTGATTTTGACCAAAAAGTCAAAGTTTGACTTTTCAGTGTAAAGTTGATTTTTTATCAGTTGACTGGAAAATTCATCTGTCAATCCAATGCATTTGAGATCTTTTGAACCTTGTGATTAGGTCAAGATGATGCCATTGAGTCCTTGAATCCATGCTTGAACCCAATTTGCCATTGGCTAGCTGAAAAATCAGAAATTGCCCTTCTGTAGTCAAAACCCTAAAAATGACCATTTTACCCTTTTGATGATCTGATCAAATTTCTTGAGGAGTTGTGGTACAAACTTGATCAAATGGTTCATAGGAGTCCATAATGTTGATGTGTATAAAAAATTATGAGGTTTGACTGTAAATTGGCCACAATTGACTTTTCCCCCAATACAGTTGATTTCTAGGTCAACTGTGCAATTGACTGGGCAAAAATTTGATTCAAGGCTTGAAACTTGGTATGGGCGATCTTATAAGTCCAACATGAAGTATGAAAGTCACATTAGGCATTGGAAGTCCAAAAATCCCTGTGCAAACTCAAACCCTAATTTCCGGTCATCAGTGCAAGGAGATGTCTTGAGCAGAGCAAACCCTAATCCTGTCTGGAGTCCAAAGAGTCTTGTGAGGGGAAATCTTGATAAAATGAGAGGGAAAATTTTGGGGTACAACAGCTGACCCTGTTCAATCTTCTTGAACCTGAAGAGTTAGATTGGAGAATTTGCCTTTCGTGACTCGAAGGTAAAAAATGATTGGACATTAGAGTGCCCGTAAATTTGCACTCGTCAAAATGTAGTTGAGGGAATGGGCTTAAAGATGCCATTTGGAGATGATTGAATCTTGTTGGAGATGGGTTTAAAGATGCCATCCAAGAAGGTTTGTTGAAAATCAGGAGAATGAACATTAGAATGGTATCCGTATCTGGAACCTATCTGAATTGTATCTGGAGATTGAATCTGTATGAGCAAGGGAATGGCGTCCGTGTCTAGAGCGTATCCGAGTTGTAATTGTATATGATTCTTGAATGAATAACAGAATTACTGCCGTGTCAGGAGTGTATCTGTATTGTATCTGCACCTAGAATCTAAATAAGCGACAGAATGACGTTCGTGTATGGAGCATCTCTGAATTGGGGAAAAGTTTGAATGAGTGACAGAATGGCAACCGTGTCTGGTGTGTATCTGGACTGTATCTGAAGTTGAGATATGTATGTGTAGCAGAATGACTTCCATGTCTTGGGGTGTATCCGTACTGTAACTGGGATCTGAATAAGTGACAGAATGACTTCCATGTCTGGAGTGTATCTGAACTTGAAATTGATAGTTGAATCTGAATGAGTGACAGAATGACATCCGTATCTGGAACATATCTGAATTGTAACTGTATATGATTCTTGAATGAATAACAGAATGACTGTCGTGTCTGGAGTGTATCTGTATTGTATCTGAATCTAGAATCTGAATAAGCGACATAATAACGTCCGTGTATGGAGCATCTCTGAGCTGGGGAAAAGTTTGAATGAGTGACAGAATGGCAACCGTGTCTGGTGCGTATCTGGACTGTATTTGAAGTTGAGATCTGTATGAGTAGTAGAATGACTTCCATGTCTTGGGGTGTATCCATACTGTAATTGGGATCTGAATAAGTGACAGAATGACTTCCATGTCTGGAGTGTACTTGAACTTGAAATTGATAGTTGAATCTGAATGAGTGACAGAATGACATCCGTATCTGGCACGTATCTATATTGTATCTTGACTTTGAATTCTGAATGAGTAATAGAATGACCTCCGTGTCTGGGGTGTATCCATACTTTATCTGAATAAGAGATTTGAATGAGTAGCATAATGACTTCCATGTCTGGAGTGTATCCGTACTGTATCTGAAATCTTTGAATATTTGTTAAAGATAGCTTTTAATCTTATCCTGAAAAGGGTAAAATGTTAGCTGAAACACAAATTTATGTTGCATGATATGTATGATGCAATAAATGTGCTTTATCATGTTTATGATATATAAATGTAATGTATGCGCATGTAAGCTGATTAGTTGTCTTGCTGAGGAAAATAAATCCTTGATAGCTGGAGATAATGAATTCTTGACTGTTGCCAGGGAAAATAAATCCATGACTGCTGCTGGAGGTTCAAAATCTTTGATTGCTGAGAATGAGAGATCCTTGGACCACTGTTGGGGATAGAAAATCCTTGGCAACTTGTGGGGATTAACAAGAACTTTGACAACTTCCATGGGGATGTGAGAATCCTTCACGACTTTCCTGGGGACAGGGATCCTTCAAGTCTGCTTGAGAAACCTGTTTGGGGAATCCAGAGATCTTTGATGACCGTAGCTGGGGAGTACACCAATGGGAATCCTTACTCGGCTGGGGAATAGGGAAAACTCTGAAGAACTCTACTGGGGATTAGATGAAAGAAAAACTTGATCTGCTGGAGAAAAAGGAAGACTTTGATGGCTTCTGCGGAGAATAAGAATGAGGAACTTCAATCTTTTGGGGAATTGAAACCTTGGGGGCTTCACTGGAGAAGTGAGAATGAGAATCTTCGATCTGTAGGGGATTAAAAATTCTGACAAACTCGTGCTGGGGAGTTGTGAATACTCAGGTAACTTCACTGGGGAATCAGGAATGAAAATCTTCAATCTGCTAGGGGAAAATAAATCCATGGGGACTTCAAATTGGAGAGTTAAGAATGAGAATCTTCATTATGTTGGGGAGTAAAACTCTGTGGAGTAACTATACTGCTGGAGAGTAAGCTATCCTTCCGGAGGGTAAATTCAAGACTCTGGGGGAAGAGGTTTATTCCTGTTTGGAAAAAAGTTCAGGAGTTTAGGTTGTAGGCCAATCTACTGGGGAATTATCCTTAGGTTAGGGATAAAAGTTAACTGTTATCTGGTTGATTCTCAGATTTTAAGACAACTTGCTGGGGAATCTGAGGAAAATTGGATGGTTTCCGCTGGGAATTAGTAGTTGGAAATTTGACTTTGTTGGGGAAGAAGGTTTCATCTTCGCTGGGGATTTATGACCCAAAGTTTTTGCTCCGCTAAGGATTGGGAATTTGAAGACTTAACTCTGATAGGATTAAGGGTTTGAAAATATGACTCCGTCGGGGATTGGGAGTTTGAAGGTTTAACTCTGGCGAGGATTTTGAAATTTAATTCCGTTGGGGATATGTTTTTTCAAGGTTGTAGCTCCGCTGGGGATCCAGATGATGTACTACAGGGGATTTCTCTTGGAATAGCCCAAAGACGTCTTCCTTTCCTTTCAACCTGTCAGTAATTACTCTTTCACATTTCGTTTGTTTGTAAACAGTGATTATATTCAAATGCATATGCTCATTTAATAAACCAATGGATGTTTTCAAATAAAACACAAGTGTAAAAAGAAGAAAAGGCAAAAAGTTTTCTGCACTTTGAAGTATATTTGTATTAATTTTGTGTAAGTATTTTGTACAAAGGAGACAGACATTCTAGTAAGAGAATTTTGTCATAAAATTGAGAAAAATTTATACAAAGAAAGGTGGCTATGTGTAAAAATTCCATGGGGTTCCCATTCTGCTATAGCCTTCGTAACTCTGAGTATCTTGTCCATTCGTTGCTTCGTTCGAAGATGATTGGATTGATCAGAAGCCAGGAGTTTGTCTGGTGAAGAGATTGTCCTTAAAGTGATCCGACGATACATAGTCATACGCTTTAATTCCCTAAATTTTTCCTGGACCGCCCTTTCGGGTTTTCGATCCACCGGGAAACCCTTTTTTGCCCAAGTCGCCCTTTCGGGTTTTCAACTTGCCGGGTGTACATATTTTTTTGTTTATCCCTAATTTTTTCCTGAACCGCCCTTTCGGGTTTTCGGTTCACCGGGATGCCCATTTTTTTCCCAAGTCGCCCTTTCGAGTTTTCGACTTGTCGGGTCGTTCATGCGTAGTATCTTTTGACTATGTCTGTGTTCGCAGGGTGCGGCAGGTCATCACCGTCCATGGTGGTCAGGATCATTGCCCCACCATAAAAGATGTTTTTGATCACAAATAGCCCTTCGTAAGTAGGAGTCCATTTTCCCCTGGGATCACTTTGCGGTAAGATGATCCGCTTGATTACAAGATCCCCGACTTGATATACTTGGCGCCTAACTTTCTTGTTGAAAGCCTTGATCATTCGTTTCTGATACGCCTGACCATGGCAAACAACAGTAAGTCGCTTTTCGTCAATCAAATTAAGTTGATCAAGTCGGGTCTGAATCCAATTGTCTTCACTCAAACCATCATCCTTCATGATTCTCAAGGAGGGAATCCGAACTTCGATGGGTAAAACAACTTCCATGCCATATACCAAAGAATAGGGTGTTGCCCCAATTGATGTACGCGTCGTGGTACGGTACCCGTGCAGAGAAAACGGTAACATCTCATACCAGCCCTTGTAGGTGACTGTCATCTTTTGAATGATCTTCTTGATATTTTTGTTCGCAGCTTCAACAACACCGTTCATCTTTGGCCGATAGGGAGATGAATTGTGATGTTGAATCTGGAACTGCTCGCACAAGGCAGTGATTATAGTGTTGTTCAGGTTTGTACCGTTGTCAGTGATAATCCTGTCAGGGATTCCGTACCGGCAAATGAGGTTCTGCTTGATGAAGAGGGCAACAACATTCTTTGTAACGGAGGCGAAGGAAGCTGCTTCGACCCACTTGGTGAAGTAATCAATGGCCACCAGGATGAAGCGATGTCCATTGGATGTTGTAGGCTTGATCTCTCCAATCATGTTGGTTCCCCACATCACGAATGGCCAAGGAGCTGTTAAGACATTGAGAGGAACTGGAGGTATATGTACCTTGTCAGCATAGATTTGACATTTGTGACAAGTACGAGAATGTTGATGGCAGTCAGCTTCCATGGTAGACCAATAATAGCCTTCCCGTAGAATCTTCTTAGCCATTGTATGTCCGTTAGAATGGGTGCCAAAGGTACCATTATGCAGTTCAGCCATGATCTTATCAGCTTCAACCTTGTCCATACAACGGAGCAGAATGCAATCATGATTGCGCTTGTATAAGATACCATTGCTCAAGAAGACCTTTGCAGAGAACCTCCTTAGAAACTTTTTGTCGTTGACTGAAGCTCCTTTAGGGTATTCTTGTGCTTCGAGATACCTTTTGACGTCGTGAAACCACGGTCGGTCCACTACCTATTTGGTATTAACCTCGTGACAATGTGCAGGCTTGTCCATCCGTTCAATGGTGATTTGAGGAGTCTCATTATCCCAGTTAAGTTTAAACATGGATGACATTGTAGCTAGACCATCCGCTAGCTGATTCTCTTCTCGCGGGAAGTGCTCGAAGGTAATCTGCTCGAAATGAGGTAACAATGTCAGGACATGTTCTTTGTAAGGGATGAGGTTAGGATGTTTATTATCCCACTCTCCTTTGATTTGACTGATAACCAAAGCTGAGTCCCCAAATACAATCAAAGATTTGATTCTCAAGTCAATAGCAGCCTTGAGACCAAAGATACAAGCTTCATACTCGGCCATGTTATTGGTGCAGCTGAAGCAGAGTCTGGCAGTGAAAGGTGTATGGCAACCTTCTGGAGAAATAAGTACCGCGTCGATACTGTTTCCAAGTGCGTTGAAGGCACCATCAAAGTACAGGGTCCATCGGGATCCTTGTTCAGGTTTGTCATACAGTCTGTTCTCTTCAATGTTGCTCAAAGTCATGATATCCTCGTCAGGGAAGTCGAACCTCATGGATTGGTAATCTTCAACAGCTTGATGGGCCAGATGATCGGCTAGTACACTCCCCTTTATAGAGTTTAAGGTCGTGTACTGTATATCATACTCGGTGAGAATCATCTGCCATCTAGCGATTCTTCCGGATAGAGCAGGCTTCTCGAAGATATACTTGATCGGATCCATCTTAGAGATCAACAAAGTGGTATGTGTCAACATATACTGCCTTAGCCGGCGAGCAGCCCATACCAAAGCGCAGCAAGTTTTCTCGAGCAGTGAGTAGCGAGTCTCACAGTCGGTAAACTTTTTGCTAAGGTAATAAATGGCATGCTCTTTTTGGCCAGACTCGTCATGTTGGCCCAGTACGCACCCCATTGAATTCTCCAGGACAGTCAGATACATGATTAACGACCTTCCTTCAACGGGTGGCATCAAGATAGGAGGTTCCAGCAAATACTCCTTGATTTTATCGAAAGGAACTTGACAGTCATCATTCCATTTAACCACCTGATCTTTCTTAAACAACTTAAAGATTGGTTCACAGGTAGATGTTAGGTGAGAGATGAACCTTGCAATGTAGTTTAGGCGTCCCAAAAAACCTCTAACCTCCTTATCAGTGCGAGGGGCAGGCATTTCTTGTATAGCTTTGACTTTGGCAAGATCAACCTCGATGCCTTTGTTACTGACGATGAAACCCAAGAGTTTATCGGACCTGACTCCGAAAGTGAACTTGTTAGGGTTCAGTCTGAGCTTGTACTCTTTCAACCTGACAAATAGCTTTTGCAGATGGTCGAGGTGTTCTTCTTCAGTTTGTGAACGGGCTATCATGTCGTTTACGTAGACCTCTATCTCATGATGTATCATATTATGAAACAAAGCCACCATGGAGCGCTGATAGGTTGCCCCAGCATTGTTCAGTCCGAATGGCATCACTTTATAACAGAACGTACCCTATTGTGTAATAAAAGTAGTTTCTCCATGTCTTCAGGGGCCATTTTGATCTGGTTGTACCCTAAAAATCCATCCATGAAAGAAAATACCTTATGATGAGCTGTATTGTCAACCAAGATGTCAATGTGCGGTAGTGGAAAGTCATCTTTAGGGATAGCCCTGTTTAAGTCTCTGTAATCCATGCACATCCTGACTTTTCTGTCCCTCTTAGGCACGGGCACAATGTTATCAACCCATTGTGGATAGGATGTAACTGTAAGAAAGCCAGCAATGAACTGCTTCATCACTTCAACTTTGATCTTTTCAGACATGTCGGGCCTCATGCGGCGAACTTTCTGTTTAATTGGTGGACAGTCTTCTCTTGTAGGGAGACGGTGAACCATAATATCTGTATCCAGTCTCGGCATGTCTTCGTAGGACTAGGCGAAGATCTCAACATATTCATTCAACAGCTGAACTAAGCGCTCCTTGACACTTGGCTCTAGGTTGGCATCCACTCTAACTTCTTTTTTGTCTTCCTCTGTACCCAAGTTGATAGTATCTAACAACTCCTTGTGAGGCAGAATAGCCCTTTCTTCCTGTTGTAGCAGTCTAGCCAATTCTCCAGGCACTTTACAGTCTTCATCACCTTCGTACTCGGCATGGTAGACCAGATATTCAGAGTCACTGAAGGCCATAGCAGAATTGTTACCTATGGAATTCGGAATGGATGGGTACCTGCATTGGTGAGTGTGGGTGTGTGTAAGGGATAACCACCTTTAAACAAATAAAATGTAAAAATAAAGAAAATGAACGCAAAAGTTTATATATGAAAACGTCCATGATTCATTAAAATGGCATATGAAGATGAAAAATCAAACCCTTACAAATGAACCTATGTACCTCGGGTAAGGCACAAGGTTAAAAGTGTACGAATTTTTTAAGAATTATTACAAACCAACATAAATGTTTGAAAGATAAATTACTGATTGATGAAAGTAATGGGAATAAAGTCCTTTGCCTCCCAATTGCATAGTCCTCCTTCAACGGTAGGGAAAATCCAGTCTTCTAGATTGCTCTCCTCTTCACCATCCTCTAAAGCATTGACTCCATGATGGGTGATCTTCACTGGTGGCCCTTCATCCCGGGAGAGGCGCATAACCTTCTGACTAGAAGCAGTGAAACCCAAGCCGAATTTATCAGACTTGAAAGGAAAATCGGGAAGTTGCCCCCAGATTGTGCTTCCTCCTTCTTCAATCACAGCCTTTGCATCTTTGAGTGACGACATCCGAGGCGGAGGTCGGGTAATCATGGGTACAGAAGGTACTTCCGCAATCTCCTGAGCTACCTCCTCAAAATGCTGAAAGAGGGTTTCGATGAATTCACCATCCAATTCTACATAGCGGAAAGAATTAATATGGCTTATCATGTATTCCTCCTCACCGTGAACTGTCACAATTTTCCCCTGGATAGGGTACTTGAGCTTCTAATGCAGAGTAGAAGTGACGGCTCCAGCATGATGAATCCAGGGTCTTCCCAACAAGCAAGAATAGGAGGGACGGATGTCCATAACATAGAATGTGGAATTGAAGGTTTCAGTACCCACTTTAATCGGGATGTCCACCTTCCCGTGAACCATCCGTTTAGAACCATCAAAGGCTCTGACAATGATGTTGCCGGGCTTTAAAGTTAGACCTTCACAATCTAGCCTATCCAATGCCTTCTTTGGTAGGACATTCAACGATGAACCAGTGTCTACCAGAACATGTGCCAGAGTAGTCCCTCTGCATTCTACCGAGACATGCAAAGCGTCATTATGTTTCCTCCCTTTGACTGTTAGGTCAGCATCGGAGAACCCTAGATCGTTGTCTGCTGTTAGGCTAGCTACACATTCTTGAAATTGATCCGCGGAGGTTTCCTGGGGCACATGGGCCGTCTTTAAGAATTTGATCAAAGCTTTGGCATGAGCTTCTGAACAAAGCAGCAAGGCCAGCATAGATATTTTTGAGGGGGTTTTCCCCAGTTGCTCAACAACATTATAATCTCTTTTCTTGATTATTTTCAAAATCTCTTCCATTTATTTTTGAGAGGTCTCAAGGATGATCAACGGCTGAGCCCTCATCCTGACGGGCTCTTCTTGGACCCCTTCCCCTCTATCATCAACAACAGCAGAGGGGACAGCTTCAGGAGTCACAATTTCTTCAATAATTGGAGTTCTTGAAGATATGTTGACCGGCACAGAGGTAACCTTAGGAGTGGTTGAGGGTCCGAAGACTGCCTTTGGAGGTGCAATCTCTGGAGAGAAAATTCTTCCACTGCGGGTGATTTTACTCGCTCCGACAATGTTTCCAATGTCGGAAGTCTCTTCATCAGAACTCTCTTCGGTCGATTCAATTTTCTTAACATCGTGGTAGAAGATCTCTCCCCCATAGTTCCACGGTATTGATTTGTTGGATTTGTATGGGATAGGCCCCGACATAGTTATCTTCAAAGGTACAATCTTCAGATCGGATGTAATCTTAACAAGTCTTTTAGAGACCTTGGAAAGATTGGTGGATATGGTAATTATCGAAACATCATTGACAGGAATCGGTATAACAAGAGTCTTCTCAAAAAGGATCTCTTGGTTATCCATTAGGCGTTGGATGCCTAACTTCAACAACAGACAGTCGGTTGGTAAGGACAAACAAAGGTAGCAATCTTTTTTACAACTTGGGAAAATCCCAGCCTTCAACAAATTCAACTTGATTATCGGTAGCGGAGTCATCAAATCATCAACAACAGCAACAAAAAGGTCTTCTTCAACAACATGGACATTGTGACCATGTTTTGGCATTGGAGCAGAGATCACGTTAGGCTTTTCAGGGGCGTCGAATTCCACCTCTTTAGCATCTATCAAGTCCTGGATCTTATTTTTGAGGGCCCAACAATTGTTGGTGTCATGCCCCAGGCTATCTGAATGATAAGCACACTTGGCATTTAAATGGTAGTAAGGAGAAGATGTATTCGGATTCTTCGGGGCCTCTTTCAAACTTGCAAGGTTTAACTTCAAGATATGGGGTAGAACCTGAGCAAGAGTCATGTTGATCCGGGTGAATTGCCGTACAGGCCTTTCCACCCTTGTTTGGTTGGTTCTGGGTTGATTGTTTCTAGGCTGATCAGTTGCAGACTTCTGAATCATTACATCCCCCACCACTGGCCGGCGCTCAATTCTTCCTTGACTTCTTTGAGAGTAGACAGCTGATACTTCTTTCTTGGCTGGAAAGGTCTTTTTGATGGTAGCGGAAGCAGATGTATCCTTTTGAATTTTTCCGCTCTTTATGCCGGCTTCAACTCTCTCACCACTCAGGATTAACTCGGTGAACCCCGCAGACGAACTTCCAATCAGGTGATTGAAAAAGGGGCCAGACAGTGTACCCAAGAACATATCTACCAGCTCCCTCTCAGATAGAGGCGGTTGTAGTCGTCCCGCCAAGTCTCTCCATTTCTGGGCATACTCTTTGAAACCTTCATTTGATACCATGCCCATACTCTGTAATTGAGTACGGGTTGATGCTAAATCCGCATTATATTGGTACTGTCTATAGAAGGCAGCTGCCAAATCCTCCCAATTGTGCACATCCGACCTTTCTAGATGGTAGAACCAATCTAACTGCGTCCCCGAAAGACTATCCTGGAAGAAATGAACCCATAGGTCTTTATCAGAAGAATGAGGTTGGATTTTTCTGACGTAAGACCGCAGATGCATCTTTGGACAAGACAAACCATCGTATTTAGAAAAAAGAGGTACTTTGAATTTAGGGGGAATCACAATCCCAGCAACCAACCCTAACTCTTCAAAATCCAGCCCAGGCACTCTTTGCACCTCCATAGCTGCCAGACGTTCCTCCAGATTCTTATACTTGTCGTCTGCAGGAGGGTACTGCTGCTCAGAATAGTCTTCTTCCTCTTCATCTTCTTCTTCCTCAGACTCAGATTGCACGGCAGTTCCTTTACCTTTACCAACCCCTTCATCATATGTTGAGGGGAAATCCAGAACCCTTCTAGCTTGACCTTCGAATCTTCTACCCATGGTAGCCACACCAACCCTCTTCTTTTTCTTCTTCTCTTTTTCCTTTTCCAGTAGGCCTTTGAGCTCCTCCTAACCCTTTTCCAAGGTCATGAGTAGTTGTTGGAACTGTGAATTCTGCGCTTGTAAGTCTTTGACTATCTGCTCTATATCCATCTTGCTGAAATAAATAGTAGAGAGATAAGGAAACCTGGTGTGAAGACCTGCTTATGCATATGATGAATGATGTGTGTTCATGTAATGCATTCAAGGATTCAGAAATTCAAATTTATTGCAAACAAAAAGAACATACGTCATATTAATAAGAAGAACTTGTTAGTACATAAATTCCCCATGGGCAAAATAATACAAAATTCTAATGTAAAAAGACGTTGCGCATCCTTTTTGGCGCTATGTAGGTGTTGAGACTCTGCTCTTTGTGAAGTTAGCGAGTAAGTTCCGAAACCTTCTTCTCACTGGCGTAAAATTGGGCTTCAAAAGTATCGCGTTCTCCCTTGAGCTGTATCCAACTCCTTTGTAAATCTTCAAGTGATGTTGGCATGTCAGGATGTAGGAGGGTGTATGGAACCTCTCCTTCCATAACAGGCTCTTTGATCACAGGCAGAATGTAGGGGTAAGGCATCATAAGGCTTTGGACGCGGGTTCATACCCACTTGAGGTAAGGCTCAAGGGGGATGGAATTCTTGTGTCCGAAGGTCTTACTGTCCACTTTGTTGGGCATCCTCCAAGCTCGGATAAACCTTTGTCGAAGTGCATGATCGTCGTTGTCGAAGTCACAAACCAAGTCTGGAATCAGCATGTCATGTGGGCCATCCCTTCGGGCATACCCAAATTGTCTCAGAGCCAAGCAGGGGTTGTAGGTAATGCCTCCCTTAATGCCTAGTAGTGGGATATTAGGGAATTCCCCACAATAATCAATGATGATAACATTTTCTCGGGATCGAGAACACGAATGAACATCTGAATGTGTAAGAGTCATCAATCGTTGTAACCACCTCATACCTTGCTCATTCTTTAAGACTGATTGGGGAAGGTGAGAAATAAACCACCTTGCTAGAAGAGGAGTACAACACATGAGAACACCTCTTTTACTCATTGTTTGTGTGTGAAATGAGTGAAGGATATCCCCAAGCAATGTAGGCACCGGGTTGCGAGCCATGAAAATTTTGACAACACTAACATCTATAAGCTGGTCAGGGTTTGGGAACAAGACCAACCCATAGATGAGAAGAGTCACAATCTCCTCAAAAGTTTGTAAGTCCAATGAATTCCAGCAGCTTTGGGCCTTCTCAAACAGAAACTTTGACAAGAAACCCTTGACACCACTTCTGGTTTCCCAATGGCCTATGATATCAGATGGTTGCAAGTGTAGGGCTTGAGCAACATCTTCAGGCTTTGGATCTCTTTCCGTACCGTTGTAGGGTAGTTGATGGAGAATAGGAATCCTCAAGAGTTGAGAAAATTCCTCCAAAGTAGGCACAAGCTGGTAATCAGGAAATGTGAAGCAATAATGCAAAGGGTCAAAGAGCTTGAAGAGAACTTTCAGCATATCCTCCTCAGTGTTGGCAGTGACTAAGTTGAGAAGACGACCATGCCTCTCGGTGAACGGATAATTCTCAGGAATCCTTGAAGCTAGCTCCTTGAGTTGAGGAGGAATTCTTATAAGGTTCACTTGAATTGTTTTCCTGCGAAGTGAATCCATTACCTACAAAACAGGAACAAAGATGAAGATCCAAACCCTTGAAATGGTTAGTGAATGCATATGTTGCTTCATGATGTCCATGATGTTATGCACAAGTATATATGTACAAACAAATCACACAAGTTCCTAGTTTCAGGCTTGCATGGGGTTTCATAGATAAGTACCCTCTTGAAGTTTAGTTGGCTCAACCTGTCCTATAAATAGTAATCGGGTTCTAAGGAGCTCAATATCACTGGATTATTTTCTGTGTTCATTGTTTCAGTTTAGCCACTTAACTGGTGACCAAAATATTCCAAGAAAATAACCCTCAATGAGTGTAGTATCGAGTATCTACCAACTTCGGACTGCACCAAAACCGGTCATCTCACTACATCCTAAAAGGCCAAGTTGGTCAAGTAAAGGTTCTAAAAGTCCATTAGTGCTTCATGACATCACTCAGTGGCCCCGTATTCTCTTTGATTAACTCAAAGGCTACTGGTACCCACAAATATGTCGCACTAATATAGCTATTGCTTCAACCATGTCGGTATACCCCGCACAGTTTCCACAACGTATTGTTATTTACCTATGAATGTTTCCCAAATTCGGGTAGAGGATTCAAACCCAAACAATAGAACCAAATGTAAAGCAATCAAGTCAAGCAATATAAGCATGTAAAGGTGATCTAAAACCCTAAGGTAACCCCACTTTTAGATTTCTCCCCAACAGAGACGCGAGTTCTGTGATGCGGTGGGAGAACTGACTTGAGGTTTTGCATTTGTGTTTGCAAATCTTTCGGTTTAGAAAGAGTCGCCACCTGTTTTACCCCAAAATTTTCCCTCTCATTTCATCAACATTTCTCATCACAAGACTCTTGGAACTCAAGATCAAGCTAGGGTTGGCTCTGCTCAAGACACCTCCTTGCACTGTTGACCTAAATTAGAGTTTGAGTTTGCACAGGGATGTTTTGACCTACAATGCCCAAAATGACTTTCATACTTCATATTGGACTCACAAGTTTGTCCATACCAAGTTTCAAGCCTTGATTCAAATTTTTGCCCAGTCAATTGGACAGTTGACCTAGAAATCAGTTGTAACGGGGAAAAAGTCAACTGTGGCCAATTGACAGTCAAACCTCGTGAAATTTGACCCACATCAACATTATGAACTCATATGAACCATTTGATAAAGTTTGGATCACAATTCCACAAGAAATTTGATCAGATCACCAAAAGGGCAAAATGGTCATTTTTAGGGTTTTGACTGTACAAAGGCAATTTTTGACTGCTTGACCTAGCCAATGGCAAATAAAGCTCAACCATGGACTCAAGGACTCAATTACATTGTCTTGGCACATTCAACAAGTTCAAAAGATCCCAAATGCATAGGATTGGCAGATGAATTTTTCAGTCAACTGATCAAAATTTAACTGTATACTGAAAAGTCAAACTTTGACTTTTTGGTCAAAATCAAGTGCCAAGGGTCATTTTTCATCAAGACATGTCAAATTATGAAACTTGTTCATCAAGAAACCCAAAATTGCAAATTAGGGTTTAAAATGAAAAAATTTCATAACTTCGAAATTTTCTAAGTTATAAAATTTTCTTATTTTTTCCTAACTTTGTCCCATTTTTTCACCAAGATGAAAATGGATTCAAACAAAACTTATAACATGAAAGTTGTAGTCCATCACAAAGTATACAACTTTTATTCACAAAGTTTTCTCAAAAGAAGCTTGGATCTCAAGTTATGAGTTTTGGAACAAGGGTACCTAAAACTTTTAACTTAGAGAAATTTTGCCCTAGTTTAGGCAGGATTTTGACCCATCTTCTTGGCCATTTTTCACATAGTTCCACTTGGATTTTCAAATTGAATTTCAAAGACGGATTGTATTACATGTTGCAAGCTTTCCAAATTGTCCAAGAACTCCTCGAACACCTTTGTGGTTATGGAGAATCGAATGCTTGAAGTTGGCAAAAACTCACTTTGATCCATGGCCAAAACATGTTCATACAAGTTTCATTTTCAAACCAGCATGCTTTGTACTTGTTTGCAGGCCTCTAAAACATTTTACACTCCTTAATTGAATGCAAATCCATTGAGCTAATGCATTATCTTGGCCATTTGGACATTGCACACAAAACTAATCCTTAAGTAGAAAAAGGTACATTGCCATTTTTGAAAAGTTATGCTTTATGTCAAACCATGATCTTTGAAGCATAGGGCCATATCTCTGAAGCCAAATTAAATCCATAAATTCCAGTAACCAAGGGAAAATTATGCAGCATAAAAGATAGAGGGTACAGGCCTGTAATCAGAGGTTACACTTTCTTGCTTCACAAAGAAGAAATTTGTCCAAATCTTGCCAACTTGAAAAACCAGTCCATGATAGCTTAAACAAACATTACAAACACATTTCACACAATCCTTTGAGCCATAAACACGATCTCTTAACCACTAAAACCTCCTTGTGCATAAAATCCCCATTTTCTTGCAAAACAGGGCCAATTCTGCATATTGCAAGCCACATTCAATTTCCCTCGTGCTTTTTGTCCAAAACTGCTTCAAACACATTCCAATCAACCTACCCGAGCTATCCAGATCATTCACAAGTTGCTGTAACTCCATTAACACACATTGTCATTTTTGTTTGGAAGCTTTGCAGGTTGAGTTCTGTAGCACGATTCAGGCCACCTCAAAACAAACCAAGCATTGGGAAAGGTTCAGTGGACATCAAGCAAGCTCAAAAGAACCTCAAACACCATTAGAAGTTGCTGCATTGTCCAACTCGAAGTCAACTGAAACAGGTATTTCATGAACTTCTATCTCTCTATTTAGGAATAGTTAGACTTAGGTTTGTGAATGAAATATGTTGTATTCATAGCCCTGAAACCATACATGTGCTTAGTTTTCATTTATATTAATCGTGCTAGGAGAATTTCATCCCTGAACTTTCTGAAAAAACTAGGTTAAGAATTAGGGCCAGAGAAATTCTCTCTGGTCTTTGAGAGTTGGCTTAAGTTATTTATATGGTTAGATTCGTTGTTTGATGCTCTACAAGTTTCATGTTATGAGTTTTGTCAAAAAAGCACAGAATCAGGAGATAGAATTTTGTACATAAAACGCGCGCGTTTCTGTCTAGAGGAAGAAGATGAAGTTAATTTTGGGCTGGGCCTGGACAGGCTTGCTTTTGGCACCCCACACTTTTCTTTTTACACCCCCTGGCCCTTTTCTTGTATATTTGTCATTTTTTGCATTTTTATTTTTTTTATGACTTTGATGTTTTATTTTCAAACATGAAAAATGATACAAAAATATTTTTATAATTTCTTGCATTTATTTGGTTTTTATTTTTATTTTTTCTAGTATAAAAATGTATATATCATTTTATATCATTTTGTTTAAATTAATAAATAATACAAATAATACTTTTATTTTCATTTAAAATTTTTATACACATTTGAAAATATTTTCTTGAAATATATACATTTTGTAAATAATTTATTTTATTTTTATACACTTAATATATTTAATACATATATATACATATACTATATTTTATTAGATAATTAGAACAAAAAACACAAAAATAATACATTTTTATTTTCATTAATATTTTATACTAAAAATACCTTTTTGTCAATATACTTTTATTTTTTGTACAAATTGATACATTATTGTATATAAATAATAAATAATACTATTTATTTAAGAAATTAGGGTTTTTGCCCTAAAAAACAAAAATAATTGAAATTGACTTTTTATTTATTTACATTTCCATAAAAAAATACTATTTACATACATAAAAAACCTTTTTGCATAATACATTTTATCTAACATTTATTTATTGTATTTTATTTAATTATTGTACATTTAAATATTACGCCTTACACATTCAATTTGGTTGTAATAATTTAGGGTTCAATTTCTTGCAAAATAATCCCCAATTCAAATTTGTACCCCCCTCCCTATATCATGTTGTAATAGTGTAGAATTTAAATTCTTGCATCTTTAAGCTTTCAATTATGCCATGATTAGACTTAGGGTTTGTATGCAAAATCAAAACCAACAAATAGCTTGACCTAATCAAAGACAAAAATGCATGAAAAAACAAACACAATGCACACTTGCACCCCTAGGGTTACAATCCACTTGTTGCCTTCAAAAATGGGCCATGATATGCATGTCAAGTATTTTGGCAAAACAAAAACAAAACAAAGATCATAGTCCCTCGATGACGCTTTCTGAGTTGCCTAAACAAAATGATCAAGTCCCTCAAGAAAATTGCCAAAAATACTTGACACTATTGCTATTATGGTCTATACGATGACCCGCGCATGTCCCGTTTAACATCCTAACACAAGGTTGTTCACCAAATACAATGGTGAAACAACAATGTTAAAAATACAGGAAAGATCCTTGAGTAAAATAGGGTAGACAACTCTTAGTTACTTGATCAAAACTTGCAAAAACATCCTTGCTATCTTCAAAACACACTTCACAACACAATTTCAAAACCCTACTTTCAAACCTTGAAAACTTTTCAAAAGACAAAAACACCTTTTTATACATTCAAACAAGAATCATTATAAAGGTTGCCACAACGATGGCCTCTTTTCAAAACATCTTTCAAAACCACAAACAAAGCACCATTTCAAACAATTGAAGAGAACCATTTCAAACAATTGAAAAGCAAAGCAAGTGATCTAAGCAGGTAACTAAGAGCCCATGGATAACCATGGATAGAAAGGGTGCTAATACCTTCCTGTTGTACCCCAAAATTTGCCCTCCCATAATCTTCAAAGTTATGATAAGCAAATGGTTCAAAGTCTATTCAAGGGCTACACAGTCAACCATCCTCCTAAGCCAGTCAAACTAGGGTTTTGGTTCTTGCAAGGAAGTTGAAGTTTTCAAGAGCTCAATCAAGTCTCCCATGCTCATACACATTGTCAAGCACCTACATGTCAAGTTTCAAGGCTCACAAGGTCAAGTTGCACAGTCAAAAACCCTAATTGCTCAACAGTCAACTGTAGGGGCAAAATGGTCATTTGGCAGTCAAAAGTCAAAAATTTTGGTCAACATTTTATTTTGAAGCCAAAATCATCATTTGATCAATGCTTGATCATGATTCTCAAAGAATGGCTCAAAAATCATCAAGGTGTCAAAAGTTTCTATTTTTGGACAGCTGAAAAGTCAACTGTAACTTGACCAAGGCATAACTTTTTCATGGTTCATCAGAAAAATCCCATCCAATGCTCATTTTGAAGGGGAAGACATTTCCTACAACTCATATTCACATTCCAAGTCCAAGAAATGCTCTCACAAAAAGTTATCAATTTCAACATTATAGGTCATTTTCAAAAGTCAACAAAAAGGGACTTTAAGTCAAAGACCATAACTTGAGATTGGTAAATCAAAATGACATGGGACCAAAGACATTGGTTAGAGGACTTCAAGACCTTTCCAAAATGTGCAAGAACATGTTCATAACTTCAAAATTGAGCAAGATATGCATTGGAGAAGTTGGGAAATATTTGTGAAATGGCCAAAATCATTTATCCTTGAAATTTCATTTTTTGACAAAAGGGGCCCACTTTTTCCACTTGAATCAGCTTGGCCATGCTTCCCACGTGTCCCACATTTTATTCAAAATTTAAAATTAATTTTTTCATTTTTATTTGATTTTATTGGATTTAATTCATTTTAAATCCTTTAAAATCAAATAAAAATAAAAAAGGTTAATTAAGGGGGATATTTGGCTTTGATTAACTTTGAATCACCATTATGCATATTCCAAATTTGTGCAAAAAGCCAAATGAAGCAAGAATTCAAAATTGGCTCAAAAAGGGAAGGTGTGTTAATGGAGGTTTATGTCAAAATCCTAAGCATCAATGCAAGGCATTATTGGCCTTAATTCTCATCCAAACACATTGCATAAGATATATAGAAGCTATCACAAACGAGAACAAGACCTAAGCTGCACCCAAAACTCAGAAGCAAACTTGCATGTTTTGCCAAAATTTTCAAAATTGAAAACACTTCTAGAGCTTGTTTCAGGTCCTCATTCTTATCCAAACACGTTGCTGACATCCCAAGGAAGCTATTCCAATCAAATTCAACCCTCCATACGCAAAGAATCGGTATAACCAAGTCTGACCTTCTTTGAAAATTTTGATATTCGTATTTCATTATTCATACAACATTTTTCATTTTTAATCATGGATTTGGACTAATATGAATATTTTGAAGCTGATAGCATGATTTAATTGAGTTTTCAAGGCCTGTAGCGAAATATGCCATGGGAATTTTCTAGGGTTGCAGGAGCTGTGAATTGGGGTTTCTTTCCTCTAAAAAAATTGGACCACGAGACCACTATCGTTGCACTCGTGACATCCCAATGATTCCAAATCACCCATCGCGCTCAATTTATGATTGAACATGAGCTATTCGCTATTATTCATAAGCCTGCGTTTTGGGGGGGTTTAAAACCCCCGCTATCCTTTTTGTTACAGGAACGATTGGAGAAGAAGACTGTGTGGCATGGCGTGAGTGGAGGGTTTGAATTCCAGCGCCTTTTTTTTATTTTCATAACGTTAATTTTGGTTTTGTTTCATATTATTTATTTTCAATCTCCATACAACGCGCGCTCCACAGCACAATTGGCAAAGCATCACCTTGGCAAACGTTGGGACCTGGGTTCGATTCCCAGGTCCCCCACTTTATTCCATAATTTTTCTTGCAATATATTCCTATGCAGTATTTCATCAGGGGACCATCATACAACCATATTATCTGGCCTGCCACGCGCCTGGAAAGTTCAATCCAAAGGCTATCAAGTGAGTTCCATCATACGCATTGGTCAACGCTCCACACACGAGTCTGAAGGGTCAAAAAGGGCCTCATTCAAATGGGCTTAATTCATCAAATCACCTCCTCAATTGGGGTCAACACCCCCATTGGTTTGCATATTGTTTTCTTTCTTTTCATTTTTTTATTTAATTGTTTTATTTATTTTAATTAATTCATCAAAATTAATTTTCATAAAATACAAAAAAATCAGAAAATCATAAAATAAAAATATGCTTTATTTATCTTTTTTAATTCATTAATATTTTGTAAATAAATTTCATAATCAATTTAGTTTAATTTTAGGTTTAATTTTAATGTTTTTCTTTAATAAATTAAAAAACATAAAAATTAGGTTTTTAACATTTCATTCTTTTTCTCAATAAATATTTTTTTTATAATTATTATTAACCATTAATTATTTTTGTAAATACTTGTAATTAGTCAATTAGGTTTAAACTTAAACAATTTTCTTTATTAAATTAAAAAACAATTAGAACTAGGGTTTATTTAACTTTTAATTCCAATTTAATTCTCTTTAATTTCATAAATACAAAAACATCAAAAAAAATATATAAGTTCTTTTCTTTATTTAATTATGAGTTAATTTCTTAATTTCAATATTTATTTCTTTAAAGGGTCCAACGCCCTCGCATTCGATTATAATTCCTTTTCGCGCATTTATTTTTTATTTCTTTTATGAATGTTATGTAATTGCCCCAAGGCCTTGTAATAATAATTAGAGACTTATTTACTTTCCGTACTTTTATTCAAATCGGGTCTTGGTTTAATTTGGCGATGTAGACCCGTGCCTTTGTAATAGCGTAGGACCTTTATCTTTTCCGCACTTTAAATTCCCGCACCTTTTAACTGTTAATAATCACATGAAAGAATGTATTCCCAAAAATAAAATCAAAGCTTAGCTCACCAATGCATGACAAGACAAATAATAGCTGAAAATGACACACAATTCACACACACCACTCTTAGGGTACGCCTCATTGTTGCCTTGCCCCTCGAAAGGTGGTCATCAAGCATTGGACGTTTTAGTAAGTCCTTATGTCCATGAACATGGCATAAGGGTAGCTTCTAAGGTGTCCTACTGTTGCTCTGGTGATCACCCTGTTGCCTTGCCCCTCGAAACGTGGTTGTCAAGTATAGGACGTCTTAGTGAGTCCTTATGTTCCATTGATCTGGTTGCCTCGAAACAAGTTGCCTCGAAACGGTTGCCTCGGAATAAAAAGATCAATGGCATAAGGGTAGCTTCTAAGGTGTCTTACTATTGCTCGGTGACCACACTGTCCCTAACCCTCGAATTGACCCGAACACCTCCAACGGTGGTGCTACCTACCTCTCAATGGTGGGATGGCACTACCTTAAGGACTTCTACACAGCTTAATTCCTTAGGGTAGGTAGATGACTCATAGATACTTGCTCTTTTCTAAAAAAAAAATCAAAACTCTTTTCACACTGACACTTTCAAAAAGCTTTCAAAACAATTTTTCAAACACTCTTGAGGACTGATACAAGAGTCGATCTGAAATCTTTAAACGAAACTTTTTTCAAACCCACTCACACTTTGAAAAGCAAACACTTTTGAAAACACAATGAGCAAGTATCTAAGAGCCCATGGATAACCATGGATAGAAAGGGTGCTAACACCTTCCCTTTCTATAAATCTACCTCCCGAACCGAGAAACTATTTCATAAGGAATTTTGCTGTGCTTTTGTCCTGTCCATGTTGGAGAAAATAAAAGATGGTGGCGACTCTTGCTTCCGTGACATTTCGCGAACCAGCGTTAAACAGTCAGTTCCAGATCCACCGATCACAGAACTGGCGACTCTGCTGGGGAGACTTATAAAGTGAGGTGTACCTTAGGACTAAGATCATTGTGTTTTCAATTGCTTTGACTTGTTTGCTTTAAATTGCGGGACTGTCTTGGGAGTTCTATAGATCCTAACCCGGATCTGGGGATACCTTCTTAGAAAGTAGCAACAAGGCTGTGAGGGAACTGTGCGGGGTATACCGACATGGTTGAAACAGTCTGCTATGTTGATGTGGCACTTTGGTGTGTACCGGTAACCCTTGAGTTCAGTCAAGGAGAGTACGGGGCCTCCATGTGGTGTCGTGAAGCATCAACTGACCTTAGGAACCTTAATTGAACTATCTTGGCCTCTTTAGGGTAGTGAGATAACTGACTTTGGTGCAGTCCGAGGTTGGTTGATACTCGATACTACACTCAATTGAGGGTTGCTTTCCTGGGATATTTCGGTCTCCAGTTTAGTGGCTAAATCGAAACGATGAACAATGAAAGCAATCCAGTGATATTGGGACCCTTAGAACCCGGTTACTTCTAATAGGACAGGTTGAACCCACCAACTTCAAGAGGGTAATACCCAGACCCCATGCTGGCCTAAGCTCTAAGGGCTTGTCTTGTGTGACTTGTGTGCCTTATCATGTTTGCCTTTGTAAATATTTGTGGTGTGCTTAATCATAGCATCATGACATCATACAGCATCATAGGCATTGGCTAACCATTTCAGGGGTTTGAACCTTCATCTTTGTTCTTGTTTTGTAGGACATGGAAACTGTTCGCAGAAAGACAATTCAGATCAGCCTTGTAAGGATCCCTCCTCAGCTTAAGGAGCTTATATCCAGGATTCCCGAGAGCTCTTCATTCAGTGAGAGACATGGAAGACTCATTAGCTTGGTCAACACCAACATTGAGGAAGACATGATAAAGGTCCTGTTCCAGTTCTTTGACCCTCTGCATCACTGTTTCACTTTCCTGGATTACCAACTGGTGCCTACATTAGAAGAGTTCTCCCGGCTTCTGAAGATCCCTATCCTTGATCAACTACCCTACAACGGTACGGAAAAGGAACCCAAACTTGAAGAGATTGCTAAGGCCTTACACCTACAATCATCTGACCTCAAGGGACATTGGGAAGCTAGAAGTGGTATCAAAGGGTTCTTAGCCAGGTTTCTGTTTGAAAAGGCCCAAGAATGTTGGAACTCCCTTGACCTACAAGCTTTTGAAGAAGTTGTGGCCCTCCTTGTCTATGGTTTGGTGTTGTTCCCTAACCCAGATCAGCTTATAGATATCAATGTTGTCCAGATCTTCATGTCCAGAAATCCTATACCTACGTTGCTTGGGGACATCCTTCACTCATGTTACACTCGAACCATGAGAAAAAGAGGTGTTCTTATGTGCTGCACTCCTCTCCTGGGAAGGTGGTTTATTTCGCACCTTCCACAATCAGTTTTGAAGAACGAGCAGGGTTTGAGGTGGTCACAGCGATTGATGACCCTTACACATGCTGATATACATTGGTGTTCTCGGTCCAGAGAGGATGTCACTATCATTGATCGTTGCGGGGAGTAGCATAATGTTCCTTTACTTGGAATTAGAGGAGGTATTACTTACAACCCGTGCCTGGCTTGGAGACAGTTTGGTTATGCTCGGAGGGACGACCCTCATGACATGTTAATTCCTGACATAGTTTTTGACTTCGACAACGATGCACAACGACTTCGCCAGAGATTTATCAGAGCTTGGAGGATGCCCAGTAAGATAGACAGCAAGACACTGGGCACAAGAACTCCATCCCGTTGGAACCTTATCTCAAGTGGGTACGCACCCGCTCCCAGAAGTTAGAGATGCCTTATCCTCATGTTCTCCCTGTAATCAAAGAGCCATACTTGGAAGGAGAGGTGTCCTACACCATTCAACATCCTGACATGCCCACGTCCTGGGAAGAGATGCAGAAGAGCTGGGTCCAGCTTAAGGAAGAACGGAATTCTCTTGAGATCAGTCTACATGCTAGTGAAAAGAAGGTCTTGGAGCTTACCCGCCTATTGCACGAGGAGAGGAATCTCAACACCTACGTTGCTCCGAAGAGGATGCGCAGTGTCTTTTGGGATTGACTTGCTTTTGTAATGTTTGCCCATGAGGCTCTGATGTATCAAACAATTATTTCCTTAATGATAACGTGTGTTCCTTTTGGTCTACAACAAATTTGAATTTTCGAACCTTTGAATGCATTGCATAAACACATATCATTCATCATATGCATAGCAGGTACTTTTCTTTTCAGGTTGCTTACTGTTCTTCGCTGTTTATTTCAGCATCATGAACCCTGAATCATCTACCGAGCTGTCTATCAAGGCCCTTCAGGCGCAGAACACACAATTTCAGGAGCTGATCATGGGTCTGGCTCAAGGTCAACAAGAGCTGAAGGCTATGCTCCTGAAGAAGAATAAGAAGAAGAATAAGAGGATTGTGCTATTCAACACTGGGCGCAGACTCGGGAATACTTTACAAAATGAAGCTGAGAGGACTACTCCGTCTGTGGGGGAAGGTAGTCACCAAGAAAGGGAGGTCCCTAGTCCTGTGGTCTCTGATACTGAGACAATCTTCAACGACGAACAGTACCCTCCTGCTGAGGACCGGTACAAGCAGCTGGAGGACAGATTAAATGCTATGGAAATTCAGCGTGTGCCTGGACTGGATTTCGGAGACTTGGGGTTATCTACTGGGGTGGTGATCCCACACAAGTTCAAGGCGCCTGCCTTTGTGAAGTATGACGGGGCTTCCTGTCCCAAGATGCACCTCCGTTCTTATGTAAGGAAGATCCATCCTTACACAGCAGACAAGAACTTATGGATCCACTTCTTCCAGGAGAGTCTTTCAAGGACTCACCTCGAATGGTTCTATCAGCTGGATAGGACCAACATTCGTAACTGGGAGGATCTGGCCACTGCTTTTTACAAGCAGTATCAATATAATTCCGACCTCGCTCCTACGCGTACCCAACTCCAGGGTATGTCGCTAGGATCGGGTGAAGGTTTTAAGGAGTACGCACAGAAATAGAGAGATCTGGCTGGCAGGGTGCAGCCACCATTGACGGACCGGGAGTTGGTGGATATGTTCTTGGGGACCTTATCTGGTCCATTTTTCAATCATCTCATTGGTAATTCCTCTACTGGGTTTACTGATCTAATCCTGACTGGTGAGAGGATCGAGGCTGGTATAAAATCGGGGAAGATACAGAAGGTTGTCTCCTCAAGTACTGAAAAGAAGCCCTTCAAGAAAGAGGCAAGTGCTGTGTATGGTCCAAGAAGGCAGGACAAACATGAACGCCGCCAAGCTGTCAACGCGGTGGTTATTTCTAAGCCTGCTGCTGCTCCACAACAGTACAACCAACCCAGGGCTGAGAGGCCCAAATGGCAGTATACTCGACTCAGCATGACTCTCTCTCAGATCCTGCCGCAACTGCTGTCAACTAGCCTGGTGACTGTTAGAGAGGCCGCGAAGGTTGTGAATACTACCTCTCCCAAGTACAATCCAAATGCCCGCTGTGCTTATCACTCCGATAGCCCGGGGCATTCTACTGATGACTGCTGGGCCTTAAGAAATAAAGTGCAGGACCTTATTGATGCAAAGGAGGTTCAGTTTGAGGCGCCCGAGAAACCTAATGTGGTGACTGCTCCCATGCCTAACCATGGAGTAAATGCTATTGGGGATGAAGATGAAGTGGAAGAATCTGAGTTCAACAGCTGGATATACCCAACAACCGAAGATGGACCTAGCAACTGGACTTCCAAAGACTGCATGCCTGTTACTGTTGTCACCCAGTAATGAACTTCTTTGTTTTGGATTTGTAATAAACAATAATTTGAAACTCTATTGGCCCGGTGTCTTATCCGAGGCACCGTGGTTTTATTTGTGAGGGCTTTTGTTTGTCACTGTCATATATCATAAATAAAAGCATTGGACGTTTTTCACATTACAAATCTTGCACTCCCTTTCTTTCTTTCCTTACATATATTGCAAAACAGCTGTATTTACACACACTCACCCATACAGGTTTCAATCCACTCTGGATCTCACTGGTAACGACTCTGCTACTGCCAGTTATGACTTCGAAAATCCGATCAACTTAGCCGAAGACGAAGGTGAAGATGATTGCGAAGTGCCTGGCGAGCTTGCAAGACTGTTACTCCAGGAAGAGAGGGCAATTCAACCACATGAAGAGCCAGTGGAGACGATAAATCTAGGTACTGAGACGGACAGAAAGGAAGTTAAAATTGGTGCCAACCTGGAGCTCAGCGTGAAGCAACGGTTGACTCAGATGTTACATGATTATGTGGAGATCTTTGCCTGGTCCTACGAAGACATGCCTGGGTTGGATACCGACATTGTGGTCCATCCCTTGCCTACCAAGGAAGATTGCCCTCCGGTTAAGCAAAAGGTCCGCCGTATGCGTCCAGAGATGTCTGAGAAGATCAAAGCTGAGGTTATGAAGCAATTCGATGCCGGGTTTCTTGCAGTAACTTCTTACCCTCAGTGGGTTGCTAATGTGGTTCCAGTACCAAAGAAAGATGGTAAGGTTAGAATGTGTGTCGACTACAGGGATCTAAACAGGGCCAGCCCCAAGGATGACTTCCCTCTACCTCACATTGATGTTCTGGTTGATAATACTGCTCAGCATAAGGTGTTCTCCTTCATGGATGGTTTTTCAGGGTATAATCAGATCAAGATGGCTCCTGAAGACATGGAGAAAACTACCTTTGTTACTCAGTGGGGCACCTTCTGCTACAAGGTCATTCCTTTTGGACTGAAAAATGCTGGGGCAACCTACCAACGTGCCATGGTTGCTTTATTTCATGACATGATCCATCATGAGATAGAAGTGTATGTCGACGACATGATTGCAAGGTCCCAAACCGAGGAGGAACACCTGGATCATCTGCAGAAACTGTTTGACCGTTTGAAACTGTACAAGCTGAGGTTGAACCCGAACAAGTGCACCTTCGGGGTTAGATCTGGAAAGTTGCTAGGCTTCGTCGTAAGTGACAAGGGTATTCAAGTGGACCCTGCCAAGGTTAAATCCATTCAAGAGATGCCAGTTCCTAAGACAGAGAAAGAGGTCAGAGGCTTCCTAGGACGACTGAATTACATTGCTCGATTCATCTCACATCTAACTGCTACTTGTGAACCAATCTTCAAGCTATTGAAGAAAGATCAGGTAGTACGTTGGAACGATGAATGTCAGGCCGCTTTTGACAGAATCAAGGAGTATCTCCAAGAACCACCCATTCTTATGCCACCGGTTGAAGGGAGACCTCTGATACTATACCTGACAGTACTTGACAACTCAATGGGGTGTGTGTTGGGGCAGCATGACGAGTCTGGCCGAAAAGAGCATGCCATTTATTACCTTAGCAAAAAGTTTACCAACTGTGAGACCCGATACTCACTGCTTGAGAAAACTTGCTGCGCTTTGGTATGGGCTGCTCGCCGGCTGAGACAGTATATGCTGACTCACACTACCTTGTTGATTTCAAAGATGGATCCAATAAAGTACATATTTGAAAATCCTGCTCTGTCTGGGAGAATAGCAAGATGGCAAATGATCTTGACAGAATACGACATCCAGTACACGACCCAGAAAGCTATCAAGGGAAGTGTATTGGCAGACCACTTGGCACATCAGTCAGTAGACGACTATCAGTCAATGAACTTCGAGTTTCCAGACGAGAGCATCATGATTGTGACTGATTGTGAAGTACCTGGACCGGATGAAGGACCTGAGGAAGGATCCCGATGGTCTATGCACTTTGACGGAGCCTCTAACGCTTTGGGTAACGGTATCGGCGCTGTGATCATATCCCCTAAAGGCACCCATACTCCACTTACTGACCGGCTATGTTTCAACTGCACCAACAACATGGTGGAGTATGAGGCATGCATTATGGGTCTTCAAGCTGCGATCGACCTAAGGATCAAGTATCTGAGTGTCTTCGGAGATTCCGCTCTCGTGATCAATCAGGTCAAAGGAGAGTGGGATACGAAACATCCAAATCTTATTCCTTACAGAGAATGTATGTTGACAATGATCCCCCATTTCACAGAGATAACCTTTGAACACTTTCTGAGAGAGGAGAATCAGCTGGCGGACGCGTTAGCCACGATGTCTTCCATGTTCAAGGTCAAATGGGACAATGAAGCTTCCCGGATCATCATCTGGAAACTGGACGAACCGGCATACTGTTGTGATCTCGAGACTGAATTGGTGACTGAGAAGCCTTGGTACCATGAGGTGAAGAGATACTTGGAAGCTCAGGAATACCCTGAAGGTGCATCTGTCAACGATAAGAAGTTTCTGAGAAAGTTCGCAGCGAAATTCTTCCTTAGCAACGACATTCTGTATAAGCGAAACCATGATTCGACCTTACTGCGTTGTGTGGATAAGACTGAAGCAGAAAGGATCATGGAAGAGCTATATGAAGGGACCTTCAGAACACATTCCAATGGACACACTATGGCAAAGAAGATCCTTCGGGCAGGGTATTTCTGGTCCACAATGGAAGCCGACTGCTACCAACATTCTCGGACATGTCACAAATGCCAGATTTATGCAGACAAGGTGCATGTTCCTCCGGTTCCTCTAAATGTCCTGACTGCACCTTGGCCTTTTGCAATGTGGGGCATAGATATGATCAGTGAGATTAAACCTACAGCGTCCAATAGGCATCGCTTCATTCTGGTGGCGATTGATTACTTCACGAAGTGGGTTGAAGCAGCTTCTTACGCCACTGTAACCAAGAATGTCGTGGCACGGTTCATTCGACATAACCTGATTTGTCGATACGGCGTCCCAGAAAGGATCATTACGGACAACGGTACCAATCTCAATAACAAGATGATCACTGAGCTCTGCGAGCAATTCAAGATACAGTACCACAACTCTTCTCCTTACCGGCCGAAGATGAATGGGGCTGTAGAAGCAGCAAATAAGAATATCAAGAAAATCGTGCAGAAGATGACAGTGACTTATAAAGATTGGCACGAAATGTTACCGTTTGCTCTACATGGGTACCGTACCTCAGCTAGGACGTCAACCGGGGCAACTCCTTTTTCCTTGGTCTACGGTATGGAGGCAGTCTTACCGATCGAAGTGCAAATACCCTCTCTCCGGATAATGAAGGATGCAGACCTGAATGAAGATGATTGGATCCAAACACGACTTGATCAGTTAAATTTAATCGACGAAAAGAGACTTGCTGCTATTTGTCATGGTCAGACGTACGAAAAACGGATAATCAGGGCATTTAACAAAAAGGTCAGACCACAAGAGTATCAAGTTGGGGATCTGGTAATCAAGCGTATCATCCTTCCTCAGAGTGATCCAAGGGGAAAATGGACCCCTACGTACGAAGGGCCATTTGTGGTTAAAAATGTATTCTCAGGAGGAGCCATGATTCTAACCAACATGGATGGTGACGACCTTCCTCACCCCGCCAATGCAGACATAGTAAAAAGATACTACGCATAAAAAAGACCCGCTAGGTTGACATACCTAGGCAAAAATTAGGGCTTCCCGGCGAACCAAAAGGGTTCGGGCAAAATGAGGGATGAAATAAAAAAAATCTGTACACCTGGCAAGTCGAAAACCTGAAAAGGCGGCTTGGGCAAAAATGGGTATCCCGGTGGACTGAAAACCCGAAAGGGCGGTCCAGGCAAAAGTTAGGGATAAAGCGTAATACTATGTCTCATTGGGTCACCTCGCATCCAGAATCCGGTATCAACATCAAGTTCAAACAGCATCAATCAATCAGCTTCATCTTCAGCTAGGTCATCAAGTGATGAGACGCTCGAAGATATAAAGGTAATAGCAGAGTTGGAACCCAGTGGGATTGTTCTTTTCACACAGCTGTTTTATTTTCCTTTGTACAAATTGTATAAACTCTTTTGTTCGGCGGCGTTCTCTTACTAGGACGTCAGCCTCTTGTATATAAATGCCTATTTACGGGCAAATTCAAAAATCAATACAGATACACTTTTCAGACAAATTGCCTTTTGTTTTTCCTTTTTCTGTTTTGTTTTGCGAAGAACGTCCAAGTTTCAATTTGTGATATATGCATTTGACACTAATTGCTAACTCATAAATATTTGCATGCAAAATAAAGGATTAATTACAGGTGACATTAGAAACAGGGGCAATAGTAAGTTGTCTAAGCGATCTAATTGCTCTGTCCACCAAGGTATCAAGGTAGGTTCAGCTGAAGAACACAACCAGATATCTTAAATCCCCAGAGAGTGAGTCAGCAAGTCAATGCGCTCTCCCCAAGCAGAGTTAGTCTACTCTATCAAACCTTAAGGAAGTTGGGTTTCCCCAGCAGATCTCAACATTCCCCAACAATATACGAACATTCCTAACAAGCATCCCCGGCAGTCTTGGTCTAAGATTATTCCCCGACGGTATACCAGACATTCAGTGGAGCCACTTCCCCAGTACAGTTCAAAAATTTCCCCAGGAGAGTCCAGTCTGAAGATTTCCCCAGGAAAGCTGAATCATCTCCCCAGCAGGAAGCTTATCCCCAGTAGATTCTGGAAGCTTTCCCCCCTGTAGAGCACGAATGCGTCTCCCGGCTTTATTCAAAGGTTATTTCCCTACCAGGGTATAACTGGGTTATTCTCAGCCAAAAGCCACGGAAAGATCGTCCTCGGCAAAGTCTTCTTATCCCCAGCGGAGTCTATTAAAACTTCCAACATAACGACGGTATCCCCAGCGAAGTTACCATCAACATCTCAGCAAAGTACCTCTCTCCCCACAGAGTACTGTCCCCAGCAAGGTATCTAGAGAAATCTTCTCCCCGCAGAGTAATCTCTCCGTCAAGTTTATCCCCCCAACGGAGTTATTTTCTCCTAACGGTATCCTTGCAGTCATCACTCCCCAGTGGAAACAGAGAATGCTATTCACATCAGCCCAGGATTTGACTTCCCGGCATCCGTCAAGGATTTATCTTCCTAAGACGAAAACATACATTCATAAACAACACATCTTCATACATTATAGCATGCATATACGCATCATGAACATACAATCTCATTCATTCTGAGAACATCTCGCGTGTCATACATCATGACATCACATACAACTAACGTTTTGTCTTTTCAGGATAAAAGTTAATACAAAGATAATTTCTATCAACTGTCGTGATTCCAGATCCGATTCCTGTATCTTGCCAGGGTGTATCTGTTGACGACTACAGTACAAGACTCGATTCCTGTATCTTGCCAGGGCACGTCTGAAGAGTTCGAAGATCCGATTCCTGTATCTTGCCAGGGTGTATCTGTTGATGACTACATTACCAGACTTGATTCCTGTATCTCGCCAGGGCACGTCTGAAGAGTTCGAAGATCCGATTCCTGTATCTTGCCAGGGAGTATCTGTTGACGACTACAGTACCAGACTCGATTCCTGTATCTTGCCAGGGCACGTCTGAAGAGTTCGAAGATCCGATTCCTGTATCTTGCCAGGGTGTATTTGTTGACGACTACAGTACCAGACTCGATTCCTGTATCTCGCCAGGGCACCTCTGAAGAGTTCGAAGATCCGATTCCTGTATCTTGCCAGGGAGTATCTGTTGACGACTACAGTACCAGACTCGATTCCTGTATCTTGCCAGGGCACGTCTGAAGAGTTCGAAGATCCGATTCCTGTATCTTGCCAGGGTGTATCTGTTGATGACTACATTACCAGACTCGATTCCTGTATCTTGCCAGGGCACGTCTGAAGAGTTCGAAGATCCGATTCCTGTATCTTGCTAGGGAGTATCTGTTGATGACTACAGTACCAGACTCGATTCCTGTATCCTTCCAGGGCACGTCTGAAGAGTTCGAAGATCCGATTCCTGTATCTTGCCAGGGTGTATCTGTTGACGACTACAGTACCAGACTCGATTCCTGTATCTTGCCAGGGCACGTCTGAAGAGTTCGAAGATCCGATTCCTGTATCTTGCCAGGGAGTATCTGTTGACGACTACAGTACCAGACTCGATTCCTGTATCGTGCCAGGGCACGTCTGAAGAATTCGAAGATCCAATTCCTGTATCTTGCCAGGGTGTATATGTTGACGACTACAGTACCAGACTCGATTCCTGTATCCTGCTAGGGCACGTCTGAAGAGTTCGAAGATCCGATTCCTGTATCTTGCCAGGGTGTATTTGTTGACGACTACAGTACCAGACTCGATTCCTGTATCTCGCCAGGGCACCTCTGAAGAGTTCGAAGATCCGATTCCTGTATCTTGCCAGGGAGTATCTGTTGACGACTACAGTACCAGACTCGATTCCTGTATCTTGCCAGGGCACGTCTGAAGAGTTCGAAGATCCGATTCCTGTATCTTGCCAGGGTGTATCTGTTGATGACTACATTACCAGACTCGATTCCTGTATCTTGCCAGGGCACGTCTGAAGAGTTCGAAGATCCGATTCCTGTATCTTGCTAGGGAGTATCTGTTGATGACTACAGTACCAGACTCGATTCCTGTATCCTTCCAGGGCACGTCTGAAGAGTTCGAAGATCCGATTCCTGTATCTTGCCAGGGTGTATCTGTTGACGACTACAGTACCAGACTCGATTCCTGTATCTTGCCAGGGCACGTCTGAAGAGTTCGAAGATCCGATTCCTGTATCTTGCCAGGGAGTATCTGTTGACGACTACAGTACCAGACTCGATTCCTGTATCGTGCCAGGGCACGTCTGAAGAATTCGAAGATCCAATTCCTGTATCTTGCCAGGGTGTATCTGTTGACGACTACAGTACCAGACTCGATTCCTGTATCCTGCCAGGGCACGTCTGAAGAGTTCGAAGATCCGATTCCTGTATCTTGCCAGGGTGTATATGTTGACGACTACATTACCAGACTCGATTCCTGTATCTTGCCAGGGCACGTCTGAAGAGTTCGAAGATCTGATTCCTGTATCTTGCCAGGGAGTATCTGTTGACGACTACAGTACTAGACTCGATTCCTGTATCTTGCCAGGGCACGTCTGAAGAGTTCGGAGATCCGATTCCTGTATCTTGCCAGGGTGTATCTGTTGACGACTACATTACCAGACTCGATTCTTGTATCTTGCCAGGGCACGTCTGAAGAGTTCGAAGATCCGATTCCTGTATCTTGCCAGGGAGTATCTGTTGACGACTACAGTACCAGACTCGATTCCTGTATCTTGCCAGGGCACGTCTGAAGAGTTCGAAGATCCGATTCCTGTATCTTGCCAGGGTGTATATGTTGACGACTACAGTACCAGACTCGATTCCTGTATCCTTCCAGGGCACGTCTGAAGAGTTCGAAGATCCGATTCCTGTATCTTGCCAGGGTGTATCTGTTGACGACTATATTACCAGACTCGATTCCTGTATCTTGCCAGGGCACGTCTGAAAAGTTCGAAGATCCGATTCCTGTATCTTGCCAGGGAGTATCTGTTGACGACTACAGTACCAGACTTGATTCCTGTATCTTGCCAGGGCACGTCTGAAGAGTTTGAAGATCCGATTCCTGTATCTTGCCAGGGTGTATATGTTGACGACTACAGTACCAGACTCGATTCCTGTATCCTGCCAGGGAACGTCTGAAGAGTTCGAAGATCCGATTCCTGTATCTTGCCAGGGTGTATCTGTTGACGACTACATTACCAGACTCGATTCCTGTATCTTGCCAGGGCACGTCTGAAGAGTTCGAAGATCCGATTCCTGTATCTTGCCAGGGAGTATCTGTTGACGACTACAGTACCAGACTCGATTCCTGTATCTTGCCAGGGTGTATATGTTGACGACTACAGTACCAGACTCGATTCCTGTATCCTGCCAGGGCACGTCTGAAGAGTTCGAAGATCCGATTCCTGTATCTTGCCAGGGTGTATCTGTTGACGACTACAGTACCAGACTCGATTCCTGTATCTTGCCAGGGCACGTCTGAAGAGTTCGAAGATCCGATTCCTGTATCTTGCCAGGGTGTATATGTTGACGACTACAGTACCAGACTCGATTCCTTTATCCTGCCAGGGCACGTCTGAAGAGTTCGAAGATCCGATTCCTGTATCTTTCCAGAGTGTATCTGTTGACGACTACATTACCAGACTCGACTCCTGTATCCAGCCAGGGCACATCTATATAAAGAGTTAAAAGATCAACTTCTGCAATAGGCCAGGTAATTTTCTTTCTTTCTCAGGTACGCAAGTTCTCGCTAAGGAATCTCTTACGCGATCAACACCTCCCGATGGCATCTATAAGCCCATCTCTACAATTATCCATCACAGTTCCAAATGGCATTTATAAGCCCATTCCCGACAAGGTTCTGTCACACCTCCAGATGGCATCTATAAGCCCATCCTCCTATCCCTCATCTCTCCAAATGGCATCTGTAAGCCCATTCCCGACATCACACTGCTGATACTCTACTATGTGAGTGCGAATTTCTGGGCACTCTAGTGTTCAATCATCTTCCACCTTCAGATTATGAAAGGCACACAAGCCAATCTACATCCTCAGGTCTAAGAAGATTGAACAGGGGCAACTGTTGTACCCCAAAATTTGCCCTCCCATAATCTTCAAAGTTATGACAAGCAAATGGTTCAAAGTCTATTCAAGGGCTACACAGTCAACCATCCTCCTAAGCCAGTCAAACTAGGGTTTTGGTTCTTGCAAGGAAGTTGAAGTTTTCAAGAGCTCAATCAAGTCTCCCATGCTCATACACATTGTCAAGCACCTACATGTCAAGTTTCAAGGCTCACAAGGTCAAGTTGTACAGTCAAAAACCCTAATTGCTCAACAGTCAACTGTAGGGGCAAAATGGTCATTTGGCAGTCAAAAGTCAAAATTTTTGGTCAACATCTTATTTTGAAGCCACAGTCATCATTTGATCAATGCTTGATCATGATTCTCAAAGAATGGCTCAAAAATCATCAAGGTATCAAAAGTTTCTATTTTTGGACAGCTGAAAAGTCAACTGTAACTTGACCAAGGCATAACTTTTTCATGGTTCATCAGAAAAATCCCATCCAATTCTCATTTTGAAGGGGAAGACATTTCCTACAACTCATCTTCACATTCCAAGTCCAAGAAATGCTCTCACAAAAAGTTATCAATTTCAACATTATAGGTCATTTTCAAAAGTCAACAAAAAGGGACTTTAAGTCAAAGACCATAAATTGAGATTGGTAAATCAAAATGACATGGGACCAAAGACATTGGTTAGAGGACTTCAATAACTTTCCAAAATGTCCAAGAACATGTTCATAACTTCAAAATTGAGCAAGATATGCATTGGAGAAGTTGGGACATTTTTGTGAAATGGCCAAAATCATTTATCCTTGAAATTTCATTTTTTGACAAAAGGGGCCCACTTTTTCCACTTGAATCAGCTTGGCCATGCTTCCCACGTGTCCCACATTTCATTTCAAAATTTAAAATTAATTTTTTCATTTTTATATTGATTTTATTGGATTTAATTCATTTTAAATCCTTTAAAATCAAATAAAAATCAAAAAGGTTAATTAAGGGGGATATTTGGCTTTGATTAACTTTGAATCACCATTATGCATATTCCAAATTCGTGCAAAAAGCCAAATGAAGCAAGAATTCAAAATTGGATCAAAAAGGGAAGGTGTGTTAATGGAGGTTTATGTCAAAATCCTAAGCATCAATGCAAGGCATTATTGGCCTTAATTCTCATCCAAACACATTGCATAAGATATATAGAAGCTATCACAAACGAGAACAAGACCTAAGCTGCGCCCAAAACTCAGAAGCAAACTTGCATTATTTGCCAAAATTTTCAAAACTGAAAACACTTCTAGAGCTTGTTTCAGGTCCTCGTTCCTATCCAAACACGTTGCTGACATCCCAAGGAAGCTATTCCAATCAAATTCAACCCTCCATACGCAAAGAATCGGTATAACCAAGTCTGACCTTCTTTGAAAATTTTGATATTCGTATTTCATTATTCATACAGCATTTTTCATTTTTAATCATGGATTTGGACTAATGTGAATATTTTGAAGCTGATAGCATGATTTAATTGAGTTTTCAAGGCCTGTAGCGAAATATGCCATGGGAATTTTCTAGGGTTGCAGGAGCTGTGAATTGGGGTTTCTTTCCTCTAAAAAAATTGGACCACGAGACCACTACCGTTGCACTCGTGACATCCCAATGATTCCAAATCACCCATCGCGCTCAATTTATGATTGAACATGAGCTATTCGCTATTATTCATAAGCCTGCGTTTTAGGGGGGTTTAAAACCCCCGCTATCCTTTTTGTTACAGGAACGATTGGAGAAGAAGACTGCGTGGTATGGCGTGAGTGGAGGGTTTGAATTCCAGCGCCCTTTTTTTATTTTCATAACGTTAATTTTGGTTTTGTTTCATATTATTTATTTTCAATCTCCATACAACGCACGCTCCGCAGCACAATTGGAAAAGCATCACCTTGAGAAACGTTGGGACCTGGGTTCGATTCCCAGGTCCCCCACTTTATTCCATAATTTTTCTTGCAATATATTCCTATGCAGTATTTCATCAGGGGACCATCATACAACCATATTATCTGGCCTGCCACGCGCCTGGAAAGTTCAATCCAAAGGCTATCATGTGAGTTCCATCATACGCACTGGTCAACGCTCCACACACGAGTCTGAAGGGTCAAAAAGGGCCTCATTCAAATGGGCTTAATTCATCAAACCACCTCCTCAATTGGGGTCAACACCCCCCATTGGTTTGCATATTGTTTTCTTTCTTTTCATTTTTTTATTTATTTGTTTTATTTATTTTAATTAATTCATCAAAATTAATTTTCATAAAATACAAAAAAATCAGAAAATCATAAAATAAAAATATGCTTTATTTATCTTTTTTAATTCATTAATATTTTGTAAATAAATTTCATAATCAATTTAGTTTAATTTTAGGTTTAATTTTAATGTTTTTCTTTAATAAATTAAAAAACATAAAAATTAGGTTTTTAACATTTCATTCTTTTTCTCAATAAATATTTTTTTTATAATTATTATTAACCATTAATTATTTTTGTAAATACTTGTAATTAGTCAATTAGGTTTAAACTTAAACAATTTTCTTTATTAAATTAAAAAAACAATTAGAACTAGGTTTATTTAACTTTTAATTCCAATTTAATTCTCTTTAATTTCATAAATACAAAAACATCAAAAAAAATATATAAGTTCTTTTCTTTATTTAATTATTAGTTAATTTCTTAATTTCAATATTTATTTCTTTAAAGGGTCCAACGCCCTCGCATTCGATTATAATTCCTTTTCGCGCATTTATTTTTTATTTCTTTTATGAATGTTATGTAATTGCCCCAAGGCCTTGTAATAATAATTAGAGACTTATTTACTTTCCGTACTTTTATTCAAATCGGGTCTTGGTTTAATTTGGCGATGTAGACCCGCGCCTTTGTAATAGCGTAGGACCTTTATCTTTTCCGCACTTTAAATTCCCGCACCTTTTAACTGTTAATAATCACATGAAAGAATGTATGCCCAAAAATAAAATCAAAGCGTAGCTTACCAATGCATGACAAGACAAATAATAGCTGAAAATGACACACAATTCACACACACCACTCTTAGGGTACGCCTCACTGTTGCCTTGCCCCTCGAAAGGTGGTCATCAAGCATTGGACGTTTTAGTAAGTCCTTATGTCCATGAACATGGCATAAGGGTAGCTTCTAAGGTGTCCTACTGTTGCTCTGGTGATCACCCTGTTGCCTTGCCCCTCGAAACGTGGTTGTCAAGTATAGGACGTCTTAGTGAGTCCTTATGTTCCATTGATCTGGTTGCCTCGAAACAAGTTGCCTCGAAACGGTTGCCTCGGAATAAAAAGATCAATGGCATAAGGGTAGCTTCTAAGGTGTCTTACTATTGCTCGGTGACCACACTGTCCCTAACCCTCGAATTGACCCGAACACCTCCAACGGTGGTGCTACCTACCTCTCAATGGTGGGATGGCACTACCTTAAGGACTTCTACACAGCTTAATTCCTTAGGGTAGGTAGATGACTCATAGATACTTGCTCTTTTCTAAAAAAAAATCAAAACTCTTTTCACACCGACACTTTCAAAAAGATTTCAAAACAATTTTTCAAACACTCTTGAGGACTGATACAAGAGTCGATCTGAAATCTTTAAACGAAACTTTTTTCAAACCCACTCACACTTTGAAAAGCAAACACTTTTGAAAACACAATGAGCAAGTATCTAAGAGCCCATGGATAACCATGGATAGAAAGGGTGCTAACACCTTCCCTTTCTATAAATCTACCTCCCGAACCGAGAAACTATTTCATAAGGAATTTTGCTGTGCTTTTGTCCAGTCCATGTTGGAGAAAATAAAAGACGGTGGCGACTCTTGCTTCCGCGACATTTCGCGAACCAGCGTTAAACAGTCATTTCCAGATCCACCGATCACACTTCCCTTTCTATAATCTACTCCCCTAACCCAAGAAAACATCTCAAAGGTCTTTCCTGTGCTTTTTGACCTTTCCTTAGGATAAAATAAAAAGTCGGTGGAGACTCTTGCTAAACTGAAAGATTTGCGAACACAAACGCAAAATCCCAAGTCAGTTCTCCCACCGTATCACAGAACTGGAGACTCTGCTGGGGACAACTTTAAAAGTGGAGTAACCTTAGGGCTTAGATCACCCTTTGCATGACTATATTGTTTTCTTTGATTGCTTTACATTTGGTTCTCTTATTTGGGCTTGAAATCCTCTACCCGGATTTAAGAAACATTCATAGGTAAATAGCAATACGTTGTGGAAACTGTGAGGGGTATACTGACATGGTTGAAGCAATAGCTATATTAGTGCGAAATATTTGTGAGTACCGGTAGCCTTTGAGTCAATCAAAGAGAATACGGGGCCGTTGAGTGATGTCATAAAGCACTAATGAACTCTTAGAACCTTACTTGACCATCTTGGCCTTTTATTAGGGGTAGTGAGATGACCGACTTTGGTGCAGTTCGGAGTTGGTTGATACTCGATACTACACTCATTGAGGGTTGTTTTCTTGGAATATTTTGGTCGCTAGTTAAGTGGCTAAACCAAAACAATGAACATAGAAAACAATCCAGTGATATTGAGCTCCTTAGAACCCGGTTACTATTTATAGGACAGGTTTGAGCCAACTAAACTCAAGAGGGTACTTACCTATGAAACCTCATGCAAGCCTGAAACTAGGGTTTTGTGTGACTTGCTTGTACATGTGCTTGTGCATACATCATGAACATCATAAAGCATCATATGCATCCACTAACCATTTCAAGGGTTTGGATCTTCATCTTTGTTCTTGTTTTGTAGGTCATGGAATCTCTTCGCAGGAAAACAATTCAAGTCAATCTTGTGAGAATCCCTCCTCAACTCAAGGAGCTTACTTCCAGAATTCCAGAGAATTCTCTCTTCAGTGAAAGACATGGTAGACTTCTCAACTTGGTCAACTCCAACATTGAAGAAGACATGGTGAAAGTTCTCTTCCAGTTCTTTGACCCCCTACACCACTGTTTCACATTCTCTGATTACCAATTGGTACCTACTTTGGAGGAATTTTCTCAACTCCTGAGAATTCCTATTCTTAATCAACTACCCTACAACGGTACGGAAAAAGAACCAAAGCCTGGAGATGTTGCTCAAGCATTACACTTGCAACCATCTGACATCAAGGGACATTGGGAAACCAGAAGTGGTGTCAAGGGTTTCTTGGCAAAGTTTCTGTTTGAGAAGGCACAATACTGCTGGAATTCTCTTGATCTACAAGCCTTTGAAGAGATTGTGGCACTCCTCATCTATGGGTTGGTCTTGTTCCCAAACCCTGATCAGCTTATAGATGTGAACACTGTCAAGATTTTCATATCCAAGAATCCTATACCCACATTGCTTGGGGACATCCTACACTCATTTTACACACGAACAATGAGGAAAGGAGGTGTTCTCATGTGTTGTACTCCTCTCCTAGCAAGGTGGTTTATTTCTCACCTTCCACAATCAGTTTTGAAGAATAAGCAGGGTTTAAGGTGGTCACAACGGTTGATGACCCTCACACATTCTGATGTACATTGGTGTTCTCAGTCCAAAGAAAATGTCATCATCATTGATCATTGTGGGGAATTCCCTAATGTCCTACTACTTGGCATTAGGGGAGGCATTACCTACAACCCCTGTTTAGCTCTAAGACAATTTGGATATGCTCGGAGGGATGGCCCTCATGACATGCTGATTCCTGACCTAGTTTTTGACTTCGACAACGATGCGCAAGGACTTCGACAAAGGTTCATCAGAGCTTGGAGGATGCCCAACAAGGTGGATAGTAAGACACTGGGGCACAAAAATTCCATCCCCCTTGAGCCTTACCTCAAGTGGATACGAACCCGCGCCCAGAATCTTATGATGCCATACCCTCACATTCTCCCCTTGATCAAAGATCCTGTTATAGAAGGAGAGGTTCCATACACCATCCTACATCCTAACATGCCAACATCATGGGAAGAAATGCAAAAGAGTTGGATCTAACTCAAAGAAGAACATAATACTTTTGAAGCCAACTTTTATGCCAGTGAGAAGAAGGTTTTGGAGCTTACCCGCCGAATTCATGAGGAGGAAACTCTCAACACTTACATCGCACCAAAGAGGATGCGTAATGTCTTTTTACATTAAGAATTTTGTAATATTCTGCCCATGGGGCACTTATGTACTAACAATTTCTTCTTAATATCACGTGCGTTCCTTTTTGTTTGCAACAAATTTGAATTTCTGAATCCTTGAATGCATTACATGAATAACATACCATTCATCATATGCATAAACAGGTCTTCACACCAGGTTTCCTTATCTTTTTGTTGTTTATTTTAGCAAGATAGATTTGGAGCAGACGGTTAAGGATCTGCAAGCGCAGAATTCTCAATTCCAGCAACTCCTTATGACCTTAACAAAGGGTCAGGAGGATCTGAAAGCACTGTTGGAGAAGAATAAAGAGAAAAAGAAGAAGAGGCCCGGAGTAGCCACTTTTGGAAGAAGGTTTGAAAGCAATGCTAGGAAGGTTCTTGAGTTCCCCTCAACGTCTGACGAAGGGGCTGGTAAAGGAAAAGGGGCTGCTGTACCTTCTGAATCTGAGGTTGAAGAGGAGGAAGAGGAAGAAGACAAAGACTACTCCGAACAACAATATCCCCCGGCGGATGATAAATATAAGAATCTTGAGGATAGATTGGCAGCCATGGAGTTGCAGAGGGTACCTGGTTTGGATTTTGAAGAACTAGGGTTGGTAGCTGGTATCGTTATCCCTCCCAAGTTCAAAGTACCGACATTTGCTAAGTATGACGGGCTGTCCTGTCCAAAGATGCACCTGAGATCGTATGTCAGAAAAGATCCAACCCCACTCATCTGATAAAGACCTTTGGGTACACTTTTTCCAAGACAGTTTGTCAGGCACGCAATTGGACTGGTTCTATCAACTCGAGAAATCAGAGGTTCACAATTGGGAAGACTTAGCTGCTGCTTTTTACCGTCAATACCAATACAATGTTGATTTGGCGCCCACTCGTACTCAGTTACAAAGTATGGGGATGGCTTCCAATGAAGGATTTAAAGAGTATGCCCAGAAGTGGCGTGATCTGGCTGGAAGGGTGCAGCCACCGTTGTCAGATAGAGGGCTAGTTGACATGTTTCTGGGGACCCTGTCTGGCCCTTTCTTCAATCATCTAATTGGGAGTTCTTCCGCGGGATTTACTGAACTAATTTTGACCGGCGAAAGGGTCGAGGCCGGTATTAAAAGTGGTAAGATTCAGAAAGATACCTCCGCGTCTGATGCTGTTAAGAAAGCCTTCCCAGCTAAGAAGGAAGCCTCTGTTGTGTATTCTCAGAAAGGTCAGGGAAGAACCGAGCGTCGGCCAACTGTAGGGGCTGTGATGATTTAAAACTCTTTAAATGATCAACCTCGTAACAATCAGTCGAGACCTAATGAACAACGGGTAGAAAGGCCATAACGGCAGTTCACCCGAATCAACATGACGCCAGCTCAGGTACTCCCTCATTTGTTGAAACTAAATCTTATCAGTTTGAAGGAAGCGCCAAAGAACCCTAACACTTTCTCTCCATACTACCACTCCAATGCCAAGTGTGCTTACCACTCTGACAGTGTTGGGCATGATACCAACAATTGTTGGGCGCTTAAGAACAAAATACAAGACCTGATTGATGCCAAGGAAGTAGAATTCGATGCACCTGAGAAGCCCAATGTGATTTTTGCTCTGATGCCCAAGCATAGTCATAATGTTCATGCCGTTATAGAAGACCTCCATGTTGCTGATGTTTCTGATCTTTTGACTCCGTTGTTAGTGATTAAAGAGAAGTTGATGAGAGCCGGGATATTCCCAGGCTGTGGGAAGGACTGTTACTTTTGTTTGAACATACGAGTTGATTGCCCAATGTTGAAATCAGGTGTCCAACGCCTGATGGATACCCAAGAGATACTTTTCCAAAAAACCCCTGTTGACACCTTCACTCATGTTACTCATGATACTTGTGCTACTTCAACCAACGATATTGCAATCATAACCATTTTTGACAATCCTCCCAAGGCTTGCAAAAGGCCTGTCAGGATTACGCCTGACCCTAAGTTTGTACCATTAAAGATCACCATGCCGGGACCTGTCCTGTACCAATCCAGCAAAACGATACCATGGAACTATGGAGGAGAAATCTTCTATCATGGTATCAAACAAATCGAAGCAGTCCAAGAGAATTGTGAAGAAGAAAACCCTGATATAGGAAACATTGCGAGAACAAGCAAGATAACCCGTAGCGGACGGATTTTTTCTCCGGAGATTTGCTCTTCCTCGAGCAGTCTTCGGACCCTCGAAAGTTTTTGTGCCTGTTAGACCATCTGTGCAAGGCCCGATGATTGAAGAATTGGGTACTCCTGAAGTAAGACCATCTGCTGATACTACCAATAAGGGTAAGGGGATACTAGAAGCGCCTGTCAGGACGAAGGCTCATGCTGTGGTTATCCCTGAAACCACCCAGAAAGAAATGGATGAAATCTTGAAAATAATCAGAAAGAGTGATTACGACATCGTGGAACAACTAGGGTAGACCCCTTCTAAAATTTCAATGTTGGCTCTTCTACTCTGCTCTGAGGCCCATGCTAAGGCCCTGATCAAATTCTTGAAGGTGGAACATGTACCCCAAGAGACTTCGGCTGACCAGTTTCAGGAGTGTGTGGCCAGTCTTACTGCTGATAATGGCCTTGGATTTTCCGATGCTGACTTGACTCCCAAAGGAAGGAAACACAATGACGCACTACATGTCTCAGTTGAGTGCAGGGGAACCACCCTCGCCCATGTCTTAGTTGATATTGGTTCTTCCCTGACTGTGCTGCCGAAGAAAGCCTTAGACCGTTTGGACTGTGAAGGATTGACCCTCAAACCTAGTAACATCGTTGTTAGGGCGTTTGATGGATCCAAAAGAATGGTTCATGGAGAGGTTGACATTCCTATCAAAGTAGGCACAGAAGTTTTCAACTCCACCTTTTATGTGATGGACATCCGTCCGTCATATTCGTGTTTGTTAGGAAGACCGTGGATCCATTATGCTGGGGCAGTTACCTTCTCTTTGCACCAAATGCTGAAATATCCTGTTAAGGGTAAGATTATAACAGTGCACGACGAGGAAGAGTACATGATAAGTCATCTCAATTCCTTCCTCTATGTGGAGTTGGATGGAGAGTTCATTGAAACGCCTTTCCAACATTTTGAGGAAGTTTCCCCTGAGGTAGAAGTTGCGAAGACAATGGTTGAGGTGCCTATCATTCCCAAGCATGTATCTAGGATGGCATCTCTCAAGGACGCAGAGGCTGTAATTAAAGAGGGGAAGAGCACAGTGTGGTGGAAACTGCCTGATTTTCCCCATAAGACGGACAAGTTTGGATTAGGGTTCACTGCTGCAGGACAAAAGGCTATGCATCGCTCCAAGGTTGGAGGACCACCCGTCAAGATCTCTCGCCATGGAATCAATGTTGTAGAAGATGAAGATGAAGAGAGCCACTTTGAAGATTGGATATTTCCAACCTTCGAAGGGGGTTTAAGAAACTGGGAAGCAAAGGATTTTATTCCCATCACCTTTATCAACCAGTAATTTTATCTTTGAACAATTTCCTATTTTTGGTCTGTAATAACTAAACAATTCGCACACTATTTTCACCTCATGCCTTGCCCAGGGCATGTAGGTCCATTTGTAAGGGCTTGATTTTCTTCATTATCATATGCCATGTTTTAATGAATCATTGGACGTTTTTCATCTATAAACTGTTGTGTTCATTTTCTTTCCTTTTGCATTTTTGTTTGTTTAAGGATGGCTATCTGTGATACGGTGGGAGAACTGAGTTGAGGTTTTGCGTTTGTATTCGCACTTGTTCGGTTTAGCAAGAGTCGCCACCGACTTTTTATTTTATCCTAAGGAAAGGTTAAAAAGCACAGGAAAAACCTTTTGAGATGTTTCGTGGGTTCGGGGGGTAGATTATGAAAAGGGAAGGTATTAGCACCCTTTTCATCCATGGTTATCCATGGGCTCTTAGTTACTTGTTTTAGATCACTTGCCTTTGATTTTCAATTGCTTGAAATGGTGGTGTGTGTGTGTGTTTGAAAATGTTTTGAAAAAGATACCTTGTTGTTGTACCCCAAAATTTTCCCTCCCATATTCTTCAAGAAATTGCCAAGTCAAGCTGCAAAATTCCCCAAGGGTTGCACAGTGTAAAGGCCTCCTATACAGTCAAGATTAGGGTTTGTATTCTGATCAAGAAAATGAAGTTTCTAAAGGTCCAAACAAGTCTCATATGCCTACAAATACGGTCAAGCATCCTCAGATCAAGTTTCAAGGCATTCAGCTCAAAATTGCACAGTCAAAACCCTAATTGCACTACAGTCAACTGTAGGGGCAAAATGGTCATTTGGCAGTCAAAAGTTCAAATTTTTGGTCAACATATCATTTTTAAGCCACAAACATCATTTGATCAATGCTTGATCATGATTCTCAAAATTTGGCTCAGAAATCATCAAGATGCAAAAGTTTCCTTATTTGGACAGCTGAAAAAGTCAACTGAAATTGACCAGGGCATAACTTTCACATGGATTATCAGAAAAATCCCATCCAAAGCTCATTTTGAAGAGAAAGACATTTCCTACAACTCATCTTCATACTTCAAGTCCAAGAAATGCTCTCACAAAAAGTTATCAATTTCAACATTATAGGTCATTTTCAAAAGTCAACAAAAAGGGACTTTAAGTCAAAGGCCATAACTTGATATTGGTAAATCAAAATGACATGGGACCAACGGCATTGGTTAGAGGACTCAAAGACCTTTCCAAAATGTCAAAGAACATGAGAAAAGCTTAAAAATTGAGCAAGTTATGCCTTGTGGAAGTTGGGAAATTTTTGGATATTTTGAAAAGTCAGCATTGGTTCAAATGACCTAAAATTGCTAATGGGCCCATTTTTCTTCCATAATCCATCATCCATGACATGTGCACGACCACTTGGCCCAAAGGGAAGTTTTATTCATTTTTTATTTTATTTATTTGAATTTTTATTAATAATAATTCATTTAAATCAATTAAATATGTGAAAAATACTTAACTTAACCTAACAAATCTTTTTGTACATGTTTTAGTCTCAATAATTCGTGCACATTCAAATATGGGAAGATTTGGTTTGATTGGATCCTAATTGATACAAAATTGCATGGAAAAAGATATGGAAATTATGGTGAAAAATCAAATCTTCAAAACCATGATTGCAAGAGATTTGGAGCAAGTTTTTTCACCTAATGCACTCAATACAAAAGCCTAAATACAACCCTAATCAAGATGGACACTGAGCTGCGCAGAAAGGCATCAAAGGAACTTGAAATTTTCTCTAGAAAGTCAAAACTGAAAGTTCACTTCCAGGGCGATTCAAGACCTAATTCTTGTTCCATTAGCTTCCTTGAAGGTCACTGGACATATTCCAATCAAAAACAACCATCCAAACGCAAGGAATTGGTATACAGCATTCAAGATATTTCAAAAAAAACTCATAATCGTGCATCATGATTCACGCATCCTTTGCAACTTTTATTTATTGATTCATGTTCCTTATGAAATTCTGAAGCTAACCAATATGATTAATTGCATTTTTATGTTGTGTATGCGATTATGCCATGTTTGTGTTCTAGGGTTTGCAGGACCTCAAAATTGGGGGTTTTTATTTAAAGAAAAATTAGCCCTCAAAACCACCACCATTCAACTCAGCGCATCTGGACGAAGAAGACACCATGCTCGCGCCTAATTTATGGACCTCCTAGGCCTAATCGCTATTTTCCAGTAGCGTGCCTAAGAGAACATATAAAAAACCGTGGCTTAATGTTTTACGTTTCAGGGATAGTGAAGAAGACGATGTGTTGGCAAACGGTGATAGGTGGATTCAAAAATTCGCGCGTTGGTGGCCCCTGATCATTATTTCTTTTATCATGTTTATTTACTATTATATATTAAACGCATATGCAGTGGCTCAGTGGCGAACGAAGTTATTGGAAAAGTGAATGACCTGGGTTCGATCCCAGGTCTCCACCCTTTCCATTTGTTTTTTTTCCAATTTACGTTCATATGCAGGCATGATAGTGTGGTCCATGGTGTGTCCCTCTATCCAGCCATACACGCGTCCTGGAACCTCAGATCAAAGGCATAGATTGGATGAACACCCTAAACCCTCGTCAACGCGTATGTACGTATCATGCCAAAAAGTCAAAAGGGCCATACTAAATGGGCCAGAATTCCTAAAATATACCTCCTATCTGGGGACTGATACCCCCAAGGTTTGGCCAAATTTTGTTATTCTTTATCTTTTTATTATTTATTATCTTCCTTTAATTATTATTCTTTTTGTCAATTTAATATTTTCATAAATATAAAAAATACCTAAAAAATCAGAAAAGAGAAAAAATATATAATAAATATTTTGTTTTAATATTTTTGTAATTAAGTTGTATATAATTTAAGCTTAGTTAAAATTAGGTTGCAAATTTAATTCTTTTAATAATAAATCTAAAAAACATAGAATTAGGTTTAATCAATAATTTTTAATCTTTTTATTTTTCTTTCATAAATATATCAAATAATTAAATATTTATTTTCATAAATTAAATTGCATACAAAAATTAGGTTTAATTTAGGTTAAATTCTAATGTTTTTCTTAATAAATTAAAATAAAATAGAATTAGGGTTTGCATCTCATATTAATTTTAATTATTTCTTTTTCTCATTAAATTCCTAAAATACTAAAAAACACAAAAACAAGTTCTTTCTTTTTTAACTCCGTTATTAATTTAATTTTTGCAAAAGGGTCCAACGCCCTCGTTTCGTTTAATTCTCATTAATTCGTGTATTTATTTTATTTCATTATAATACTTATGTATCTCTCCCGAAGCCATGTAATTATTTGCCGCACTTTCCCATTCTTTATTTACTTTTACTTCTTTATTTTCTGTCAAATCGGGTCCTGGTTAATTTTGGCGATGTGGACCCGCGCCGTTTGTAATAGCTTAGAATTTACCTTTCCCGCAAATATTTTAACTGTTAATCAAAAGCATGAAAGACTGTATGGACAAAATAAAAACAAGCGTAGAACACCAATGACATGACAAGATGAATACAAATGAAAACGACACACAAATCACACACCACCCCTAGGGTACGCCTCACTGTTGCCTTGCCTCGAAAGGTGATCGTCGAGTAGAGGATGTCTTAGTAAGTCCTCATGATCCGGGAACCTGGCATGAGGGTAGCTTCTAAGGTATCTTCCCATTGCTCTGGTGATCACCATGTCCCGAACCTCGAATTGACCCGAACACCTCCAACGGTGGTGCTACCTACCTCTCAATGGTGGGATGGCACTACTTTAAAGGACATTTACACAGACGAATTCCTTAGGGTAGGTAGGTTCTCGTAGATACTTGCTCTAAATTTCAAAACAAAATTCAAAAATACTTTTCACACCAACACATTTTCAAAAAGCTTTCGAAAGCATTTTTTTAAACACTCTTGAGGACTGATACAAGAGTCGAACTGGAATTTTCAAAGAAACTTTTTTTAAAACCCACATTGAAAAGCAAACAAACCATTTTTGAAAACATAATGAGCAAGTATCTAAGAGCCCATGGATAACCATGGATAGAAAGGGTGCTAATACCTTCCCTTTCTATAATCTACCTCCCGAACCGAGAGCAATCTCTTTAAGGAATTTTTCTGTGCTTTTGTCCTTTCCATTTGGAGAAAATAAAAGACGGTGGCGACTCTTGCTTCTGCGACATTTCGCGAACCAGCATTAAACAGTCAGTTCCAGATCCACCGATCACAGAACTGGCGACTCTGCTGGGGATACCAAACTTAAAGTGAGGTGTACCTTAGGGTAGTTCATAACTGTGTTTTCAATTGTATTGCTTTGCTTGCTTTAAATTGTGGGTTGCATAGGAGTTACATAGATCCTAACCCGGATCTGGGGATACCCTGTTAGGTAGCATAAGCTGTGAGGGACCTGTCCGGCGTATACCGACATGGGTGAAGCAGTGGCTACGTTGGTGTGGCGCCTTGGTCTGTATCGATATCCCTCGTGTTGAAACGGCGAGAATATGGGTCTTCCAAGGATTCATTAAGCACCAACAACCTTAGAACCTTAAATGACCCAACTTGACCAATAGAACAGTAGCAGTATGCTACGCCCATTGAGGCTAAACTCTCGTGATGGTTCTGGCTGCAAGAAAAGATTGCGATGCTGAAGTTATGACCGATTGAGGGTAGTCAGTGATATTGGGATCTTCTAGAACCCGGTTACTTTGATAGGACAGGTTGAACCAACAAACTGAAAGAGGGTAGTACCTAGACCTCACGCTGGCCTAAACTCTAAGGGTTTCTCTTGTGTGACTTGTGTGCCTTCGTACTTGACTACTTGCATGCTTGTTATCTGACACATGAACTACTTGTAGGTTTTGTTTATAGTCCTTAATTGGTACTCATGACAGGGTTTACTAAGTTTCTTGCAGGTTTTGTTTATAGTCCTTAATTGGGACTCATAACAAGAGTGTACTAAGTTTCTTGCAGGTTTTGTTTATAGTCCTTAATTGGGACTCATAACAGGGTTTACCTACATCACCCCATGCATAGCATGACATCATACAATTGCATACATCCTGACCCATTTCAAGGATCTCAAGGGCTTGTGATGCAGGTCATGATAAATCAAACATCTAGCAAGGGGCAAAGAGGATTTATTTTCCTCTAGACAGAGTTGTCAGAGGCTATAACCCACTTGATATGGTGAGCTCTGACTCTTGAAGCAGGTTCCCTTAACCAAGGTTGTTTGGAAATCAAAACCGGACATGATAACTAAAGTCAGGGGCTATGACCCACTGGATATGGTGAGCCTTTGACCCTTTGAAGAAGGACTCTCAACAACATGCAGTTCCTTCAACCAAACTACCGGACCCGAGTTCTAACAAATTTTCTTGTTTACCCCGCGAGGTCCTTGAAAACATTGCATGCATGTCATACACATCATTACATAACAGGTATCTTTGTTGCAGGTCACTTACCTTTCTCGCTGTTTATTTCAGCAATGGCCTTCCAACCAGACAACCAGGACCTTCTTGCTCAAGAGACTCGGTTCGGGGAAATCCTTCTGAATCTATCCAAGGGGCAGGAGGAACTAAGGACACTTCTCATGGGGACCTTTGTCAGGAACAGTGCTGAGGATGAAAGGCTGAAACACCTACAAGCTGAGATGGATGCTATGAAAGCCCAAATGCTGGGGCAGAGGAATGCCATTCAAGGTTTAGCTCAAAGACAAGATGAGCTCCGGTTTCTCGTCAACCAACTGCTTCAGGGTAACCCACTGGGGCAAACATCTAAGGGTAAAAAGCCAGTCATCGTTCGACCATCTTTGAGACAAAGAGGCAAGGAGAAAGCTCCTCATATGGCTTCAGTGTCACCAATTCAGTATCAACCTCACCAGCTTCAACCAGACAAGCCCCAAAGGCAATTCACCGAGCTCAACGTATCGCTGCCTCAAGCCTTACAACAACTGCTGAGGTTGAACTTGGTAACTCGAAAGGATCCTCCTAAGAATCCCAACAAGACACCTTCAAGGTATAACCCCAATGCTCATTGCGCTTATCATTCTGACAGCCCGGGGCATGCTACAGAGGATTGTTGGACTTTGAAGAATAAGATCCAGGACCTAATTGAGGAAGGAGCTGTGGAATTCACCCAAGATGGCCAGGCTGAGTGCTTCTACCATCCCTACAGGAGGCACCATTTGAAGTAACAAGCCCTGAGATGAGAAGACTTTTGCTCGTTAGGATTTTCAAGTTGTAACTTCTTTCTGTTCAAACATTTACTCATGTTAAACATTGTTATTTAATTAATGCATCGCATATGTCTGTTTGGAAGCAATATATTCGTATTCACTATACGCAAATTATTTTCATATTTTTTCTGATGATCAACTCTTGGTTAATAATGCTAAGCCTCTTGAGGGAGGATGACGAAAACGATACCGCAATCATTACAGTATGCTTTTAAACAGACCCCGCTGATGAGGTACAGGCATTGTTTCAATCCCTAAACACTGGAGTTATAAGGATGATAATCCCTCGTCAACCCCTCTGAGCCAAAGAAGTAGGAGTTTTTCTTTTCGAAATTTAAAACCCTTAATCATAACCTGGGGCAGGGTAGTCTCTCAGTTGACCCAAGTGCATAACGAATGGCACCAAAGAGGTCCTTACAAAACAAAGAAAGACAGTGATGGTTCCGAATAATCAATAAAGAAAGGCAGTCATTATCTCAAAAAGTAAAAAACCCATTAAGTCAAAACCCATGAAGGAGACTTACAAAACTGGGGCATCTCGCTGACTGTAATTCCAAAAAAGGAAACAATTCAGGCAAAAAAAAGAAAGGGATAACAAAAATAAAGAAAGAGGTCATACAAACCCTCAATAAAAACAAAAGGAAATGACTGCCTATTCAGAATAAATCATCAATATCCGAATCATCACCGGAAAATCAGAGCAAAGACTCAAACAAGGTCTAACGTATGATCAACTGAGTTTAGGTTTGGAGAACATCACGAAGAGCGGGTGGGTACAAATAAAATTTGAGCCTTTATCCTTTGTTTCTTAAACCGTGAACCAGGCCACGTTATAACCCTTAAAAGTCCTAGCTGAAGCATGGGTTAGTTCGAAAGCATACTGTTATGAAAGGTATCCTGACTCCTTAAGGCCTACGGTAAATACGGAGTTGACATCATGTTTTACAAACATTCATTTATTTTATGAAAAAGAATGCATTTTCAAAATCTTCAAGACAGACATAAGCTTTGCATTTTTGATATAACATTGTTTGCATATGACAATTTGTTTGAACAGCAGGGAAATTCGCACGATGAATACCTAGTGAACGAAAACACTTCCAATCAAGGGGCATGGCACGACAATTAGCCATCATCTGGGGCAATCCAATCAAGATTCGGAGAATCTCTAAAAGGCAAAATAGCCTGGGGCAAATCTCCGCATGAGTCACCTGGGGCATTTCAACAATAAATCTTGCCTGGTCAGAAATCTTCTGGTGGCATGACAAAACACTTCTAACAGGGGCAACTCCCTACATTCTGTAAGCACGGACATAGTCGAAAAGATACTACGCAAAATCAAAGACCCGCTAGGTTGACACACCTAGGCAAAAATAAGGGCTTCCCGGCGAACCAAAAGGGTTCGGGAAAAATGAAGGGATGAAATGAAAAAATCTGTACACCCGGCAAGTCAAAAACCTGAAAAGGCGGCTTGGGCAAAAATGGGTATCCCGGTGGACTGAAAACCCGAAAGGGCGGTCCAGGCAAAAGTTAGGGATCAAAGCATACGACTATGTCCTGTCATCTTGTCACCTGCCTACCTGAAGAAGGTTTGACCCTCAACAATTATCAGCATCCCACAGGTGCCTCCCCCATAGAAACAGGGGCAATAAAGGGTGGTCTAAACAATCTGATTGTTCGGTCCTCCAGGGTACCAAGGTAGGTTCAGCTGAAGAACATAACCGGTACCTCCCAATTCCCCAGAGAGTGAGCCAGCAAGTCAGTATACTCTCCTCAACCCAAACTATTATCAAATCTTAAGGAAGTTGAGTGTCCTCCAGCAGATCTCAACATTCCCCAGCAGCATATATACACATATTCTTAACAAGCATCCCCGGCAGTCTTGGTCTAAAAATTGTTCCCCGGCGGCATACCAGATATTCAAAGGAATCATTTCCCCCGCATATCAAAACTCCCCAAGAGAGTCCAATCTAGTTTCCCCAGGAAAGTTGGAATTCATCTCCCCAAACAGTAAGCTTATCCCCAGTAGATTCTGGAAGCTTATCCTCGCAGAATACGAAAGCGTCGTCCGGCTTTATTCAAAGAGTTATTTCCTTGACAGGATATAACTGGGTTATCCTCAGCCAAAAGCCACGGAAAGAGCATCCTCGACGGAGTTTTTCTTACCCCCAGCGAAGTCTATTAACACTTCCAGTACAGCAAAGGTATCCCCATCATGATCAGCAAAGTATCTCTACCCCCACAGAGTATCACTCCCCAGCATGGTCGCTAGAGTATTTTTCTCCCCGCAGAATCTTCCATTTGCCAAGTTTATTCCTCAACGGAGTCATCTTCTCCTACCGGTATTCTTGCAGTTATCATCTCCAGCGGAAGCAAAAGCTTATTCTTCAACATCAGCCCAGGATATGACTTCCCGGCACCCGTCAAGGATCTACTTTCCTAGACGAAAACATACATACATAAACATCACATACATCATTATAGCATGCATAAACGCATCATATCATACAAATCTCATTTATGTTGAGAACATCATTGCTTGATCCATATCATGCATTGCATATGACTGACCTTTACCTTTCAGGAAAGATGCAGTTGAAATTCTCAATCATATTTCAAGACCTAGACCGGTTCAGTTAATCGATTCCAAAGATTTCTTATCCAGTCCCAGGCCTTCTCTAGTCCAGCTAAATCGACTCCCAACAGATTTTTCTGATAAAGACTCAGTAGAAGTTATCCTAGGTTATTAATTTCCTATTGGTTCCCTCTCCGACGGTGAGTGAGGTGGTAATTCCTTTTCAGATGTTTCCCTCTCCGACGGTGAGTGAGGTGATAATCTCCTATGGTTCCCTCTCCGACGGTGAGTGAGGTGGTAAGTCCTTTTCAGATGTTTCCCTCTCCGACGGTGAGTGAGGTGATAATCTCCTATGGTCCCCTCTCCGACGGTGAGTGAGGTGGTAATTCCTTTCCAGATGTTTCCCTCTCCGACGGTGAGTGAGGTGATAATCTCCTATGGTTCCCTCTCCGATGGTGAGTGAGGTGGTAAGTCCTTTTCAGATGTTTCCCTCTCTGACGGTGAGTGAGGTAATAATCTCCTATGGTTCCCTCTCCGACGGTGAGTGAGGTGGTAAGTCCTTTTCAGATGTTTCCCTCTCCGACGGTGAGTGAGGTGATAATCTCCTATGGTTCCCTCTCCGACGGTGAGTGAGGTGGTAAGTCCTTTTCAGATGTTTCCCTCTCCGACGGTGAGTGAGGTGATAATCTCCTATGGTTCCCTCTCCGACGGTGAGTGAGGTGATAATTCCTTTTCTTATGGATCCCTCTCCGACGGTGAGTGAGGTGACAATTCCCTTTCAGATTATAATTTCCTATGGTTCTCTTCCCGATACTGCAAAGATGGTAATTCCCGCTAAGATTTTTCTCAACGAGCGTTGTTGAAGTTAAAATCGCCCAAGGTTCTCTTACCATTCATACTAAGGTAGTAACCATCCCTGGTTCATTCATCATCTTGTGAAGCTCCAGACTCAACTCCTGCAACGTGTCAGGTACTCATGTTTCTTTTGCAGGTATGCAGGTTCTCGCTAAGGAATCTCTTACGCGATCAACATCCAGATGGCATCTATAAGCCCATCATCCTATTCATCGACCTCTAAATGGCATCTATAAGCCCATTCCACCATCACTGCTATTATGTGAGCGCAAATTTCTAGGCACTCTAGTGTTCAATCATCTTCTACCCTCGGATTACGAAAGGCACGTCAGCCAATCTGCATCCTCAGGTCTAAGAAGATTGAACAGGGGCAACTGTTGTACCCCAAAATTTGCCCTTCCATATTCTTCAAGAAATTGCCAAGTCAAGCTGCAAAATTCCCCAAGGGTTGCACAGTGTAAAGGCCTCCTATACAGTCAAGATTAGGGTTTGTATTCTGATCAAGAAAATGAAGTTTCTAAAGGTCCAAACAAGTCTCATATGCCTACAAATATGGTCAAGCATCCTCATATCAAGTTTCAAGGCATTCAGCTCAAAATTGCACAGTCAAAACCCTAATTGCACTACAGTCAACTGTAGGGGCAAAATGGTCATTTGGCAGTCAAAAGTTCAAATTTTTGGTCAACATATCATTTTGAAGCCACAAACATCATTTGATCAATGCTTGATCATGATTCTCAAAATTTGGCTCAGAAATCATCAAGATGCAAAAGTTTCCTTATTTGGACAGTTGAAAAAGTCAACTGAAATTGACCAGGGCATAACTTTCACATGGATTATCAGAAAAATCCCATCCAAAGCTCATTTTGAAGAGAAAGACATTTCCTACAACTCATCTTCATACTTCAAGTCCAAGAAATGCTCTCACAAAAAGTTATCAATTTCAACATTATAGGTCATTTTCAAAAGTCAACAAAAAGGGACTTTAAGTCAAAGGCCATAACTTGAGATTGGTAAATCAAAATGACATGGGACCAAAGGCATTGGTTAGAGGACTCCAATACCTTTCCAACACGTCCAAGAACATGAGAAAATCTTAAAAATTGAGCAAGTTATGCCTTGTGGAAGTTGGAAATTTTTGGATATTTTGAAAAGTCAACATTGGTTCAAATGACCTAAAATTGCTAATGGGCCCATTTTTCTTCCATAATCCATCATCCATGACATGTGCACGACCACTTGGCCCAAAGGGAAGTTTTATTCATTTTTTATTTTATTTATTTGAATTTTTATTAATAATAATTCATTTAAATCAATTAAATATGTGAAAAATACTTAACTTAACCTAACAAATCTTTTTGTACATGTTTTAGTCTCAATAATTCGTGCACATTCAAATATGGGAAGATTTGGTTTGATTGGATCCTAATTGATACAAAATTGCATGGAAAAAGATATGGAAATTATGGTGAAAAATCAAATCTTCAAAACCATGATTGCAAGAGATTTGGAGCAAGTTTTTTGACCTAATGCACTCAATACAAAAGCCTAAATACAACCCTAATGAAGATGGACATTGAGCTGCGCAGAAAGGCATCAAAGGAACTTGAAATTTTCTCTAGAAAGTCAAAACTGAAAGTTCACTTCCAGGGCGATTCAAGACCTAATTCTTGTTCCATTAGCTTCCTTGAAGGTCACTGGACATATTCCAATCAAAAACAACCATCCAAACGCAAGGAATTGGTATACAGCATTCAAGATATTTCAAAAAAAACTCATAATCGTGCATCATGATTCACGCATCCTTTGCAACTTTTATTTATTGATTCATGTTCCTTATGAAATTCTGAAGCTAACCAATATGATTAATTGCATTTTTATGTTGTGTATGCGATTATGCCATGTTTGTGTTCTAGGGTTTGCAGGACCTCAAAATTGGGGGTTTTTATTTAAAGAAAAATTAGCCCTCAAAACCACCACCATTCAACTCAGCGCATCTGGACGAAGAAGACACCATGCTCGCGCCTAATTTATGGACCTCCTAGGCCTAATCGCTATTTTCCAGTAGCGTGCCTAAGAGAACATATAAAAAACCGTGGCTTAATGTTTTACGTTTCAGGGATAGTGAAGAAGACGATGTGTTGGCAAACGGTGATAGGTGGATTCAAAAATTCGCGCGTTGGTGGCCCCTGATCATTATTTCTTTTATCATGTTTATTTACTATTATATATTAAACGCATATGCAGTGGCTCAGTGGCGAACGAAGTTATTGGAAAAGTGAATGACCTGGGTTCGATCCCAGGTCTCCACCCTTTCCATTTGTTTTTTTTCCAATTTACGTTCATATGCAGGCATGATAGTGTGGTCCATGGTGCGTCCCTCTATCCAGCCATACACGCGTCCTGGAACCTCAGATCAAAGGCATAGATTGGATGAACACCCTAAACCCTCGTCAACGCGTATGTACGTATCATGCCAAAAAGTCAAAAGGGCCATACTAAATGGGCCAGAATTCCTAAAATATACCTCCTATCTGGGGACTGATACCCCCAAGGTTTGGCCAAATTTTGTTATTCTTTATCTTTTTATTATTTATTATCTTCCTTTAATTATTATTCTTTTTGTCAATTTAATATTTTCATAAATATAAAAAATACCTAAAAAATCAGAAAAGAGAAAAAATATATAATAAATATTTTGTTTTAATATTTTTGTAATTAAGTTGTATATAATTTAAGCTTAGTTAAAATTAGGTTGCAAATTTAATTCTTTTAATAATAAATCTAAAAAACATAGAATTAGGTTTAATCAATAATTTTTAATCTTTTTATTTTTCTTTCATAAATATATCAAATAATTAAATATTTATTTTCATAAATTAAATTGCATACAAAAATTAGGTTTACTTTAGGTTAAATTCTAATGTTTTTCTTAATAAATTAAAATAAAATAGAATTAGGGTTTGCATCTCATATTAATTTTAATTATTTCTTTTTCTCATTAAATTCCTAAAATACTAAAAAACACAAAAACAAGTTCTTTCTTTTTTAACTCCGTTATTAATTTAATTTTTGCAAAAGGGTCCAACGCCCTCGTTTCATTTAATTCTCATTAATTCGCGTATTTATTTTATTTCATTATAATACTTATGTATCTCTCCCGAAGCCATGTAATTATTTGCCGCACTTTCCCATTCTTTATTTACTTTTACTTCTTTATTTTCTGTCAAATCGGGTCCTGGTTAATTTTGGCGATGTGGACCCGCGCCGTTTGTAATAGCTTAGAATTTACCTTTCCCGCAAATATTTTAACTGTTAATCAAAAGCATGAAAGACTGTATGGACAAAATAAAAACAAGCGTAGAACACCAATGACATGACAAGATGAATACAAATGAAAACGACACATAAATCACACACCACCTCTAGGGTACGCCTCACAGTTGCCTTGCCTCGAAAGGTGATCGTCGAGTAGAGGATGTCTTAGTAAGTCCTCATGATCCGGGAACCTGGCATGACGGTAGCTTCTAAGGTATCTTCCCATTGCTCTGGTGATCACCATGTCCCGAACCTCGAATTGACCCGAACACCTCCAACGGTGGTGCTACCTACCTCTCAATGGTGGGATGGCACTACTTTAAAGGACATTTACACAGACGAATTCCTTAGGGTAGGTAGGTTCTCGTAGATACTTGCTCTAAATTTCAAAACAAAATTCAAAAATACTTTTCACACCAACACATTTTCAAAAAGCTTTCGAAAGCATTTTTTCAAACACTCTTGAGGACTGATACAAGAGTCGAACTGGAATTTTCAAAGAAACTTTTTTTAAAACCCACATTGAAAAGCAAACAAACCATTTTTGAAAACACAATGAGCAAGTATCTAAGAGCCCATGGATAACCATGGATAGAAAGGGTGCTAATACCTTCCCTTTCTATAATCTACCTCCCGAACCGAGAGCAGTCTCTTTAAGGAATTTTTCTGTGCTTTTTTCCTTTCCATTTGGAGAAAATGAAAGACGGTGGCGACTCTTGCTTCCGCGACATTTCGCGAACCAGCGTTAAACAGTCAGTTCCAGATCCACCGATCACACTTGTCTAGGCAACCGTTGTAACAATTCTTTACTCGAATGTTTTACAAAGGTGTTTGTCTTTTCGAAAAGATATTTCAATGTTTTTGAAAGTTGTTTTTGAAAGTTGTGTTTGTGAAGTGGGTTTTGAAAGTAGGCAAGTGTGTTTTGCAAGTTTGATCAAGTAACTAAGAGTTGTCTACCCCTAAATTTACTCAAAGATTTTTCTCATGTTTTAACCCTTTTAACAGTATTGTTCCACCATTGTATTTGGTGGGCAATCTTGTGTTAGGATGTTAACGAGACAGGCGCGGGTCATCGTATGGACCATGAATGCAATGGTGCCAAGTGTCTTTGGCAATTTTGCTTGGAGGGACTATGATCATTTTGTTTATCCAACTTCGAAAGCGTCATCGAGGGACTATGATCATTTGATTTGTTTTGTTTTGCCAAAGAAACTCAACATGCAAGCATGGCCCATTTTGGAAGGCAACAGGCGGGATTACCCTAGGGGTGCAAGTGTGAATGGTGTATTGATTGTCATGCATTTATCTTTGTATTAGGTTATCTAGCGGTTTATTTTGAATCTTCGCATACAAACCCTAATTACTATACAGTATATAGAAAGCGATAAATTGCGGGAATTTAAAGTCTAAGCTATTACAAATAAGTATCCGGGAGTGGGCGTACAAATATTTACAAATGGGGATGAGACTTATTAGGAGAGTAGTGTCCAAATATATTTACAACCAAATCGAATCGCATTCTCAATGTAACATGTATCAATGTATAAGAATAAAAGACAAGCAAATGTATTGGTGTAAGTGCATGTGAATATTTACAAGTGAGAAAGATGTTAACTTAATGCAAAATTAAGTAAGTATTTATTCTTTTTGTATGTTTTTTGCTAATTATGTACAAAACAAAAGATTTAATAAAAGAAAAGAAAATGTTTTAAGAAATTCTATTTTTATGTATTAATGTTTTTATGTACAAAAGTTTTAATTAAAGAAAAGAAAAATGTTTTTTAGTTAAAGAAAGTTAATATTTATGTATTCTAGTTAATATTTTAGATACAAGAAGTTCTTAAAAGAAAAAAACTATTTTTAACTTTATTTAAAAATAATCTATTTTTTTTACATATTATTTAAAATGTGATGAATAAAAAAGGCTATTAAAACATTTCTTTATACAAGAATTCAAAATATTGTTTTCATTTAATAAAAGAATTGATTTAAGTTATAAAAAAAAGTGTTGGTTTGTAAGAAAAAAAAGGTTATATGGGCTTAAGGGGATTTATGGCCCAAACAAAACACATAAGACTAGGACAGGGGGGTGTAAGCCGTGTAATGAGGGGTCTGACGCTAGCTTTTAGTTGGGCTTAGGTATTGAGGGAACGGGCCCAACCGGTTTTGACAAACTTTTTGTTTTAGGGTTTCATTGTTTCATTTCATTTTGGGAAATAGGGTTACAGTCTTGAGCGGCGCTTCCATTCATCGTCTTCTTCGCTTCTTCCCTTCAGGCTTCCTAAACGCCTCCGCCTGTGGCCACCAGGGTACCGCCTCCACTGTTTCCTCTTCCCTCCATGGATTACTCAGGCAGTGATGTTATAAGGTTCGATTTCTGTCTTATTAAGGTTTCAAGCTTTGCATGTGTTAATTTCATGTGTTCTGATTTTATGTGTTGTTATTTGTTTCTGTTTGAGGTGCGTGAAAAGAAAAAGGAAGAGATACTACCTTTGGCTTTGGGAGATGGAGGAGAGGTGGATTGGAGGCGCCCTAGAACGGCTGGAGGCGAAGGAGTGTGATGCTGGCTTCGTTTTTCCTGGTATTCAGTATCTTGTTCTCCTTTGTGGTTTTATGATGATAACTGAAAACCCTGCTTGTTGCTTCTTTTCCTCTTCTGACTGGTTGCCCTTCGCTTCTGTATGCTTACTCTTTGCTTCTGTATGCTTGATCTTTGCTTCTGTATGCTTGCTCTGAGAATATTTGTTGAAATGTTGATGTTGATTTGAGTATTGTTTGTTGGACCCAGTGATGAGGTTGCTCTGAGGGTACTGTTGCTTCAGTTGTTGTTGATATGTTGGTTCTGATAACTTGATGATGTTGCCTATTTGCTTCTTTTCCTTTCTTTTCCTCTCTTGGCTTTGAGTGAGCTAGTTTCGCCTATGATGAACCTAGTTCTGAGGCATTGGGATTCTGCATATTTTGTTGTTTGGATTGGCTTGGTGGATTTTGTTTGGATAAAGGCTTGAGGTTACAGGCCTTTAGGCAGGCTGAAGCTCACAGGCTTGAAGTTTGTTTCTGGTATATTGTTTACAGGTTGATTCTTTAGGCTTGTGTTTGAGATCTATGCAAGCTTAAGGTTTATGCAGGCTTTGTTTGAGATTACAGGCTGCAGGGCTTTGTTGTTGGAAGTCAGGTTACAGGCTTGGCTTGAGCTTCAAACCAGCTTGAGGCAGCTCTGGTTTATTGGGGTTCAGGACTTGAATGCTGGCTATGGCTTTTTCTGGTGTAGGCTTTGTGTTACAGGTTACAGGCTTTGAGGTTTAGGTTTTGTTCATGCAGTTTGGTGGCCATTGTTATGTAACAGGTTTTGAGGTGTTTGAATGTTTGACACAGTTTGTGTTGTTTCTTGGTATTTTCTGCCCCTTCCTACTGTGTTAAGATATGTTTGTTTTATATCTTTTCAGCTCGCCTCAACAAACTGTAAGCCCTTCTTCTTTTACTCTCTCTCTCTCTCTCTCTCTCTCTCTCTCTCTCTCTCTCTCTCAGAAAAGCATTTTTTTATTGCTTATCTGTACTATTTCTGAAAAGGTGATAGGCTGGGAAATGATGAATTTGAAATAAGCTTGCATTGTCTCTTTCCTCTGTGTACTTTCAAGATTTTCTGCATATCTCTTGACAGCTTTATATCTTTTGATATCCTTTTGATAGCTCTTGGACAGTTGGTTAACATTGGACTTGTTTTGGATTTGTGTAACTTGCAATTTGTGCAGTTCAGTTTGCTATTCAGTTTGAAAACTTTGGTTGACAATTTGGAATTATGAACTATGCAGCTTTATGCACTTTCCAATTGATTTGCCTCTTTTGGTTGAAAATTTGAAATTAGGCAGCCTGTGTGACAATTTTGAATTTGTGCAATATTGTAGCTTTGTGCATTTCATATTTTTTGCAAGCATATTTCTATCCCTCTTTGTGAACCAAGAATTTCTTGTGATTTGCAGAGAGGGTGAATAAACTGATTCCGGCCAGTTACTTTTAATGATGAGCTTTTTAAATTAATTGTCTGCTTTTTTCTTAATTCATCTGCATTTGACTTTTTCCCTTTCTTTGTTTTTGCAGATGAAAACCAATTAAGCAATGGGGAGCAGCAAATAGAAGACGAAGACTTAGGAAACTTAGGATGCAATTTTATTTCACTTTTAATCATTGTAACAAATATTATTATAAATACTTGTAAATAATTACTGTATTTAAATAACACTTGTACAAATAATTAAAAATAAATAAAAGCTCTTTTGTCAATTAATCCTTTTTAATTCTTCTTCAATTGTTTATTTAATTATTTATAATTCTTAAATTATAATAAATGGAAATAAATCCCAACTATTCTAACTTAGAATAACTAATTAATTAATAAACACTGTAGTCTCGCCACTTAGCATTAATAAATAATAAACCCGACGCTCCAATTAACCATAGCAATGCACAGTTAATCAAACAAACGTCCACATGTCTTTTCTTTTACTGATCAGACCAAACACTGCAAGTTCTCAATTCAAATGCCTCAATCCAAATCTCAGAGTAAATTGAAAAGAACTGCAGAATTAATTCTTTCTGAGAATGCACGCACAAAACCCTGATTCTTGATTTAATGTCGAAGAAGCGCCTTCTTGATCAAACCCTGAGCCAAACTCAACCAAACCCTAATAATCTGCTTGAACTGTTCCAGAGCCATGAAAACCCTAATTTTGTCTGACTGGTGAGAAAAGTCTGTTTTGACCGATTCTTAGGCCAATCTGAAAAATCAGGAAAAGCCCGAAACTGTGATTTCTTGTAAAAAATAGGAGGGCAAATTTTGGGGTACAACAGTTGCCCCTGTTCAATCTTCTTGAACCTGAAGAGTTAGATTGGCAAGTTTGCCTTTCGCGACTCGAGGGTAAAAGGAGATTGGACACTAGAGTGCCCAACAAAATTTGCACTCGGTGATGTGATGGTAGAGGGAATGGGCTTAAAGATGCCATTTGGAGATGGGCTTAAAGATGCCATCTAGGGATGTGACAGAATCTTGTCAGGGGATGGGCTTAGAGATACCATCTGGAAATTGCTGGTAGGAGGATGGGCTTAGAGATGCCATCTGGAAATGTTTGGAGGAGGATGGGCTTAGAGATGCCATCTGGAAATGTTTGGAGGAGGATGGGCTTATAGATGCCATCTGAAGGTGATTATTGAACTGTATGTCATTGGTGAGTGAGTATCAGACAAGTATCCATGCTTTGGAACATCTCTGAACTGGGAGTCTGAATAAGCAATAGATTGACATCCGTATCTGGAAGCATCCGTAAACTGTTTTCAAAAGTTACACCTGAACAAGCGATAGATTAACATCCGTGTTTGGAGAATCCGTAAACTGTTTTCAGAAGTCTTGAAGTTGAATAAGCAATAGATCAGCATCCGTTGTTGGGAAGCGTCCGTAAACTGTTTTCAAAAGTTGAAGTTGAATAAGCAATAGAGCAGCATCCGTTGTTGGGAAGCGTCCGTAAACTGTTTTCAGAAGTTGAAGAATCTGAACAAGCGATAGGTTAACATACGTTATTGGAGAACCCGTAAACTGTTTTCAGAAGTCTTGAAGAATCTGAACAAGCGATAGGTTAACATCCTTTATTGGAGAACCCGTAAACTGTTTTCAGAAGTCTTGAAGTGGAGAAGGAACCGGTGTAGGGTTTCCTGATGATGAGTCCGTGTGAAACTGCATCTGGATGAATCTGGAATAAGTATCAGAATTTTGCCATGTTTGGGTCACATCTGAACTATCTCTGGGTGAATCTGGAATAAGTATCAGAATGTCTCCAAACCTGGGTCATATCTGAACTATTTCTAGAAAGAATCTCGGAAGATGATGATCTTTGTCTGTCGACTGATCTTTCCTGAAAAGGTAAAGAGTTAGTTGTATGAAATGTCATGATGCATGATGCCATGTATGTTATATCAATGTTTATGATATGAATGTGATGAATGCATATGTAAGCTGATGGGTTGTCTTGCTGAGGATAGATGAATCCTGGATGGCAGGAGATAAAAGAATCTTGACTGCCGCCGGGGAAAGTAATTCCTTGACTGCTGCAGGGGATTGCAAGAATCTATTGATTGTTGAAAATGAGAAGTCCTGGGACCGCTGTTGGAGAATCCGGAGCTTGGGTTGTATGCCAATCTACTGGGGATTCCTGTCTTGAGGAGATCTTCACTGGAGAATATTCGAATATTCTGTGAGGAACTGAGAATGAGAGTCTCCATTCTGCTTGGGGATTGATAGTTGGAAGTTTTAGCTTCGCTGGGGATTGCAAGAATCTTTTGATTGCTAAAGGTATTGATCTGGGATAAGTATCGGAATGTCGCCAAATCTGGGTCACATCTGAACTATCTCTAGAAGTAAATCTGTAATAAGTTTCGGAATGTCGCCATCTCTGGGTCACATCTGAACTATCTCTAGAAGGGAATCTTGAATAAGTTTCGGAATGTTGCCATCTCTGGGTCACATCTGAACTATCTCTAGAAGGGAATCTGGAATAAGTTTCGGAATGTCGCCAAATCTGGGTTACATCTGAACTATCTCTAGAAGGAAATATGGAATAAGTATCGGAATGTCGCCAAACCTGGGTCACATCTGAACTATTTCTAGAATGGAATCTGGAATAAGTATTGGAATGTCGCCATCTCTGGGTCACATCTGAACTATCTCTAGAATGAAATCTGGAATAAGTATCGGAATGTCGCCATCTTTGGGTCACATCTGAACTATCTCTAGAAGGAAATCTGGAATAATTTTCGGAATGTCGCCAAATCTGGGTCACATCTGAAACTATCTCTAGAAGGAAATCTGGAATAAGTATCGGAATGTCGCCAAACCTAGGTCACATCTGAAACTATCTCTAGAAGGAAATCTGGAATAAGTATCGGAATGTCGCCAAATCTGGGTCACATCTGAAACTATCTCTAGAAGGAAATCTGGAATAAGTATCGGAATGTCGCCATCTCTGGGTCACATCTGAACTATCTCTAGAAGGAAATCTGGATCTTGATTCTGTTAAGGGTCAGAAATTGGGAGTATACCAATCTTCTGAGGTGATGAGAATCTTCATGCTGTTAACGGTCAGAAACTGGGAGTATACCAATCTTCTGAGGTTTTAAGGATGAAAGTCTTCATTCTTGAGGGTCAGATTTTTGGGAGCTTTAGTTGTCCGTTATTCTGTTGGTGGTTGTAACTTCCAGCAGGTGATGAAGGAATTGTTGGACACTTTTGACATTCGAATGCCCCAAGTGATGATGAAGGAGTCTTGAATCAGGTTACTCTGCAAATTGAGAGATTTCTTGAAATCTTGACTGGACTGCCCCAGGTTAACTGAACTTTGAAAGATCTGTTGAAACCTTGACTGGACTGCCCCAGGTTAATTGGATAGTGACATGTCATACCCCTTTGTTGATAGGAGATTTTTGTAATGGAAGTGTCATCCTTTTTGAAGTGATTTTGTTCACTGAGAGGGTTTTCGTTCCTCCGAACATTCGCTGTTTGAATTTCTTCGTTGTCAAACAAATAACCATGTGCAAACAACGATATTCAAATAATGCAAAGTTTATGCTTGTCTCGAAGTTTTGAAAAATGCGTTTTTTAGCAGAAAACTTTTTATAAGACAAATCAACACAAGATTTTAGAGCAAAGCCTTATAGGAGTCAGGATACCTTTTGTAGCAGTATGCTTTCGAACTAACCCATGCTTAAATTAGGAGTTTTGAAGGGTTGTAACTTGGCCTGGTTCACGGTTTAAGAAACAAAGGATAAAGGCTCAAAGTATATTTATACCCACCCGTTCTTCGTGATGTCCTTCAATCCTAGACTCAGTTAATTGTGCGTCGCACTCTATTTGAGTTTGGAACGACCTTTTGGGTGATGGTTCATCAATTGAATTTATTGGGAGGCAGTCATCCCCTTTTTTTTGCAACACTTTTCATGTTGTTGAGGATTTGTAATGACCTCGTTCTTTTGATTCGTTATCCCTGACTTTTGCCTGACTATTCCTGTTTTCGAGATTACAGTCAACGGGATGCCCCAGCTTTCTTAAGCCTCCTTTATAGGTTTTGGCTCAGTGGGCTTTTTTCTTTTTTGAGAGATAATGACTGCCTATGTGATAGGGAACCATCACTATCTTTTGATTCCAAAGGAATGATTTTCTCTTTTTGATGTCGTTCGTTGTATTACGAACTGAGAGTTTGCGACTTTAATGCGCACCTTTTTGAATTAACTGAGAGACTACCCTGCCCCAGGTTAAAACCAAAGGTTTCGATTTGTTTAGAACAGAAAACTCCTACTTCTTTGGCTCGAAGGGGTTGACTAGGGATTATCTTCCTTATAACTCCAGTGTTTGGGAATTGAAAGAAATGCATGTACATCATCAGCAAGGTCTGCACAAAAGCATACTATATAAGATTATGGTATTGTTTCGTCATCCTACCTCTAAAGGCTTGCAGCTTTTTATCAAGAGTTAGATATCATAAAGAAAGCATAAGAGTAGTGAAAACGAATGGATGAATTCAAAACAAACATATGCAATGCATTAATGAAACAAAGTTTGACATTAAAAGATAATTGTTTGAATAACAAAGAGATTACAACTTGAAAATCCAAATGAAACAAAAGTTTCTCAGTTCGAGCTTTGTCACTTCAGGTGGAGAAATCCTTAACGGAAGATTTTCATCTCGCCGTCTGGCATGAACCTCAGCACTCCAATGTCAATCAGATCTTGAATCTTGTTCTTCAAGGCCCAACAGTCGTCGGTGTCATGTCCCGGGCTATAGGAGTGGTATACACAAAATGCGTCGGGATGATAGTTAGGAGCGGAGGTATTGGGCTTCCGAATAGGATCCCTCAAAGCAGTCAGATTGACCTCCAACAAGCGCTCCAAAAATCAGAGATGACGGTATGTCAGTCTCAGTGAACTGTCTTCCAGACGTAGTTTACTTACGCTGATTACCCCGTTGACGCTGACGCGGTTGTTGATGGGCTTGTGACCCTGAAGCAAGTAGAGGAGCCTTCCCCTTGTCTTTTTGTCTCAAGGGGGACTGAGTGGTGACTTGCTCTTCAACCACAGATGTTTTTCCCACTTTGTTGTCCCGAAGCAGTTGGTTGACGAGAACTCTGAGTTCCTCTTGTCTTTGAGACAATTCCTGGATGAGAGCCATCTGGCCCACCAGTTGTCCCATCACTTGGATCCTCAATGTTGCCAAATCAAACTGCAGTTCCCCCAACTGATCACTCCTGGCATTGTTTGAATTCTCCTGGACCATGCCCTTTGTGAGGAGAGCTTTCACTTCTTCTTTCCCCAAGGACAAGTTCAAGAACATTTCCTGAAGCTGAGCATTTTGATCTTGGATATCCTTGACAGTCCTCTCTAGAGCCATCTCCACTGAAATAAACAGTAGGAGAGTAAGGAAACCTGAAAAGGAAAAACTGTTATGATGCAATGCATGATATGTGAATGCATGTTTTCAAGGATCTCTTGGGGTAAACACCAGAGAATGTTAGAGGTTGAACTTTGGTCTTTGATTGGAGAACTTTGCACTGGTGGACGTTTTTCCACGAGAATCAAGCTCACCATGTCAAGTGGGTCATAGCCCCTGATTCAAGTTGTTGCACTTGATCTTTGATGGCATTTTCTTAGAGGATAAACCTCTTTCCCCTTGGTAAATGTCTGGTTCAACACGACCCTACATCAAAAGAACCCTCGAGATCCTTGAAATGGTTATTGAAAAATGCTATGGTATGATGTCATGATGTTATGTACATGTATGCAAAAGCAAGTGAGTGTATATACATGTAATCATATTCACACAAATCAAACAAGTCCTTAGGTTTAGGCTTGCATGGGGTTTGTAGGTAAGTACCCTCTTGAAGTTAGTTGGCTCATCCTGTCCTAAAATAGAAATCGGGTTCTAAGGAGCTCAATATCATCGGATTGTTTTCTGTGTTCATTGTTTTGGTTTAGCCACTTAACTGGCGACCAAAATATTCCAAGAAAACAACCCTCAATGAGTGTAGTATCGAGTATCTACCAACTTCGGACTGCACCAAAGTCGGTCATCTCACTACCCCTAAAAAGGCTAAGATGGCCAATTAAGGTTCTAAGAGTTCGTTAGTGCTTCATGACATCACTCAGCGGCCCCGTACTCTCCTTGATTGAACTCAAGGGTTACCGGTACTCACAAATATGTCACACTAACATAGCTTACTGCTTCAACCATGTCGGTATACCCTGCACAGTTCCCTCACAGTTTTATTGCTATTTACCTAAGAAGGTGCCCCAAAATCCGGGTGTAGGATTTACAACAAACCCAAACAAGGACCCAAAAAGTAAAGCAATCAAGGCAATCAAAGCAAGAATGTAAAGGTGATCTAAACCCTAAGGTAACCCCACTTTTAAATGAATTCCCCAGCAGAGTCGACAGTTCTGTGATACGGTGGGAAAACTGACTTGAGGTTTTGCGTTTGTATTCACACTTGTTCGGTTTAGCAAGAGTCGCCACCGACTTTTTATTTTATCCTAAGGAAAGGTTAAAAAGCACAGGAAAAACCTTTTGAGATGTTTCGTGGGTTCGGGGGGTAGATTATGAAAAGGGAAGGTATTAGCACCCTTTTCATCCATGGTTATCCATGGGCTCTTAGTTACTTGTTTTAGATCACTTGCCTTTGATTTTCAATTGCTTGAAATGGTGGTGTGTGTGTGTGTTTGAAAATGTTTTAAAAAAGATACCTTGTCTAGGCAACCGTTGTAACAATTCTTTACTCGGATGTTTTACAAAGGTGTTTGTCTTTTCGAAAAGATATTTCAATGTTTTTGAAAGTTGTTTTTGAAAGTTGTGTTTGTGAAGTGGGTTTTGAAAGTAGGCAAGTGTGTTTTGCAAGTTTGATCAAGTAACTAAGAGTTGTCTACCCCTAAATTTACTCAAATATTTTTCTCATGTTTTAACCCTTTTAACAGTATTGTTCCACCATTGTATTTGGTGGGCAATCTTGTGTTAGGATGTTAACGGGACAGGCGCGGGTCATCGTATGGACCATGAATGCAATGGTGCCAAGTGTCTTTGGAAATTTTGCTTGGAGGGACTATGATCATTTTGTTTAGGCAACTCCGAAAGCGTCATCGAGGGACTATGATCATTTGATTTGTTTTGTTTTGCCAAAGAAACTCAACATGCAAGCATGGCCCATTTTGGAAGGCAACAGGCGGGATTACCCTAGGGGTGCAAGTGTGAATGGTGTATTGATTGTCATGCATTTATCTTTGTATTAGGTTATCTAGCGGTTGATTTTGAATCTTCGCATACAAACCCTAATTACTATACAGTATATAGAAAGCGATAAATTGCGGGAATTTAAAGTCTAAGCTATTACAAATAAGTATCCGGGAGTGGGGGTACAAATATTTACAAATGGGGATGACTTATTAGGAGAGTAGTGTCCAAATATATTTACAACCAAATCGAATCGCATTCTCAATGTAACATGTATCAATGTATAAGAATAAAAGACAAGCAAATGTATTGGTGTAAGTGCATGTGAATATTTACAAGTGAGAAAGATGTTAACTTAATGCAAAATTAAGTAAGTATTTATTCTTTTTGTATGTTTTTTGTTAATTATGTACAAAACAAAAGATTTAATAAAAGAAAAGAAAATGTTTTAAGAAATTCTATTTTTATGTATTAATGTTTTTATGTACAAAAGTTTTAATTAAAGAAAAGAAAAATGTTTTTTAGTTAAAGAAAGTTAATATTTATGTATTCTAGTTAATATTTTAGATACAAGAAGTTCTTAAAAGAAAAAAACTATTTTTAACTTTATTAAAAAAAAACTTTTTTTTTTACATATTATTTAAAATGTAATGAATAAAAAACGCTATTAAAACATTTGTTTATACAAGAATTCAAAATATTGTTTTCATTTAATAAAAGAATTAATTTAAGTTATAAAAAAAAGTGTTGGTTTGTAAGAAAAAAAAGGTTATATGGGCTTAAGGGGATTTATGGCCCAAATAAAACACATAAGACTAGGACAGGGGGGGTGTAAGACGTGTAATAAGGGGTCTGACGCTAGCTTTTAGTTAGGCTTAGGTATTGAGGGAACGGGCCCAACCAGTTTTGAGAAACTTTTTGTTTTAGGGTTTCATTGTTTAATTTCATTTTGGGAAAAAGGGTTACAGTCTTGAGCGGCGCTTCCATTCATCGTCTTCTTTGCTTCGTCCCTTCAGGCTTTCTGAACGCCTCCGCCCGTGGCCACCAGTATACCGCCTCCACCGTTTCCTCTTCTCTCCATGGATTACTCAGGCAGTGATGTTGTAAGGTTCGATTTCTGTCTTATTAAGGTTTCAAGCTTTGCATGTGTTAATTTCATGTGTTCTGATTTTATGTGTTGTTATTTGTTTCTGTTTGAGGTGCGTGAAAATAAAAAGGAAGAGATACTACCTTTGGCTTTGGGAGACGGAGGAGAGGTGGATTGGAGGCGCCCTAGGATAGCCGGAGGCGAAGGAGTGTGATGCTGGCTTCGTTTTTCCTGGTATTCAGTATCTTGTTCTCCTTTGTGGTTTTATGATGATAACTGAAAACCCTGCTTGTTGCTTCTTTTCCTCTTCTGACTGGTTGCCCTTCGCTTCTGTATGCTTACTCTTTGCTTCTGTATTCTTTCTCTTTGCTTCTGTATGCTTGCTCTGAGAATATTTGTTGAAATGTTGATGTTGATTTGAGTATTGTTTGTTGGATCCAGTGATGAGGTTGCTCTGAGGGTACTGTTGCTTCAGTTGTTGTTGATATGCTGGTTCTGATAACTTGATGATGTTGCCTATTTGCTTCTTTTCCTTTCTTTTCCTCTCTTGACTTTGAGTGAGCTAGTTTCGCCTATGATGAACCTAGTTCTGAGGCATTGGGATTCTGCATATTTTGTTGTTTGGATTGGCTTGGTGGATTTTGTTTGGATAAAGGCTTGAGGTTACAGGCCTTTAGGCAGGCTGAAGCTCACAGGCTTGAAGTTTGTTTCTGGTATATTGTTTACAGGTTGATGCTTTAGGCTTGTGTTTGAGATCTATGCAAGCTTAAGGTTTATGCAGGCTTTGTTTGAGATTACAGGCTGCAGGGCTTTGTTGTTGGAAGTCAGGTTACAGGATTGGCTTGAGCTTCAAACCAGCTTGAGGCAGCTCTGGTTTGTTAGGGTTCAGGACTTGAATGCTGGCTATGGCTTTTTCTGGTGTAGTCTTTGTGTTACAGGTTACAGGCTTTGAGGTTTAGGTTTTGTTTATGCAGTTTGGTGGCCATTGTTATGTAACAGGTTTTGAGGTGTTTGAATGTTTGACACAGTTTGTGTTGTTTCTTGGTATTTTCTGCCCCTTCCTACTGTGTTAAGATATGTTTGTTTTATATCTTTTCAGCTCGCCTCAACAAACTGTAAGCCCCTCTTATTTTACTCTCTTTCTCTCTCTCTCAAAAAAGAATTTTTTTATTGCTTATCTGTATTATTTCTGAAAAGGTGATAGGCTGGGAAATGATGAATTTGAAATAAGCTTGCATTGTCTCTTTCCTCTGTGTACTTTCAAGATTTTCTGCATATCTCTTGACAGCTTTATATCTTTTGATATCCTTTTGATAGCTCTTGGACAGTTGGTTAACATTGGACTTGTTTTGGATTTGTGTAACTTGCAATTTGTGCAGTTCAGTTTGCTATTCAGTTTGAAAACTTTGGTTGACAATTTGGAATTATGAACTATGCAGCTTTATGCACTTTTCAATTGATTTGCCTCTTTTGGTTGAAAATTTGAAATTAGGCAGCCTGTGTGACAATTTTGAATTTGTGCAATATTGTAGCTTTGTGCATTTCATATTTTTTGCAAGCATATTTCTATCCCTCTTTGTGAACCAAGAATTTCTTGTGATTTGCAGAGAGGGTGAATAAACTGATTCCGGCCAGTTACTTTTAATGGTGAGCTTTTTAAATTAACTGTCTGCTTTTTTCTTAATTCATCTGCATTTGACTTTTTCCCTTTCTTTGTTTTTGCAGATGAAAACCAATTGAGCAATGGGGAGCAGCAAATAGAAGACGAAGACTTAGGAAACTTAGGATGCAATTTTATTTCACTTTTAATCATTGTAACAAATATTATTTTAAATACTTGTAAATAATTACTGTATTTAAATAACACTTGTACAAATAATTAAAAATAAATAAAAGCTCTTTTGTCAATTAATCCTTTTTAATTCTTCTTCAATTGTTTATTTAATTATTTATAATTATTAAATTATAATAAATGGAATTAAATCTCAACTATTCTAACTTCGAATAAATAATTAATTAATAAACACTGTAGTCTCGCCACTTAGCATTAGTCAATAATAAACCCGACGCTCCAATTAACCATAGCAATGCACAGTTAATCAAACAAACGTCCACATGTCTTTTCTTTTACCGATCATACCAAACACTGCAAGTTCTCAATTCAAATGCGTCAATCCAAATCTCAGAGTAAATTGAAAAGAACTGCAGAATTAATTCTTTCTGAGAATGCACGCACAAAACCCTGATTCTTGATTTAATGTCGAAGAAGCGCCTGCCTGATCAAACCCTGAGCCAAACTCAACCAAACCCTAATAATCTTCTTGAACTGTTCCAGAGCCATGAAAACCCTAATTTTGTCTGACTGGTGAGAAAAGTCTGTTTTGACCGATTCTTAGGCCAATCTGAAAAATCAGGAAAAGCCCGAAACTGTGATTTCTTGTAAAAAATAAGAGGGCAAATTTTGGGGTACAACACTATCCCTTACACACACCCACACTCACAAATGCAGGTACCCATCCACTCCGGATTCCATGGGTGACTATTCTGTTTTAGCCTTCGATAACTCTGAAGATTTGGTCAATCATGCTGAGTACGAAGTTGATGAAGACTGTGAAGTACCGGGAGAGTTAGCCAGACTTTTACAACAAGAAGAGAGGGTTATTCTGCCTCATGAAAAGTTGCTAGAAACCATCAACTTGTGGACAGAGGAAGACAGGAAAGAAGTAAAGTTGGGTGCCAACCTGGAAACAAGTGTCAAGGAGCGCTTAGTGCAGTTGTTGAACGAACATGTTGAAATCTTCGCCTGGTCTTATGAAGACATGTCGGGACTAGACACAGATATCGTGGTCCACCGTCTCCCTACAAGAGAAGATTATCCACCGATCAAACAAAAGGTCCTCCGGATGAGTCCTGACATGTCTGAGAAGATCAAGGCTGAGGTAATGAAGCAATTCAATGCTGGCTTTCTGGCTGTTACTTCCTATCCATAATGGGTCGCTAACATTGTGCTCGTGCCTAAGAAGGACGGCAAAGTCAGAATGTGTGTGGACTATCGGGATTTAAACAGGGCTAGCCCTAAAGACGATTTTCCACTGCCACATATCAACATCTTGGTTGACAACACAACTCAACACAAGGTTTTTTCCTTCATGGATGGATTCTCGGGATACAACCAGATCAAAATGGCCCCCGAGGACATGGAGAAAACTACTTTTTTCACGCAATGGGGTACCTTCTGCTACAAAGTGATGCCTTTCAGACTGAAGAATGCAGGGGCAACCTATCAACGCGCCATGGTAGCTTTGTTTCATGATATGATACATCCTGATATCGAAGTTTACATAGACGACATGATAGCTCGATCACAGACAGAAGAAGAACACCTTGATCATTTGCAAAAGCTGTTTGCCAGGTTGAAGGAGTATAAGCTCAGACTGAATCCAAGCAAGTGCACTTTTGGAGTTAGGTCTGGTAAACTTTTGGGATTTATTGTCAGTAACAAAGGCATTAAGGTTGATCCAGCTAAAGTAAAGGCTATACAAGAAATGCCTGCCCCCTGCACTGAAAAGGAGGTTAGAGGATTCTTGGGACGCTTAAATTATATTGTGAGGTTCATCTCTCACCTGACATCTACCTGTGAGCCAATTTTCAAAATGTTGAAGAAAGACCAGGTAGTTGAATGGAACAATGATTGTCAAGTTGCTTTTGATAAGATCAAGGAAAATTTGCTAGAACCTCATATCCTGATGCCACCCGTCGAAGGAAGGCCGTTAATCATGTATCTGACTGTTTTGGATAACTCAATGGGGTACGTATTGGGCCAACATGACGAGTCTGGCCGAAAAGAGCATATCATTTATTACCTTAGCAAAAAGTTTACCGACTGTGAGACTCGCTACTCACTGCTCGAGAAAACTTGATACGCTTTGGTATGGGCTGCTCGCAGGCTAAGGTAGTATATGTTGACTCATACCACTTTGTTGATTTCCAAAATGGATCCGATCAAGTATATCTTCGAAAAGCCTGCTTTATCTGGAAGAATCGCTAGATGGCAAATGATCCTAACTGAGTATGATATCCAGTATACTACCCAAAAAGCTATAAAGGGGAGTGTACTAGTTGACCATCTAGATCATCAAGCCGTCGAAGATTACCAATCTATGAGATTCGATTTCCCTGACGAGGACATCATGACATTGGACAACATTGAAGGTAATGGGCCGTATGACGGACCTGAACAAGGATCCCGATGGACCCTGTACTTTAATGGTGCTTCAAATGCACTTGGCAACGGTATCGGTGCGGTACTCATTTCTCCGGAAGGTTTCCATACACCCTTCACTGCCCGACTTTGCTTCAGCTGTACCAACAACATGGCCGAATATGAAGCTTGCATCTTTGGTCTCAAGGATGCTATAGACTTGGGAATCAAATCTTTGGTCGTATTTGGGGACTCGGATTTGGTTATCAGTCAAGTCAAAGGAGAGTGGGACACTAAGCATCCTAATCTTATCCCATACAAGGAACATGTCTTGACGTTGTTGCCTCATTTCGAGCAGATTACCTTCGAACACTTCCCGCGAGAAGAAAATCAGCTAGCAGATGCTCTGGCTACAATTTCTTCCATGTTTAAACTCAACTGGGATAACGAGGCTCCCCAAATTACCATCGAACTAATGGACGAACCTGCGCACTGTCATGAGATTAATACCGAAGAAGTAGTGGAATAACCCTGGTTTCATGAAATCAAAAGGTATCTCCAGACTCGAGAATACCCTGAAGTAGCTTCTGTCAATGACAAAAAGTTCTTAAGAAGATTTGCTGACAAGTTCTTCCTAAGCAATGGCATTCTTTATAAGCACAACCATGATTGTGTTCTACTTCGTTGTGTGGACAAGGTTGAAGCAGAGTTGGTCATGACCGGTATACATAGTGGCACATTTGGCACCCACTTGAGAGGACATACGATGGCTAAGAAGATTCTAAGGGCAGGCTACTACTAGTCTACCATGGAAGCTGATTGTCATCAACATTCCCGTACTTGCCACAAATGCCAAGTCTATGCTGACAAGGTAGATATTCCTCCTGTTCCTCTCAACGTTCTGACAGCTCCTTGGCCATTCGCAATGTGGGGCATTGACATGATTGGAGAGATCAAGCCTACGACATCCAATGGACATCGCTTCATCTTGGTCGCTATTGATTATTTCACCAAGTGGGTCGAAGCAGCTTCCTACGCCTCTGTTACAAAGAATGTGGTTGCTCGCTTCATCAAGTAGAACCTCATATGCCAGTATGGTGTCCCCGACAGGATTATCACGGACAACGGTACAAATTTGAACAACACCATGATCACTGCTCTATGCGAGCAGTTCAAGATTTATCATCACAATTCATCTCCCTATCGAACGAAGATGAACGGTGTTGTTGAAGCCGCGAACAAAAATATCAAGAAGATCATTCAAAAGATGGCAGTCACCTACAAGGACTGACATGAGATGTTACCGTTTGCTCTGCATGGATATCATACCATGGCATGTACTTCAACAGGGGCAACCCCATTTTCTTTGGTGTATGGAATGGAAGCTGTTCTACCCATGGAAGTTTAGATTCCTTCCTTAAGGATTATGAAGGACGCTGGTTTGAGTGAAGACGATTGGATTCAGACCCGACTTGATCAACTTAATTTGATTGACGAGAAGCGACTTACTGCTATTTGTCATGGTCAGACGTATCAAAAACGGATGATCAAGGCTTTCAACAAGAAAGTCAGGCGTCAGGTATATCAAGTCGGAGATCTTGTAATCAAGCAAATCATCTTACCGCAAAGTGATCCCAGGGGAAAGTGGACTCCTACTTACGAAGGACCATTTGTGATCAAGAGCATCTTTTCTAGAGGGGCAATGATTCTGACCACCATGGACGGTAACGACTTGCCGCACCCTGCGAATGCAGACATAGTCAAAAGATACTACGCGTAAAATGACCCGACAAGTTGAAAACCCGAAAGGGAGACTTGGGCAAAAAATGGGCATCCCAGTGAATCGAAAACCCGAAAGGGCGGTTCAGGCAAAAATTAGGGATAAAACAAAAAAAATGTGTACACCCGACAAGTTGAAAACCCGAAAGGGCGACTTGGGCAAAAAAGGGTTTCCCGGTGGATCGAAAACTCGAAAGGGCGGTCCAGGAAAAAGTTAGGGAATTAAAGCGTATGACTATGTCTCGTCGGATCACTTTAAGAACAATCTCTTCACCAACAAGCTCCAAGCTTCTGATCAATCCAGTCATCGGCGGACGAAGCAGCGAATGGGCAAGATACTCAAAGTTGTGAAGGCTATAGCAGAATTGGAATCCCATGGAATTGTTACACATAGCCATCTTTCTTTTGTATAAAATTTTTCAATTTTTACGACAACATTCTCTTACTATGATATCTGTCTCCTTTGTACAAAGATACTCACAAAAGTTAATACAAAGATACTTCAAAGTGCATAAATTTGCTTGCCTTTCTTTTCTTTTTACACTTATGTTTTATTTGAAAATGTCCAATGTTTTGTTAAATAGGCATATGCATTTGAATATAATCACTGCTTACAAATAAAAAGAAATTGAGAAAGGATAATTACTGATAGGTTGAAGGTGTAGGAAGATATCTTTGTGCCATTTCAGAAGAAATCCCCTACAATACATCATTCAGATCCTCAACAAAAATTTGGAGTACATGTCCCCAGCGGAGTTAAGCTTCAAGATCCCCAGCGGAGCCAGTACATTCTAAAAAAAACTTGATTCCTCAGCTGAGTTAAGTTTCAAAATTCCCATCAGAGTTAAACTCACGATCCTCAGTAGAGCCCGAGAACCCTGAAGTACCTATCCCAGCGGAGCCAGAATATTCTAAACCTTCTCCCCCAGAGAAATCAAATTTCCAACTATCAACCCCCGGTGGGAACTGTTCAACTTCCCCAATTTCCCCAGTAGTTCGGCATACAACCCAAAGCTCCTGATTTCACCGGCCGAGTATACATTCTCCCCACAGAGTTATCTCCCAACAGATCGAAGATTCTCGGTCTCATTTCTCCAAGCAGAAGCCTCCCAGGTTTCAACTCCCCAATAGAGATTTTCAGAGCTTTCCCTATTTCCCAAGAAAGTCATGAAGGATTCTCAGTCCCTGCAGAAGTTGTCAAAGGCCTTGTTAATCCCCACAAATCGTCGAGGATTTTCAAATCTCCAACAGTGGTCCAAGGATTTCTCCTTCTTAAACAATCAGAGATCTTTAATCCCCAAGCAATCAGCAAGGATTTCTCATCTTCAATATTCAAAGATTTTTGGAATCCCGAACATCGGTCAAGGATTTACTTTCCCCGACAGCAGTCAAAGATTTCATTACCTCTAGTTATCAAGGATTTATTTTCCTCAGCAAGACAGCTACTCAGCTTACATGCACATCCATTACATTCATATATCATAAATATTGATGAAGCACCGTTCATTTCATCATACATATCATGAAACATAACTTTGTATTTTAGCTAACATTTTACCCTTTTCAGGATAAGATTAAAAGGCTATCATCAACAATTTTCCTGATACAGTATGGATACACCCCAGACATGGCAGACATTATACTACTCATTCAGACTTCAGCAATCCGATACAGACTAGATATACTCCAGACACGGCGGCCATTCTATCTCTCATTCAGATTCAGTTATCAACTTCAAGATCAGATACGCTCCAAACACGGATGCCATTCTGGCCTTTACACCAACAGTTTGATTCTCCCTAGTGCAGTCGCCACAGAAATTATTCTATCACTTATTCAGATCCCAGTTACAGTCTCTGATACACTCCAGACACAGAAGTCATTCTGCTACTCATACAGATCTCAACTTCAGATACAGTCCAGATATGCTCCAGACACGGTTGCCATTCTGTCACTCATTCAGAATTTATCCCCAGCCCAGAGATGCCCCATACACAGATGTTTCTCTGTCGCCCATTCAGAATTCAGATACAATACATATACACTCCAGACACGGCAGTCATTATGACATTCATTCAAAGTTCAAATACAGTTACAACTCAGATACGCTCCAGACACGGACGCCATTCTTTTTCTCATACAGACTCAGTCTCCAGATACAACTCAGATGCATTCCAGACACGGATACCATGTTAATGCTCATTCCTCTGACCTACCACTTTGCATTTCAACAAACATTCTTGGATGGAATCTTTAAGCCCATCTCCAGCAAGATTCTACCATCTCCAAATGGCATCTTTAAGCCCATTCCCTCATCTATGCTTTGACGAGTGCAAATTTACGGGCACTCTAGTGTCCAATCCTCTTTTACCTTCGAGTCGCAAAAGGCAAACTTGCCAATCTAACTCTTCAGGTTCAAGAAGATTGAACAGGGGAAACTGTTGTATCCCAAAATTTTCCCTCTCATTTCATCAACATTTCTCATCACAAGACTCTTGGAACTCAAGATCAAGCTAGGGTTGGCTCTGCTCAAGACACCTCCTTGCATTGTTGACCTAAATTAGGGTTTGAGTTTGCACAGGGATGTTTTGACCTACAATGCCCAAAATGACTTTTATACTTCATATTGGACTCACAAGTTTGTCCATACCAAGTTTCAAGCCTTGATTCAAATTTTTGCCCAGTTAATTGGACAGTTGACCTAGAAATCAGATGTATCGGGGAAAAAGTCAACTGTGGCCAATTGACAGTCAAACCTCATGAAATTTGACCCACGTCAACATTATGAACTCATATGAACCATTTGATCAAGTTTGGATCACAATTCCACAAGAAATTTGATCAGATCACCAAAAGGGCAAAATGGTCATTTTTAGGGTTTTGACTGTACAAAGGCAATTTTTGACTGTTTGACCTAGCCAATGGCAAATCAAGCTCAACCATGGACTCAAGGACTCAATGACATTGTCTTGACCCATTCAACAAGTTCAAAAGATCCCAAATGCATAGGATTGACAAATGAATTTTTCAATCAACTGATCAAAATTTAACTGTATACTGAAAAGTCAAACTTTGACATTTTGGTCAAAATCAAGTGCCAAGGGTCATTTTTCATCAAGACATGTCAAATTATGAAACTTGTTCATCAAGAAACCCAAAATTGCAAATTAGGGTTTAAAATGAAAAAATTTCCTAACTTAGAAATTTTCTAAGTTATAAAATTTTCTTATTTTTTCCTAACTTTGTCCCATTTTTACACCAAGATGCAAATGGATTAAAACAAAACTTATAACATTAAAGTTGTAGTCCATCACAAATTCTACAACTTTGATTCACAAAGTTTTCTCAAAAGAAGCTTGGATCTCAAGTTATGATTTTTGGAACAAGGGTACCTAAAACTTTTAACTTAGAGAAATTTTGCCCTAGTTTAGGCAGGATTTTGACCCATCTTCTTGGACATTTTTCACATAGTTACACTTGGAGTTTCAAATTGCATTTCAAATATGTATTTTAGTACATGTTGCAAGCTTTCCAAATTGTCCAAGAACTCCTCAAACACCTTTGTGGTTAGGGAGAATCGAATGCTTGAAGTTGGCAAAAACTCACTTTGATCCATGGCCAAAATATGTTCATACAAGTTTCATTTTCAAACCAGCATGCTTTGTACTTGTTTGCAGGCCTCTAAACAATTTTATACTCCTTAATTGAATGCAAATCCACTGATATAATGCATTATCTTGGCCATTTGGACATTGCACACAAAACTAATCCTTAAGTAGAAAAAGGTACATTGCCATTTTTGAAAAATTATGCTTTATGTCAAAACATGATCTTTGAAGCATAGGGACATATCTCTGAATCCAAATCAAATCCATAAATTCCAGTAACCAAGGGCAAATTATGCAGCATACAAGATATAGGGTACATGCCTGTAATCAGAGGTTACACTTTCTTGCTTCACAAAGAAGAAATTTGTCCAAATCTTGCCAACTTGAAAAAACAGTCCATGATAGCTTAAACAAACATTGCAAACACATTTCACACAACCCTTTGAGCCATAAACACGAGCTCTTAACCACTAAAACCTCCTTGTGCATAAAATCCCCATTTTCTTGCAAAATAGGGCCAGTTCTGCATATTGCAAGCCACATTCAATTTCCCTCGTGCGTTTTGTCCAAAACTACTTCAAACACATTCCAATCAACCTACCTGAGCTATCCAGATCATTCACAAGTTGTTGTAACTCCATTAACACACATTGCCATTTTTGTTTGGAAGCTTTGCAGGTTGAGTTCTGTAGCACGATTTAGGCCACCTCAAAGCAAACCTAGCATTGGGAAAGGTTCAGTGGACATCAAGCAAGCTCAAAAGAACCTCAAACACCATTGGAAGTTGATGCATTGTCCAGCTCAAAGTCAACTAAAACAGGTATTTCATGAACTTCTATCTCTCTATTTAGGAATAGTTAGACTTAGGTTTGTGAATGAAAGATGTTGTATTCATAGCCCTGAAACCATACATGTGCTTAGTTTTCATTTATATTAATCGTGCTAGGAGAATTTCATCCCTGAACTTTCTGAAAAAACTAGGTTAAGAATTAGGGCCAGAGAAATTCTCTATGGTCTTTGAGAGTTGGCTTAAGTTTTTTATATGGTTAGATTCGTTGTTTGATGCTCTACAAGTTTCATGTTATGAGTTTTTTCAAAAAAGCACAGAATCAGGAGATAGCATTTTGTACATAGAACGCGCGCGTTTCTGTCTAGAGGAAGAAGATGAAGTTGGTTTTGGGCTGGGCCTGGACAGGCTTGCTTTTGGCACCCCCCACTTTTCTTTTTACACCCCCTGGCCCTTTTCTTGTATATTTGTCATTTTTTGCATTTTTTTTCTGACTTTGATGTTTTATTTTCAAACATGAAAAATGATCCAAAAATATTTTTATAATTTCTTGCATTTATTTGGTATTTATTTTTATTTTTACTAGTATAAAAATGTTTATATGCTTTTATATCATTTTGTTTAAATTCAAAAATAATACAAATAATACAAATAATACTTTTATTTTTATTTATTATTTTTATACACATTTGAAAATATTTTTTTGAAATATATATATTTTGTAAATAATTTATTTTATTTTTATACACTTAAATATATTTAATACATATATATATATATATATATATATATATATATATATATATATATATATATATATATATATATATATATATATATATATATATATATATATATATATATATATATATATATATATATATATATATATATATATATATATATATATATATATATATACATTATTTTATTAGATAATTAGAACAAAAAACACAAAAATAATACATTTTTATTTTCATTAATATTTTATACTAAAAATACCTTTTTGTCAATATACTTTTATTTTTTGTACAAATTGATACATTATTGTATATAAATATTAAATAATACTATTTATTTAAGAAATTAGGGTTTTTGCCCTAAAAAACAAAAATAATTGAAATTGACTTTTTATTTATTTACATTTCCATAAAAAATACTTTTTACATACATAAAAAACCTTTTTGCATAATACATTTCATCTAACATTTATTTATTGTATTTTATTTAATTATTGTACATTTAAATGTTATGCCTTACACATTCAATTTGGTTGTAATAATTTAGGGTTTAATTTCTTGCAAAATAATCCCCAATTCAAATTTATACCCCCCTCTCTATGTCATTTTGTAATAGTGTAGAATTTAAATTCTCGCATCTTTAAGCTTTCAATTATGCCATGATTAGACTTAGGGTTTGTATGCAAAATCAAAACCAACAAATAGCTTGACCTAATCAAAGACAAAAATGCCTGAAAAAACAAACACAATGCACACTTGCACCCCTAGGGTTACAATCCACTTGTTGCCTTCAAAAATGGGCCATGATATGCATGTCAAGTATTTTGGCAAAACAAAAACAAAACAAAGATCATAGTCCCCTCGATGACGCTATCTGAGTTGCCTAAACAAAATGATCAAGTCCCTCAAGAAAATTGCCAAAAATACTTGACACTATTGCCATCATGGTCTATACGATGACCCGCGCCTGTCCCGTTTAACATCCTAACACAAGGTTGTTCACCAAATACAATGGTGAAACAACACTGTTAAAAGGGTTAAAAATATAAGAAATATCCTTGAGTAAAATAGGGTACACAACTCTTAGTTACTTGATCAAAACTTGCAAAAACATCCTTGCTATCTTCAAAACACACTTCACAACACAATTTCAAAACCCTACTTTCAAACCTTGAAAACTTTTCAAAATACAAAAACACCTTTGTATACATTCAAACAAGAATCATTACAAAGGTTGCCACAATGATGGCCTCTTTTCAAAACATCTTTCAAAACCACACACAAAGCACCATTTCAAACAATTGAAGAGCACCATTTCAAACAATTGAAAAGCAAAGCAAGTGATCTAAGTAAGTAACTAAGAGCCCATGGATAACCATGGATAGAAAGGGTGTTAATACCTTCCCTTTCTATAATCTACTCCCCGAACCCAAGAAAATATCTCAAAGGTCTTTCCTGTGCTTTTTGACCTTTCCTTAGGATAAAATAAAAAGTCGGTGGCGACTCTTGCTAAACCGAAACATTTGCGAACACAAACGCAAAATTCCAAGTCAGTTCTCCCACCGTATCACACCACCGACTTTTTATTTATCCAAAGTAAAGGTCAAACAACACGGGAAAGACCTTTGAGATGTTTTCTTGGGTTCAGGGGGTAGATTATGAAAATGGAAGGTGCTAGCACCCTTTTCATCCATGGTTTTCCATGGGCTCTTAGTTACTTGTTTTAGATCACTTGCTTTTGCTTTTCAATTGTTTGAAATGGTGCTTTGTGTGTGGTTTTTGAAAGTATTTTGAGAAGAGGACATCATTGTGGCAACCTTTGTAATGATTCTTGTTTGAATGTATACAAAAGTGTTTTGTCTTTTGAAAAATGTTTCAATGTTTGAAAGTTTGTTTTAGGAAATGTTTTGAAATTGTGTTGTGTTTTTGAAAATCACAAGGATGTTTTGCAAGCTTTGATCAAGTAACTAGGAGCATCTACCTACCTACTCAAAGATCTTTCCTACACATTTTTAACCCTTTTACATTGTTGTTTTACCATTGCATTTGGTAAACAACCTTGTGTTTGAATGTTAAACGGGACAGGCGCGGGTCATCGTATTGACCATGATAGCAATTGTGCCAAGTATCTTAGCAAATTTTTTTGAGGGACTAGATCATTTTGTATAGGCAACCAAGATAGCGTCATCGAGGGACTATGATCTTTCGTTTTTGTTTTGTTTTGCCAAGACACCTAGCATGCATACCATGGCCATGTTTTTAAGGCAACAAGTGGGTGAAACCCTAGGGGTGCTTGTGTGCATTGTGTTGTCATTTTCATGCATTTTTGTCTTGTATTAGTCAAGCTATTTGTTTGATTTTGGATTTTTGCATACAAACCATAATCTTTCTATCATGGCATATTTGAAAGCTATAAAGTGCGTAAAAATAAATCTACGACTATTACAATATTGATATAGGGAGGGGGTACAAGTTTGAATAGGGGGATATTTGCAAGAAAATATAAAACCCTAAATCAACTATTACAACCAAATTGAATTCATTGCAAATAAATAAATAGACAATATTTAAATATGCAAATAAATATGAATATGCAAAAGTGATTTTTTTTTGTATTTTATTTTATGTATGTAAAAATAAAATATTTAATGTATTAAAAATAAGAAAATAAAAATGATAATTTTTATTAAGGGATGGAAACCCTAATTTGTTTTAAGAAAATATATATGTATTAATTATATTATTTATTCATTTATGTACAAAAAATAAATAAAAAAAATATATACAAATGTTAAAAAATAGAAATATGTGAGAAAAAATATTATTTAAGTATATAATAATAAAAATAAAAATATAATATTTTTATAATATTTACAAGTTTTCTATTTAAGAAAATAAAAGTATATTATTTAACAATTATTTCTATGTCAAAAAAAAATAATAAAAATAATAAAATAAAATGTGAAAAATTATGAAAATATTTTTGGAAATTTTTAATGTTTAGAAAAATAAAATAAAGTCAAACTAAAAAAGAAATGAAAAAATATGGAAAATAAGCAAATGGGCCAGGGGGTGTAAACAGCAAGTCAAGGGGTGTCAAAAGCAAGGAGAAACCAAACCCAGCCCACATTGCTTCATCTTCAACCTTTGGTCAAACAAAAACACGCGTTTCTTGTTCAAACCTGGAAATCCTGCATACGTGCTCTAAAGCAAAAACTTGCAACATGAAAGTTATAGAGCATAATCACACGATTATAACCATATAAAAAACTTAACCTAACTCTCAAAGACCAGAGAGAATTTCTCTGGCCCTAATTTCTAACCTAGTTTTTTCAGAAAGTTCATCATTCAAATTCTCCCAACTCAGTTAACTTAAATGAAATCTATGCATATGTACAGTTTAAGGGTAATGAGTACTACATTTTTTATTCACAAACCTAAGCCTAATGATTCCTAAATAGAGAGATAGAAGTTTGAACTTTACCTACTTTAGTCAAGCTCGAGTATGGCAATGCAGGGGTTTTCAGTGAGGCCTGAGATGCTTGTGAGCTTGCTTGAAGTTCCTTTGAGCTTTCCCAATGCCTAGCTAGCTTTGAACTTGCCTGAATAAGCTTGTAGAAGTCAACCTGCACAGTCAGAATTCAAAAATGGTGAAGTGTGTAAATGGAGTTACAGTCACTTGGGAATGGTTGGGATAGTTTAGGTAGGTTGTATGGAGTGTGTTGGAAGAGGTTTGGGGCAAAACGCACGAGTAGTTTTTGTTTTAGAAATCAAAATGCAGAAGCTACCATGTTTTGCAAGTTTTTGGTGTTTTGGTGTTCAAGGGTGTCTGAGGATTGGCTAGCTCGTGTTTCTGACCTTAGGCAATATGCAAAAGTTGGTTCAAATGTTTACAACACTTGGTTTTTATCAGATTGCAAAGTTATGTCCTTTTTGCAAGTTGACTTGGTTTTGAAGAAAAGTGTGAAATGACAAGCAAAGAGCCTGTACGGGCCTCCTTCCTAGCTGCACAAAGTTGTTGTACTTTTCCCTAAGTTTGTGGAGTTGGTTTGCTGCAAAAGGCTTGGTGCAATGCTCAAGAGAAACAAATTGACATAAAGCCAACTTTATCAAAGTGGCAATGTTACATTATTTCCATTTTTAGATTAATTCAATGTGTAAACTTCTACAGATCAGAACAATGCCTTAATCCATTGATTTTGCATTCATTTTTTGAGTGTGGAAGGGTTTAAGGACCTGTAATCAAGTACAAGCAAGGCTGGATAGAAATTGCAACTTGTAGCAACATGAAAAATGCCATGGATCAAAGTGACATTTTGCCAAATTCAAACCTTCGATTCTCCCTAACCATATATGATTTTGGAGAGTTCTTGGACATTTTGGAAAGCTTGTAACATGCTCTACAATCCATCTTTGAAATTCATTTTGAGATTCCAATTGTAACTAGGTGAAAAAATGCCATGAAGATAGGTCAAAATCCTGCCTAAACTAGGGCAAAATTTCACTAAGTTAGAAAGTTTTTGGATCCTTGTTCATAAAATCATAACTTGCGATCCATGCATCATTTGGGAAAACTTTGTGAATCAAAGTTGTAGATTTTGTGGAGGACTACAACTTTCATGTTGGAAGTTTTCTTTGAATCCAACTGCATCATGGTGAAAATATTGGGCAAAGTTGGGGGAAAATAAGAAATTTTCATAACTTAGAAAATTTCTAAGTTATGAAAATTTTTCATTTTAAACCCTAATTTGCAAAATTAAGTTTCTTGGTGAACAAGTTTCATGTTTTGACACATCTTTATGAAAAATGACCCTTGGCACTTGATTTTGACCAAAAAGTCAAAGTTTGACTTTTCAATGTACAGTTGATTTTTGATCAGTTGACTGGAAAATTCATTTGTCAATCCAATGCATTTGAGATCTTTTGAACCTTGTGATTAGGTCAAGATGATGCCATTGAGTACTTGAATCCATGCTTGAACCCAATTTGCCATTGGCTAGGTGAAAATCAAAAATTGCCCTTCTGCAGTCAAAACCCTAAAAATGACCATTTTGCCCTTTTGATGATCTGATCAAATTTCTTGAGGAGTTGTGGTCCAAACTTGATCAAATGGTTCATAGGAGTCCATAATGTTGATGTGTATCAAAAATTATGAGGTTTTACTGTAAATTGGCCATAGTTGACTTTTTCCCCAATACAATTGATTTCTAGGTCAACTGTGCAATTGACTGGGCAAAAATTTGATTCAAGGCTTGAAACTTGGTATGGGAAATATTATAAGTCCAACATGAAGTATGAAAGTCACATTAGGCATTGGAAGTCCAAAAGTCCTTGTGCAAACTCAAACCCTAATTTCAGGTCATCAGTGCAAGGAGATGTCTTGAGAAGAGCAAACCCTAATCCTGTCTAGAGTCCAAAGAGTCTTGTGAGGGGAAATCTTGATAAAATGAGAGGGCAAATTTTGGGGTACAACAGATTCCATTACTGATGAAGAACTTCACAGCGAACCTTCTCAGAAACTTCTTATCATTAACAGATTCCCCCTCGGGGTATTCTTGAGCCTTAAGATACCTTTTTACCTCGTGAAACCATGGTTTATCTGCCACCTCTTCAGTCTCAATGTCACAGCAGTGTGCGGGTTCATCCAACCTCTCGATGGTAATCGGGGGAGCCTCATTGTCCCACCTTACTTTGAACATAGAAGACATGGTAGCTAGCGCGTCCTCCAACTGGTTCTCTTCTCGTGGGAAGTGTTCAAAGGATATCTCCTCAAAATGTGGGAGCAATGTCAGTACATACTCTTTGTAAGGAATAAGATTTGGGTGCTTCGTATCCCACTCGCCTTTGATCTGACTTATCACCAGAGCGGAATCTCCGAATACACTCAAGAACTTAATCCTCGGGTCAATAGCATCTTGAAGACCCATGATACATGCCTCATACTCCGACATGTTATTGGTGCAGTTAAAACATAATCGGACGGTGAATGGAGTATGAAAGCCTTCAGGAGATATAATTACAGTGTCAATGCCGTTACCCAATGTGTTTGAGGCTCCATCAAAATACATAGACCATCGGGATCCCTCCTCGGGTCCTTCATCCGGTTCAGGTTCTTCGCAGTCAGTTACTAACATGATATTCTCATCCGGAAACTCAAAATTCATGGACTTGTAGTCATCCACGGCCTGATGCGCCAAATGATCTGCCAATACACTCCCCTTGATTGCTTTTTGGGTTGTGTATTGGATGTCGTACTCGGTTAATATCATCTGCCATTTTGCTATCCTTCCGGTGAGAGAGGGCTTCTCGAAAATATACTTGATCGGATCCATCTTTGATATCAACAGGGTAGTGTGAGTCAGCATATACTGTCTCAGCCGGCGAGCAGCCCATGCCAAAGCGCATAAAGTTTTCTCGAGCAATGAGTATCGGACAGTCAGTAAACTTTTTGCTAAGGTAGTAAATCGCATGCTCTTTTCGGCTAGACTTGTCATACTGCCCCAGCACACACCCCATTGAATTGTCTAGCATTGTCAAGTATAATATCAAAGGTCTTCCTTCAACTGGAGGCATCAAAATTGGTGGTTCTTGAAAGTATTCTTTGATTCTTTCAATAGCAGTCTGGCACTCATCATTCCACTTTACCACTTGATCTTTCTTCAGCAGCTTGAATATTGGCTCACAAGTAGCAGTCAGATATGAAATGAACCTGGCGATATAATTCAGACGTCCCAATAAACCTCTAACTTCTCTTTTTGTGCGAGGAACCGGCATCTCTTGTATGGCTTTTACCTTTGCAGGGTCTACCTGAATTCCTTTGTCACTGACAACAAAACCTATAAGCTTACCAGACCTTACCCCGAAGGTACACTTGTTCGGAATTAACCTCATCTTATACGTCTTCAACCTGTCAAACAGTTTCTGGATATGATCAAGGTGCTCTTCCTCAGTCTGGGACCTGGCTATCATGTCATCAACATAAACCTCGATCTCGTGGTGAATCATATTATGGAACAAAGTGACCATGGCGCGCTGGTAAGTTGCCCCTGCATTCTTCAACCCAAAAGGCATTACCTTGTAACAGAAGGTGCCCCACTGCGTAACAAAAGTTGTCTTCTCCATGTCTTCAGGAGCCATCTTGATCTGGTTGTAGCCAGAAAAACCATCCATGAAGGAGAAGATTTTGTGTTGTACGGTGTTGTCGACTAGAACATCAATGTGAGGAAGCAGGAAGTCATCCTTGGGGCTTGCCCTGTTCAGATCTCTGTAGTCCACACACATTCATACCTTACCGTCCTTCTTAGATACCGTAACGACGTTGGCAACCCACTGCGGATAAGAAGTGACAACTAAGAATCCTGCATCGAACTGTTTCATGACCTCTGCTTTAATTTTTTCTGACGTTTCAGGATGCATACGGCAAACCTTCTGCTTTACCGGAGGGCAATCTTCTTTAGTCGGCAAGTGATGAAACACAATATCAGTGTCCAAACCAGGCATGTCTTCATAGGACCAGGCGAAGATCTCAACATAGTCGCGTAGCATCTGTATTAACTGTTGTTTGACACTAGGCTCCAGATTCCCACCTATCTTAACCTCTTTCCTGTCTACCTCTGTACCCAAATTCACTGACTCAACTGACTCTTCATGAGGATGTATGGCCCTTTCTTCCTGTTGTAACAGTCTAGCAAGTTCTCCAGGCACCTCACAATCATCCTCACCTTCGTCCTCGACTTGGTTGATCAGATTTTTAAAGTCATAACTGGAAGTAGAAGAGTTGTTATCAATGGGATCCAGAGTGGATATGGATCTGCAGTATGATACGTGGGTGTGTGTAAGAGAATAACTGTTTTGATAAAATGAGAGATAGAAAAGAAAAACAAGGAGCGTAAAATTTGTAATGCAAGAAACGTCCAATGCTTTATTAATGATATATGAAATGACAAATAATAACCCTCACAAACAAATCCAAGGTGCCTTGGGAAAGGCATCGGGCCGTAAAGTTTCAAACTGTTTATTACAAATCTTAAAACAAAATTCAATTACTACACAATAAAAGAAACATGTATGAAGTCCTTCGTCGTCCAGTTATTTAGTCCATCGTTGGTTGTTGGGTAGATCCAGCTGTCGATGTCTGAATCCTCTCCGCTGTCCTCAATTGCATTAACTCCCTAATTGCTTATGTGTAGCGGAGGTCTTCCAATTTGTGCGTTCCTAACAGCCTTTTGAGCCCCTGTAGTAAAGCTCAAACCAAATTTGTCAGTTTTGTGAGTGAAATCAGGGAGCTGACCCCAATTGGTACACCCACCTTCTTCAATTACAGCCCTGGCATCCTTGAGAGAAGCCATCTTCAGCGAAGGTTTGTTGGTAGTAACTTCAGTTGATGCCAACGTCTGAGGTACCTCTTCGAAGTTCTGACAAGGCGTTTCTATGAATTCCCCGTCCATCTCCATGTAGCGGAAGGAATTGAGATGACTCACCATATACTCTTCTTCACCTTGCACTATGACAATCTTCCCCTTCACTGGGTACTTTAGCATTTGATGGAGCGTGGAAGTAACTGCCCCAGCCTTATCAATCCAAGGACGACCCAGCAAGCAAGAATACGATGGTCTGCTATCCATTACGTAGAAGGTGGACCCAAAAGTCTGAGAACCCACTTTGACAGGGATGTCCACCTCCCCATGCACCATTCTTTTTTATCCATCAAAATCCGTCACCACAATGTTACTCGGCTTTAAAGTCAAACTCTCACAATCCAAATCGTCTAACGCTTTCTTTGGCAGAACATTCAACGAAGACCCGGTATCTACCAGCACATGCGCCATAGTGGTGCCTCTGCACTTGATCGAGACATGCAAAGCATCATTATGATTCCTTCCTTTCGGTGTTAGATCTATATCTGAGAGACCCAACCCGTTGTCAGCAGTCAGGCTGGCCAAGCAATCTTTGAACTGATCGGCTGAAGTTTCCTGTGGCACATGCGCAGTCTTGAGAAATGCAATCAAAGCCTTCACATGGGCTTCAGAACATAATAGAAGAGACAACATGGAGATCTTTGACGGGGTCTACCCCAGCTGCTCGACCACATTGTAGTCGCTCTTCTTGATAATTTTCAGGATTTCCTCTATTTCTTGTTTAGAGGCTTCCACAACGATTTTCTTAGGTGCCTCCATCCGGGCAGGCTCACCTATAATTTCTTTGCCCTAAGTCCGAGATGGCTCAACAGCAGGGGTGATAACTGGAGTAAGAATAGGAACAGTAGCAGGTGTAATAAATGGAGTAGGAACAGGTGAAATGTTAGGAGTGCTGGTTGGAGCAGCAGTTGGAATAACAGTAGGCTTGATGATAGTCTTCGGGGAAATCTCGGGAGAGAAGACCCTTCCACTTCGGGTAACCTTACTAGCCCCAATAATATTACTGACATCAGTATCAGCTTCTTCGGTCTTCAATTCTTGCTTAACACCATGGTAATACACATCATCACCATAATGCCATGGGATAGCCTTATCTGAGGTGTACGGGATGGGACCAAGAACAATGATTATTAGTGGAGCAATTCTTGGAACAGGTGTAATCCCAACAGGTTTTCTCGAGGAAACCTTGGAAGGATTGGCAGAAATGGTTATAATGGCAACATCTTCATTCGGAACAACAGGAGTCGTAGCCTTCTCAAACAAAATTTCTTTATTATCCATCATGCGCTGAATACCTGATTTCAACAAACAACAACCAGAAGGTAGAGTCGAACACATGTGGCAACCTTCACCACAACCCAGAAATAAACCGGCCAACATCAAATTCTTCTTAACCGTCATCAGATGAGTAGAAATTACTTCAATAGAGATCACAAACAAATCAATGTTAACAACATTAACTCCACGACCATGTTTGGGCATGGGAGCAATTATAACATTTGGCTTTTCTGGAGCATCAAACTTTATCTCCTTGGCTTCCAGCAAATCTTGTACTTTGTTTCTCAAAGCCCAACGATCATTTTTATCGTGGCCTAGACTCTCAGGATGGTAGGCGCACCGCGCGTTGGGGTTGTATCTGGGAGAAGTAGTGTTTGGATTCTTGGGAGCCTCTCTCAAGGTTGCCAAGTTGGATTTCAGCAGATGAGGTAGAACTTCAGCCAAAGTCATATTAATGCGGGTAAACTGTCGTTTCGGTCTTTCCACTCTTTGTTGATTGTTGCATTGTGGAGCAACTGTGGGTCTTGGTATCGCTACAGCATTTACCATTTGACGGTGTTCAGATCTGCTCTGGCCCCTCGAGCCATAGACTGCACTGGCTTCCTTCTTACCAGTAAAAGGCTTCTTTGTCAAATTTGACGAAGCATCCTTCTGAATTTTACCACTTCGAATGCCAGCCTCCACTCTTTCTCTATTCAAAATCAACTCAGTGAAACCAGATGATGAGCTGCCGATCAGGTGATTGAAAAATGGACCAGATAGCGTCCCTAGAAACATGCCAACCAACACCCTATCAGACAAAAGGGGTTGGACTCTTCCCGTAAAGTCTCTCCACTTTTGAGCATAGTCCTTAAAACCTTCACCTGCACCCATGGACATACCCTGGAGCTTAGTACGAGGGGGAGCAAGGTCGGCGTTGTATTGATACTGCTTGTAGAAAGCAGCAGCAAGACCTTCCCAATTTCGGACATTGGTTCCTTACAACTGGTAGAACCATTCAAGCTGAGTCCCTGACAGACTATCTTGAAAGAAATGCACCCACAAATTTCTATCAGCAGTGTGGGGTTGGATTTTCCTTACATACGAGCGGAGATGGAGTTTTGGACAGGATACTCCATCATACTTGGCGAAAACCGGAGCTTTGAACTTATGAGGGATGACCGCTCCCGATACCAGTCCCAATTCCCCGAAGTCCAAACCAGGTACTTTCTGAATCTCCATAGCACTCAGACGGCCTTCTAGCTACTTGTACCTATCCTCAGCAAGAGGATATTGCTCATCATCGTAATCAGTATCGTTGTTAGAAACTGCAGGACTAAGGTCCTTTTCCCTTTCTTGGTTCTCCCCTTCTTTGGACGAGGCAGTCAGATCAGCTGGTGGCCTCAACCTTTCTCTGAATCTTCTACCCATATTCAAAATACCGACCTTCTTTTTCTTCTTCTTCTCTTTCAGAATAAGGGTCTTCAAATCCTTCTGCCCTTTAGCCAGACTTATGAACATCTGTTGGAATTGGGCGTTTTGTTCCTGAAGATCTTTGATGGCTTGATCGGAAGATATTTCTGCTAAAATAAACAGCGAAGAAGATGAGAAACCTGTAGGGGTACCTGTAATGATGTGTGTTGTACCCCAAAATTTTCCCTCTCATTTTATCAACATTTTCCATCACAAGGCTCTTGGAACTCAAGACCAAGCTAGGGTTTGCTCTGCTCAAGACACCTCCTTGCACTGTTGACCTAAATTAGGGTTTGAGTCTGCACAGGGATTTTTTTGACTTACAATACCTAAAGTGACTTTCATACTTCATTTTGGACTCATAAGTTTACCCATACCAAGTTTCAAGCCTTGAATCAAATTTTTGCCCAATCAATTGGATAGTTGACCTAGAAATCAACTATATTGGGGAAAAAGTCAACTGTGACCAATCTACAGTCAAACCTCATGAATTTTGACCCACATCAACATTATGAACTCATATGAGCCATTTGATCAAGTTTGGACCACAATTCCACAAGAAATTTGATCAGATCACCAAAAGGGCAAAATGGTCATTTTTAGGGTTTTGACTGTACAAAGGCAATTTTTGACTGTTTGACCTAGCAAATGGCAAATCAAGCTCAACCATGGACTCAAGGACTCAATGAAATTATCTTTACCTATTCAACAAGTTCAAAAGATCTCAAATGCATAGGATTGACAGATGAATCTTTCAGTCAACTGGTCAAAATTTGACTGTACACTGAAAAGTCAAACTTTGACTTTTTGGTCAAAATCAAGTGCCAAGGGTCATTTTTCATCAATATGTGTCAAATTATGAAACTTGTTCATCAAGAAACCCAAAATTGCAAATTAGGGTTTGAAATTGAAAATTTTCATAACTTAGAAATTTTCTAAGTTATGAAATTTTCTTAATTTTTCCTAACTTTTCCCCACATTTCACCAAGATGCAAATGGATTCAAACAAAACTTACAACATGAAAGTTGTAGTCCTCCACAAATGCTACAACCTTTATTCACAAAGTTTTCTCAAAAGAAGCTTGGATCTCAAGTTATAATTTTTGGAACAAGGGTCCCTAAAACTTTTAACTTAGAGAAATTTTGCCCTAGTTTAGGCAGGATTTTGACCCATCTTCTTGGCCATTTTTCACATAGTTCCACTTGGAATCTCAAGTTGCATTTCAAAGATGAATCATAGTACATGTTTCAAGCTTTCCAAATTGTCCAAGAAATCCTCAAACACATTTGTGGTTAGGGAGAATCGAATGCTTGAAGTTGGCAAAAACTCACTTTGTAACCATGGCCAATACATGTTCATACAAGTTGCAAAATCTGACCAAACTAGCTTTGTACTTAATTACAGGTCTCTAAACCCTTCAACACTCAAAAATTAAATGCAAACACATTGGTTAGAGGCATTGTTCTGATCAAGGAAGCATTATACAATGAATAAATCCATTTTGGGCATAAAGGTAGCATTTCCATTTACATAAAGCATGCTTTATGTCAAATTGCTTATCTTGAGCCAAGGACCCAATCTTTTGCAGCAAACAAAGTTCACTAATATCAGGCAATTGGTACCAACTCTTAGCAGACCCTAAGCTAGATTGTACAAGCCTTTGCATTGTCAATTCTTACTTTTACTTCAAAAACAAGAAACCTTGAAAAGGTCAACAACTTGCATATCTGATATATTCAAATTTGGCCAAGATTAAAAACAAGTTTTGCACATCCCTCGGATCCAGAAACACGAGCCATTCATCCCTCAAACACCCTTGAACACCAAAATCACATTTTCTTGCAAAACAGGGAAGGCCCTACAGAATCACTTCCATTTTCACATCCACTCGTGCGTTTTGCTTGCAACCAGTTCCAATACCTTCCATTCAACTCACTCAAACTATCCCAAACCTCCATTGCCAACTGTAACTCCATTTACAGTGTTCATCATTTTCATTTCAAGCTTGTGCAGGTTGACTTCTGAAGGCTGATTCAGGAACATTCGAAGCAAACTAGCTATTGGAAAAGACAAAGTGAAGTTCAAGCAAGCTCCTAAGCATCTCAGGCCTCACTGAAAAGCTCTACATTGCCATACTTGTGTCCAACTGAAACAGGTATTTTGCAACTTCCTATATCTCTATTTAGGAATCATTAGGCTTAGGTTTGTGAATGAAAAATGTAGTACTCATAGCCCTTAAGTTGTACATATGCTCAGTTTTTATTTAAGTTAAGTGTGTTGAGAGAATTTGATTGATGAACATCCTGAAAAAGTTAGGTTAGAAATTAAGGTCAGAGAAATTCTCTCTGGTCTTTGAGAGTTAGATTAAGTTTTTTATATGGTTGGAATCGTGTGATTATGCTCTACAACTTTCACGTTACAAGTTTTTGTTTTTAAGCACTGAAACAGGAGATACGAGTTTGAACTCAGAACGCGTGTATTTTTGTTGAACGAAGGTTGAAGATGAAGTAGTTGGGCTGGGCCTGGCTATTTCTCACTTTTTGCACCCCTATGCTTGCTTTTCACACCCCCTGGCCCAATTTCTTGTATTTTCATATTTTTGCATTTCTATTTTCATTACTGATTTTCTTTATTTATTTCCAATTATAAAAAATGCTTAAAAAATATTTTCATATTTTTTTACATTTATTTGGTATTTTATTTTGATTTTTTTTAATATTAAAAGCTTTTAAATACTTTTACAATATATTTGAAAATTTGAAAATAATAATGTAAATGATACTTTTATTTTTATTTCATTTTATTTTATACATCCTTAATATATTTAATATATATATATATATATATATATATATATATATATATATATATATATATATATATATATATATATATATATATATATATATATATATATATATATATATATATATATATATATATATATATATATATATATATATATATATATATATATATATATATATATATATATATATATATATATATATATATATATATACTTTATTTTATTAAAAACATAGAATAAAAATACAAAAATAGTACATTTTCATTTTTATTATTGTTTATACTAAGAAACACTTTTTTTCAATATATTTTTATTTTTGTACATATTAATATATTTTTGTATATAAATAATAGATAATATTATTTTCTTAAAGAAAATTAGGGTTTACCCCTTAATTAAATAAAATCAACTTTTTATTTTATTTCTTTACACCTTTTCGCAATAAAAATACTTTACATACATAAATACATAAAAACTTCTTTTTTCATAAATAAATTCTATTTAATATTTATTTATTTTGTTTATTTAAATATTGTACATTTAAATATTATGCATTGTAAATTCAATTTGGATGTAATAGTAACTAGGGTTTAAATTTCTTGTCAAATACCCCCTATTCAAAAATTGTATCCCCATCCCCATAATCATGTTGTAATAGCTTAGAGTTTAAATTCTCGCACTTAAATGCTTTCAATTATGCCATGATTAGAGAACTAGGGTTTGTATGCCAAAATCAAATTAACAAATAGTTTGACCTAATCAAAGACAAAAATGCATGAAAAACAAACACAATGCACACTTGCACCCCTAGGGTTACAATCCACTTGTTGCCTTCGAAAATGGGCCATGGTATGCATGTTAAGTACTTTGGCAAAAAAAAAAGATCATAGTCCCTCGATGACGCTATCTGAGTTGCCTAAACAAAAATGATCAAGTCCCTTAAGAAAATTGCCAAAAATACTTGACACAATTGCTATCATGGTCTATACGATGACCCGCGCCTGTCCCGTTTAACATCCTAACACAAGGTTGTTCACCAAATACAATGGTGAAACAACACTTTTAAAAGGGTTAAAAACATAAGAAAGATCTTGGAGTAAAATAGGGTAGACAACTCTTAGTTACTTGATCAAAAGCTTGTAAAACATCCTTTCTATTTTCAAACACACTTCACAACACAATTTCAAAATCCAACTTTCAAAACATTGAAAACTTTTCAAAAGAAAAAAACACCTTTGTATACATTCAAACAAGAACCATTACAAAGGTTGCCACAATGATGGCCTCTTTTCAAAACATCTTTCAAAACCACACACAAAGAACCATTTCAAACAATTGAAAAGAACCATTTCAAACAATTAAAAAGCAAAGCAAGTGATTTAAACAAGTAACTAAGAGCCCATGGATAACCATGGATAGAAAGGGTGCTAATACCTTCCCTTTCTATAATCTACTCCCCGAACCCAAGAAAACATCTCAAAGGTCTTTCCTGTGCTTTTTGACCTTTCCTTAGGATAAAATAAAAAGTCGATGGCGACTCTTGCTAAACCGAAACATTTGCGAACACAAACGCGAAACCTCAAGTCAGTTCTCCCACCGTATCACAGAACTGGCGACTCTGCTGGGGAGATCTTTAAAAGTAGAGTAACCTTAGGGCTTAGATTACCTTTGCATGCTTATCTGGATTTCTTTGATTGCTTTACATTTGGTTCTCTTGTTTGGGCTTGAAATCCTCTACCCGGATTTGGGAAACATTCATAGGTAAATAGCAATACATTGTGGAAACTATGTGGGGTATACCGACATGGTTGAAGCAATAGCTATATTAGTGCGACATATTTGTGAGTACCGGTAGCCTTTGAGTCAATCAAAGAGAATACGGGGCCACTGAGTGATGTCATGAAGCACTAATGAACTCTTAGAACCTTACTTGACCATCTTGGCCTATTTAGGGGTAGTGAGATGACCGGCTTTGGTGCAGTCCGAAGTTGGTAGATACTCGATACTACACTCATTGAGGGTTGTTTTCTTGGAATATTTTGGTCGCCAGTTAAGTGGCTAAACCAAAACAATGAACATAGAAAATAATCCAATGATATTGAGCTCCTTAGAACCCGGTTACTATTTATAGGACAGGTTTGAGCCAACTAAACTCAAGAGGGTACTTACCTATGAAACCTCATGCAAGCCTGAAACTAGGATCTTGTGTGACTTGTTTGTACGTGTGCTTGTGCATACATCATAAACATCATAAAGCATCATATGCATCCACTAACCATTTCAAGGGTTTGGATCTTCATCTTTGTTCTTGTTTTGTAGGTCATGGAATCTCTTCGCAAGAAAACAATTCAAGTCAACCTTGTGAGAATCCCTCCTCAACTCAAGGAGCTTACTTCCAAGATTCCAGAGAATTCTATCTTCATTGAAAGACATGGTAGACTTCTCAACTTGGTCAACTCCAACATTGAAGAAGACATGGTGAAATTCTCTTCCAGTTCTTTGACCCCTACACCATTGTTTCACATTCCCTGATTACCAACTAGTACCTACTTTGGAGGAATTTTCTCAGCTCCTGAGAATTCCTATTCTTCATCAACTATCCTACAACGGTACGGAAAAATAACCAAAGCCTGAAGATGTTGCTCAAGCCTTACACTTGCAACCATATGATATCAAAGGTCATTGGGAAACCAGAAGTGGTGTCAAGGGTTTATTGGCAAAGTTTATGTTTGAGAAGGCACAAGACTGCTGGAATTCTCTAGATCTACAAGCTTTTGAAGAGATTGTGGCACTCCTCATCTATGGGTTGGTCTTGTTCCCAAACCCTGATCAACTTATAGATGTGAATGCTGTCAAGATTTTCATATCTTGGAATCCTGTGCCTACATTGCTTGGGGACATCCTACACTCATTTTACACACGAACAATGAGGAAAAGAGGTGTTCTCATGTGTTGTACTCCTCTTCTAGCAAGGTGGTTTATTTCTCACCTTCCCCAATCAGTTTTGAAGAATGAGCAGGGTTTAAGGTGGTCACAACAATTGATGACCTTAACACATTCTGATGTTCATTGGTGTTCTCGGTCCAGAGAAAATGTCATCATCATTAATCGTTGTGGGGAATTGCCTAATGTCCCACTACTTGGCATTAGGGGAGGCATTACTTACAATCCATGTTTAGAACTAAGACTGTTTGGATATGCTCGGAGGGATGGCCCTCATGACATGCTGATTCCTGACTTGGTTTTTGACTTCTACAACGATGCGAAAGGACTTCGACAAAGATTCATCAGAGCTTGGAGGATGCCCAACAAGGTGGATAGTAAGACACTGGGGCATAAGAATTCCATCCCCCTTGAGCCTTATCTCAAGTGGGTACGAACCCGCGCCCAGAATCTTATGATTCCATACCCTCACATTCTCCCTGTGATCAAAGAACCTGTTATGGAAGGAGAGGTTCCATATACCCTCCTACATCCAGACATGCCAACATCATTGGAAGAATTACAAAAGAGTTGGATCCAACTCAAAGAAGAACGGAATACTTTTGAAGCCAGCTTTTATGCCAGTGAGAAGAAGGTTTTGGAGCTTACCCGCCGACTTCATGAGGAGGAAACTCTTAACACTTACATCGCACCAAAGAGGATGCGCAATGTCTTTTTACATTAAGAATTTTGTAATATTTTGCCCATGGGGTATTTATGTACTAACAAATTTCTTCTTAATATGACGTGTGTTCTTTTTGTTAGCAACAAATTTGAATTTTTAAATCCTTGAATGCATTACATGAATAACATATCATTCATCATATGCATAAACAGGTCTTCACACCAGGTTTTCTTATCTTTCTGTTGTTTATTTCAGCAAGATGGATTTGGAGCAGACGGTTAAGGATCTGCAAGCACAGAATTCGCAATTCCAGCAACCCCCCATGACCTTAGCAAAGGGTCAAGAGGACCTTAAAGCACCGTTGGAGAAAGATAAAGAGAAAAAGAAGAAATGACCTGGTGTAGTCATCATGGGAAGAAGGTTTGAAAACAATGCTAGAAAAGTTCTCGAATTCCCCTCGACGTCTGATGAAGAGGCTGGTAAAGGAAAAGGAACAACGATGCCTTCTGAATCTGAAGTTGAAGAAGAAGAAGAGGAAGAGGATGAATATTACTCCGAACAGCAATATCCCCCGGCGGATGATAAATTTAAAAATCTTGAGGATCGATTGGAAGCCATGGAGTTGCAAAGGGTACCTCGTTTTAATTTCGAAGAACTAGGGTTGGTCGCTGGGATTGTCATTCCTACCAAGTTTAAAGTTCCTACATTTGCTAAGTATGACGGTCTGTCCTGCCCAAAGATGCATCTGAGATCCTACGTCAGAAAGATCCAACCTCACTCATCTGATAAAGACCTCTAGGTACACTTTTTTCAAGACAGTTTGTCAGGCACATAATTGGACTGGTTCTATCAACTTGAGAGGTCTGAGGTTCATAATTGGGAAGATTTAGCTGCTGCTTTCTACCGGCAATACCAATACAACGCTGATTTAGCACCTACTCGTACTCAACTACAGAGTATGGGTATGGCTTCTAATGAGGGATTTAAAGAGTATGCCCATAAGTGGCGTGATCTGGCAGGAAGGGTGCAGCCACCATTGTCGGATAGAGAGTTGGTTGACATGTTTTTAGGGACCCTGTCTGGCCCTTTCTTCAATCATTTAATCGGGAGTTCCTCTGCATGATTCACCGAATTAATTTTGACCGGTGAAAGGGTCGAGGCTGGCATCAAAAGTGGTAAGATTCAAAAATATGCCTCCGCGTCCACTGCTATTAAGAATACCTTCCCAGCTAAGAAGGAAGCTTCTGTTGTTTATTCTCAGAAAAGCCAAGGAAGAATCGAGCGCCGACCAATGGTGGGGGCTGTGATGATCCAAAACTCTTCAAATGATCAACCTCGCAGCAATCAGCCAAGATCTAATCAGCAAAGGGTAGAAAGGCCACAACGGCAGTTCACCCGAATCAACATGACACCGACTCAATTACTCCCTCATTTGCTAAAGTTGAATCTTACCAATTTGAAGGAAGCGCCAAAGAATCCTAATACCTCTTCCCCTTATTACCACTCCAATGCAAAGTGTGCTTACCACTCTGACAGTGTAGGGCATGATACCAACAACTGTTGGGCTCTTAAGAACAAAATTCAAGACCAGATCGACGCCAAGGAGGTAGAATTCGATGCGCCCGAAAAGGCGAATGTGATTTCTGCCCCGATGCCCAAGCACGGTCATAATGTTCATGTCGTTATGGAAGATCTTCATGTTACTAATGTTGCTGACCTTTTGACTCCCTTACCAGTGATTAAAGTGAATTTGATGAGAGCCAGGATATTCCCAGGTTGTGGAAAAGACTGTTACTTTTGTTTAAACATACGAGTTGACTGCCCACTGTTGAAATCAGGCATCCAACGCCTGATGGATACCCAAGAGATACTCTTTCAAAAGACTCATGTTGATACCTTCACTCCTGTTACTCCTACTACCTTTGATACTACAACCAATGACATTGCAATAATAATCATATCCGACAATCTTCCCAAGGCTTGCAAAAGGCCTGTCAAGATTACGCCTGATCCTAAGTTTGTGCCGTTGAAAATCACCATGCCGGGGCTTGTCCCGTATAAATCTAACAAGACGATACCATGGAACTACGGAGGAGAAATCTTCTATCATGGTATCAAACAGATTGAATCAGTCCAAGAGAATTCTGATGATGAAACCCCTGATATAGGGAACATTGCAGGAACAAGCAAGATAACTCGCAGCGGAAGGATATTCTCTCCGGAGATTGCTCCCCCACGAGCAGTCTTCATACCCTCGAAAGCTTATGTGCCTGTTAAGCCATATGTGCAAAGCCCTATAATTGAAGAATTTGATACTCCTGAAGTTAGACCCTCTGTTGATACTACTGATAAGGGTAAGGGGATACTAGAAGCGCCTGTCAGGATGAAGGCTCAGACTGTGGTAATCCCTGAGACCACCCAGAAAGAAATGGAAGAAATCTTAAAGATAATTAAGAGGAGCGACTACGATGTAGTGGAACAGCTAGGGCAGACCCTTTCAAAATCTCCATGTTGGCTCTTCTACTCTGCTCTGAGGCCCATGCTAAGGCCTTGATCAAATTTTTAAAGACGGCACACGTGCCTCAAGAAACTTCGGCTGACTAGTTTCAAGAGTGCGTGGCTAGCCTTACTGCTGATAATGGTCTTGCTTTTTCCGACGTTGATCTGACCCCCAAGGGAAGGAAGCACAACGACGCGCTGCATGTCTCAGTAGAATGCAGGGGCACCACCCTTGCCCATGTCCTATTGATATCGGTTCATCTTTGAATGTGCTGCCGAAAAAGGCGTTGGATAGATTGGACTGTGAAGGATTGACTCTCAAGCCCAGTAACATCGTTGTTAGAGCCTTCGACGGTTCTAAGAGGATTCTTCATGCAGAAGTGGAAATTCCTATCAAAGTGGGCACCGAGACCTTCAACTCTACCTTTTATGTGATGGACATCCATCCTTCATATTCGTGTTTGTTGGGAAGGCCATGGATCCACTATGCTGGGGAAGTTACCTCCTCTTTACACCCAATGCTAAAGTATCCTGTTCAGGGTAAGATTATAACGGTTCACGGTGAGGAAGAGTACATGATAAGTCACCTCAACTCCTTCCGCTATGTGGAGTTGGATGGCGAATTCATAGAAACGCCTTTCCAACATTTTGAGGAAGTTTCTCCTGAAGTCGCAGTTGCAAAAACAATGGTTGATGTGCCTATCATTTCCAAGCATGTGTCTAGGATGGCATCTCTCAAGGATGCAGAGGCTGTTATCAAAGAAGGAAGGAGTACAGTGTGGGGGAAACTGCCTGATTTTCCTCACAAGACGGACAAGTTCGGACTAGGTTTTACTGCTGCTGGCCAGAAAGTTGTGCGTCGCTCCAGGGCTGGAGGACCACCCATAAAAATCACTCACCATGGAATTAATGCCTTAGAAGATGATGATGAAGAAGACAACTTTGAAGATTGGATCTTTCCAACCGTCAAAGGAGGATTAAGCAACTGGGAAGCGAAGGACTTCGTTCCCATCACTTTCATCAACCAGTAATTTATTTTTGAACAATTTCCTATTTTGGTCTGTAATAACTAAACAATTCGTACACTATTTTAACCTTATGCCTTACCCGAGGCTTATAGGTCCATTTGTAAGGGCTTGATTTCTTCATTATCATATGCCATGTTTAATGAATCATTGGACGTTTTCATCTATAAACTGTTGTGTTCATTTTCTTTCCTTTTACATTTTTGTTTTGTTTAAGGATGGCTATCCCTTACACACACCCACACTCACAAAATGCAGGTACCCATCCACTCCGGATTCCATGGGTGACTATTCTGCTTTAGCCTTCGGTGACTCTGAAGACTTAGTCAATCATGCCGAGTACGAAGGTGATGAAGACTGTGAAGTGCCTGGAGAGTTAGCCAGACTTTTACAACAAGAAGAAAGGGCTATTCTGCCCCATGAAGAGTTGCTAGAAACCATCAACTTGGGAACAGAGGAAGACAAGAAAGAGGTAAAGGTGGGTGCCAACTTGGAACCAAGTGTCAAAGAGCGCTTAGTGTAGTTGTTGAACGAATATGTTGAAATCTTCTCCTGGTCCTATGAAGATATGTCGGGACTAGATACATATCATGGTTCACCGTCTCCCTACAAGAGAAGACTGTCCACCGATCAAACAAAAGGTCCGCCGAATGAGGCCCGACATGTCTGAGAAGATCAAAGCTGAGGTAATGAAGCAATTCAAAGCTGGCTTTCTGGCTGTTACTTCCTATCCATAATGGGTTGCTAACATTGTGCCCGTGCCTAAAAAAGACGGCAAAGTCAGAATATGTGTGGACTATCGGGATTTAAACAGGGCTAGCCCTAAAGATGATTTTCCACTACCACACATCGACATCTTGGTTGACAACACTGCTCAACACAAGGTATTTTCCTTCATGTATGGATTCTCGGGATACAACCAGATCAAAATGGCCCCCGGAGACATGGAGAAAACTACTTTTGTCACGCAATGGGGTACCTTCTGCTACAAAGTGATGCCATTCGGACTGAAGAATGTCGGGGCAACCTATCAGCGCGCCATGGTAGCTTTGTTTCATGACATGATACATCATGAGATTGAAGTTTACATAGACGACATGATAGTCCGTTCACAGACAGAAGAAGAACACCTTGATCATCTGTAAAAGTCGTTTGTCAGGTTCAAGGAGTATAAACTCAGACTGAACCCAAGCAAGTGCACTTTTGGAGTCAGATCTGGTAAACTTTTGGGATTTATTGTCAGCAACAAAGGCATTGAGGTTGATCCTGCTAAAGTAAAAGCTATACAAGAAATGCCTGCCTCCCCGCACTGAAAATGAGGTTAGAGGTTTCTTGGGACGCTTAAACTATGTCGCAAGGTTCGTCTCTCACCTGACATCTACCTGTGAGCCAATCTTCAAGCTGTTGAAGAAAGATCAGGTAGTTGAATGGAACAATGATTGTCAAGTTTCTTTTGATAAGATTAAGGAGTATTTGCTGGAACCTCCTATTTTGATGCCACCCGTCGAAGGAAGGCCGTTAATCATGTATCTGATTTTTTTGGATAACTCAATGGGGTGCGTACTGGGCCAACATGACGAGTCTGGCCGAAAAGAGCATGCCATTTATTACCTTAGTAAAAAGTTTACCGACTGTGAGACTCGCTACTCACTGCTCGAGAAAACTTGTTGCGCTTTGGTATGGGCTGCTCGCCGGCTAAGGCAGTATATGTTGACTCATACGACTTTGCTGATTTCCAAGATGGATCCGATCAAGTATATCTTCGAGAAGCCTGATTTATCTAGAAGAATCTCTAGATGGCAAATGATCCTGACTGAGTATGATATCCATTATACTACCCAAAAAGCTATAAAAGGGAGTGTACTAGCTGACCATCTAGCTCATCAAGCCGTCGAAGATTATCAATCTATGAGATTTGACTTCCCTGACGAGGATATCATGACATTGGACAACATTAAAGGTAATGGACCGTATGATGGACCTGAACAAGGATCCCGATGGACCCTGTACTTTGATGGTGCTTCAAATGCACTTGGCAACAGTATCAGTGCGGTACTCATTTCTCCGGAAGGTTGCCATACACCCTTCACTGCCCGACTTTGCTTCAGCTGTACCAACAACATGGCTGAATATGAAGCTTGCATCTTTGGTCTCAAGGCTGCTATAGACTTGGGAATCCAATCTTTGGTCGTATTTGGGGACTCGGCTTTGGTTATCAGTCAATTCAAAGGAGAGTGAGACACTAAACATCCTAATCTTATCCCATACAAAGAACATGTCCTGACATTGTTGCCTCATTTCGAGCAGATTACTTTCGAGCACTTCCCGCGAGAAGAAAATCAGCTAGCAGATGCTCTGGCTACAATGTCTTCCATGTTTAAACTCAACTGGGATAACGAGGCTCCCTAAATCACCATCGAACGAATGGACGAACCTGCGCACTATCATGAGATTAATACCGAAGAAGTAGTGGAACAACCCTGGTTTCATGAAATCAAAAGGTATCTCCAGACTCGAGAATACCCTGAAGGAGCTTCCGTCAATGACAAAAAGTTCTTAAGGAGATTTGCTGCCAAGTTCTTCCTAAGCAATGGCATCCTTTATAAGCGTAGCCATGATTGTGTTCTACATCATTGTGTGGACAAGGTTGAAGCTGAGTTGATCATGACCGAGATACATAGTGGCACATTTGGAACCCATTTAAGCGGACATATGATGGCTAAGAAGATTCTAAGGGCAGACTACTACTGGTCTACCATGGAAGCTGATTATCATAAACATTCTCGTACTTGTCACAAATGCCAAGTCTATGCTGACAAGGTACATATTCCTCATGTTCCTCTCAACGTTCTAACAGCTCCTTGGCCATTCGCAATGTGGGGCATTGACATGATTGGAGAGATCAAGCCTACGGCATCCAATGGACATCGCTTCATCCTGGTGGCTATTGATTACTTCACCAAATGGGTCGAAGCAGCTTCCTTCGCCTCTGTTATAAAGAATGTGGTTGCCCGCTTCATCAAGCAAAACCTCATATGTCGGTATGGTATCCCTGACAGGATCATCACAGACAATGGTACAAATTTGAATAACAATATGATCACCGCTCTGTGCGAGCAGTTCAAGATTTATCATCACAATTCATCTCCCTATCGGCCAAAGATGAACGGTGTTGTTGAAGCCGCAAACAAAAATATCAAGAAGATCATCCAAAAGATGACAGTCACCTACAAGGACTGGCATGAGATGTTACCGTTTTCTCGGCATGGATATCGTACCATGACACATACTTCAACAGGGGCAACCCCTTTTTCTTTGGTATATGGCATGGAAGTTATTTTACCTATGGAAGTTCAGATTCCCTCCTTGAGGATTATGAAGGATACTAGTTTGAGTGAAGACGATTGGATTCAGACCCGGCTTGAATAACTTAATTTGATCGATGAGAAGTGACTTACTGCTATTTGTCATGGTCAGACGTATCAGAAACGGATGATCAAGGCTTTCAACAAGAAAGTCAGGCGTCAAGTATACCAAGTCGGAGATCTTGTAATCAAGCAGATCATCTTGCCGTAAAGTGATCCCAGGGGAAAGTGGACTCCTAATTACGAAGGACCATTTATGATCAAGAGCATCTTTTCTGGTGGGGCAATGATTCTGACCACTATGGACGGCGACGACTTGCCCTAACCTGCGAACGCAGACATAGTCAAAAGATACTACGCATAAAACGACCCGACAAGTTGAAAACCCGAAAGGTCGACTTGGGCAAAAATGGGTATCCCGGTGAATTGAAAACCCGAAAGGGTGGTTCAGGCAAAAATTAGGGATAAACAAAAAAAATGTACACCCGGAAAGTTGAAAACCTGAAAGGGTGACTTGGGTAAAAAAGGGTTTCCCGGTGGATTGAAAACCCAAAAGGGCGGTCCAGGTAAAAGTTAGGGAATTAAAGCGTATGATTATGTCTCGTCGGATCACTTTAAGGACAATCTCTTCACCAACAAGCTCCAAGCTTCTGATCAATCCAATCATCGGCGGATGAAGCAGCGAATGGACAAGATATTCAGAGTTGTAGAGGCTATAGCAGAATGGGAACCCCATGGAATTGTTACACATAGCCATCTTTCTTTTGTATAAAAAAATTTCTCAATTTTTACGACGACATTATCTTACTAGGATGTTTGTCTCCTTTGTACAAAGATACTTACAAAAGTTAATACAAAGATACTTCAAAGTGCAAAATTTGCTTGCCTTTCCTTTCTTTTTACACTTATGTTTTATTTAAAAACGTCCAATGTTTTGTTAAATAGGCATATGCATTTGAATATAATCACTGCTTACAAATAAAACAAAATTGAGAAAGGATAATTACTGGTAGATTGAAAGGGTAGGAAGACGTCTTTAGGCTATTCTAAAAGAAATCTCCTGCAGTACATCATCCAGCTCCTCAACAAAGCTAAAACCTTGGAGTATATATCCACCAGCGGAGTTAAATTTCCAAATCCCCAGCGGAGCCATTGTATTCTAAACCTTATTCCCCAACGGAGTTAAGTTTCAAAGTTCCCATCAGAGTTAAGTCTCCAAACTCCCGATCCCCAGTGGAGCCCGAAAACCCTGAAATACATATCCCTAGTGGATCTAGAATATTCTAAACCTTCTTCCCCAACGAAGTCAAATTTCCAACTATCAATCCCCGGTGGAAACCTTTCAGCTTCCTCCAACTTCCCTAACAGTTTGGCATACAACCCAAGCTCCTGATTTCCCCGACCGAGTAAACACTCTCCCCACAGGGTTTATTTCCCAACAGAACAATAATTCTAGTTCCTGTTTCTCTATTGGAAGCCTCCCAGGTTTTAATTCCCCAGTAGAGGTCGTCAGAGTTTTCCTTATTTCCCAGGAAAGTCATAAAGAATTCTCATTCCCCGCAGAAGTTGTCAAGGCTCTGGTTAGTCCCCACCAGTCACCAAGGTTTTTCAATCCCCAACAGTGGTCCCAGGATTTCTCATTCTCAACAATCAAAGATCTTTAATCCCCAAGCAGTCAGCAAGGATTTCTCATCTTCCACAATCAAAGATTTTTGAATCCTCAGCATCGGTCAAGAATTTACTTTCTCCGTCAGCAGTCTAAGATTTCATTATCTCCAGCTATCAAGGATTTATTTTCCTCAGCAAGACAGCTACTCAGCTTACATACACATCCATTACATTCATTTATCATAAACATTGATGAAACACATTCCATTGCATCATACATATCATGCAACATAACTTTGTGTTTTAGCTAACATTTTACCCTTTTCAAGATAAGATTAAAAGGCTATCGTTAACAATTATTCAGATACAGTATGGATACACCCCAGACACGGCGGTCATTCTATTACTCATTCAGAATTTCAAGTCAAAATACAGTATGGATACACCCCAGACACGGCGGTCATTCTACTACTCATTCAGACTTCAGCAATCCGATACAGACTAGATATGCTCTAGAAACGGCGGCCATTCTATCTCTCATTGAGATTCAACTGTCAACTTCAAGTTCAGATACGATCCAAACACGGATGCTTTTTTGGCCCTTACACCAGAAGTTTGATTCTCCCCAGTGCAGTCGCCACGGAAGTCATTCTGTCACTTATTCAAATCCCAGTTACAGTACGGATACACTCCAGACACGGAAGTCATTCTGCTACTCGTACAGATCTCAAATTCAGATACAATCCAGATATGCTCCAGACACGGTTGCCATTCTGCCACTCATTCAGAACTTATCCCCAGCACACAGTTGCTCCATACATAGATTTTTCTCTGTTACCCATTCAGAATACAGATACACTCCAGACAGGGCAGTCGTTCTGATATTCATTCAAGAATCAAATACAGTTACAGCTCGTATACGCTCTAAACACAGACGCCATTCCCCTACTCATACAAATCCAAGTCTCCAGGTACAACTCAGATACGTTCTAAATACGGATACCATTCTGATGTTCATTCTACTGATTTTCAACAAACAAATCTTAGATGGCATCTTTAAGCCCATCTCCAGCAAGATTCTACCATCTCCAAATGGCATCTTTAAGCCCATTCCCTTAACAATATTTTGACGAGTGCAAATTTACGGGCACTCTAGTGTCCAATCCTCTTTTACCTTCGATTCACGAAAGGCAAAACTTGTCAATCTAACTCTTCAGGTTCAAGAAGATTGAACAGGGGAAACTGTTGTACCCCAAAATTTTCCCTCTCATTTTATCAACATTTTCCATCACAAGGCTCTTGGAACTCAAGACCAAGCTAGGGTTTGCTCTGCTCAAGACACCTCCTTGCATTGTTGACCTAAATTAGGGTTTGAGTCTGCACAGGGATTTTTTTGACTTACAATACCTAAATTGACTTTCATACTTCATGTTGGACTCATAAGTTTTCCCATACCAAGTTTCAAGCCTTGAATCAAATTTTTGCACAGTCAATTGGATAATTGACCTAGAAATCAACTGTATTGGGGAAAAAGTCAATTGTGACCAATCTACAGTCAAACCTCATGAATTTTGCCCCACATCAACATTATGAACTCATATGAGCCATTTGATCAAGTTTGGACCACAATTCCACAAGAAATTTGATCAGATCACCAAAAGGGCAAAATGGTCATTTTTAGGGTTTTGACTGTACAAAGGCAATTTTTGACAGTTTGACCTAGCCAATGGCAAATCAAGCTCAACCATGGACTCAAGGACTCAATGACATTATCTTGACCTATTCAACAAATTCAAAAGATCTCAAATGCATAGGATTAACAGATGAATCTTTCAGTCAACTGATCAAAATTTGACTGTACACTGAAAAGTCAAACTTTGACTTTTTGGTCAAAATCAAGTGCCAAGGGTCATTTTTCATCAAGATGTGTCAAATTATGAAACTTGTTCATCAAGAAACTCAAAATTGAAAATTAGGGTTTGAAATTGAAAATTTTCATAACTTAGAAATTTTCTAAGTTATGAAATTTTCTTAATTTTTCCTAACTTTGCCCCACATTTCACAAAGATGCAAATGGATTCAAACAAAACTTATAACATGAAAGTTGTAGTCCTCCACAAAGTCTACAACTTTTATTCACAAAGTTTTCTCAAAAGAATCTTGGATCTCAAGTTATGATTTTTGGAACAAGGGTCCCTAAAACTTTTAACTTAGAGAAATTTTGCCCTAGTTTAGGCAGGATTTTGACCCATCTTCTTGGCCATTTTTCACATAGTTCCACTTGGAATCTCAAGTTGCATTTCAAAGATGGATTATAGTACATGTTGCAAGCTTTCTAAATTGTCCAAGAAATCCTCAAACACATTTGTGGTTAGGGAGAATCGAATGCTTGAAGTTGGCAAAAACTCACTTTGTAACCATGGCCAATACATGTTCATACAAGTTGCAAAATCTGACCAAACTAGCTTTGTACTTAATTACAGGTCTCTAAACCCTTCAACACTCAAAAATTGAATGCAAACACATTGGTTAGAGGCATTTTTCTGATCAAGGAAGCATTATACAATGAATAAATCCATTTTGGGCATAAAGGTAGCATTTCCATTTACATAAAGCATGCTTTATGTCAAATTGCTTATCTTGATCCAAGGACCCAATCTTTTGCAGCAAACAAAGTTCACTAATATCAGGAAATTGGTACCAACTCTTAGCAGACCCTAAGCTAGATTGTACAAGCCTTTGCATTGTCAATTCTTACTTTTACTTCAAAAATAAGAAACCTTGCAAAAGGTCAACAACTTGCATATCTGATATATTCAACTTTGGCCAAGATTAAAAACAAGTTTTGCACATCCCTTGGAGCCATAAACACGAGCCATTTATCCCTCAAACACCCTAGAACACCAAAATCACATTTTCTTGCAAAACAGGGCAGGCCCTGCAGAATCACTTCCATTTTCACATCCACTCATGCGTTTTGCTTGCAACCAGTTCCAATACCTTCCATTCAACTCACTCAAACTATCCCAAATCTCCATTTCCAACTGTAACTCCATTTATAGTGTTCACCATTTTCATTTCAAGCTTGTGCAGGTTGACTTCTAGAGGCTGATACAGGAACATTCGAAGCAAACTAGCTATTGGGAAAGACCAAGTGAAGTTCAAGCAAGCTCCCAAGCATCTCAGGCCTCACTGAAAAGCTCTACATTGCCATACTCGTGTCCAACTGAAACAAGTATTTTTCAACTTCCTATCTCTCTATTTAGGAATCATTAGGCTTAGGTTTGTGAATGAAAAATGTAGTACTAATAGCCCTTAAGCTGTACATATGCTCAGTTTTCATTAAAGTTAAGTGTGTTGAGAGAATTTGATTGATGAACATCCTAAAAAAGTTAGGTTAGAAATTAGGGCCAGAGAAATTCTCTCTGGTCTTTGAGAGTTAGATTAAGTTTTTTATATGGTTGGAATCGTGTGATTATGCTCTACAACTTTCATGTTACAAGTTTTTGTTTTTAAGCACTGAAACAGGAGATACGAGTTTGAACTCAGAACGCGCGTATTTTTGTTGAACGAAGGTTGAAGATGAAGTAGCTGGGCAGGATCTGGCTATTTCTCACTTTTCACACCCATATGCTTGCTTTTCACACCCCTTGGCCCAATTTCTTGTATTTTCATATTTTTGCATTTCTATTTTCATTTCTGATTTTCTTTATTTATTTCCAATTATAAAAAATGCTTAAAAAATATTTTCATATTTTTTTACATTTATTTGGTATTTTATTTTGATTTTTTCTAGTATTAAAAGCTTTTAAATACTTTTACAATATATTTGAAAATTTGAAAATAATAATGTAAATGATACTTTTATTTTTATTTTTATTTCATTTATACTGAAAATATTATTATAAAACATAATTTATTTTTGTAAATATTTTATTTTATTTTATACATCCTTAATATATTTAATATATATATATATATATATATATATATATATATATATATATATATATATATATATATATATATATATATATATATATATATATATATATATATATATATATATATATATATATATATATATATATATATATATATATATATATATATATATATATATATATATATATATATATATATATATATATATATATATATATATATATATATATATATATATATATATATATATATATATATATATATATATATATATATATATATATATATATATATATATATATATATATATATATATATATATATATATATATACTTTATTTTATTAAAAACATAGAATAAAAATAAAAAAATAGTATATTTTCATTTTTATTATTGTTTATTCTAAGAAACACTTTTTTTCAATATATTTTTATTTTTGTACATATTAATATATTTTTGTATATAAATAATAGATAATATTATTTTCTTAAAGAAAATTAGGGTTTACTCCTTAGTTAAATAAAATCAACTTTTTATTTTATTTCTTTACACCTTTTTCACAATAAAAATACTTTACATACATAAATACATAAAAACTTCTTTTTGCATAAATACATACGATTTAATATTTATTTATTTTGTTTATTTAAATACTGTACATTTAAATATTATGCATTGTAAATTCAATTTGGATGTAATAGTAACTAGGGTTTAAATTTCTTGTCAAATACCCCCTATTCAAAAAATGTACCCCCATCCCCATAATCATGTTGTAATAGCTTAGAATTGAAATTCTCGCACTTAAACGCTTTCAATTATGACATGATTAGAGAACTAGGGTTTGTTTGCCAAAATCAAATTAACAAATAGTTTGACCTAATCAAAGACGAAAATGCATGAAAAACAAACACAATGCACACTTGCACCCCTAGGGTTATAATCCACTTGTTGCCTTCAAAAATGGGCCATGGTATGCATGTTAAGTACTTTGGCAAAACAAAAACAAAACAAAAGATCATAGTCCCTCGATGACGCTATCTGAGTTGCGTAAACAAAAATGATCAAGTCCCTTAAGAAAATTGCCAAAAATACTTGACACAATTGCTATCATGGTCTATACGATGACCCGCGCCTGTCCCGTTTAACATCCTAACACAAGGTTGTTCACCAAATACAATGGTGAAACAACACTGTTAAAAGGGTTAAAAACATAAGAAAGATCTTGGAGTAAAATAGGGTAGACAACTCTTAGTTACTTGATCAAAAGCTTGCAAAACATCCTTGCTATTTTCAAACACACTTCACAACACAATTTCAAAATCCAACTTTCAAAACATTGAAAACTTTTCAAAAGACAAAAACACCTTTGTATACATTCAAACAAGAATCATTACAAAGGTTGCCACAATGATGGCCTCTTTTCAAAACATATTTCAAAACCATACACAAAGCACCATTTCAAACAATTGAAAAGCACAATTTCAAACAATTGAAAAGCAAAGCAAGTGATCTAAATAAGTAACTAAGAGCCCATGGATAACCATGGATAGAAAGGGTGCTAATACCTTCCCTTTCTATAATCTACTCCCCGGACCCAAGAAAACATCTCAAAGGTCTTTCCTGTGCTTTTTGACCTTTCCTTAGGATAAAATAAAAAATCGGTGGCGACTCTTGCTAAACCGAAACATTTGCGAACACAAACGTGAAACCTCAAGTCAGTTCTCCCACTGTATCACAATGTGCATGATAATGGGATGCGCATGTAATGATTTCAAAGACTTTGGGAGATTTAAATTTGTAAACCAAAAAATAAACAAAACTTTATTAGCTTAACTTTGAAAGGTTCAACAATGCCTTTAAGAAGTTACAAAGAAGTAAATAAAACAAAAATCTAAAACTAGAAAAAGCAAAATCAAAAGTCCCATGGTCGCTTCCTCTTTGTGCTGATGTAGTCATTGATCACTCTTTCTTCCTCGAGCTGCCTAGTGAGCTTTAAAACCTTCCTCTCTTGCTCATGGAACTGCTCCCGGTAAGTGTCTCGCTCATTCTTCAGCTTAATCCAAGACCTCTGCAACTTCCCAGGATCAGTGGACGTGTAAGGATAGAGAACCGTGTAAGGAATGCCTTCTTCATTAGTGGGCTCCAAATCACTGGTAATACGGTCTCATAGGGCATCCCAAGCTTCTGGGCACGAGCTCGGACCCATTGGAGGTAAGGCTGCATAGGAAGGGAAGTCTTTGGTCCCAACTCTTGGGGGTCAGATCTGTTCACCATGCCCCAAGCTCGTATAAACCTCCGGCGATTCTCCTTAACGCCCTCCTTATAGTCGAATACAATTTCCTCGAGAAGTAACTCATGGGGACCATCTCTCCGAGCACGACCAAATTATCGCAAAGCTGGACAAGGATTGTAAGTTATACCCCCTCTGATTCCAAGCAATGGGACATTAGGGTATCCCCCACAACGATCAATAACAGCAGTGTATTCCATAGCCCGGGAACACCAATGAATATATGTATGAGCAAGTGACATTATTCTATAGGACTAACCCAAACCTTCTTTGTTCTTCAGCACAGACTTAGGGAGGTGCAAAATAAACCACCTCGGCAGAAACGGCATGCAACACATAATAGTTCCCCTTCTCCTCATAGTACGAGTATAGAGGGCATGTAATATATCTCCTAGCAAGGTAGGCACAGGGTTGAGAGAAAGGAAAATCTTGACAGCATTCACATCTACAAAGGAATCCGGATTCGGGAAGAGAACCAAACCATAGATAAGGAGAGCCAAGTGTAATACCCCAAATTTGTCCTACCCCTTTTGCTTTTATCTGGATTGCGCATCTCGCACTTTTCTCATGTACATAACCTTCATTAGGTCATCTAACACATCATGCATCATTAGTCAGTAATTTGGCATGGGATGAGGAATTAGGGTTTTATTTCATGGACTTCTTTATCATTAAGTTACGAGGTTATTCTCTTCTTCTCTACATCAAGATACAAGGTCTTCTCCATCCGATTTCATCAAGGGTCAGTCTTTTGGATCAAAGATATTGAAGAATTAAGGTTTCTCTCTGGTTTTGAGGCTCCCTTCTACGTTCAAGGGTAATTTAAATTGTTTCTTCAACGATCAAGGTCCGGAGTTAGGGTTATATTCATTAAGCTACAAGGTTCTCCGTCCTCATCAAATGTTCTCAAGATCGAGTGCTTAGGGTTTTTGTCAATGTTTCAATTAAGAAAGCTTTGAGTTAAGATTTTGGCTCTTCTTTACATCTCTAGTCATTTCCTCATCAACATGTATCCAAGGCACAAGGTTAGGGTTGTATCTTCATCAAAGGGTTTTGTTGAAGGCATTACATTTTTTTATTAAGATCACCTTTCGTCTATCAAGGGATACACATGTTGCTTAGGCTACGTGACATAATCCTTGGTTCTTGTACGAGGAAAGAAAAATATGAGTATCATCAGAGGATATCACCCATAGTTGCGTTCAATCTTATGCAAGCTCCATCAAAATTCATTCATGGTTATTCAATTCCATTCAAAATCACTATAAAAATACACCCAAGGTTCTTATTCGATTTTGTTTGAAGTACAAGTTAGAAATCACTGTTTACATTCACTTGAACCTTGCGAGATTAGACCGTTGCCTTTACATAAACCATTACAAGGTAACCTCATGTCACAAACATTACAACTCAAAAATAATTACAAAAAAGAAGTTCTTATATCTATCCTAAAGCCTATCTCTTCATACTTCAAAGTCTTCCATGATAAGCCTCCATGCTTCAAACTCTTTGTCATCTGCCATAATTTCATTCTCTTCAAGCCTTGAAATGAGCCAAAAGGTTACTCTACCATGCCATTATCTCCCTTTCTAACACCCAATTTCGTGCTTAAAAATCACAACTGAATTCTGCCTTCCTCCATAACCAATCATAACTACCAATTTGCAACATCACATCTTCAAAACTTATTCTATCGCCCTGCATCACAAAACCAGATTGCCGAAGTTAATTCAGTTCAAATAAATAATTAACCTGCACCTCAAAAAAACCATGTTGTACCCCAAAATTTTCCCTCCCATATTCTTCAGAGTTTTGGCAAGCATTTGCTCAAGTCTACTCAAGGGCTACACAGTCAACCACTCTCCTAAAGCCAGTCAAACTAGGGTTTTGGTTCTTGCAAAGAATTTGAGGTTTTCAAGGGCTCAATCAAGTCCCATATGCTCATATACATTGTCAAGCACTTACATGTCAAGTTTCAAGGCTCACAAGGTCAAGTTGCACTGTCAAAAACCCTAATTTCTCCACAATCAACTGTAGGGGCAAAATGGTCATTTGGCAGTCAAAAGTCAAAAATTTTGGTCAACATCTTATTTTTAAGCCACAATCATCATTTGATCAAGTCTTGATCATGATTTCACAAGAATGGCTCAAAAGGTCTCAAGATGCAAAAGTTTCTATTTTTGGACAGCTGAAAAGTCAACTGTAACTTGACCAAGGCATAACTTTTTCATGGTTCATCAGAAAAATCCCATCCAATGCTCATCTTGAAGGGGAAGACATTTCCTACAACTCATCTTCACATTCCAAGTCCAAGAAATGCTCTCACAAAAAGTTATCAATTTCAACATTATAGGTCATTTTCAAAAGTCAACAAAAATGCACTTTAAGTCAAAGACCATAACTTGTGATTGGTAAATCAAAATGACATGGTACCAAAGACATTGGTTAGAGAACTTCAATACCTTTCCAAAATGTCCAAGAACATGTTCATAGCTTCAAAATTGAGCAAGATATGCATTGGAGAAGTTGGGAAATTTTTGTGAAATGGCCAAAGTCAATTATCCTTGAAACTTCATTTTTGACAAAAGGGCCCCACTTTTTTCACTTGGTTCAGCTTGGCCATGCCTCGCACGTGTCCCACAATTTATTTCAAGATTAAAAATTAATTTTTCCATTTTTATTTAATTTTATTTGATTTAATTCATTTTAAATCTTTAAAATTCAAATAAAAATCAAGAAAATTAATGGAGGGATATTTTGTGGCTTGAATAGCTTTGATACACCATGAAGCACTTACCAAATTCGTGCAAGGCCTATTCCAAGCAAGAAATTCAAATTTTGACAAGAATGGTAAGTTGTTTTAATGGAGATTATGGCAAAATCTCAAGCATAATTGCAAGGCTTCAAGGCTCATTATATGGATTGATACTCATTCAAAACCACATATGCAAGCTTTCCCAATACATTACACGACCTAGAAACACTCATACATCATAAGCCATTTCCAAATCTTCAAGAGAAAAATCACAAACTGAAAACCACCTTGCAGCCCATTTCAAGCTCCCTTCTTAATCCAGACATACTCCTTGCATTGCCAGGAACCTTTGGCAATCAGAATTAAGCAAAAAACCTCAAGAGTTCGTGCCACACAACTCACTCGGTTTGCCTTATTTCTCAAATATGTATATCGCATTTCATGAGCTTTTAATCCATTTTTTTGATTGGTTTGTATTGTTAGGGACCTTTTGAAGCTAGTGAAACAGTTTAATTAAACTAAAACGCGTAGAATCACAATCCACCATTAGCGATTATTAGGGTTTCCAGAACTTTGAAATTGGGGTCTTTCTCATACTATAAAATTAAGACTCCAAATGTACATGGCCAAAATCAGTGTGACAAGACGAACAAGATGAACATATCGTGCCCAATTTATGCTTCATGAGCGTCTAATCGCTATTTTCATAATGCCTGTATTTTGTGGGGGTTTAAAACCCCCGCTATATGTTTTTATGTTTACAGGAAAAGCTTGAAGATGATGGCGTGGCAATCAGGGAGTGGGCCATTCAAACATGGCGCGCTTTTTTTTTGTTTTTTCAGCATATAATGCATTTGTTGTATATAATATTTGTTGTTTATTAGGTTTACAAAGAAGCGCGTTTGGTGTAGTGGCTGGCAGTGTGTTTGGTAAACGTTGGGACCTGGGTTCGATTCCCAGGTCCCCCCATAATTCCAATATCTTTTTTTCTAACACTTTCCTGTGCAGCACTCAAAAGGAAGCATACCATAGACCTCATCCAGGAGTCAGCCAAGTGTCCACCAGCACAGATCCAAGGGCCAAACATAAGGAACACCATGTTCTGGAGTCAACATGGGTGCAGGCTATCCAAAAGGTCAAACGAGCTGAAGCTTTAATGGGCCCCAAATCTCAACAATACACCCTCCTTCCTGGCCCAATACCCCCTTCCATTTGGTTTATTCTTTTTTTATTTTCTAACCTTTCAATTATTTTTATTGTTAACAATTAATTAACCAACTAATATTTTCATTAAAAAAATCAAAAAAGAACTAACATCATTATTATTATTATTTTATTTTGTAAATAAATATTAAATAAATTAGTTTTAACTAGGCCATTTTAACTCTTTTTTAAAACAACTAAAATAACTTATATTTAGGTTAACTTTTAATTTCATTTCTTTTTATTTTATTCCATAAAAACATGAAAAACACAAAAAATACTTTCTTTTAATTAAATTAATTAATTAGCCATTAGTTAGTTTTAATTTCATTTTAATTACAAAAAGACAAAAAAAATCAATTTCTTTTCTAAAAAAGGGTCAACACCCTTAAGACATTCCCGATTCTTTCTTTCGCGCGCATTTTAGTTTTAATTCCTTATTTTTGATTATTATATAACTGCCTCCGGATGTAATAGTAATTAGGATTTTTACTGCTTTACTTTCCGTACTTATTTACCAAAAAACGGGTCTTTTGTATTTTTGGCGATGTATAGACCCGCGCCTTGTAATAGCGTTGGATTTATGTTTCCACAATTTACTTTCCGCACCCCCTAACTGTTAAATGCGTGAAAGAATGTATGGTAAATAAAAACAACTCGTAGCTCACTAATTACAAACACAAACATAACATGAAAACAACACACAAATACACACACCACTTCTAGGGTACGCCTCACTCGTTGCCTTCGAAACGTGGTCATCAAGTATAGGACGTTTTAGCAGTCGCTCTTATGTCTAAGATCCAGTTGCCTCGAAACAGTTGCCTCGAAACAGTTGCCTCGGATTAAAAAGGATCTAGGATATTAGGGTTACTTCTAAGGTGTCCTAACTGTTGCTTCGGTGACCACACTGTCCCTACAATCGAATTGACCTGAACACCTCCAACGGTGGTGCTACCTACCTCTCAATGGTGGGATGGCACTACCTAAAGGACACTTACACAGCTTAATTCCTTAGGGTAGGTAGATGACTCATGGGTACTTGCTCTTTTCAAAAACAAACAAAATACTTTTCACACCTTACACTTTCAAAAGCTTTCAAAACAAATTTTTCAAACACTCTTGAGGACAGATACAAGAGTTATTCAGAAATCTTTCAAAGAAACTTTTTCAAACCCACTCACATTTTGAAAAGCAAACATCTTTTGAAAACATAAGAGCAAGTACCTAAGAGCCCGTGGATAACCACAGATAGAAAGGGTGTTAATACCTTCCCTTTCTATAAATCTACCTCCCGAACCGAGAAACATTCTCATAAGGAATTTTGTTGTGCTTTTGTCCTTTCCATGTTGGAGAAAATAAAAGACGGTGGCGACTCTTGCTTCTGCGACATTTCGCGAAACCAGCTAAAAAACAGTCAGTTCTATTTCCACCGATCACAGAACTGGAGAATCTGCTGGGGAATCTTTAAAGTGAGGTGTATCTTAGGATAGATCATACTTATGTTTTCAATTGCCTGATTTGTATGCTTTAAAATTATTGGGCCTGTCTTGGGAGTTCTATAGATCCTAACCCGGATCTGGGGATACCTCTTAGAAAGTAGCAACAAGACTGTGAGGGAACTGTGTGGGGTATACCGACATGGTTGAAGCAGTCTGCTACGTTGATGTGGCACTTTGGTGAGTACCGGTAACCCTTGAGTCAAGTCAAGGAGAGTACGGGGCCGCCGCGTGGTGTCGTGAAGCATCAACTGACCTTAGGAACCTTAATTGAACCATCCTGGCCTCTTTAGAGGTAGTGAGATGACTGACTTTGGTGCAGTCCGAAGTTGGTTGATACTCGATACTACACTCATTGAGGGTTGTTTTCTTGGAATATTTTGATCGCCAGTTCAGTGGCTAAATCGAAACAATGAACACAGAAAACAATCCAATGATATTGAGATCCTTAGAACCCGGTTACTTTTGATAGGATAGGTTTTGAGCCCACCAACTTTAAGAGGGTAGTACCCCAAACTTCATGCTGGCCTAAACTCTAAGGGCTTTGGTGTGACTTGTATGCTTTACCATGTCTGCTTTTGTGAATACTTGTGGTGTGTTTTTATCATAACATCATAACATCATACAGCATCATATGCATCCACTAACCACTTCAGGGGTTCGAATCTTCATCTTTGTTCTTATTTTGTAGGACATGGAAACTATCCGCAGAAAGACAATTCAGGTCAACCTTGTGAGGGTCCCTCCTCAGCTTAAGGAACTTACATCTAGGATTCCCGAGAACGCTTCATTCAGTGAAAGGCATGGTAGACTCATCAGCTTGGTCAATACCAACATTGAAGAGGACATGGTGAAAGTGTTGTTCCAGTTCTTTGACCCTCGGCACCACTGTTTTACTTTCCCGAATTATCAGTCGGTGCCTACTTTGGAAGAGTTTTCTCAGCTTCTGGAGATTCCTATCCTTAGTCAGCTACCCTACAACGGTACAGAGAAAGAGCCAAAACTTGAAGAGGTTGCTAAAGCATTATGCTTACAACCATCTGACATTAAGGGACATTGGGAAGTTAGAAGTGGTATCAAAGGGTTCTTGGTCAGGTTTCTGTTTGAAAAAGCACAAGAATGTTGGAACTCCCTTGACCTACAAGCCTTTGAAGAAGTTGTAGCCCTCCTTGTCTATGGGTTGGTGCTGTTCCCTAATCCAGATCAGCTTATAGACATCAATGCTGTCAAGATCTTCATGTCCAGGAATCCTATACCTACGTTGCTTGGGGACATCCTTCACTCATGTTACACTCGAACCATGAGAAAAAGAGGTGTTCTTATGTGCTGCACTCCTCTCCTGGGAAGGTGGTTTATTTCTCACCTTCCACAATCAGTTTTGAAGAACGAGCGGGGTTTGAGATGGTCACAACGATTGATGGCTCTTACACATGCTGATATACATTGGTGTTCTCGGTCCAGAGAGAATGTCACTATCATTGATCGTTGCGGGGAGTTTCCTAATGTTCCTTTACTTGGAATCAGAGGAGGTATTACTTACAACCCCTGTCTGGCCTTGAGACAGTTTGGATATGCTCGGAGGGATGGCCCTCATGATATGTTGATTCCTGACATAGTTTTTGACTTCGACAATGATGCACAAGGACTTCGCCAGAAATTTATCAGAGCTTGGAGGATGCCCAACAGGGTAGATAGCAAGACACTGGGGCACAAGAACTCCATCCCTTTGGAGCCTTATCTCAAGTGGGTACGAGCCCGCTCCCAGAAGTTGATGATGCCATATCCTCATGTTCTCCCTGTAATCAAAGAGCCAGTGTTGGAAAGAGAGGTGCCCTACACCATTCAACATCCTGACATGCCTACATCCTGGGAAAAAATGCAGAAAAGCTGGATCCAACTCAAGGAAGAACGAGATTCTCTTGAAACTAGTCTACATGCCAGTGAGAAGAAGGTCTTGGAGCTCACGCGTCTACTGCACGAGGAAAAGACTCTCAACACTTACATTGCTCCAAAGAGGATGCGCAGTGTCTTTTGGGATTAATTATTTTGTAATGTTTTGCCCATGAGGCCTTGATGTACTGAACAATTTATTTCCTAATAAAAAGTGTGTTCCTTTTTGGCTACAACTAATTTGAACTTTCGAACCCTTGAATGCATTGCATAAATAGCACATCATGCATCATGTGTATAACAGGTACCCTTTTTTTCTACAGGTTGCTTAATCTTCTTCGCTGTTTATTTCAGCACTCAAGCATCATGAATCCTGAACTCACTACCGAGCAAGCTATCAGGGCCCTCCAGGCCCAGAACGCCCAGTTTCAGGAAATGGTCATGAACTTGGCCCAGGGACAACAAGAGCTGAAGGCTTTGCTCCTGAAGAAGAAAAAGAAGAAGAGGACTGTGTTGTTCAACACTGGGCGCAGACTCGGGAATACATTGCAGAATGAAGCTGAGAGGACTACTCCGTCTGTGGGGGAAGGCAGTCACCAAGGGAGAGAGGTTCCTAGTCCTGTGGTCTCTGACACCGATACAGACTTCAACGATGAACATTACCCTCCTGCTGAGGACCGGTACAAACAACTGGAGGACAGGTTAAATGCTATGGAGATTCAACGTGTGCCTGGGTTGGATTTCGGAGACTTGGGGTTATCTTCTGGGGTGGTGATCCCACACAAGTTCAAGGCGCATGCCTTTGTGAAGTATGACGGGGCTTCCTGCCCTAAGATGCACCTCCGCTCTTATATAAGGAAGATCCATCCTTACACAGCAGACAAGAACTTATGGATCCACTTCTTCCAGGAGAGTCTTTCAGGGACTCATCTCAAATGGTTCTATCAGCTGGATGGAACCAACATTCGTAACTAGGAGGATTTGGCTATTGCTTTTTATAAGCAGTATCAATATAATTCCGACCTTGCTCCCACGCGTACCCAACTCCAGGGTATGTCACTGGGAACGGGTGAAGGCTTTAAGGAGTACGCACAGAAATGGAGAGACCTGGCTGGCATGGTGCAGCCACCGTTGACGGATCGTGAACTAGTGGACATGTTCTTGGGGACCCTATCTGGTCCATTCTTCAACCATCTCATTGGTAATTCCTCTTCTGGGTTTACTGACCGGATCCTGACTGGTGAAAGGATCGAAGCTGGTATAAAATCGGGAAAGATACAGAAGGGTGCCTCCTCAAATACTGAAAAGAAGCCCTTCAAAAAGGAAGCTAGTGTTGTGTATGGTCCCAGAAGACAGAATAAACTAGAACACCGCCAAGCTGTCAACACGGTGGTAATTTCTAAGCCTGCTGCTACTCCTCAGCAATACAACCAACTAAGAGGTGAGAGGCCCAAAAGGCAGTATACCCGGCTCAGCATGACTCTCTCTCAGATCCTGTCGCAACTGCTGTCAACCAGCCTGGTAACTGTCAAGGAAGCTCCGAAGGTGGTAAACACAGCATCTCCGAAGTACAACCCTAACGCCCGCTGCGCTTACCACTCTGATAGCCCGGGGCATAACACTGATGATTGTTGGGCCCTAAGGAATAAGGTTCAAGACCTTATTGATGCTAAAGAGGTTCAATTCGAGGCGCCCGAGAAGCCTAATGTGGTGACTGCTCCCATGCTTAACCATGGAGTAAATGCTATTGGGGATGAAGACGAAGTGGAAGAATCCGAGTTTGACAGCTGGATCTACTCAACGACCAACGGTGGACCAAGCAACTGGACTGCCAAAGACTTTACACCTATTACTTTTGTCACGCAGTAATGAACTCTTTTGTTTTAAAGTTGTAATAAACAATGTTACTAAACTCTATGGCCCGGTGTCTTACCCGGGGCACCGTGGCTTCATTTGTGAGGGCTTTTGTGTGTCACTTCCATATATCATGAATAAAAGCATTGAACTTTTTCACATTTCAAATCTTGTGCTCCCTTTTTTTTTATATATTGCAAAACAGCTATATTTACACACACTCACTTATACAGGTTTCAATCCACTTTGGATCTCACTGGTAACGACTCTGCTACTGCCAGTTATGACTTCGAAAATCCGATCAACTTAGCCGAAGACGAAGGTGAAGATGATTGTGAAGTGCCTGGTGAACTTGCAAGACTGTTGCTCCAGGAAGAGAGGGTCATTCAGTCACATGAAGAGCCAGTGGAAACGGTAAATCTGGGTACTGAGATAGACAGAAAGGAAGTCAAAATTGGTGCCAATCTAGAGCTCAGCATAAAACAACGGTTGATTCAGATGTTGCATGATTATGTGGAAATCTTTGCCTGGTCTTACGAAGACATGCCTGGGTTGGATACTGACATTGTGGTCCATCACCTGCCTACCAAGGAAGAATGCCCTCCGGTTAAACAGAAGGTCCGCCGTATGCGTCCAGAGATGTCCGAGAAGATCAAAGCTGAGGTTATGAAACAATTTGATGTCGGGTTTCTAGCAGTGACTTCTTACCCTCAGTGGGTTGCCAACGTGGTTCCAGTGCCAAAGAAAGATGGTAAGGTCCGAATGTGTGTTGACTACAGGGATCTAAATAGGGCGAGCCCCAAGGATGACTTCCCCCTGCCTCACATCGACGTTCTGGTTGACAATACTTCTCAGCACAAGGTGTTCTCCTTCATGGATGGTTTTTCAGGTTATAATCAGATCAAGATGGCTCCTGAGGATATGGAAAAGACTACCTTTGTTACTCAGTGGGGCATCTTCTGCTACAAGGTCATGCCATTCGGGTTGAAAAATGCTGGGGCAACCTACCAACGTGCCATGGTTGCTTTATTTCATGACATGATCCATCATGAGATTGAAGTATACATCGATGATATGATTGCAAGGTCTAAAACTGAGGAGGAACACCTTGACCATCTGCAGAAGCTGTTTGACCGTCTGAAGTTGTACAAGCTGAGGTTGAACCCGAACAAATGCACCTTTGGGGTAAGATTTGGGAAGTTGCTAGGCTTCTTCGTGAGTGACAAAGGTATTCAAGTGGACCCTGCCAAAGTGAAATCCATACAAGAGATGCCAGTTCCCAAGACAGAGAAAGAAGTCAGAGGCTTTCTAGGACGGCTGAACTATATTGCCCGATTCATCTCGCACCTAACTGCTACCTGTGAACCAATCTTCAAGCTACTGAAGAAAGATCAAGTATTACGTTGGAACGATGAATGTCAGGCCGCTTTCGACAGAATCAAAGAGTATCTCCAAGAACCACCCATTCTTATGTCGCCGGTTGAAGGGAGACCTCTAATCTTATACTTGACAGTACTGGACAACTCAATGGGGTGTGTGTTGGGGCAGCATGACGAGTCTGGCCGAAAAGAGCACGCCATTTATTACCTTAGCAAAAAGTTTACCGACTGTGAGATCCAATACTCGCTGCTCGAGAAAACTTGTTGCGCTTTGGTATGGGCTGCTCGCCGGCTGAGACAGTATATGTTGACTCACACTACTCTGTTGATTTCAAAGATGGATCCAATAAAGTACATATTCGAAAAGCCTGCTCTGTCCGGAAGAATAGCAAGATGGCAGATGATCTTGACGGAATACGACATCCAGTACACGACTCAGAAAGCTATCAAAGGAAGTGTATTGGCGGACCACTTGGCACACCAGGCAGTGGACGACTACCAGTCAATGAACTTTGAGTTTCCAGACGAGAGCATCATGGTAGTGACTGATTGTGAAGTACCTTGACCGGATGAAGGACCTGAGGAAGGATCCCGATGGTCTATACACTTTGACGGAGCCTCCAACGCTTTGGGTAACGGTATTGGCGCTGTGATCATATCCCTAAAAGGCACTCATACTCCACTTACTGCCCGGCTATGTTTCAACTGCACCAACAACATGGCAGAGTATGAGGCATGTATCATGGGTCTTCAAGCTGCAATTGACTTAAGGATCAAGTTTCTGAGTGTCTTCGGAGATTCCGCTCTCGTGATCAACCAGATCAAAGGCGAGTTAGATACGGAACACCCAAATCTTATTCCTTACAAGGAGTTAGTGTTGACATTGATCCCCCATTTCACAGAGATAACTTTTGAACACTTCCCAAGAGAGGAGAATCAGTTGGCGGACGCGTTGGCTACGATGTCTTCTATGTTCAAAGTCAAATGGGATAACGAGGCTCCCCGGATCATAATCTGGAAGTTGGATGAACCTGCACATTGCTGTGATCTTGAGGCTGAAGAGGTAACTGAGAAACCTTGGTATTATGAAGTGAAGAGGTACTTGGAAGCTCAAGAATACCCTGAAGGTGCATCCATCAATGATAAAAAGTTTCTGAGAAGGTTCGCAGCAAAGTTCTTCCTCAGCAACGACATTCTCTACAAGCGAAACCATGATTCAACCTTACTGCGTTGTGTGGATAAAACTGAAGCAGAAAAGATCATGGCAGAACTACACGAAGGTACCTTCGGAACACATTCCAGTGGACATACCATGGAAAAGAAAATCCTTCGGGCGGGATATTTCTGGTCCACAATGGAAGCTGACTGTTACCAACATTCTCGGACATGTCATAAATGCCAGATATATGCTGATAAGGTGCACGTCCCTCCAGTACCTCTGAATGTCTTGACAGCACCTTGGCCTTTTGCAATGTGGGGCATTGATATGATCGGCAAGATTAAACCCACGGCATCCAACGGGCATCGCTTCATCCTGGTAGCGATTGATTACTTCACGAAGTGGATTGAAGCAGCTTCCTATGCTACGGTAACCAAGAACGTCGTGGCACGGTTCATTCGGCATAACCTGATCTGTCGATACGGTGTACTGGAAAGGATCATTATGGACAATGGTACCAATCTTAATAACAAGATGACCACTGAGCTCTGCGGGAAATTCAAGATACAGCACCACAACTCTTCTCCTTATCGGCCGAAGATGAATGGGGCTGTAGAAGCGGCAAATAAGAATATCAAAAACATTGTGCAGAAGATGAGTGACGTACAAAGATTGGCACGAGATGTTACTGTTTGCTCTTCACGGGTACCGTACCTCAGCAAGAACGTCAACCGGGGCAACCCCCTTTTCCTTGGTCTATGGCATGGAGGCAGTCTTGCCGATTGAAGTCAAGATACCCTCTCTCCGGATAATGAAGGATGCAGGCTTGAGCAAAGATGACTGGATCCAGACTCGACTTGATCAGTTGAACCTAATTGACGAAAAGAGACTCACTGCTATTTGTCATGGTCAAACGTATCAAAAACGGATGATCAGGACATTTAACAAGAAAGTCAGACCACAAGAGTATCAAGTTGGGGACCTGGTGATCAAATGCATCATTCTTCCTCAAAGTGATCCCAGGGGAAAATGGACCCCTACGTACGAAGGGCCATTTGTGGTTAAACATGTCTTTTCAGGAGGAGCCATGATTCTAACCACCATGGATGGTGACGACCTTCCTCACCCCGCTAATGCAGACATAGTAAAAAGATACTACGCATGATAAAAGACCCGCTAGGTTGACATACCTAGGCAAAAATTAGGGCTTCCCGGCGAACCAAAAGGGTTTGGGCAAAAATAAGGGATGAAATGAAAAAAAACTGTACACCCGGCAAGTCGAAAACCTGAAAAGGCGGCTTGGGCAAAAATGGGTATCCCGGTGGACTGAAAACCCGAAAGGGCGGTCCAGGCAAAATTTAGGGATAAAGCGTAATATTATGTCTCATTGGATCACCTTGCATCCAGAATCCGGTATCAACCATCAAGTTCAGACGGCATCGATCAATCAGCTTCATCTTCAACTAAGTAGCCAAGTGATGAGACGCTCGAAGATATAAAGGCGATAGCAGAGTTGGAACCCAGTGGGATTATTCCTTTCACGTAGCTGTTTTGTTTTCCTTTGTACAAATTGTATAAACTCTGTTGCTCGGCGATGTTCTCTTACTAGGAAGTCAGCCTCTTGTACATAAAATGCCTATTTACAGGCAAATTCAAAAATCAATACAAATTCACTTTCCAGACAAATTGCCAATTGTTTTTTTTCCTTTTTCTGTTTTGTCTTGTGAAGAACGTCCAATGTTCAATTTTTGATATATGCATTTGACACTAATTGCTAACTCATAAATACTTGCATACGAAACAAAGGATTAATTACAGGTGACATCAGAAACAGGGGTAATATTGATTTGTCTAAGCGATCTAGTTGCTCTGTCCACCAAGGTACCAAGGTAGGTTCAGCTGAAGAACGATCAGGATACCTTCACTCCCCGCAGAGTAAGTCAGGACTCAACAATACTCCCTGAGCAGAGTGGGTCTCCCAATCAGTCCTACAAGGCACAGTATCTCCAGCAAGTCAGCGACACTCTCCCCAAGCAGAGTTGATCTACTGTCAGCCATAAGGAAGAGGGGTATCCCCAGAAAATCTCAATATTCCCCAGCGGAGTATACAGATATTCCTTAAACAAGCATCCCCGGCAGTCTTGATATAAGATTGTTCCCCGGTGGAATACAGACATCTCAGTGGAGCCACTCCCCAGTACAGTCTCAAAAGTCTCCCCAGGAGAGTTGATCCATCTCCCCAGTAGGAAGCTTATCCCCAGTAGATTCTGGAAGCTTATCCTCTGCAGAGCACGAGCGCGTCTCCCCGACTTTGTTTGAAGGTTATTTCCCCACCAGGATATAACTGGGTTATCCTCAGCCAATTGCCACGGAAAGATCATCCTCGGCGAAGTTCTTCCCATCCCCAGCGGAGTTCATCAATTCTTCCGACATAACTCATCAATGGTATCCCCAGCGGAGTTATCATCAACATCTCAACGAAGTATCTCTTCCCAGAGTTCACTCCCCGCAGAGTAATCTATTCTCCAAGTTTATTCCCCAACGGAGTCATCTTCTCTTACCGGTATTCTTGCAACCATCATCCCCAACGGAAACGAAGAACTCTACTCTTCAGCATCAGCCCAGGATTCAACTTCCCGACATTCATCAAGGATTTATTTTACTAGACAAAAATACATTCATAAACATATCATATTTCATACATCCTGCTCGCATACACGATGCATGCACATACGCATCATATCACACAATCTCATTTCTCCCTGAGAACATCATGACATCATGCTTTTCATACATCATGACATTGCATACAACTGATGTTTTACCTTTTCAGGAAAAAGGTATATCCAAAGATAATTACTATCAACTGTCGCAATTCCAGATTCGATACCTGTATCTAGCCAGGGCATGTCTGTGAGCGATCATTTCCGGACTCGATTCCTGTATCCTGCCAGGGCACGTCTGAAGAGTTTGAAGATCCGATTCCTGTATCCTGCCAGGGTGTATCTGTTGATGGCTATTTTCCGGACTTGATTCCTGTATCCTGCCAGGGCATGTCTGAAGAGTTTGAAGATCTGATTCCTGTATCCTGCCAGGGTGTATCTGTTGACGACTATTTTCTGGACTCGATTCCTGTATCCTGCCAGGGCATGTCTGAAGAGTTTGAAGATCTGATTCCTGTATCCTGCCAGGGTGTATCTGTTGACGATTATTTTCCGGACTCGATTCCTGTATCCTGCCAGGGCACGTTTGAAGAGTTTGAAGATCTGATTCTTGTATCCTGCCAGGGTGTATCTGTTGACGACTATTTTCCGGACTCGATTCCTGTATCCTGCCAGGGCACGTTTGAAGAGTTTGAAGATCTGATTCCTGTATCCTGCCAGGGTGTATCTGTTGACGACTATTTTCTGGACTCAATTCCTGTATCCTGCCAGGGCATGTCTGAAGAGTTTGAAGATCCGATTCCTGTATCCTGCCAGGGTGTATCTGTTGACGATTATTTTCCGGACTCGATTCTTGTATCCTGCCAGGGCACGTTTGAAGAGTTTGAAGATCTGATTCTTGTATCCTGCCAGGGTGTATCTGTTGACGACTATTTTACGGAATCGATTCCTGTATCCTGCCAGGGCATGTCTGAAGAGTTTGAAGATCCGATTCCTGTATCCTGCCAGGGTGTATCTGTTGACGACTATTTTCCGGACTCGATTCCTGTATCCTGCCAGGGCACGTCTGAAGAGTTTGAAGATCCGATTCCTGTATCCAGCCAGGGCGTATCTATTGACGACTATTTCCGGACTCGATTCCTGTATCCTGCCAGGGCACGTCTGAAGAGTTTGAAGACCCGATTCCTGTATCCAGCCAGGGCGTATCTGTTGACGACTATTTCCGGACTCGATTCCTGTATCCTGCCAGGGCACGTCTGAAGAGTTTGAAGACCCGATTCCTGTATCCAGCCAGGGCGTATCTGTTGACGACTATTTCCGGAATCGATTCCTGTATCCTGCCAGGGCACGTATGAAGAGTTTGAAGATCTAATTCCTGTATCCAGCCAGGGCGTATCTGTTGACGACAATTTTCCAGACTCGATTCCTGTATCCTGCCAGGGCACGTCTGAAGAGTTTGAAGATCCGATTCCTGTATCCTGCCAAGGTGTGTCTGTTGACGACTATTTTCTGGACTCGATTCCTGTATTCTTCTAGGGCACGTCTGAAGAGTTTGAAGATCCGATTCCTGTATCCAGCCAGGGCGTATCTGTTGACGACTATTTTCCGGACTCGATTCATGTATCCTGCCAGGGCATGTCTAAAGAGTTTGAAGATTCGATACCTGTATCCAGCCAGGGCACATCTACGTAAAGATTTTGAAGATCAACCACTGTAACAGGCCAGGTAATTATCTTTCTTTCTCAGGTACGCAAGTTCTCGCTAAGGAATCCCTTACGCGATCGACACCTAGATGGCATCTATAAGCCCATCCACTTACCAACAGTTCCAAATGGCATCTATAAGCCCATTCCCGACAAGGTTCTGTCACACCTCCAAATGGCATCTATAAGCCCATCCTCCTATCCATCATCTCTCCAAATGGCATCTGTAAGCCCATTCCCGGCATCACACTGCTGATACTCTACTATGTGAGTGCAAATTTTTGGGCACTCTAGTGTTCAATCATCTTCCACCCTCGGATCACGAAAGGCACACAAGCCAATCTACATCCTCAGGTCTAAGAAGATTGAACAGGGGCAACTGTTGTACCCCAAAATTTGCCCTCCCATATTCTTCAGAGTTTTGGCAAGCATTTGCTCAAGTCTACTCAAGGGCTACACAGTCAACCACTCTCCTAAAGCCAGTCAAACTAGGGTTTTGGTTCTTGCAAAGAAGTTGAGGTTTTCAAGGGCTCAATCAAGTCCCATATGCTCATATACATTGTCAAGCACTTACATGTCAAGTTTCAAGGCTCACAAGGTCAAGTTGCACTGTCAAAAACCCTAATTGCTCCACAATCAATTGTAGGGGCAAAATGGTCATTTGGCAGTCAAAAGTCAAAATTTTTGGTCAACATCTTATTTTGAAGCCACAATAATCATTTGATCAAGTCTTGATCATGATTTCACAAGAATGGCTCAAAAGGTCTCAAGATGCAAAAGTTTCTATTTTTGGACAGTTGAAAAGTCAACTGTAACTTGACCAAGGCATAACTTTTTCATGGTTCATCAGAAAAATCCCATCCAATGCTCATCTTTAAGGGGAAGACATTTCCTACAACTCATCTTCACATTCCAAGTCCAAGAAATGCTCTCACAAAAAGTTATCAATTTCAACATTATAGGTCATTTTCAAAAGTCAACAAAAATGCACTTTAAGTCAAAGACCATAACTTGAGATTGGTAAATCAAAATGACATGGTACCAAAGACATTGGTTAGAGAACTTCAATACCTTTCCAAAATGTCCAAGAACATGTTCATAGCTTCAAAATTGAGCAAGATATGCATTGGAGAAGTTGGGAAATTTTTGTTAAATGGCCAAAGTCAATTATCCTTGAAACTTCATTTTTGACAAAAGGGCCCCACTTTTTTTACTTGGTTCAGCTTGGCCATGCCTCCCACGTGTCCCACAATTTATTTCAAGATTAAAAATTAATTTTTCCATTTTTATTTAATCTTATTTGATTTAATTCATTTTAAATCTTTAAAATTCAAATAAAAATCAAGAAAATTAATGGAGGGATATTTTGTGGCTTGAATAGATTTGATACACCATGAAGCACTTACCAAAATCGTGCAAGGCCTATTCCAAGCAAGAAATTCAAATTTTGACAAGAATGGTAAGTTGCTTTAATGGAGGTTATGGCAAAATCTCAAGCATAATTGCAAGGCTTCAAGGCTCATTATATGGATTGATACTCATTCAAAACCATATATGCAAGCTTTCCCAATACATTACATGACCTAGAAACACTCATACAGCATAAGCCATTTCCAAATCTTCAAGAGAAAAATCACAAACTGAAAACCACCTTGCAGCCCATTTCAAGCTCCCTTCTTAATCCAGACATACTCCTTGCATTTCTAGGAACCTTTGGCAATCAGAATTAAGCAAAAAACCTCAAGAATTCGTGCCACACAACTCACTCGGTTTGCCTTATTTCTCAAATCTGTATATCGCATTTCATGAGCTTTTAATCCATTTTTTTGATTGGTTTGTATTGTTAGGGACCTTCTGAAGCTAGTGAAACAGTTTAATTGAACTGAAACGCGTAGAATCACAATCCACCATTAGCGATTATTAGGGTTTCCAGAACTTTGAAATTGGGGTCTTTCTCATACTATAAAATTAAGACTCCAAATGTACATGGCCAAAATCAGTATGACAAGACGAACATGATGAACATATCGCGCCCAATTTATGCTTCATGAGCTTCTAATTGCTATTTTCATAATGCCTGTATTTTGTGGGGGTTTAAAACCCCCGCTATATGTTTTTATGTTTACAGGAAAAGCTTGAAGATGATGGCGTGGCAATCAGGGAGTGGGCCATTCAAACATGGCGCGCTTTTTTTTTGTTTTTTCAGCATATAATGCATTTGTTGTATATAATATTTGTTGTTTATTAGGTTTACAAAGAAGCGCGTTTGGTGTAGTGGCTGGCAGTGTGTTTGGTAAACGTTGGGACCTGGGTTCGATTCCCAGGTCCCCCCATAATTCCAATATCTTTTTTTCTAACACTTTCCTGTGCAGCAATCAAAAGGAAGCATACCATAGACCTCATCCAGGAGTCAGCCAAGTGTCCACCAGCACAGATCCAAGGGCCAAGCATAAGGAACACCATATTCTGGAGTCAACGTGGGCGCAGGCTATCCAAAAGGTCAAACGAGCTGAAGCTTTAATGGGCCCCAAATCTCAACAATACACCCTCCTTCCTGGCCCAATACCCCCTTCCATTTGGTTTATTCTTTTTTTATTTTCTAACCTTTCAATTATTTTTATTGTTAACAATTAATTAACCAACTAATATTTTCATAAAAAAAATCAAAAAAGAACTAACATCATTATTATTATTATTTTATTTTGTAAATAAATATTAAATAAATTAGTTTTAACTAGGCCATTTTAACTCTTTTTTAAAACAACTAAAATAACTTAGATTTAGGTTAACTTTTAATTTCATTTCTTTTTATTTTATTCCATAAAAACATGAAAAACACAAAAAATACTTTCTTTTAATTAAATTAATTAATTAGCCATTAGTTAGTTTTAATTTCATTTTAATTACAAAAAGACAAAAAAAAATCAATTTCTTTTCTAAAAAAGGGTCAACACCCTTAAGACATTCCCGATTCTTTCTTTCGCGCGTATTTTAGTTTTAATTCCTTATTTTTGATTATTATGTAACTGCCTCCGGATGTAATAGTAATTAGGATTTTACTGCTTTACTTTCCGTACTTATTTACCAAAAAACGGGTCTTTTGTATTTTTGGCGATGTATAGACCCGCGCCTTGTAATAGCGTAGGATTTATGTTTCCGCAATTTACTTTCCGCACCCCCTAACTGTTAAATGCATGAAAGAATGTATGGTAAATAAAAACAACTCGTAGCTCACTAATTACAAAGACAAACATAACATGAAAACAACACACAAATACACACACCACTTCTAGGGTACGCCTCACTCGTTGCCTTCGAAACGTGGTCATCAAGTATAGGACGTTTTAGCAGTCGCTCTTATGTCTAAGATCCAGTTGCCTCGAAACAGTTGCCTCGAAACGGTTGCCTCGGATTAAAAAGGATCTAGGACATTAGGGTTACTTCTAAGGTGTCCTAACTGTTTCTTCGGTGACCACACTGTCCCTACAATCGAATTGACCCGAACACCTCCAACGGTGGTGCTACCTACCTCTCAATGGTGGGATGGCACTACCTAAAGGACACTTACACAGCTTAATTCCTTAGGGTAGGTAGATGACTCATGGGTACTTGCTCTTTTCAAAAACAAACAAAATACTTTTCACACCTTACACTTTCAAAAGCTTTCAAAACAAATTTTTCAAACACTCTTGAGGACAGATACAAGAGTTATTCAGAAATCTTTCAAAGAAACTTTTTCAAACCCACTCACATTTTGAAAAGCAAACATCTTTTGAAAACATAAGAGCAAGTACCTAAGAGCCCGTGGATAACCACAGATAGAAAGGGTGCTAATACCTTCCCTTTCTATAAATCTACCTCCCGAACCGAGAAACATTCTCATAAGGAATTTTGTTGTGCTTTTGTCCTTTCCATGTTGGAGAAAATAAAAGACGGCGGCGACTCTTGCTTCCGCGACATTTCGCGAAACCAGCTAAAAAACAGTCAGTTCTATTTCCACCGATCACAAACCAGTTTGACTAAAAAAAACAGGAATATAAATAAGGAAAGGGTGGAAACCGTGGAGAAGAGGGAGAAGCCAAATCAGAAATGAAATTAAACCATAACAGAATTTCCAGCTCAACAGCATCCAAAAACTTTCTAATAGAAAATATGAGAATATTCCAATTCAGTTCACAAATAGAATTCATAACTACTTCCTAACCACCCAAACCTGTAACTAACTCTTCCAACCTCCTAACTGTTTCTAACTGCCTGTAACAAAAAAATAACAGTTTACTTATAACAGAATCCCAACCTTTAGAATTAGATTTTGATCCTCTAACCATAACCCCCAACGTCCTCAACAGAAACATAACAGAAAAGAGAAGAAAGGGATAACAGAAATACTCACCTTTCAACCTCTTTGAGGGGAATCTCCATATCTCTCTCTGCAACCTTAAAACTTCTCTCTTCATTTTTCACTAATCCATCACTAGAATCTCCATATCTCTCTCTGGATCATATCTTCACCTTTATCTTCTTTGAAACTGCATAACCACCTTCATCATCATCTTTGTTGACGAATCAAGAACTTCACCATATTTATCTTCCATAACCGAATCTTCATCTTCTGCAATATCCCCATAACCAAACCTCTTTCTCCCTGAATCGGATCATCGTATTTCAACCTCTTCAAATCTTCATTCATCATCAAAACTGAAAGACCTCCAATCTCTATCTGTTATCAATATCAAACCGCATCCCTGTAGTTATCGTCATCTTCATCTTTGTTCATCAGCAACGCGTAATCTACAACAACCACAACAACTTCTCAGCAATGAAAACGCAACAACCACAAGTTTCAGAATGAAAAAAAAATGAAAAAAGAATCGGTAGAAGAGGATTTCGTAACAGAGAATGAGAAGTGCACGAAGACGGTTACCTGGAGACATTTTTGTTTCAATGCTTGATTTTGACGCCGTCAAAGACACGCCGGACATTCTCCGGCAGATTTTCATAGATCCAGTTTCCGTTTTCTGTTTCGAATCTCATAATTGAGAGAATGAGGCAACTGTGACTAAAACAAAACGTTGATGAAGATCGTGTGAAACAAAGTGAATCGCGGATTGAGATGAATCTTGACGAAGGTGAATCGGATCGAGGAGAACAGAGACAGAGGTAAGTCGCTGAAGCCTGAGGCGGAGATGAATGGTGAAACCGAATCAGAACGGTGTGAGAGGCGAAGGTCACGACGGCTGAAGCGGAAGAGCGGTGCGATTCGGTGAAGAAGAAGAAGGTTGAACACCGTAGGCTGAATCGGAGAGAGTTGAATCGGAAACGCTGTTGAGTTTGTCAAAACTGGAAGAAGGAGAAGATGATCGAGAGCAGTTAGGCCGGGGACCTGAATTACGTTCTTCGTTCATCCTATTCGCATCGCTCGCGGATGATTGGAAGGATAAAAGCCCCAACTTCTAAACCCTATCCAAATACCAAACTGCATCATTTGGATGTTAATTCAATTTATTTTTTATTAAAAATGTTTTATTGTGTATTGATATAAATGAATTTTGGATGTGATAATTGTTAGGTTGATTTTAGATCTTTGGGCTAATGGACCATGCCATCCTCTGAACTGAGCCCATGATAATTGTTTTGGAGCTAAATGGCTTATGCATAAAGATGCTGATGGATTAGTTTTTGGGCTTAACACCTGATTTCTACAGCATCCTGAATTCAGCTTGTACCCCCTGAGTACTTTCTATTCTTTTTTTTTTCTTAATAATTTTGTGTGATATTTCTACATGATTTTTTTTCTTAATTGTTTACATGATAAAAAATCAAAAAATATTAGAATAGAATTTTACTTCTTTTATTAATTTTTTGTTGTTATTTTATCCATGTTTTTGGTAGATTTTAATGTCAATTTTGTGTGGGATTTTGAAATAAAAAAGAGACTTGAGTGAGGAGTTTCATGAAGTTTCAAAGCTAGCTAAGAGCATAATTTTCATCAAGGAATTAAAGGAGGCTTATGTAGAGTTTTCTTATTGCTTGTGTGATTATGAAGAGGCAACGGACCTTCTCCGTTCGGTATCACCGCGACCTTCATTTTATTCCCCATTTTCGCACTTTATTGCTTTCTAGATACCATGAGAAGTAGGAAATAAAGAGCGTGCGCTCGAAGTCGCTGTTTAAAGACCTGTAGCAGGCATTCCTCACTTCATTTGCTATATGTGTTATGCTTGTGTTTGTTTACGTTCTTGTTGATCAATGAGTCACTCAATTTAGCAATTGAGATCACGACTTCGCTCTCAATGCATGCTCCCTATAGGATTTTATCGCTTTCTATTATTTCTTGCCGATCGATGAGTCACTCAATTTAGCAATTGAGATCACGACTTCGCTCTCATCGCATGTTCCCTATAGGATAGTTTTTTTAGACTTTTCTTCAACATGTTAACCTAGGCAGCATCTCTTTAGGTGCTCTCTTGATCTTATAAGCTTGCTTGCTTCATCCCTGTATATACCATGTTCCCTTAGGATGCGCTTGCTCCATTCGGACGCAAGATAGACCTTAGGTTGCAAACCATGCATGCTGACATTAGGTAGAAACTTCCCCTTTCATCCTTGACGTAGGACTACTATTGTATGATAACATTAGGTTTAGAAATAGGCTAGTCTCCCTTAGACTCTTTTCTTCCCCTTTTTGCATCCTTGCATCTAAAACAAAAACTTCTCTTCTTAGAAAATTGAAAACATGCTAATCATACCTAAACCCTTTTTCAAGGTAACAAAAATACAAAACAAATTCAAACCATTTTGTGCGCTCGAGCACATTTTCTCTAAAACCCTTTTCAGGTAAGGACATGATTAATTTACTTTTGTGCCAACGCATAAGTCTCCAAAGGTCGAGTTGCGGCAGAAGGCGAAATTAATGTTGTTCATTAAAAAAATATACAAACCAACAAAAACACATAAGCCGAACTACGGCTGCTCTGATTCTTTAAAAGGGATACGTAGGCATTGGGGTAGGGCCCGAGCGAGCACAACAATTTTATTTTCCCTACATTATTTTCTCCTTTCTTTTGCATGCATTTTCCCTTCAGTAGTATAGTAAACAGTAAGCATAGATTAAACACACCCATAAGATAGACAACAAGAGTGGATACCGTAGAGTACTACGGGCGTGTGGGGTGCTAATACCTTCCCCTCGCGTAACAGACTCCCTTACCCGATCTCTCGATCGCAAGACCGTGACTTCTCCCTTCTCAGGTTTTCTCGATGTTTACCTTTCCCTACATGTGGGATAAAAGACGTTCGATGGCGACTTCATTGTTTGATGATTTTCAGCCGTTGTTTCACCAAGACATCTTCAAAAGCTTGAAAATCCAAATCATCCCAGAATAGCTGAGCCTGGTCTATCAGAAATTTGGCTAGAAAACCTTCGACCCCGCTTCGTGTTTCCCAATTGGACACTATATCAACCCGTTTCAAATACAGAGTTGAGGCAATGTCTTCTGGTCTAGGAACTTCTTCCATACCTGTGAAGGGTACCTGTTCAAGAATGGATATGCCCAATAGATGAGAGAACTCTTCCAAGGTGGGTACCAGCTGGTAATCTGGAAAGGTGAAGCAATGATGCACGGGATCGAAGAACTAAAATAGTACGCTCATCATCTTCTCATCAAGATTTGAAGTAACCAGGCTGAGAAGTTGATCGTGTCTCTTAATGGACGTAGAAGTCTCGAAACCTCTTGAGGCTAGCTCTTTAAGTTGGGCAGGTATTTGCACAATGTTGACTCGGATGTTATTTCTATGCACGGAAGCCATAATCTTCAAAACAGAACAAAGATAAATTCCCTTGGTATTTGAAACGGTTAGTGTAATGAAGCATGAATGCCATGTTATGATGCATGATGTCATGGTAAACCACAGGTATAGTAAACACAGATATTTCAAACACATTCAAATCACATAAAGCCTTAGGTTTAAGGCTTGCATGAGGTCAAAGGTAGTACCCTCTTGAAGTTAAGTTGGTTTCAAACTGTCTTAGAAAAAAGTAACTGGGTTCTAAAGGATCTCAATATCACTGACCATCCTCCATCAATCATGGTTTCAGCTCACGCAATCTTTTCTTGCAGCCGGAACTATCTCGAGAGTATGGTCTCAATGAGTGTAGCATCGAGTATCAACCAGTTCTCAGCTTTACACTGAGGCCGGCTATCTCACTACTTTCTAATGGCCAAGTTGGGCGATTAAAGGTTCTAAGATTAGTTGTTGCTTAACGACACCACGCGGCGGCCCCGTATTCTCCTCGTTTCTCCATAAGGGATACCGGTACCAACCAATGTGCCACATCAACCTAGCTACTGCTTCAACCATATCGGTCTACGCTGTATAGTTCCCTCACAGTCTATTGCTACTTACCTAAAAGGTATCCCCGGATCCGGGTTAGGATCTATAGTAACCCCAAACAAAACCCTTAAAAGTAAAGCAAACAAAGCAATCAAGGGAAGCAATTATGATGAACTAGATCCTAAGGTATACCCCACTTATAAACTCCCCAACAGAGTCTCCAGTTTTGTGATACGGTGGCAGAACCGACTATTTGAATGCTCGTTTGAATTTTGTACTTGCAAAATGTCGCGGTAAGCAAGAGTCGCCACCGACTTTTATTTCATCCAACCAGAAAGGAAAAAAGTACAGAAAAAAAATCATTTTTCGAGATATTCTGAGTACGGGGGGTAGATTATAGAAAGGGAAGGAGTTAGCACCCTTTCTATCCATGGTTTTCTATGGGCTCTTAGGTATTTGCTCATCTTTTTAAAATTGCTTGTGTATGGGCTTTGTTTTGAAAAGTTTTACTTCGTGATAACCCTTGTATCAGTCCTCAAAGGTGTGACAAAGTTGTTTTTGAAAATTGTTTTGGAAAGTGTAAGTGTGAAAAGTTTTGATTTGAGCAAGTACATACTAGCATCTACCTACTCAAAAAAAGATTGTTTCTATTCTCGTTTTCTTTAGACAACGCTATCCTACTATTGAGAAATAGGTAGCACCATCGTTGGAGTTGTAAGGGTCAATTCGAAAGGGACGTACGATCACTAGAGAAATGTTAGGATGTCTTAGTAATAACCCTAGAGTCTTAAGATCATATTCGAGACAACATTTCCGAGGCAACTTTTCTGAGGCAACATTTTGAGGCAACATTCGAATGGGACATTAGATCTTTTTAGACAGAAGGGTAACAACTAAGACAACCTATGCTTAATGATCGTATACCGAAGGCAACCGAAGTGAGAGCATACCCTAAGAGTGATATGTGCGAGTGATTTGTTTTCAGTTATTTAATCTTTGCGCATTAGGGTTTTCTAAATGTATTAACTTGTCATGCATTCTTGTCATACAATCCTATTAACATACATCTAAACAGTTAATTATTTACGGGAATTGAAAATGCGAGGAAGTAAATCTACGCTATTACAAGGCTTCGGGAAGGGGGATTAATTACATAGCCAAAAACCCGGAAAAAGCGATAAGTAAAAGGTCCTACATTAAACTATTACAAACCGTGAACAGTTACAAAAATATGGGAAAAATAAAAAACACGCGCGCGATGAATCGAATACGAGACAACTAGGGTTTTGACCCTTGCCTAAACCTAATTGCGATTAATTAAAAAATGTTTTTTTATTTTGTTTTGTTATTTTAAGAAAAATAAAGAAATCATTAAAAAGGAAATCCTTATTCTAATTGATTTTAAATTAAGAAAAAATAAATTAATTTATTCTAAAACCTATTTTTTTGTATTTTTATTCATTTGAGAAAAAGAGCAAAAATTAAATCAAAAGTTTTAACCTAATTTCTATTTTGATTTTATTTATGAAAAACAAATTACAATTTCCTAAGTTAACCTAAATTAAATTAATTTTGATAATAATAATAAAGAAAAAAACTAATCCTAATTTTATGAATTATTGATTTTATGACTTTATATAAAAAATTAATTTGCTAATTAAAAAGTGTGATACGTTGGGAAGAACAGACTGTTTTTGGAATGCTGGTTTGCATTTTGCGTTTGTGTTTGCAAAATGTCGCGGTAAGCAAGAGTCGTCACCGTCTTTTATTTTATCCAACAAGGAAAGGAAAAAAGCACAGAAAAATTCCTTTTTCGAGATATTTCTGAGTACCGGGGGTAGATTTATAGAAAGGGAAGGTATTAGCGCCCTTTCTATCTGTAGTTACCTACGGGCTCTTAGGTACTTGCTCATCATTTTCAAAATTGTTTTCTCTGTGTTTGTGCGCTTTGAAAAGTTTTTGTTTTGACTTCGATTTAACTCTTGCTTCTGTCTTCAAGAGTGTAATGAAGTGTTTTTGAAAACTTTGTTTATAAAGGAGTGTAAGTGTGAAAAATTGTTTTGATTGAGCAAGTACTTAAGAGCTAATCTACCTACTCGAAAAAAGAATCGTTATATGCTTGTTTCCTTTAGACAACGTTATCCCACTATTAGTGAGTATGTAGCATCATCGTTGGAGTTTTGAGGGTCAATTTGAAAGGGACGCACAATCACTAAAGCAATGTTAGGACGTCTTAGCGATAACCCTAATGTCTTAGATCATTTGTTCGAGGTAACAATATTCGAGGCAACCATTTCGAGGCAACTATGATCTTTTAGACAAGAGGGCGACCTCTAAAACAACCTATACTCAATAACCGTTTACGAAGGCAACCAAGTGGGAAGTACCCTAGGAGTGCGCGTGTGAGAGTGTATTGATTTCAGTTATTTTTATCTTTGCACATGTTTAGGGTGATCTAACTGTTTTAAAATTAGACATTCATTCTTGACATGCAAACCCTATTAACAAATATCTAACAGTTGAATATTTGCATAAATTAAAGGTGTGGAAATTAAACTAAATTATTACAAGGCGTCGGGTATTTACATCGCCAAAGACAAACCCTTTGAAATTTAAAAGCGAAAAAATAAATATCCTAATTAATTATTACAAACCGGGAGCAGGTACAATAATTGAATAAAGAAAAAATAAAGTGCGCGAGATAATTGAATTGAAGGTGAAACTATGGTTTTGACCCTTTGAATTAAAAGGAAATATTTTTGTTGTTTTTATTATTTTTAAGAAAAGAAATTAAATCCTAAAATTTAAATGCTAAATTAATTATTAAATAAATTAATTAATGAAAAATATTAAATGACATATTTTTGGAGTTTTTGTTATTTTAGGAAAGAGAATAAAATAATTAAATTAATATTAAAACCTAATTATTCCAATTGATTTTTTATTATTTGCAAAATAAATTAAAGTTGCCTAATTTATCAACCTAATTATTATAATTGATTTATTGATAAAAAATTAATTTCTGAAATTTAATTGGGTAAAAATATTTTTTGTGATTTTTTTGATAAAAAAGAAAATTGTTTATTGGTTAGTAATTAAATTAAACAAAATAAAATAATTAAATAAAATAAACAAAATATATAAAAAAGTAGAGAATTGGCCTGATTTTCAAGGGTGTGCATAGCAATTATTCTGGCCCATTTGTGAAGTCCATATTGACTTTTGCAATCCCATACGCTGGCGTTGACTTGGTCCTTTGGTGCATCTTCAATGATGGCTACCAGATCTGGATATCTGGCACGCTGATGATGAATGTCCATGGTGGATACTAGGCTTGAGCGTGCACTAGATTCCCTGAAATAATAAGAAAAAATAACAAATGTTGGAGGCAGGGATCGAACCCCTGACCTCCAGCCTCTAATGCCTTGAAATCCTGCGTGGCAACCACTAGGTTATGTTGTTCTATTTGTTAATATATTACAAAAAAATAATAATATAAAAAACAAATGCAATAACGGATTTTCCGCGCGAAATTCAAACAACCCAGTAAGGGGGTTACAATGCATCATCTCCTTCCTCTGCACCGTGGCTAAAAACTCTGAAACCTATACCTACGGACGCTGTCTGTCATTACAAGTCATGTCCATTCCAAAATCTCGTACAGGCCATGTAAGTGAATTCTAACACCATGGTTAGACTCGTCTCCTTCTTCTGATCATAACCATACCCATTATTAGAGCCAATTATTCCTGAAAAGAAAAACCCCAAAAACAAATCTGAAACCCTAACAATGGTGGATTTTGTTACAGATCATATAAGTGCAATTGAGTAATGCCAAAAGCTTGCAAATGATTTGTAGATTAAGAATATGCCATCAATTCATGTTAATAATGGCTAAATTTCAAAATACGAAATCAAGAACTGGGGTGTAACGTGAAAGACTTACAGCGTGTGGGAGGGCCTGAAAACGTGTGGTTTTGCTTGCTTTAAGTTCCTAAGATTGCCAGGAAGAGATTGAGACAAGTACCAAGCCTTGAGGACGCCTCTAACCTCTGTTTTGATCTCACACTTTTCTTTGTATTTTCAGATTTTTGTTCTTTCTCTATGCTTGATCTCCAACCTTGTTTTTGATATGCCTCGCCTCCTTATGTATTGCACAATGCATTAGGGTTGCAAATTCTGTCCAAATCCCTCTCCATCAATGATTTTGATATTGATTTGATTTGCTTCTTTAAAGCTTTCCAAAATTGGCTTATTTTGAATCTTTTTGTACACAATTGCCTTGATACGAGTTTGATTAGTCCTAGCTGTGTAATAAGACCTGCAATCATCACCAAATCCTTGGTTTCAATGTTTTTGGATTTTATTTGATTTAATTTGATTTAAATTGAATTAATTCAAATAAAAGCCAAATTAAATAATAAAAATATGATATGGACACATGGCCAAGGCTAGAGCACGTGGGCTATAATGCCAACTCAAAACAAGTGAAAAAGAATGGGCCTGTTTGGCAAAATTTGAAGTTTTGAGCATAGTTGACTTTTGGCAATTTTGCAAAAAAGTCCAACTTCAACAATGCATAACTTCCTCAATATTGACTTTTTGAGGTGTTATTAGACTTTTTATAAATATTGAGATGTACTATAAGCAACCCTTTTGGTCTCATCTCAATTTGATATTCCATGCTCATGTATGAAGCTTTGACAAAAAAGGTGTTTTTGTTGACTTTTCAAAATGACCTATAATGTCCAAATTCATAACTTCTTGTGAGTGAATATTTTGATCTTGCGAGATGAAGATGGATTGTAGGTAATTGAATCCTCTGAAAAATGAGCTTTGGATGGGTCATTTCTCATAAATTATGAGAAAGTTATGCTTGGTCAAAGTTAGGTTGACCTTTCCTGCAAAACCCTAATTTAGCAACTTTTGAATCTTGATGAATTGTGAGCAATCCTTGATGAATCATGATCAACCCTTGATCAAATGATGAAATATACTTCAAAATGAGGATGTTGACAAAAAAATTGAAGTTTGACTATATGTAGGCCACAATTGACTTTTGCCCTAGCATAGTCGATTTTTGGGCCTTTTGAGCAATTGACTGAGCAAAATTTCTCTGTAAGGCTTGAAATTTGACATGGATGATCTTGAGAACATATTAGGACAAGTTTGAGCATTTGGGACCACTTGGACTCAAGGATCTTGATGCAACATGAAACCCTAATTTGGGGTAGACTGCCTTAGGAGAGAGCTTGTCTGGCCAACCCTTGGGCTACCTTGAGCAACTTGGAGATATTTCTTGAAATGTTTTGAGAAATATGAGAGGGAAAATTTTGGGGTACAACAGCTACCCATGTTCAATCTTCTTAAACCTGAGGATGCGGATTGGCTTTCGTGCCTTTCGTAATCCGAAGGTGGAAGTGGATTGAACACTAGAGTGCCCAGAAATTTGCACTCGCATGAAGTGATAATTGTCTTGTGATGTCGGGAATGGGCTTATAGATGCCATTTGGAAGAGTGTCGATCGCATAAGAGATTCCTTAGCGAGAGCTTGTATACCTGTTGTTGAGGAAGATTCCGCTGGGGAAGTCTGATCTTTGTTGAGAGAAGTAGAATTTTAGGAGCTTCGTCGTTCGTTATTCTGCTAGTGAGTCGCCTTTGTTGATATTTAGGAACTTCAATCGTCCATGCTCAACTGGGGAATCAACTTTGCTGAGATTTAGGAGCTCGTCCGTAATTCAACTACTTTGCTGAGATTTAGGAGCTCGTCCGTAATTCAACTGAGGAAATATTTTTGTCGAGATTTAGGAGCTCATCCGTAATTCAACTAAGAAAACATCTCTACTGAGATTTAGGAGCTTGTCCATAATTCAACTGAGGAAACATATTTGTCGAGATTTAGGAGCTCGTCCGTAATTCAACTAAGAAAACATCTCTGCTGAGATTTAGGAGCTTGTCCGTAATTCAACTGAGAAAATAACTTCGTTGAGATTTAGGAGCTTGTCCGTAATTCAACTGAAGAAACATCTTCGCTGAGATTTAGGAGCTTGTCCGTAATTCAACTAAGAAACCATCTCTGCTGAGATTTAGGAACTTGTCCGTAATTCAACTGAGGAAACATCTTTGTCGAGATTTAGGAGCTTGTCTGTAATTTAACTAAGAAAACATATCTGCTGAGATTTAGAAGTTTGTCCGTAATTCAACTGAGGAAACATCTTTGACGAGATTTAGGAGCTCGTTCGTAATTCAACTAAGAAAACATCTCTCCTGAGATTTAGGAGCTTGTCCGTAATTCAACTGAGAAAATAACTTCGCTGAGATTTAGGAGCTTGTCCGTAATTCAACTGATGAAATATCTGTCGAGATTTGGGAACTTGTCCGTAATTCGACTGAGGAAATGATTTCGTCGAGATTTAGGAACTCATCCGTAATTCGACTGAGAAACCATCTCTGCTGATATTTAGGAACTCGTCCGTAATTCAACTGAGGAGACATCCCTGCTGAGATTTAGGAACTCGTCCGTAATTCAATTGAGGTAATATCTGTTGAGATTTAGGAGCTCGTCCGTAATTCAACAACTTTGCTGAGATTTAGGAACTCGTCCCTAATTCAACTGAGAAAATAACTTCGCTGAGATTTAGGAGCTTGTCCTTAATTCAACTACTTTGCTGAGATTTAGGAACATCGTCTGTAATTCAACTGAGAAAATAACTTTGCTGAGATTTAGGAGCTTGTCCGTAATTCAACTACTTTGCTGAGATTTAGGAACATCGTTTGTAATTCAACTGGAGTAAAAGATTTGTTGAGATTTAGGACCTTGTCCGTAATTCAACTTGAGAAATAATTTTGTTGAGATTTAGGAACATCGTTCGTAATTCAACTGATGAAATATCTGTCGAGATTTAGGAACTCGTCCGTAATTCGACTGAGGTAGAAGCTTCATAGCTTGAACTTTGTGAGAATTTAACTGTATCCTTCCTGAAAGATAAAGGTTAGTTGTATGTAATGCATGATATGTATCAAGCAATGATGTTCTCAAAATAAATGAGATTGTGTCGTATGATGCGTATGCATGTCATGATGTATGAAAATGTGATGTTTTAAGCTGGGGAAAATAAATCCCGGATTGCTGTTGGAGAAAAGAATTGAATTCTTCGTTTCCGCTGGAGATAGTGAATGACGATGATTGTGGGAATGAACCTGCAGGAGAGGATAACTTCTCTGGGGAATAAACTGACGAGAGAATGACTTCTGTGGGGAAGAGATGCTCAGTTGAGGATTCCGTTGATGAAATCAGTTGGGGAGGAATTACCGATGTTGGTGATGATGAACCTTGTTGGGGATTAAATTCCTTTTTTGTGAAAGGAAAGAACTCCGCTGGGGATGATTTTCCAGTAGCGACCTTACTGGGGATAGACCTTTTAGACTTTACTGGGGATAATTCTTCCAACTCCACTGGGGATATTTTTATACTCCGTTGGGGATGATAAGACTTTTCAGTGTTGATGGTGGATAAGCTCTGCTTGGGGAGAATATTACTGACTCATTCACAGTTGCGAGTCTCAAATGGGGAGAGCTAGCACCACTATCTTTTTCCTTATTCTGCAGGGAATGAATGTACTTTCAATCATTTCCTCCAGCTAGGTCTATCCCTATACCTGGTGGACAGAGCAATTGTACGGTTTGGACATTTCTCGTTTGCCCCTGTTTCTGATATTACAAGTAATCGTCTTCTGTTTCGCATGTAAATATTTATGAGCAGCAATTAATGTCAAATACATATATCAAAAATGAACATTTGACGTTCTTTGCAAAATAAAACAGAAAAAAGGAAAAATTTATTTGTGAAAATGAATTTTATTGATCTTGAAGTTAGCCTGTAAATAGGCATTTTTTGTACAAGAGGCTGACGTCCTAGTAAGAGAACGCCGCCGATCAATAGAGTTTATATAATTTGTGAAAAACGAGGAAAAACAGCTATGTGAATAATCCCACTGGGTTCCAACTCTGCTATTGCCTTTATGTCCTCGAGCATCTCATCACTTTGCTACTTGGTTGAAGGTAGATCAGTTTGATTAGTGTCGTCCGAGCTTGATAGTCGATACCGAAGTCTGATTGCAAGGTGATCCAATGAGACATAGTGTTACGCTTTAATCCCTAATTTTTTCCTGGACCGCCCTTTTGGGTTTTCAGTCCACCGGGATACCCTTTTTTGCCCAAGCCGCCTTTTCAGGTTTTCGACTTGCCGGGTGTACAGATTTTTCATTTTCATCCCTTATTTTTGCCTGAACCCTTTTGGTTCACCGGGAAGCCCTTATTTTTGCCTAGGCCAGTCAACCTAGCGGGTCTTTGATTATACGTAGTATCTTTTCACTATGTCTGCATTGACGGGGTGAGGAAGGTCGTCACCATCCATGGTGGTTAGAATCATTTCTCCTCCTGAGAAAATATTCTTAACCACAAATGTCCCTTCGTAAGTAGGGGTCCATTTTCCCCTGGGATCCCCTTGAGGTAGTATGATGCGCTTGATCACCAGATCCCCAACTTGATACTCTTGTCGTCTGACTTTCTTGTTAAATGCCTTGATCATCCGCTTTTGATACATTTGACCATGACAAATAGCAGTAAGTCTCTTTTCATCGATTAAGTTCAGCTGATCAAGCCGGGTCTAGATCCAGTCATCTTCGCTCAAACTTGCATCCTTCATAATTCGAAGTGAGGGTATCTGAACTTCAATGGGCAAGACGGCCTCCATGCCATAAACCAAGGAATAGGGTGTTGCCCCTGTTGATGTTCGTGCTGAGGTACGGTACCCATGAAGATTAAATGGTAACATCTCGTGCCAATCTTTGTATGTCACTGTCATTTTTTGCACAATCTTCTTAATGTTCTTATTAGCCGCTTCTACAGCCCCATTCATCTTCGGCCGGTAAGGAGAAGAATTGTGATGTTGTATCTTGAACTACTTGCAGAGCTCGGTGATCATCTTATTATTGAGATTTGTACCATTGTCTGTAATGATCCTCTCTGGTACACCATATCGACAGATCAGATTGTTCTGAATGAACCGTGCCACGACATTCTTGGTTACAGTAGCAAAGGAAGCTGCTTCAACCCACTTCGTAAAGTAATCGATAGCTACCAGGATGAAACGATGCCCGTTAGATGTCGTAGGTCTGATCTCGCCGATCATGTCGATGCCCCACATTGCAAAAGGCCAAGGAGCTGTCAAGACGTTCAGAGGTACCGAGGGTATGTGCACCTTGTCAGCATAGACTTGGAACTTATGACAAGTCTGAGAATGCTGATAACAATCGGCTTCTATTGTGGACCAATAATATCCTGCCCGTAGGATTTTCTTTGCAATGGTGTGTCCACTGGAATGAGTCCCAAAAGTTCCTTCATGTAACTCTACCATAATCCTTTCTGCTTCGTTCTTATCCACACATCGCAGTAAGGTTGAGTCATGGTTACGCTTGTAAAGAATGCCATTGCTGATGAAGAACTTCGCCGCGAATCTTCTCAGGAACTTCTTATCATTAACAGATGCACCCTCGGGGTATTCCTGAGCTTCAAGATGCCTCTTCACCTCATGAAACCAGGGTTTATCTGCTACCTCTTTGGTCTCAATGTCACAACAATGTGCGGGTTCGTCCAACCTCTCAATGGTAATTTGGGGAGCCTCATTGTCCCATCTGACCTTAAACATAGAAGACATTGTAGCTAGCGCGTTCGCTAATTGATTCTCCTCTCTATGGAAGTGTTCAAAGGTTATCTCTTCGAAATGCAGAAGTAACGTCAACACATACTCTTTGTAAGGAATAAGATTAGGGTGTTTAGCATCCCACTCGCCTTTGATCTAACTAATCACGAGAGCGGAATCTCCTAATACACTTAAGAACTTAATCCTTAGGTCAATTGCTGCTCGAAGACCCATAATGCATGCTTCATACTTCGCCATGTTATTGGTATAGTTGAAACATAGTCGGGCGGTGAACGGAGTATGAGAGCCTTTAGGAGATATAATCACGGCGCCAATGCCATTACCCAAAGCGTTTGAAGCTCCATCAAAGTACATAGACCATCGAGATCCTTCCTCAGATCCTTCATCCGGTCCAGGTGTCTCACAGTTAGTTACCAATATGATATTCTCATCCGGAAACTCAAAGTTCATAGACTGGTAATCGTCCACTACCTGATGTGCCAGATGATCTGCCAACACACTTCCCTTGATTGCTTTTTGGGTCGTGTATTCGATGTCATACTCAGTCAAGATCATCTTCCATCTCGCTATTCTTCCGGACAAGGCAGGCTTTTCGAAGATATACTTGATTGGATCCATCTTTGATATCAATAGAGTAGTGTGAGTCAGCATATACTGTCTCAGCCGGCGAGCAGCCCATGCCAAAGCACAGCAAGTTTTCTCAAGCAACGAGTATCGAGTCTCGCAGTCGGTAAACTTTTTTCTAAGGTAATAAATAGCATGCTCTTTTCGGCCAGACTCGTCATGCTGCCCCAGCACGCACCCCATCGAATTATCGAGTACTGTCAAGTATAAGGTTAAAGGTCTCCCTTCAACTATAGGCATCAGAATAGGAGGTTCTTGGAGATACTCTTTGATTCTTTTGAAAGCGTCCTGACATTCATCGTTCCATCTTACCACTTGATATTTATTCAGTAACTTGAAGATTGGCTCACAAGTAGCAGTCAGGTGTGAGATGAATCGGGCAATGTAGTTCAGACGTCCCAGAAAGCCTCTGACTTCTTTTTCTGTTCGGGGAGCTGGCATTTCCTGTATAGCCTTCACCTTTGCAGGATCCACTTGAATACCTTTATCACTTACGACGAAACCGAGCAGTTTACCAGATCTCACCCCGAAGGTGCACTTGTTCGGGTTTAACCTTAGTCTGTACAACTTCAACCTGTCAAATAGCTTCTGAAGATGGTCAAGGTGTTCTTCTTCAGTCTGGGACCTTGCAATCATATCGTCAACGTATACCTCAATCTCATGATGGATCATGTCATGGAAAAGAGCGACCATGGCGCTCTGATATGTTGCCCCGGCATTCTTCAATCCGAAAGGCATGACCTTGTAGCAAAATGTACCCCATTGAGTAGAAAAGGTTGTCTTCTCCATATCCTCGGGAGCCATTTTAATCTGATTATAACCAGAGAAACCATCCATAAAGGAGAAGACCTTATGTTGTGTTGTGTTGTCAACCAGAACGTCGATATGAGGCAGCGGGAAATCATCCTTGGGGCTTGCCCTGTTCAGATCCCTATAGTCAACACACATTCGAACCTTACCATCCTTCTTTGGAACCGGAACCACGTTGGCAACCCACTGTGGATAAGAAGTTACTGCTAGAAAACCGGCATTAAACTGTTTCATAACCTCAGCCTTGATTTTCTCAGACATCTCTGGGTGCATTCGGCGGACTTTCTGTTTCACTGGAGGACAGTCTTCCTTGGTAGGCAGGTGGTGAACCATAATATCAGTATGTAACCCAGGCATATCTTCATAAGACCAGGCAAAGATCTCAACATGGTCACGCAGCATCTGAATCAACCGTTGTTTCACACTAGACTCCAGATTTGCATCGATCTTGACCTCTTTCTTGTCTACTTCTGTACCCAGATTTACTGTTTCCACTGGCTCTTCATGCGGCTGAATGGCCCTCTCTTCCTGAAGTAACAGTCTAGCAAGTTCACCAGGCACTTCGCAATCATCTTCACATTCGTCCTCGGCTTGGTTGATCGGACTTTCGAAGTCATAATTGGCAGTAGCAGAATCGTTATCAGTGGGATCCAGAGTGGATGTAGACCTGTATATGTGAGTGTGTGTAAAATAGCTGTTTTTGCAAGATAAAAAAGAAAAACAAGGAGCGCAAAATTTTTAATGCAAGAAAATGTCCAATGCTTTTATTAATGATATATGGAAATAACACACATAAAGCCCTCAAACAAAGCTACAGTGTCTCGGGTAAGGCACCGGGCCGTAAAGTTTAAAAATTGTCTGTTACAAATTCGAAACAAAAGTCTATTACTGTGTGATTAAAGAAATTGGCACGAAGTCCTTTGCTGTCCAATTGCTTAGTCCGCCATTAGTAGTCGGGTAGATCCAGCTGTCAAACTCAGACTCTTCATCATCGTCTTCAACCATATTCACTTCAGGATTAGTAACACGCAGGGGAGGTCTTCCAATCCGTGCACGCCGAACAACCCTTTGAGATTATGCAGTGAAACCCAAACCAAACTTGTCAGTCTTATGTGCAAAGTCAGGGAGTTGGCCCCAATTCGCACACCCACCTTTCTCAATAACATCCCGGGAATCCTTGATGGAAGTCATCTTCATTGGAGGATCTTCAGTAATAGTTTCAGTTGATGCCAGCGTCTAGGGGACTTCTTCAAAATGTTGACACGGGGTCTAAATGAACTCCCCGTCCATTTCCACATACCAAAATGAGTTGAGGTGGATCACCATGTACTCCTCCTCTCCTCGTACCGTAACAATTTTCCCCTTCACTGGGTACTTTAGCATCTGGTGGAGCGTAGAAGTTACTTCCCCAGCTTTGTGGATCCTCGGGCGACCCAGCAAACAAGAATAAGATGGCCGAATGTCCATCACATAGAATGTAGACATGAAGATCTGAGAACTAACCTTAACCGGGATATCCACCTCTCCATGCACCATCCTCTTGGACCCGTCAAAGGCCCTAACCACAATGTTACTCGGCTTCAGCACCAACCCTTCATAGTCTAACTGGTCTAACGCTTTCTTGGGTAAAACATTCAACGAGGACCCGGTATCCACCAATACGTGAGCTAGAGTAGTGCGCCTACACTCAATGGAGACATGCAGGGCGTCATTATGATTCTTCCCCTTAGTAGTCAAGTCTACATCGGAGAAACCTAACCCATTATCTGCTGTCAGACTAGCCATGCAATCTTTGAACTGGTCAACAGATGTTTCCTGTGGCACATGTGCAGTCTTCAGGAAAGCAATCAGAGCCTTTGCATGGTCCTCTGAACACAATAATAAAGACAACATAGAGATCTTCGACGGGGTTTTCCCCAGCTGTTCGACTACATTGTAGTCGCTTTTCTTGATGATCTTTAAGATTTCCTCTATCTCATGTCTAAAGGCTTCAACAGTAATCTTCCTCGGTGCCTCCGTCCGGGCAGGCTCACCGGTGATCCCTTTGCCCCGAGTGTTAGATGACTCAGCGATTGGGGTAAGGATTGGAACATGAACAGGGACAGTAGCAGGTGCACTAGCAGGTATAATAACAACAGGCTTCTGAACAATTGGTGGAGATATCTCGAGAGAGAAACGTCTTCCGCTTCGGGTGACTTTACTAGATCCAACAATATTGCTGACATCAGTATCAGCCTCTTCGTCCTTTAAGTCTTGTTTAACCCCGTGATAATACACATTGTCCCCCATAGTGCCATGGGATAACCTTATCCGACGTATAGGGGATAGGTCCAGGAACAATAATGATCAATGGAGCGATTCTCGGAACAGATGTAATTCTAACAGGCTTTCTCGAGGAAGCCTTGGAAGAATTGGCGAAAATGGTGATTATAGAAACTTCTTCAACAGGAACCAATGGAACAAGAGTTTTCTCGAACAAGATTTCTTTATTATCCATCAGGCGTTGGACACCTGACTTCAATAGATGGCAACCGGTAGGTAGGATAGAACACAGATGGCAAACTTCGCCATATCCCGGAAATAAACCGGCTAACGGAAGGTTCTTCTTCACAGTCATTAATGGAGTGGCAATGTATTCCACAGAGGATACAAACACATCATCATCCACAGAATTCACTCTGTGCTTGGGCATAGGAGCAATCATGACATTGGGCTTTTCTGGCGCTTCGAACTCAATCTCCTTAGCATCAATCAGATCCTGCACTTTATTCTTCAAAGCCCAGTAATTATTGGTATCATGCCCCGGGCTATCAGAGTGATAAGCACAGCGGGCGTTTGGATTATATAACGGTGATGTGGTGTTGGGATTCTTTGGAGCTTCCCTCGGAATCACCAAGTTAGTCTTCAACAACTGCGGCAGAATTTGAGATAAAGTCATGTTGAGCCGAGTAAACTGTCTTTGAGACCTCTCTGCCCTTGGCTGATTATTGCGTTGTGTGGCAACAGTTAGTCTTGATATAACCACCACATTAACTGCTTGGCGGCGCTCGGGTCGACTTTGGTTCCTAGAGCTGTAAACTGCACTAGACTCCTTCTTGAAGGGCTTCTTCTCCGTACTTGACGAAGCACCTTTCTGTAACTTTCCGCTCTTGATACCGGCTTAAATTCTCTCCACGGTCATAATTAACTCAGTAAAACCTGACGATGAACTTCCGATCAAATGGTTGAAATACGGACCAGACAGGGTCCCCAGAAACATATCCACCAACTCCCTGTCAGCCAGCGGGGGTTGGACTCTACCTGTAAGATCTCTCCATTTCTGAGCGTAATCTTTAAAACCTTCGCTCGCACCCATTGACATACCCTGAAGTTAGGTACGCGTGGGAGCAAGGTCGGCATTATATTGGTACTGCTTGTAAAAAGCAGCAGTTAGGTCCTCCCAGTTACGGATGCTGGCTCCTTCTAGCTGATAGAACCACTCAAGTTGAGTCCCTGAAAGACTATCTTGAAACAAATGAATCCAGATATTCCTATAAGCAGTATATGGTTGAATCTTTCTAACATACAAGCGGAGGTGTATCCTTGGGTAGGAGACCTCGTCGTACTTAGAAAAGATTGGTGCTTTAAACTTGTGGGGAATCACCACTCCAGATGCCAGACCCAAATCACCAAAGTCCAACCCAGGTATCTTCTGGATTTCCATCGCACTTAACCAGTCTTCGAGTTGCTTATACCTGTCCTCGGCAGGAGGATACTAGTCTTCATCAAAGTCAGTCTCGTTGTCAGAAACAACAGGGCTAGGAGCCCTCCTTTCTTCTTGATTTCTCCCCTCCTCCAGATGAGTGGGATAAATCAACTTCCTCTCGCAACCTATTTCCAAACCTATGACCCATGTTCAGGAGGACCGTCTTCTTCTTCTTCTTCTTATCCTTCAAGATAAGAGTCTTTAGATCTTTCTGCCCCTTGGCCAGGTTCATGAACATTTCCTGGAACTGAGCGTTCTGAGCTTGAAGAGCCTTAATAGCTTAATCAGTGGATGTTTCAGCAGACATGATGCTGAAATAAATAGTGAAGAAGATAAGAGACCTGTAAGGGTACCTGTAATGAGGTGTATGGGAATGGAATGCATATGATATGATTTCATAGACTTTGGGAGATTCAAATTCGTAAACCAAAATGAAACACACTCTTATTAGATTAAAAACTTGAAACAATGTCTGAAAAATGCCTTTAAGGCGTTAAAAGAGAAAAACTGAAAAGTAAATCAAAACTAGAAATAGAAAAAGACATCAGCGCTCCCATGGTCGTTTTCCGTTGGTGCTGACATAGTCGTTGAGGACCTTCTCATTCTCCAGCTGCCTTGTAAGCTTTAGAATCTTCCGCTCCTGCTCATGATACTTTTCTCTGTAAGTATCCCGTTCTTCTCTCAACTGGATCCACGATCTCTTTAATTCCCCAATGTCAGTAGGCATGTATGGATGGAGGATAGTATGAGGAACCCCTTCTTCGTCAGCATTCTCAACAATTACCGGTAAGACAGCTTCGTATGGCATCCCAAGCTTTTGGGCACGGGCTCGAACCCACCGTTGATACGGTTCCATTGGAAGAGAAGTCTTCGCTCCTAGCTCATGCGGATCAGACTTGTTAACCCTATTCAAAGCTCGTATAAATCTGCGGCGATGTCCCTCACTATCCCCTTGGAAGTCAAAGACAATGCTCGAAATTAGCAACTCATGAGGACCGTCCTTTCGAGCTCACCCAAACTGTCGTAAGGCCAGACAAGGATTATAGGTGATCCCTCCCCTAATTCCAAGTAAAGGAACATTGGGGTATTCTCCGCACTGGTCAATAACAGCTACTTCTTCCATGTCTTTAGTACTCCAAATGATGTCCGTATGAGCGAGGGACATAATTCTGTAGGCCCAACCCATACCTTCCTTGTTCTTCAAAACTGATTTGGGGAGGTGAGAAATAAACCACCTCGCCAGCAATGGTGCACAACACATAAGGGTTCCCCGTTTCCAAGCAGTACGGGTATAAAGAGAATGCAGAATGTCACCTAAGAGAGTAGGCACTGGATTACGGGACATGAAGATCTTCACTGCATTCACGTCGACGAAAGAATCTGAATTAGGAAACAAAACCAGACCATATATGAGAATAGCCAGGGTGTCTTTGAATGCTTGAAAATCCAAACTGTCCCAAAACTGATTAGCCTGATCAACCAAGAACTTAGCCAAGAAGCCTTTTGTCCCACTCCGAGTCTCCCAGTTAGACATTACTTCAGCCTTTGTCAGATGTAGTGTTGTAGCAACATCTTCTGGCCTAAGAGCTATCTCCCAACCTGTAAATGGCGTCTGCTCTAGAATAGAAATACCAAGAAAATCAGAGAACTCCTCCAAAGTAGGGACCAACTGATAGTTCGGGAAGGCGAAGCAGTGGTGCAATGGGTCAAAGAACTGGCACAAGACACTCATCATCTGCTCATCCATCTTAGAAGTGACCAAACCAAGGAGGTGACCATGTCTTCTGACAAAAGAAGAAGTATCAGGGACCTTGGAAACCAAATCTCTAAGCTGAACAGGGATTTGTATGAAGTTGATCTAAATAGTGTTTCTGCGCATAGATGCCATGACCTACAAAGCAGAACAAAAATGAATCCCCTCGGTCTTTGAAATGGGTTAGTCTTATGAAATATGCATGCAATGTTATGATGCATGATGTTATGATAGAAACACACTACAAATATTCACAGATAACAAACATGGTAAGGGCAAACAAGTCACACAGTAGCCCTTAGATTTCAGGTTGGCATGGAGTTTAGGTATTACCCTCTTTCAGTTTAGTTGGTTCAACCTGTCCTAGTAATAGTAACCGGGTTCTAGAGGATCTCAATATCACTGACCACCCTCGATCGGTCATAATTCCAGTTTAGCAACCTTTTCTTGCGGCTGGAATCATCGCGAGAGTTTGGTCTCAATGAGTGTAGCATACTGCTACTTTTCTATGGCCAAGTTGCTCAATTATAGGTTCTAAGGTCAGTTGGTGCTTAATAACCCCTAGCAGCCCCATATTCTCCTTATTCCACCACAAGGGATATCGATACAAACTAAAGTGCCACACCAATGTAGCTACTGCTTCAACCGTATCGGTCTACGCTGTACAATTCTCTCACAGTCTATTGCTACTTACCTAAAAGGTATCCCCAGATCCGGGTTAGGATCTATAGTAACTCCTATTCAAACCCACAAAGATAAAGCATACAATTCAAGCAATTGAAAACATTATGATAAACTATTCCTAAGGTACACCCCACTTATTTAATTTCCCAGCAGAGTCTCCAGTTCTGTGATACGGTGGGAAGAACTGACTGTTTTTAGAATGCTGGTTTGCATTTTGCGTTTGTGTTTGCAAAATGTCGCGGTAAGCAAGAGTCGCCACCGTCTTTTATTTTATCCAACAAGGAAAGGAAAAAAGCACAGAAAAATTCCTTTTTCGAGATATTTCTGAGTACGGGGGGTAGATTTATAGAAAGGGAAGGTATTAGCACCCTTTTTATCCGTAGTTATCTACGGGCTCTTAGGTACTTGCTCATCATTTTCAAAATTGTTTTCTTTGTGTTTGTGCGCTTTGAAAATTTTTTGTTTTGACTTCGATTTAACTATTGCTTCTGTCTTCAAGAGTGTAATGAAGTGTTTTTGAAAACTTTGTTTATAAAGGAGTGTAAGTGTGAAAAATTGTTTTGATTGAGCAAGTACTTAAGAGCTAATCTACCTACTCGAAAAAAGAATCGTTCTATGCTTGTTTCCTTTAGACAACACTATCCCACTATTAGTGAGTAGGTAGCATCATCGTTGGAGTTTTGAGGGTCAATTCGAAAGGGACGCATGGTCACTAAAGCAATGTTAGGACGTCTTAGCGGTAACCCTAATGTCTTAGATCATTTGTTCGAGGTAACAATATCCGAGGCAACCATTTCGAAGCAACTATGATCTTTTAGATAAGAGGGCGACCTCTAAAACAACCTATACTCAATGATCGTTTACGAAGGCAACCAAGTGGGATGTACCCTAGGAGTGCGCGTGTGAGAGTGTATTGATTTCAGTTATTTTTATCTTTGCACATGTTTAGGGTGATCTAACTGTTTTAAAATTAGACATTCATTCTTGTCATGCAAACCCTATTAACAAACATCTAACAGTTGAATATTTGCAGAAATTAAAGGTGCGGAAATTAAACTAAATTATTACAAGGCGTCGGGTATTTACATCGCCAAAGACAAACCCTTTGAAATTTAAAAGCGGAAAAATAAATATCCAAATTAATTATTACAAACCGGGAGCAGGTACAATAATTGTATAAATAAAAAATAAAGTGCGCGAGATAATTGAATTGAAGGCGAAACTAGGGTTTTGACCATTTGAATTAAAAGGAAATATTTTTGTTGTTTTTATTATTTTTAAGAAAATAAATTAAATCCTAAAATTTAAATGCTAAATTAATTATTAAATTAATTAATTAATGAAAAAATTAAATGACATATTTTTGGAGTTTTTGTTATTTTAGGAAAGAAAATAAAATAATTAAATTAATATTAAAACCTAATTATTCTAATTGATTTTTTATTATTTGCAAAATAAATTAAAGTTACCTAATTTATCAACCTAATTATTTTAATTGATTTATTGATAAAAATTAATTTCTGAAATTTAATTGGGTAAAAATATTTTTTGTGATTTTTTTGATAAAAAAGAAAATTTTTTATTGGTTAGTAATTAAATTAAACAAAATAAAATAATTAAATAAAATAAAATAAACAAAATATATAAAAAAGTAGAGAATGGGCCTGATGTTCAAGGGTGTGCATAGCAATTATTCTGGCCCATTTGTGAAGTCCATATTGACTTTTGCAATCCCATGCGCTGGCGTTGAATTGGTCCTTTGGTGCACCTCCAATGATGGCCACCAGATCTGGCCATCTGGCACGCTGATGATGAATGTCCATGGTGGATATTGGGCTTGAGCGTGCACTAGATTCCCTGAAATAACAAGAAAAAATAACAAATGCTGGAGCCAGGGATCGAACCCCTGACCTCCAGCCTCTAATGCCTTGAAATCCGGCGTGGCAACCACTAGGCTGTGTTGTTCTATTTGTTAATATATTACAAAATAATAATAATATAAAAAGCAAACGCAATAATGGATTTTCCGCGCGAAATTCAAACAACCCAGTAAGGGGGTGACAACGCATCATCTCCTTCCTCTGCATTGTGGCTAAAAACTCTGAAACCTATACCTACGGGCGTTGTCCGTCACTACAAGTCATGTCCATTCCAAAATCTCGTACAAGCCATGTAAATGAATTCTAACACCATGGTTAGACTCGTCTCCTTCTTTTGATCATAACCATACCCATTATTAGGGCCAATTATTCCTGAAAAGAAAAACCCCAAAAACAAATCTGAAACCCTAACAATAGTGTATTTCATTACAGATCATATAAATGCAATTGAGTAATGCCAAAAGCTTGCAAATGATTTGTAGATTAAGAATATGCCATCAATTCATGTTAATAATGCCTAAACTTCAAAATATGAAATCAAGCGCATGGGAGGGCCTGAAAACGTGTGGTTTTGCTTGCTTTAGGTTCCTGAGATTGCCAGGAAGAGATTGAGACAAGTACCAAGCCTTGAGGACGCCTCTAACCTCTGTTTCGATCTCACACTTTTCTTTGTATTTTCATATTTGTGTTCTTGCTCTATGCTTGATCTCCAACCTTGTTTTTGATATGCCTTGCCTCCTTATGTATTGCACAATGCATTAGGGTTGCAAATTCTGTCCAAATCCCTCTCCATCAATGATTTTGATATTGATTTAATTTGCTTCTTTAAAGCTTTCCGAAATTGGCTTATTTTGAATCTTTTTGTACACAATTTCCTTGATACGAGTTTGATTAGTCCTAGCTGTGTAATAAGACCTGCAATCATCACCAAATCCTTGGTTTCAATGTTTTTGGATTTTATTTGATTTAATTTGATTTAAATTGAATTAATTCAAATAAAAACCAAATTAAATAATAAAAACATGATATGGACACATGGACAAGGCTAGAGCACGTGGGCTATAATTCCAACTCAAAACAAGTGAAAAAGAATGGGCCTGTTTGGCAAAATTTGAAGTTTTGAGCATAGTTGACTTTTGGCAATTTTGCAAAAAAGTCCAACTTCAACAATGCATAACTTCCTCAATCTTGACTCTTTGGAGGTGTTCTTGGACTTTTAGAAAGCTTGAGATATTCTCTAAGCAACCCTTTTTGTCTCATCTCAATTTGATATTTCATGCTCATGTATGAAGCTTTTACAAAAAAGGTGTTTTTGTTGACTTTTCAAAATGACCTATAATGTCCAAATTCATAACTTCTTGTGAGTTCATATTTTGATCTTGGGAGATGAAGATTGATTGTAGGGAATTGCATCCTCTTCCAAATGAGATTTGGATTGGTCATTTATCATAAAGTATGAGAAAGTTATGCTTGGTCAAAGTTGGGTTGACGTTTCCTACAAAACCCTAATTTAGCAACTTTTGAATCTTGATGAATTATGAGCAATCCTTGATGAATCATGATCAACCCTTTATAAAATGATTAAATATACTTAAAAATGAGTATGTTGACAAAAAAAATTGAAGTTTGACTGTATGTAGGCCACAATTGACTTTTGCCCTAACACAGTCGAATTTTGGGCCTTTTGAGCAATTGACTGAGCAAAATTTCTCTGCAAGGCTTGAAATTTGTCATAGATGATCTTGAGAACATATTAGGACAATGTTGAGCATTTGGGATCACTTGGACTCAAGGATCTTGATGCAACATGAAACCCTAATTTGGGGTAGACTGCCTTAGGAGAGAGCTTGTCTGGCCAACCCTTAGGCTACCTTGAGCAACTTGGAGATCTTTCTTGAAATGTTTTGAGAAATATGAGAGGGAAAATTTTAGGGTACAACAAAAAGAGTAAAAGAAAATTAAAGAAAAGAAATAAATAGAAAAAGGGTTAGAGATGGGCTTAATAGCAATGCTGAGGGGGTTGGAATATGAAATTCTGGGCCCAAGGTTGATGGCCTGTTTTGACTTTGCTGGATTCAGTGCATATGTTGACTGGAGGCGTATGGTAGTCCTCCAAGGGGAAGGAATTGGATCTGTAGCACCGATGAGTTGGATGGCCAGATCTTGATGGCACACGGTGAACCTCCTGATGTGTAGCATGCTAGATTGACCGTTGAAGAAAAATATGAACAAAGGTTGGGACTTGGGGATCGAACCCAGGTCCTTATGCATACTTCCACTCCCTGCTTGCCAACTGAGCTATCTGACTTATTTGTATATATAATAAAAACAAAATATAATATATGGAAAACAATTATTAATGGAAAAAAACGCGCTAAATTCAAATTGCCCAACCAGGGAGTGCCACACATCATCTTCTTCCTCCCAACCGTCATTTTAGCCCAAGATACCTTTACCTACGGGTATTGCGTTGTAGCTACAAACCTGTGTATTTCAAAAATTGTCCATAGGTAATATAAATGACCATGGCTGGTACCAATCAACTCGTCTCATCCTCACGAGTCTCATGGTACCAGAGTTAGCGCCCAATTTTGCCTGCATGAAAAAGCCCTAAGCAAGAATACAAAACCCTAGCCATGGAAGATTCACATACAGTTATCAAAAACGCAATTGAATATAATGATTAGCTTGCAAACATGACGATAAACATGAGTATGGCAATCAAAAACACTAAATATGCGTAGATTAATGAAATCAAAATCAAATTTTTGGACAAACCGTGGGAGATGTAGAACACGATTCTTGAGGTTCCAGGTCGTGTGAATGCTTTCCATAGATTCAATGCGTTCCTGGGAATGTGAATTGCTCCTTGGAAAAGCTTGAAATGGCCTCTAGAGCAAGATCCGATTGCACTTTTTCTGCCTCTTTCACGTCTGCTCCCCCTGTCCTCTTGCCTTGGACCGCTTCTATATATATAATACAACATATTAGGTCAACAAAAACGAATTCAATCTTGCTCATTATGAAGATTTGATTTGGTCTTTCATGGCATATGATATCTTTCCAAATTTGCTTCAATTTAATCTTTTTCTATTTAAATCAGCCTTGCACGAATTGGTTCTCATTTGACAGCACATAAGATCTTCCTTCAATGCAAAAATCATCCCAAAAACACATTATATGATTTATTTAGATTTATTTGATTTTATTTGAATTATAAGTGAATAAAAATCAAAATAAAATAAATAAATAAATAAATGAAGCATGGAGGGTCCCATAGTTCGTGGACTATATTAGGAATGAGATGAAATCTTGAAAAGATGGGCCCATTTAGCAAAAAAATGCAAATATGAGCATATTTGTCTTTTGGCAATTTTGCAAAAAAGGTCAACTTGGCCAATGCATAACTCTTTCAATTATGACCCTAGAGAGGTGTTCTTGGACTTTCTAGAAATCTTGGGATGTCCTCTAAGCAACCCTTTTGGTCTCATCTCAATTGAGTCTTCCATGTTCATGTATGAAGCTTTGACCCAAAAGGTGTTTTTGTTTACTTTCCAAAATGACCTATAATGTCAAAATTCATATCTTCTTGTGAGTGCATATTTTGAACTTCGGGGATGAAGATGAATTGTAGAGAATTGCATCCTCTTCAAAATGAGCTTTGTATGGTTCATTTATGATGAAGTATGAGAAAGTTATGCTTGGTCAAAGTTGAGTTGACTTTTCCTACAAAACCCTAATTTAGCAACATTTGGGTTTTGATGCATTGTGAGCAATCCTTAATGAATCATGGTCAACCCTTGATCAAATGATGAATGATACTTCAAAATGAGGAAGTTGACCAAAAATCTTGAGGTTTGACTGTATGTGGGCCACAGTTGACTTTTGACCTAGCACAGTTGATTTTCAGGCCTTTGAGCAATTGACTGAGCAAACTTTATTTGTAAGGCTTGAAACTTGACACGGGTGATCTTGAGAACATATTAGGACAATAGTGAGAATTTGGGATCCTTTGGATTCAAGCATCTTGATGAAAAATGAAACCCTAATTTGGGGTAGACTGCCTTAGGAGGGAGTTTGTCTGGTCAACTCTTGGACTTCCTTGAGCAATTTGAGGACCTCACTTGACATGTATTGAGAAATATGGGAGTGCAAATTTTGGGGTACAACATGCTCAAAAGTGCATTTTTTTGTCAAATGGGCCTAGCTTTTCATGATTGTATCTTGTTGGAGACATGGTCCACGACCCAAATCAGCATCCATACATTATTTGCTTCGTTATTTATTTTATTTTTTATTTTTATTATTTAAAAGCTAAATTAAATCAAATAAATTGCAAAAAATATAAAAGATTGATTTTGATCTGATTTTTGTAGGAATCACAATCCAATCAAGCTAGCATAATCAAATCAAATCGTGCAAGGGTGAATTGAACCAAAATTGGCATGATTTGGCTTGATATAGAAAGATATCATACAAGGATAAAGACCAAATCAAATATTCATAATGGACCAAGATTTAGCTCATTTTTATTGAACTAATGTATTCCATTACATATATAGAACATATCCAATGCACAAGGAGGATGATTGAAGGTCGTGAAAGCATCAAACCAAATTGAAAATTTTGGCAAAAAAGTGTGGATCGGTTTCAAGATTGAGGGAAATTCACAACAATTCAAGGCTTCCAATCCCTTCCTGGATATCTCCTTAAGCTAATACGATCATTTGCACGCCTCCACAAGCCCAGAATCATCACATAATACTATCACGGTTTGCTTCTTTTTCAAAATCTGATTACAATGATTCTTGCATCATAAACATGTTTTAATGATATATTTGTGTTTGTTGACATATTTGCAACATATTTGAATGGTTTAATTGATGTTTCAGTGCATATATTGATGATTACCATTGCTAGGGTTTGAGGTTCTGTTTTAGGGTTTCTATGTACAGGTGAAATTGGGCCAAGAAAATAGTACTATCATACTCGTGAGATCAAATCGAATTGAACCATGTGCTTAGAATTAATTTATCATGCTTGCTATTTATTTTGGAAGGTTGCAGGTTTGTAGCTATGGAAGATGTCCGTAGGTAAAAATATTGTACCTAAAACGACGGACTGGGGAAAAAGGTGATGAGGTGGCTGATAACCATTGGCTCGTTTGAATTAAACGCGCGTTTTTATTTTTTCCAGTTTATTCACGTTTTAACATATAATATGTATTGTTGTTATTATGGTAACAACTAAGCAACGCAGCGCAGCTGGCAAGGACGTGTGTTTGAAAATGGAAGGACCTGGGTTCGATCCCAAGTCCAAGCATTTTATTATTTTCTTCATATTTGATTACAGATTTTGTACTCCAAATTGCCAGGCGTCCATCATGCACCACAACATCCAGCCAATGGATCATCTCCATCACCAATCCAATGTTCCATGCAGCAAGGTCCATGGTACACCCTCCAAGCATGGTCACCACTGAATTTAGCGCAGGATTGAGCTCAGTCATAATGGGCTTGGAATAATTCAACAACACACCCCCCATTCAGCTTACAAAACATGCCCAATTTCCTTTCTTTTTATCTTAATTCTTTTATTTCAATTATTTTATTAATTATTTCCTTTTTATAAATAACACCAAAAATCATATTTTTTTCATTAAATCAAAAAATTACAAAAAAACATTGAAAATCATATTTTTTATAAAAATATTTTATTTCCATAATTAATTAGATTAATTTAATTTAGGGCAATTTAATTCCCTTTTTACATAATTTAAATCAATTAGAAATTAGGGCTAATTTGTACATAGTTCAATTTTTCTCAAAAAATAACCAAATTATTTTTTCAATTAGATTTTTAGGTCTTCTAATTATTTCTCACATTTAATTTGTCGCGCGCGCCTTTAATTTCTTTTTTCTATTATTGTAACTGTTTCGAGGTTGTAATAGATTAATTAGGGTTTTAAATTTCTGCATTTTATTTTCAGTTAAATAATTGTGTATCTGTCCAAAAGCCCTGTAATAGTTAGGACTTTAAACTTTCCGCACTTTAAATTCCTGCAAATTTTAACTGTCTAGATGCATGGCTAATAGGATTGTATGGAAAGAATACTTGAAAATTAAAACGGTAGAAAACCCTAAATGTGCAAAGACAAATTAACTGGAAAAATTCACTCGCACATGCTCACTCCCAGGGTTTACTCCACTCTGGTTACCTTCGATTAAATCGTCATAAAGTATAGGGTTTGTTAGCGGTCGTCCTTTAGCCCCAAAAGATCTCAAATGACCCATTCGGATGTTGCCTCGGAAAAAGATCTTTAAGGCTTTAGGATGATTACTAACTCCTCCTAACATTGCTTTTGTGATCGTACTTGTCCCTTCAAATGTCCCTTAACAACTTCAACGATGGTGCTACCTATTCCTTAATAATAGGATAGCATTGTCTAAAGGAAAAACGAACAGACTTTTTTCGAGTAGGTAGATAACTGTTAGGTACTTGCTTAAAACAAACAAACTTTTTCACACCAAACACTTTTCAGACAAAGTTTTTCAAAAACAACTTCGTAACACTCTTGAGGACAGAAACAAGGGTTAAAATGAAGTAAAACAAAACTTTTTAAAACAAGCACACACACAAGCAATTTTAAAATGAGCAAGTACCTAAGAGCCCGTGGAAAACCACGGATAGAAAGGGTGCTAACACCTTCCCTTTCTATAATCTACCCCACGTACTCAGAAACATCTCGAAAAAGGTTTTTTCTGTTCTTTTTCCTTTTCCTGATTGGATAAAATAAAAGTTGGTGGCTACTCTTGCTTACCGCGACATTTGTGAACAAAAAATGTAAACCAATATTAACAGTCGGTTCTGCCACCGTATCACAGTCAGGATTAGGAAATAGGACCATCTCATAGATGAGAAGAGCCAACACTTCTTCAAAGGCTTGTAAATCCAGATCATCCCAAAAATATTGAGCCCTCTCAAATAAAAACTTGGCTAGAAACCCTTTGACACCACTTCTTGTTTCCCAATTGGCTACAACGTCGGACTGAGGTAAATATAGAGCTCGAGCAATCTCTTCAGGTTTTGGGTATCTTTCAATATCGTTGAAGGGTAGTTGATCAAGAATAGGAATTCCCAAGAGTTGAGAGAATTCTTCCATGGTAGGCACAAGTTGGTAATCAAGAAAGGTAAAGAAAAGGTGCTTAGGGTCAAAGAATTGGAATAGTACATACACCATATCCTCTTCAAAGCTTGTTGTAACCAAGTTGATAAGACGATCGTATTTCTTGGTGAAGGGAGAATCATTGGGGACCCTTGATGCCAATTCCTTAAATTAAGGAGGCATTTTGACGAGGTTGATTTGGACAGTATTCCTGCGAGTGGGAGCCATGTCCTACAAAATAAGACAAAGATAAATCTCTAGGTCCTTGAAATGGTTAGTGAAAAATTCCATGGTATGATGTCATGATGTTATGTACAAGCAAACACATACATACAAAGCAAACAAGTCATTAGGTTTAGGCTTACATGAGTTTCATAGGTAACTACCCTCTTGAAGTTTAGTTGGCTCAACCTGTCCTAGAAAGTAATCGGGTTCTAGGGGATCTCAATATCACTGATCTTTCTTCATTGGGCATTATTTTAGTGCAAGCCTCTTTATTAGCGACCGAAATATCCCGAAAGTCCGATCTCAATGAGCGTAGTATCGAGTATCAACCAACTTCAGACTGCACCAAAGCCGACTATCTCACTACTTCCTAATGACCAAGTTGTTCAATTAAAGGTTCTAATGTCAATTAGTTCTTCATGACACCACACAGTGGCCCCGTATTCTCCTTGACTAAACTCAAGGGCTACCGGTACCAACAAATGTGTTACACTAGCATATTCATCGCTTCAACCATGTCGGTATACCCCGTACAGTCTCCATAATCTATTGCTACTTACCTAATGGTATTCCCAGATCTGGGTAGAGGATCAATACAAACCCAAACAAGGACCCTAAATGTAAAGCAAACAAATCAAATAATGAAAGCAATTAAATGTGATCTAACTCTAAGGTAACCCGACTTTTAAGTTTTTTTCCCAGTAGAGTCGCCAGTTTTGTCATATGGCGGGAGAACTGGCTCGAGTGTTTTTGCGTTTTATCGCAAATATTGCAGATAGCAAGAGTCGCCACCGACTTTTCTTTTATCCAATAAAGGAAAGGGTGAAAAGAACAGGAAAGACCTTTCGAGAATTTTCTTGAGTTCGAGGGGTAAGTTATGAAAAGGGAAGGTGTTAGCACCAGTTTCATCTGTAGTTGTCTACGGGCTCTTAGTTGCTTGACAGATCACTTTTGAAATTGCTTGTTTGAAATGTGTTTGTGGTGGATTTTGAAAGTATTTTGAAAACGCCTTTGTTTCGGAAAAATTTGTAATGATTCTCGTATATATAAGAATGTATACAAAGTGTTGGTTTTGAAAATAGTTCAAAGAGATGTTTGTTTTTGAAGATTTTTTTAAAGTGTAAGTGTGAAAATGGTTTTGATTTGTGAGCAAGCAACTACGAGCATCCTACCTACTCAAAAAGTCTTTGTTCTTTTCCTCCTCCTTTAGATGTTGCTATCTTACCATTGATTGGTAAGAAGCCTCATCATTGGATGTGAAGGGACGGACTTGGGTCAAACGTATAGTCATAGAAGGCAACTTATGAGACGTTTTAGCAATTTTTGTAAGGGACTAGATCGTTTACCGAAGGCAACATCGAGGGACATCGAGGGACTATGATATTTTTTATCGAGGGTCTTTGCTAAAACGCCCATATTCGAGGGACATGACTATTTTCTTAGGCAACAAGCGAGGTTACCCTAGAGGTGTGTGTTGCACCCCAAAATTTGCCCTCTCATGTTTTCCAAAGTCTTCCCCCTGCATGGTTGATCACAAACCCTTGCCTAAGGAAAAAGAAATTTTTTGAGTGGTGCTTTAAGCATTTCGATTGGCATTCTTTGAGACCCTTCGATTGGCATTCTGAAGGAGCACTTCGATTGGCATTCTGAAGGAGCATTTCGATTGGCACTCTGAAGAAGCATTTCGATTGGCATTATGAAGGAGCCTCTCGATTGGCATTATGGACAAGTATTTCGATTAGCATTATAACAGTGTCCTTCGATTGGAATTCCAAAAGGTCCATTCGAAGAGGCATTCAAAGGGTCCATTCGAAGAAGCTTTCGAAAAGCATTCGAAGGAGGTCATCAGCCCATTCGAAAGGGAGAATTCGAAGGGTGCCATCAGCCCATTCGAAGGAGGTCATCAAGAGGGCACTCAAGTCAAAAGCGTCCAGGTTCATTCAAGAGACACAAATGTTTTAAAAAAGGAAATTATTTAATGTGTCTGTTTCTTGTCTCATGGCATTTAATGGCCTGTTTAATGGCTGTCTCTTGCCATTACTGCACCTTCACACCCCTATAAATACAGGGCCAACATACACATTACAGGGGGGGAAATCATAGAACGAAAATATACAGAGAACTCTGCAGAAACAAAAACATTGGAGAAGGTGCTACCCATAAAATCCATCAAAGGTTGTCAGATTTTCCAAGCCAAAGCAGTCCTTCAGATCAAAGGTTCCCACGCCCAGAAGCCCAGATCGAAAGTGCCTGCATCCAGGAAGTGCCCAGATCGAAGGTGCCTACGTCCAGCAAACGTCTGAATCAAAGATCCAATCTGCTGGTAAGAAAGGGTAAATTATTCAACCTCATATTTGCATAATACATTCATACTTGTTGTTACCTCTGATTTGCCATCCTAGACAGGATCGAAAGGCCTGGGTTTGGCACCCAGGTCATGTTTTTCGTTTGCTAACACTTGCTGCAGACATAGCCTGAAGGGACCCAGCAAGCGCAGGATCGAAGGGCCTGGGTTTCAATACCCAGGCCCTGCATTTTATTTCGCTCACATACTTTTGCAGGTATAACATCCCAGATCGAAGGAGACACCTTCTCTGGATCGAACCTATTAGCATGCTGGATCGAAGGAGGCATCTCATTCCTGGATCGAAAGCCATAACCTCCATGATCAGAAGACAATCCTCTTCCTTGGATCGAAGGCCACTCACGCCTTACTGTCTGGCCTAATCGAAAGGACCAGGACCCTCTCTGGATCGAAGCAGTCCATTCCCTCCCTGGGTCGAAGCTCCTTTTTTCCTTGGATCGAAGGATCCCTCTTGCATTTTATTTTTGTTTTCCATAGACTTCTTTTTTTTATCTTTTTAATTAACCTTAAAATCAAAAACCACAAAAACATTAGGCTATTTCTTTTTCTATTAAATCAATCTTGTTAATTAACCTTTTAATTATCTTAACATTTTTCCAAAACTAAAATTAAATAGATTTAGATTATTTTTCCCAAAATAAAATAAAACAACAAAAAGAGTTCTTATTCTTAGGATTTTCTAGATTCACGCACGTTTATTTTATTGTAACTACTTATTGGTTTGTAATAGCTTAACCAAGGCTTTTTACGCTTTACCTTTTTTTATTCCCCCAATTTTTGGACATGTAAATAATCCCCCTCCCCGAAGCCTTGTAATAGCGTAGGATTTACAATTCTCGCACTTTAAATTCCTGTACATATATTAACTGTTTAGATGTTTGATAACTAGGATTGCATGGCAAGATCTATCTTAATTTAAAATCAACCACAGCTCACCATAACATGTACAAAGATAACATAAACTGAAAATTGACACACTTGCACATGCCACTCTTAGGGTACACCTCACTTGGTTGCCTCAAACGTGGTCATTAAGTATAGGATGTTTTAGAGGTCGTCCTTCTATCCAAAGATCAAAGTTGCCTCGAAATGGTTGCCTCGATAAAAATAATCTAAGACATTAGGATTACCACTAAGACGTCCTAGCGTTGCTTTAGTGACCATACGTCCCTAAAATCGAATTGACCCAAAAACTCCAACAACGGTGCTACCTACTCCTCAATAGTGGGATAGCACTGTCTAAAGGACATTTGCACAATTAAATTCCTTTTTGAGTAGGTAGAGGTTCTTAAGTACTTGCTCCTTTTAAAAACAAAACAAAACTTTTCGCACCTACACTCTCTTCAAAGACAAAACTCTTTTCAAAACCCACAAACACAAAGAAAAGCAAACCTTTTGAAAACATAGTGAGCAAGTACCTAAGAGCCCGTGGATAACCACGGATAAAAAGGGTGCTAACACCTTCCATTTCTATAATCTACCTCCCGAACCCGAGAAACAATCTCGAAAAGGAATTTTTTCTGTGCTTTTGTCCTTTCCCTTGTTGGATAAAATAAAAGACGGTGGCAACTCTTGCTTACCGCGACACTTTGCAAAAACAAACGCAAACGCGAACCAGCATTAAAAACAGTCAGTTCTCATTCCCACCGATCATAGTGTGCGTGTGCGAAGTGTGTTTGATTGCATGCATTTTTGTATTTGACATTAGATTTTTCTATCAGTTGATTTTATCTTGCCATACACACCCTAATTACTAACAATTTATATTAAAGTGGTAAATTGCGGAAAGTAAAATCCTAAACTATTACATCATTAGGGGAGTGGGGGTACAATTTACAAATAGGGATGAAGTAGAAACTTAAATATTATAACCATATTGAATAATAATGAAGACAATGTAAAAACAGTGTGAAATAAAGGAAAAATTGCATTTTGAACTGTTATGTATCGACACATGCTTCTATGCATCGACACATAACTTTCCTTGCTCTTGTAAAACCAAACCAACTCAGTATGAGTCGATGCATACTGGGATGTGTCGACTCATTCCCTACTTGTGTCAACACATACGCATTTTGTGTCGACTCATTCACTTTTCATCCTTCTGTTTTGGGACCTGGATAACAGTATGAGTCGATGCATAAGGCTATGTGTCGACTCATACCCTGTTTTTTCACTAGAATGAGTCGACCCAGGTGGGTATGTGTCGACTCATGCTGCAGTCTTTTTGCCTTAAACATTTTTTTATTGTCTGTGCAGGTCAGTTTACAATGTATGGTTGATAAACATAAACAACAAGTAAATGGTTAGCTCAAAGGGGTAATGATTATTACATTTTATCTTTGAAAATGAATCATGTATGAAAAATGAAAAGATACAAAGTCAAGGAGACTTACCTTGGGACTGCACTTGGTGTTTTAAGTCTGAATACTTTTCCAGCTGTTGTGATGGCTCCAATGAATCTCCAGGAAGTTGTCCCAAACTATTGAATCACACTAAAACCAGTCAAGTTGTACAGTATTGTTTTGATGTGCTCCACATGCTCCAGCATGTGTAGTCGAAAGGGCTATATGTGCCTCTGTTTCACTTAGACATCTTAGTAGTACTCCTTCAGGCATCTTCTTGAATAACTCATTTCCCATTAGAATATAACTTAATTCCCTATACTTTGTCTTTCATTCTGTCAAAACCTTTATACTTTGAAAATAATATACTATAGGCTTTCTCTAATCTTGCTCTGTTAGACTGTCTATGAACGAAATCTCGAATTTTTCTTGGTCAGCGTACCCTAACTTTGTTGTTTCCAAATCTGTTGGAGACATCTTGGTTGATACTACTCTTCCTCTAAATCCGATCGCTTGTTGCAATTTTTCTTTTGGAATTTTATACCCAGATGTGATCTGTGCTAAGTCATTAGCCACTTGATTTTCTAATCTTGGTATATGTCCAATATTGATCACTTCGAATTTTTTCAACAAGCGATTGGCTATTACAAAATACATGATCAGATTTTCTCTTATACATTTGTATTCTTTTGTAACTTGCCTTATGACTAACTTTGAGTCTCCCATTATTTCGACTCGAGTTGCCCCGAATTCCAACAAGATTTCAAGGCCAACCATTAAACCTTCATACTTAGCCTCATTGTTCGAACAAGAACCTTCAATCTTGTACTTCAATTTTGTTGGAATTTTATTTGGAGAAATAATTAGAACTCCCACTCCAATTCCATCTTTATGACTGGAACCGTCGAAGTATAACTTCCAGGGTTCAATCTCCAAGTAATTTAAGGATTCTTCATTTATCGAGTGGTCGACTATGAAGTCTACTACCACTTGTCCTTTTACAGCCTTGAGAGGCATAAAGGTTAGTGAATACTCAGTTAATACAAGTGCCCATTTGCCAATTCGACTGTGCAAGATGGGTTTCGACAACATATATTTGAAAACATCAAAATGAGACGAAACATAAACATCAACTGGTTTAATATATTGCTTGAGTTTTGTACATGAGAAGTAAAGACATAAACATAGTTTTTCAACTTCTCTATATCTAGTTTCTGCATCATTTAAAACTCTACTGAGGTAGTAGATGGACCTTTCAACACCATTCTCATCCTCTTGAGCCAACATGCTTCCTAAAGTTTTATCAGATGCAGCTATGTACAATCTCATACTCCTATTTCTACAAGGAGGCACCAGAATAGGTGGCTTGGTGAGGTATCCTTTGATTTTTTCGAAATCCTCTTGTTGTTCTTGCCCCCATTCGAATCCTCCTTTGTTGAGTCGAATTAAGGGTGAGAAGGCTTGCATTTTTCCACGTAAGTTGGATATAAATTTCCTCAAGAAATTTATCTTGCCAAGTAGAGATTGAAATTCCTTCTTGTTTGTTGGCGCTTTCGCCTCCAAAATGGCCTTGGTCTTATTCTGGTTTATTTCGATTCCTTTTTTGTGGATCACAAAGCCTAAGAAGTCCCCCGCCTTTATGCAGAAAGCGCACTTTAGAGGACTCATCTTCAGACCATATCTTCTCATCCTTTCAAAGGATTGTCAAAGATGGTCTATGAGATTCTTCTCTGAAATAGATTTGACAACAATATCGTCAATATAAATCTGCATGAAAGTTTCAATAAAATCATGGAAGATAGAATTCATTGCTCTTTGATATGTTTCCCCCTTCATTTTTTAGGCCAAAAGGAATTACTACCCATTTGTAAGTGCCTAAAGCCCCAGGGCATCGAAATGCTATTTTTGACACGTCTTCTCCAGCAATGAAAACCAGATTGTACCCAGAGTATCCATCAAGCATACTCATGTACTCGAAGCTAGTGGAAGAATCAACCAGCATTTCTGCCATAGGCGTTTAATATTCATCCTTGGGCGTTGCAGCATTTAGATCTCTAAAACCAACGCACACCCTTAATGTACAATTTTTCTTTATAACAGGTACTACATTTGCAATCCATTCGACATACCTGGTTGTTTAGATGAACTTGCATTTCAGCAGTCTTTCGACTTCCATCTTGATCTACGACAGGATCTCTGGTGCAAAACACCTTGGAGTTTTCTTAATAGGCTTTTTCCCAGGCTTTATGGGTAGCTGAAGCTCCACCAATCCTCTGTCGAGACCAAGAAATTCGTCATAATACCATGCAAAGGAGTCTTTAAACTCCTTCAGCAATTGGATTACTTTGACTCTGAGCTCTGGATCTATCTTTGCACTGATATATATTGGTATCTTCACCATTCCTTCGCTCAAGTCTATCTCTTCAAGAGGATCTTACGCTAGCATTTTAATATTGATAGCCAGCGGATCCTTCTCGAAACCCAAAGGCTCATCATCGTAGATGGCACCTAGCCTCTGGCCTTGCACTTCCTCCTCTCTTGAGTCAGGTGGTTCTGGGTCGAAATCTTTCCCAAGGCCTTTTGGAAGTGGTACTTTCTCATTGGATTTGATAGCCATATACTTCACTTCAGCCTCTAAGGTCGCTATCATTCTGTTTTCGGCCCCATATGCCGAAATCCTCTGTAATGCTTGTGACTCAGTCATGGTCACTGAAATCACTTCCCCAGTCTGTTGGTCGTATATCATCAATCCCTTTGAAAGCAATGTTTGACAAATCCTCCCTATCCCATTGGAATCCATGATCTGAGTGTAGGTATAGGGAGCAGAAAGCGTTGAGTGCTGGTGCCAAGTCGAAGTTTGGAGGATTACATGACCCTATGTGGGCCAAATTTCTGTCAAAGTTTGTTCTGTCAACATTGTTGACTTCGACTATATAGTAACTCTGCTAAGCTTCAATGTTTTCTACTATGCCGTCTGGGCACCAAATTGTAATACGTTGATGCATCAACGATGGCACTGCTCCTATGCCATGGATCCACTCCCTGCCTAGGAGCAAATTGTAGTTGGGTTTTACTGAGATGACCATAAACATTGTTGGTCGAACTATGGTCCCCACTTTGAAGTCCAATTGGATTACTCCCATGGTGGTCCCAATTCCACCTTCATAGTTTGATAAAACCATGTTATGGGGCTTGACGACTTCATCTCCCTTACACATCTTTCTCAGCATACATTGAGGGATTATGTTAACTGTGGCCCCAGAATCAACAAAGACTTTGTTGATGGTCACTTCCCTTAATTTTGCCCTTATAAACAATGGTTTGAGGTGATTCCTCATTGCTTCAGTGGGACGCTCGAAGAAGGAAATTTGCTCTTCTACACATCCATTGTTCATAACATAGTAGCATACTGGCCTATGCTTGGCCATTTTTTGTTCCACCTCCCTCTCGGTCTCTTTGACTTCGACCAGTTGACCATATTCTCTAGGCAGCACAAACACCACATTTACCCTGATGTCTAATGTAGCATCAGACCCAGAATCAGACTCTTCCTTCGACTCATCAGCCTTCTAGAAATTGGATTTTTCTCCAAAGAAATTCTTGGTTTAGCCTTTTCTTTTCTTTGCGGCACGTTAGTGCTTGTTTCTGGTTGGGGCTTTTCTGCAGCCTCTCTTTTGGCCTTTCTCCGTCTCTGATACCTTCTCCATTGGGAGCGGGTCATAGGGTTCTTTCCTTTGTAATTGTTCGACACGTAAGAAACCATGTTTGTTATCATTGACTGAAATTCCTTTTTGTAGGCCAAAGAGGATCCTCTTGGAATATCGAACATCTTCCATTTTCCCTCGTTGGGCCTTTTTTTATTTGTTGTCTTCAACCAAGTGTCCACAGGGACATTTGTTGGAGGCTTAAAGGTTGATGGCCTACTCACCTGGTTTACTGGCCCCTTTTGGTATCCCCTTCTAGGGTCGTGCCTTACTTCAGGATCCATGTTAGGCTGGGCAATGTTGCCCCATTTTTTATTTGCTACACGCACACCTTGTATGTGCTCAGCAGCTTTTTTGTCGAAGATAGAACTGCATCTTAGACACAACATGACTTCTGACTTCTTTTTCTAGCATTTGTGTAGAAAATCTGCCAGATTTTCGTTTTCATTAGGAAATGAAAACTTATTGATTTCCTCTTGTCTGATGTTGTCTTCTGAATCTGCAGCTTTAGGTTCAAGCACTTCAACCATATTTATTTCCACGTTGCTCTTACCAGCTACACTTAGCTTCTACATCTTGGTCTCTAGGCTTTCTGTCGAACCTGTGACAACAGCCAAGTAGGAACCTTCAGTAGTTCCTTTATTTGAGCCTTTAGTGGCTCCCTTGTTTAGGCTTTCAATAGCCTTTCTTTATACCTCTTCGACATCTTTTCTACTAATGTCCTCAGTGAAACTGCCAAAAATAGGTTTATTGATGAAGTCTTCTGAGACTTCGACCATATTAATGCATAAAGGTTCAGCATAATGGGCATCTGCCTACAACGGGTTTGCATCAATCTTCATGGGAGGTTTGTCAGCAAACTTGACTTTGTCGTCTTTTATTGCGCCTTGAACGAGATCCCTGAAAAGAAAACATTGTGAGGTTTTATGGCCCAAAAATTATGATATTTACAAAAACCTCTCTTTTTCCTTTGATCTAAAGGAGGCATTTTTTCCCTGGGGCACTATCATCTGATCATCTTTAACTAACAAGTCAAATATTTCGTCACATTTTGTGACGTAGAAATTATATGTTTTCTTTGGGAACCTATCACTACTCTTTTCAAATTCAGTAGGATTATTCCTATTTGAGGGTGTTAACCGTTTGTAAGAGTATGGTGGCCCTTTCTTTAATTATTCTATATCAACCTCACTCTCTTCGACAATTATAGGGTCACTAGATGTATCTGGATTGTCATCATCCACTTCCACATATGCTACCCTTTCTCTTTGATAATTTTTATTCGCCTTATCTTTTCAGCCTTAAGGCGTTCTACCTGTCGAACTCTATCGGCCAATTGGGCCATATCTCTCAGGTATTGGGTATCTAATTTCTTCCTAATGGAATAATCTAGACCCCCTGCAGCTATTTCGACCAACTCATGTTCAGGCACTTGTGTAAAGCATCTAGCTTTGAGCAGTCGAAATCTGTTCAGATACTCATCAATTGGCTCAGTGAATCTCCTCTTCACACTAGCTAGTTCTTTCAGACTTATTTTGGTTTGTCCCATATAGAATTGTTCATGGAATAATCTTTCCAAATGATTCCAATTGTAAATCGAATTGGTTGGGAGTTTGGTAAACCAAGTGAAGGCATTTTTGGTTAAGGAGCTTGGGAAATACTTAATCCTAAGATTCTCATTATTTGAGATTTCCCCAACCTATAAAATACCTTGCCATATGTTCGACAGTGGACTCTGTCGTATCCCCTGAAAACTTGGTGAACTTTGGAACTTTCCACCTAGGGGGTAAATCTGATTGCAAGATATAATCTGACAATGGAGATGTAAAGTTTGGCCTATGAAAGCCAATGTTCACTCCATTATGTGCCATGATTCTTTCGACCATGGTTGTCAAGTTATTATCTGCTGCATGGTTGTGGTGTCGAACCTGCTGTATTACCTCATCAGCATTTTGGTTTATATTTACCACAACTACAACTTATTCGACAACTCTTGGGATTTATGGGGCAACTCTGGGTACTTCAACCCTAGGTTGTTAGACCTCCACTCTATGGTTCATCCCATCTGGCTGTGGATTCTGGTTAATGTTCATGTCATCCTCTAAGATCACACCCTGATTTTATCTTACCAGCTCTCTTTGGGGATGTTGAATAGGTTGAGGAACCCCAAGAAATTCGGCCATGCGCGTCATTTGCACTGCCATTTACTGGTTTGACTGGGTAGTATTTTGTATCAGAGGGTTAAGTATTGTACTCAAGGTTTGTGCCAACATCTTCACCATGTCACGGTTACTCTCATCCATTTTTTGCCTCAAAATTGTTACAGAAGCATTTGCAAGGCTTGGCATTATATGGGATGTCCCTCCTAAGAGTTGGTTTCTACCCAGATTTGCCATACCAGTTCCAGATCCATACAATGGCGAAGATGCACTCACCAAAGGTTCTGAAAATGTGGATGAGGTATTCATAAGGCTTGCCATTTCAGAAGTTGGCATGCCATAGGATTGGTCTTGACCCATCCAGGCTGTCGAAAATCCTGGAGGGACATAAGGTCGAACTCCCAGATTTACCCTTGGTGGGGGTGTTCCTGGTGGACCCTTAGGACCAACATATAAAAGTATTGGTCTTGTTTGTGTAACTGCCAATGCTGGTGTCGAACCAACCGTTGATGGCACAGGTTCACTAACTGTTGGTATAACCGCTATTCCCGTGGAAATTGGTGGATGAATTTCTCCACTACTTGGGTGATTATCCATTATCCTATTTCTTCTCCTAGGTATGTACTCTTTGGTGGTTGATTTACTACTTCTCAATAACATACAACACTCTTGAGAGAAAGGAAATTACATAAAGCACTTATGATAAAAAAAAATTTATCAAAGTTTGTAAAAAAACAAAAACTTAGCAACGTCCAACCGGGCGTGCCAATTTGTTTACCGTGAAAATTGGTAAACAACCGTTGATTTTCCAAACAAGGTTATTTTGGTTACTTGTAGGATCGATCAGTTTGATCCTAGGACATATGCTAAGTATTTTTGGGGTTTGATAAGAAGTCTTAACGTTGTTAATGAACAAGTTCGACTCGACACTAAGAGTAAAGGCTTGGATAGGTTTAAATGCACAGGATGAAGGTAAAAACACAAGTAAAGTACATGATAAAGTAAATTTGTAGTAATTTAAAAGGTTGTAATGGTAAAGTTTGCAGAAAAATGTTAAATGGAAAAGACTGTAAAGAAATGTGTAACACGGTGGGAGAACTGACTTGGTCGTTTTGCGTTTGATCGCAAATGTTGCGGTTAGCAAGAGTTGCCACCGACTTTTGTTTTATCCAAAAGGAAAGGTTGAAAAGAACAGAAAAGACCTTTGAGATTTTTTCTTGAGTTCAGGGGGTATATTATGAAAAGGGAATGTATTAGCATCCTTTTCATCCATAGTCATCTACGGGCTCTTAGTTGCTTGCTAGATCACTTACTTTTGTTTGAAAATGTACTTTGTGTGGTTTTTGAAAGTATTTTGAAAAGGCGTCATCGTTTAGGAAAACTTTGTAATGATTCTCGTTCTTAAGAATGAATACAAAGTGTTGATCTTTTGAAAATGTTTTCAAGTTTGAAAGATGTTTTTTGAAAGTGTTGGTGTTTGTTTTGAAAATGGCAAGGATGTTTTGGTTTTGAAATTGAGCAAGCAACTAGGAATAATCTACCTACTCAAAATTCTTTCATGTTTATATCATCTTTCCTTTGACATTGTTATCTTACCATGGATTTGGTAAATAACCCTATCTTTGGATGTAAAAAGGACGGGAAAGGGTCGTCGTATAGCCATGATTAACAATGTTGTAAGATATCTTAGCATTTTTAAGGGACTAAAATCATTTTTGAAAGGCAACTTTGATAGCGTCATCGAGGGACTTTGATCTTGTATTTTGTTTGTTTTTGCTAAGATACCCCACATGCATAATATGGCCATTTTATAAGGAAACAAAGTGGATTTACCCTAAGGGTGTAAGTGTGCAAGTGTATTGGTTTACATGTTTGATTTGTCTTGATTAGGGTTTGCTATTTGTTGGTTTCAATCTTTCCATACCAACCCTAATTACTAGCAATAATATTGAAAGTGGTAAGTTGCGAAATTTAAATGTCTTATGCTATTACAATGCTTTAGGGGACAGGGGTACAAATTTATGAATGGGGATGAAAGCCATAAACCCTAAATTAATATTACAAAATTTGACAACAAATGTATAGTCACAAAATAATGTAAAAGAGTGAATAAATGGGCAAAGGTGGAAAAGGGGTTAAGTGTAAACCCTAACAAAGTTCTAAATATTTTAAGAAAAGAAAATGTTTCAGTTTGAGAAAAGAAATTGAAATTTTTAAGGTAAAGAAATTAGAAGTTATTTGTATTTACAAATTTAATTAAAGTGAAAATAAAATGTGATTGATTAATTTATGAAAATAAATTAAATACTAAAATATTCTAAATGTTTTAAGAAAAATAATTTTGGAGTTTTGTTTTAGGAAAATATTTTTTATAGTGTAAAAATAATAATAATAAAAAAAACTTAGTTCTAATTAATTTTACAAACTAATTAATAAAATAAACCTAAGTGTGATTAAATAAAATTAATTTAATTTATGAAAATAAATTAATTAATTTAAAACCTAAGCCAAGAATCTTTTACGATTTTTTTTTATTTTTTTATATTTAAATAAAAATGATTAAATAAAAATAATTAAATAAAAATATTTTAGGTATGTATGCAAAGAGTAAACAGGGGGTGAGTATTAGCAAAACAAAGCTAGGCCCAATGACTCTGCTGGCCCTGGCGCTTGATTCAACAAAAAATGAAAAATGAAAAAAATTGTGAAAATTGCAAAAGGTCTCGCTGGGGCTCGAACCCAGGACCTTCTAATACGCGCGCGCTTCTTGTACCACTGGGGTGGCCTGTTTCATCCGTTCATATAATGAAAGCATAAATATATATTAGAAACTGCTTCCTGAAGACAACTTCATCTTCAACCTCGCGCCTAGCCAGACTACCTGCATCTTGTTCATTTCCCATCCATTTGCAAAAGTGTAAACATGAATCTTGTGGCAAATTTCCTCATGATTTCAGAAATGTAAAGCATTAAAACTATAGATCAAAGACAAACATGAATTTTATTGGCCCTAATCTGAACCCTAACTTTTCCAGAAACTTCAATCTTAAAATTCTCTAAGCTCAAGCAACATAAATGAAAACTATGGACATGGTTAGCTTCAAGGCAATGATATCTACATTCTATCTTCACAAATGCAAGCCTAAAAATGCCTATATGAATAGTTCAAAAGTAAGAAAAACTCACCTTGCAAGAGGGTATTGTGTTTTGAGTTTTAGAAGCTTTTGATGAGTTCCAGTGATTGGGTTAGCTTCCCCAAGTTCCCAGGAAGCTAATGTGATGCTTGGCTTGAGCTGAAAGTGGCTGAGGAGTTCTGGAGAAGTCAACTTGCAGAGTCCTGTTTTTGGTTATGGAGGTTGATGAAAATGGTTACAATTATGAAACAGGGCCAGGGATGAGTTGTATTTGATGTTTATAAGCTTTAGGAACCAAAAGGCTTGGAAACACACGTGGGAGATGTGAGTTTTAAGCTTTTGGTCAGATTGTGCAACAATGGTGATTTGTGATATAGTTCTGAGTTCTAGGGAGTTTGAGGGCTTGTGTATGCGTGTGTTTTGATGCAAATGACTTGTGCATAAGTAAGGAAAAGGATGTGAGGCTTGAGAGGGTCAGAAGCACACAAGTACAAGTTATGGCTATGTTGCTTGATTTTGAAGAAAAGTGAAAATATGGTTTCAAGGTAAAGTACAAGCGTGGGCTGACTTCTTAGGGGCTTGAGACAAACTTATTTTGGGTTATAGGTTGTGTATGATCAGAAGAGAACAAGTTCAAAGCTCAAGAACAGATTTTGTGCATAAAGTTACTTTTCCAAAATGGCAATGTGCACTTTCTTCCCAAAATGGAAATAAGCATGGGCAATGCATTGAATGCTTGAGTTGAAGCCTCTAACAGCTGTGCAAACATTTATTTATATATTTCCAAACAATTTTGAGGCCTGCAAATCAAAGATTGTGCAGCCTATCATGGATTTGCATTCTTGTTCATCATGAAATTCTGCCTTGTAAATCAACTTAAAACCCTAACTTCTGACCTTCGATTCTCCTTGATCACAAATGATCTCAAGAAGTTCTTGGACTTTTTAGAAATCTTGTAATGTTCTCTACAACCCATCTTTGAATCACTTTTGCAAAATCCAAATGGAATTATGTGAAACTTGGCTCAGAAGTTAGGTTAAAATCCAGACCAAAATGCTCAAAATTTCACTAAGTGTTTTAGTTTCATGACCACGATTTCATGGATTAATAACTTGAAATATAAGCATTTCTAGTATGAGTTGTGTAAATAAATGTTTTAGATATCATTTAGATCTACAACTTTCATGTTGAAAGTTTTCTTTGAATCATCTTGCATCATGATGAAAAATTGGCTCAAAGTTGTGAAAAAACATAAAGTTTTCAACACTTAGAAAAATTTCTAAGTTTGGAAATTTTGACTTTTCAAAATGAAATCTTGACTTTTTGATTTATTGATGAAAAAGTTTCATATTTTGAAATTTTTTGATGAATTGTAATCTTTGACACTTTATTTTGACCAAAAAGTAAAAGTTTGATTTTTCAATATACAGTTGACTTTTGATCAGTTGACTGAAAATTAACTATCAATCAATTGATCTTGAGGGATGTTTTTAGTCATGCCATTAGGTCAAAATTATGCAATTGAACTCTTGATATCATGTCTCAAACCAATTAACCATTTGCTAAGTCAAAAATCAGAAATTGCCCTTTCTCAATCAAAACCCTAATTTTGACCATTTTTCCCTTTTGATGATCTGATCAAATTGCTTGAGGAATTGTGGTCCAAACTTGATCAAATGACATATATGAGTTCAAAATGTTGATATGGATCAAAAATTATAAAGTTTGACTGTAAATTGACCATAGTTGACTTTTTCCCAATATAGTTGATTTTTAGGTCAACTGATCAATTGACTGAGCAAAAATGTGATCCAAGACTTGAAACTTGACATGAGTAATCTTGAGGGTCCATAATGATCCACGAAAGTCATATGAGGCACTAAAAGTTCAATTATCCTTGTGCAATCTCAAACCCTAATTTCAGTCATCAGTGCTTAAGGAGGTGTCTTGAGTTGATCAACCCTTGTGCAGTCTTGAACAAAAGCAGATTTTATGAGAAAATATTTGATAAATGAGAGGGCAAATTTTGGGGTACAATAGCTTCCCTTGTTCAATCTTCTTTAACCTGAAGAGTTATATTGGCGGATCCGCTATTCGTGACTTGAAGGTGGAAGATGATTGGACACTAAAGTGCCCAGAAATTTGCACTCGAAGATGAATTGTGAATGGGCTTATAGATGCCATTTGGATGAATGATGGAGATTTTCCAGATATGGGCTTGTAGATGCCATCCAAAGGTGACTGTTGACAGAAAATGGACTAAGTCTGAACTTGATTTCAACTGTAAAAGAATCAGAATAAATCTTTGAAGTGACTTATCTGAACCAGAAGAAGTCTTGTATGTATTTTGACTGGGAAGAATCAGAATAAATATTGGAGCGATTCATCTGAACCAGAAGTGTTCCTTTGGAAAGTATCAGGATAAACCATTGAGGGGTTTAAACTGAACCAAAAGAGATCTTGAATATTCTTTAATTGGAAAGAATCAGAGTAGATCTTTGAGTGATTTATCTGAACCACAGAAAGCGTCTGTGGGAAAGAATCAGAATAAATTATTGAGAGATTTATCTGAACTGGCATGGATCTAGAAAAGAATCAGAACAAATCATTGAGAGATTTATCTGAACCAGAGAAGATGTCTGCGGCAAAGAATCAGAATAAACCATTGAGAGATTTAAACTGAACCGGTAGGGATCTGGAGAAGAATCAGAACAAATCATTGAGAGATTTATCTGAACCAGAGAAGACGTCTGCGGGAAAGAATCAGAATAAACCGTTGAGAGTTTTAAACTGAACCGGCAGGGATCTGGAGAAGAATCAGAACAAATCATTGAGAGATTTATCTGAACCAGAGAAGACGTCTGCGAGAAAGAATCAGAATAAACCGTTGAGAGATTTAAAACTGAACCAAAAGAGGTCTTGAATATTCTTTAACTGGAGAGAATCAGAGTATATCTTTGAGTGATTTATCTGAACCAGAGAAAGCATCTGCGGGAAAGAATCAGAATAAATCGTTGAGAGATTTATCTGAACCTGAAGGGATCTGGAGAAGAATCAGAATAAATCCTTGAGATATTTATCTGAACCAGAGAGGACGTCTGAGGGAAAGAATCAGAATAAATCGTTGAGATATCTAAGCTGAACCGGCAGGGATCTAGAGAAGAATCATAACAAATCATAGAGATTTAAACTGAACCAGAGAAGACGTCTGCGGGAAAGAATCAGAATGAACTGTTGAGAGATCTAAGCTGAACCGGCAGGGATCTGGAGAAGAATCAGAACAAATCATTGTGAGATTTATCTGAACTAGAGAAGACGTCTGCGGGAAAGAATCAGAATAAACTGTTGAGAGATTTAAACTGAATCGGCAGGGGTCTGAAAGAAATATCTGTTATGTAGATGGTTGACCAATCCTTTCTTGGGAATTGATTTGTATTTGACTTGCTGAAAATTTGACGATAATTTCTTGTTGATTGATCTTTCCTGAAAAGATGAAAGGTTAGTTGTATGTAATGTCATGATGTATAAATGCATGGTACAATAATGTTCTCAAAATAAATGAGATTGTGTCGTATGTATCTGTGTAGTCAATGTTGTGACGTATGGATGTAATGTATGGACACATTAATTATTATGATGCAGTATTGTTGGAGTCAGGGAAAATAAATCCCTGAGCATTGCTGAGAATGAGGAGTGCAAGTCTTCATGTTTTTAAGTGTTGATGAGCTTCCAATTATTAGAGAAATAAACTCTGTTGTGTAAGGGAAACGTCGTGCATTGCTTGTGAACCTTGTGAAATCCCGTTGGGGAATCCTGGGAAATTGGGCGACTTTCACTGAGGAATATTTGGATCCTTGACCTGAAGTTTTGTTCCGCCGGGGATGTGAGAGAGCTTGATATCATTAAGCTGCATACTGGAGATACATTAGTGATCCTGTAGTGGGATGTTCCATTTTCCTCTCTTGCTGGAAAAGTATCTGCAGGGGACTTTATGGAATAGTCTAAAGATATTATCCTATTTTTTAAAGCCATTAGTGATTGTCTTTCTATTTTTTGTTCCTCTCTTTTTTGTTCGTTTGTAAACAGTAGTCATGCTCAAATGCATATGTTCAAAAATAATCATTGGACGTTTTCGCAAACAAATCACAGAAAAAGAAAAACAGATAGTTTTGCACTTTCAAATGGATATCTTTGTATTAACTTGAATAAGTATTTTTATACAATGAGACGAGCATTCTAGTAAGAAAATATCATCGTAAAAAATGAAAATTGATGCAAAGAAAAGATAGCTATGTGAAATGATCCCATGGGGTTCCCATTCTTTTATAGCCTTCGTGTCTCTGAGCGTCTTGTCCACTTGCTACCTTTTCGGAAGTTGATTGGATTGAATAGACCCGTTTGAGCTTGTCAGTCGATGCTAAAGGTTATTTGTAAGGTGATCCAACGGGACATAGTCATACGCTTTAATTCCCTAACTTTTTCCTGGACCTCCATTTTGGGTTTTCAGTCCACCGGGATACCCTTTTTTGCCCAAGCCGCCCTTTCGGGTTTTCAGCTTGCCGGGTGTACAGATTTTTTTATTTTTTATCCCTAATTTTTGCCCGAAACTTTGTGGTTCGTCGAGATGCCCTTGTTTTTCCTAGGTTTGTCAACCTAGCGGGTCTCTTATGCGTAGTATCTTTTGACTATGTCCGCGTTCACATGATGCGGAAGGTCGTCGCCATCCATAGTGGTTAGGACATTGCTCCACCAGAGAATATGCTTTTGATCACAAATGGTCCTTCATATGTAGGAGTCTATTTTCCCCTGGGATCACCTTGTGGCAATATGATACGCTTGATTACTAAGTCACCAACCTGATATACCCGACGTCTGACCTTTTTGTTAAAAGCTTTGATCATACATTTTTGGTACATATGTCCGTGACAGACAGCCGTAAGCTTCTTCTCATCAATCAAGTTCAACTGGTCAAGTCGAGTTTGAATCTATTCATCTTCCTTCAGCCCTGCATCCTTTATGATTCTTAGAGAAGGTATTTGGACTTCAATTGGTAGAACAGCTTCCATGTTGTATACCAAGGAGAAGGGAGTTGCCCATGTTGATCTGTGCATTGTGGTACGGTAACCGTGGAGAGAAAATGGTAACATCTCATGCCAGTCTTTGTAAGTCACTGTCATTTTTTGTATGACCTTTTTGATGTTTTTATTTGCAGCTTCGACAATGTCATTCATCTTTGGCCGGTAAGGAGAAGAATTATGGTGCTGGATCTTGAATTGCGCGCATAGTGCGGTGATCATAGTATTGTTGGTATTCGTACCGTTGTCTGTGATGATTCTCTCTAGGATGCCATACTGACATATGAGATTCTGTTTGATGAATCGGGCTACAACATTCTTGGTAACATAAGCGAAATAAGCTGCCTCAACCTACTTCGTGAAATAGTCAATGGCCACCAAGATGAAGCGGTGCCCATTAGAAGCTGTAGTTTTGACCTCTCCAATCATATCCATGCCCCACATCGTGAATGGCCAGGGAGCAGTCAGGACGTTTAGAGAAACTGGAGACACATGTACTTTGTCAGCATAGATCTGACACTTGTGACAGATTCGTGATTGCTGATGGCAATCTGCTTCCATGGTAGACCAGTAGTACCCTGCTCGTTGGATCTTTTTAGCCATCGTATGCCCACTGGAATGGGTGCCAAAAGTGCCTTCATGTAGATCAGTCATGATCTTTTCTGCCTCAACCTTGTCTATGCAACGAAGCAAAACAGAGTCGCGGTTGCGCTTGTAGAGAATGCCATTACTGAGGAAGAACTTAGTAGAGAATCTTCTCAAGAACTTCTTACCATTGACTGAAGCTCCCTCCGGATACTCTTGGGCCTCAAGATACCTCTTAACTTCATGGAACCAAGGCTGGTCCACTACTTCTTCAATATCGATCTCATGACAGTAAGCTGGTTCGTCCATCCGCTCAATGGTGATCTGGGGAGCCTCGTTACGCCACTTGAGTTTAAACATGGATGACATAGTGGCTAACGCGTATGCTAGTTGATTTTCCTCTCGTAGAAAATGCTCGAAGGTAATTTCCTCAAAATATGGGATTAATGTCAACACATGTTCTTTGTAGGGGATGCGATTAGGGTGCTTCGTGTCCCATTCTCCTTTGATCTGACTGATGACTAAGGCTGAATCTCCAAATACACTTAAAGACTTGATTCCCAAATCTATGGCATCTTTTAGACCCAAAATACACGCTTCACATTCTGCCATGTTATTGGTACAGTTGAAGCAAAGTCTTGCAGTGAAGGGAGTATGACATCCTTCAGGGGATATGATTACAGCACCTATGCCATTTCCGAGTGCGTTGGAGGCTCCGTCAAAAACCAAGGTACATCGGGATCCTTGTTCAGGTCCGTCATATGGTATGAGTTCTTCATAATTGTTTTCCATCGTGATGTCTTCATCTGGGAACTCGAATTTCATGGACTGATAGTCATCCATAGCCTGATGAGTAACGTGATCGGCTAGCACATTGCCCTTTATTGCTTTTTGGGTAGTGTATTGAATGTCGTATTCATTCAGAATCATCTGCCATCTCGCTATTCTCCTAGAGAGGGCAGGCTTCTCAAATATGTATTTAATTGGATCCATATTGGATATCAATAAGGTAGTATGGGTCAACATATATTGTCTTAGCCGGCGAGCAGCCCATGCCAGAGTGTAGCAAGTTTTCTCGAGCATTGAATATCTTGTTTCACAGTCGGTAATGCATGCTCTTTTCGTCCAGACTCTCCATGCTTCCCCAACACACACACCATTGAATTTTCTAAAATAGTTAGATACATGATCAAAGGTCTTCCCTCGAATGGTGGTATCAAAATAAGAGGCTCTTGTAGGTACTCCTTGATCTTGTCGAAGGCAGCTTGGCATTCATCATTCCATTTGACTACTTGATCTTTCTTCAGTAATTTGAATATTGGTTCACAAGTAGCGGTTAGGTGAGAAATAAATTTGGCGATGTAGTTAAGCCGTCCTAAGAATCCTCTGACTTCCTTCTCGGTGCGAGGAGCAAGAATTTCTTGTATTGCTTTTACCTTGGCAGGGTCCACTTCGATACCTTTACCGCTAACGATGAAGCCTAGGAGTTTACTGGACCTCACCCCAAATGTGCAATTATTCGGGTTTAACCTTAGCTTGTATTTCTTTAGTCTCTCAAACAGTTTCTGCAAATGGTCAAGATGTTTCTCTTCAGTTTAAGATCTGGATATCATGTCATCCACATAGACCTCTATTTAGTGATGGATCATATCATGAAATAGAGCTACCATGGTGCGCTGATAAGTTTCCCCAGCGTTTTTCAACCCGAATGGCATAACCTTGTAACAGAACGTGCCCCACTGTGTGATGAAGGTCGTTTTCTCCATGTCCTCAGGTGCCATTTTGATTTGATTGTAACCCGAGAAACCATCCATAAATGAGAACACTTTATGTTGTGCGGTATTTTCAACCAAAATATCGATATGGGGAAGTGGGAAATCATCCTTAGGGCTTGCCCTATTCAAATCTCGGTAATCCACACACATGCATACTTTGTCGTCCTTTTTAGACACCGGAACAACATTGGTGACCCATTATAGATAGGAGGTAATGGCTAAGAATCCGACGTTGAATTGTTTCATGACTTCAGTCTTGATCTTTTCTGACATGTCTGGCCGCATGTGACAGACTTTCTGTTTTATCGGAAGGCAGTCTTCTTTTGTCGGTAGACGATGGACCACGATATTAGTGTCAAGTACTGGCATGTATTCGTATGACCAAGCAAAGACCTAAACATAGTCATGTAGTAACTGAGTTAAGCGCTTCTTGACACTAGGTTCCAGATTGGCACCCACCTTGACTTCTTTCTTGTCCTCTTCGGTACCTAAGTTAATTGTGTCCACTGGTTCTTCGTGGGGCTGTATGGTCCTTTCTTCCTATTGTAGTAACCTGGCTAGTTCCCCTGGCACTTCACAATCTTCCTCACCTTCGTCTTCGGCTTGGTAGATTATATTTTCAAAGTCACAATAGGCCATAGCAGAATCGTTACCCCTGGGATCCTGAGTGGATGTAGATCTGCATTTTGATATGTGAGTGTATGTAAGAGCATAGCTATTATTGAAAAAATAAACATGTAGAAAAAGAAAGACAAAGAGCACAAAGTTTCCATGCAAAAACGTCCATGATTCATTGATGACATATGAAAATGAGGTAACAACCCTTACAAATGGACCATTGTGCCTCGGGTAAGACATGAGGTTTTAAAAGTCTCAATTATTTAATTATTACAAGTCCGATAAAAATTTAAAGACAATTACTGTTGGATAAAAGTAATAGGGACAAATTCTTTGGCTTCCCAGTTGCTGAGTCCTCCATTGATAGTTGGGAAAATCCATTCTTCCAGGTCACAGGTATCATCACTATCCTCCACTGCATTGACTTCATGGTTACTGATCTGCAAAGGTGGTCCCCCGGTACAAGCACGACGAACAACTTTCTGGGCTCCTGAAGTGAAACTCAAACCAAATTTGTCAGATTTGTAGGGAATATCCGGGAGTTGGCCCCAAATAGTACACCCACCTTCTTCGACTACTGCCTTGGCATCTTCAGTGAAGACATCTTTAGCGGAGGTCTGGTAATCTTTGGGACTTGGGAAATAGTCTTGGTTGCTGCCACTATTTGTGGGACTTCCTCGAAATGCTGACACGGAGTTTCGATAAATTCACCATCCATTTCTACGTATCTGAAGGAGTTTAAGTGACTGACCATATATTCCTCTTCTCCATGGACAGTGATGATTTTTCCTTTGGTTGGGTATTTTAGCATATGATGTAATGTAGAGGTGATGGCACCAGCGTCGTGAATCCAAGGTCGGCCCAATAAACAAGAATAGGAAGGGTGAATGTCCATTACATAGAAAGTTGAATCAAAGGTTTGAGTTCTAACTTTTATGGGGAATGTCCACCTCCCTGTGCACCATTCTTTTTGAACCTTCGAAGGCCCTTACCACTATGTTGCTGGGTTTTAAGGTCAAACCTTCACAGTTGAATCTATCAAGAGCCTTCTTAGGTAGCACATTCAAAGATGAACCAGTATCAACCAGGACATGCGCCAAAGTAGTTCCCCTGCATTCGACAGAGACATGCAACGCCTTGTTGTGTTTCCTCCCTCTAGGTGTTAGGCCATCATCAGAAAAGCCTAAACCGTTGTCAGCTATTAAACTGGCCACACAATCTTTGAACTGATCAGCAAAGGTTTCCTGTGGCACATGGGCAGTTTTAAGAAATTTCACCAGGGCCTTCGCATGAGCCTCGGAGCACAACAGTAAAGCTAGCATAAAAATCTTTGACGGAGTCTTCCCTAGCTGTTCGACTATGTTGTAGTCACTTCTCTTTATAATTTTCAAAATTTCTTCCATCTCCCTTTTGGAGGCCTCTGGGATAGATACTGATTGCGCCTTCATCTGGACAGGATCAACCAAAATTCCTTTGCCCCGAGTCTCAGTCGACTCGACGGTAGGGGTGTCAGTATAGGTAACCATAGGACTGTAGTAGTAGTATCAACAGGAACAAAAGCAGGGATGATCACAGGACCGGTAACAGTTTTTGGAGGAGCAATCTCAGGAGAGAACACTCTTCCACTTCGGGTTATTTTGTTGGTTCCCACAATGTTGCCAATGTCGGGGTCAGCCTTCTCAAAAGCCGAGTCTTCAATAGCCAGTCAATCCTGCTTGACACCGTGATAGTAGACGTCACCCCCATAGTTCCAGGGGACAATTTTATCTGAGGAGTACGGGATCGGCCCTGGCATAGTAATTATCAGTAGAGTCACCTTCAGAACGGATGTAATCCTAACGGGTCTTTTGGTGGAGACCCTGGAAGGATTGGCGTAAATAGTTACTATTGAAACATCCTTGTAAGAAATGGTTGGAACGGGAGTCTTTTCAAACAAAATCTCTTTGTCATCCATCAGGCGCTGGACACCTGCTTTCAATAAATGACAACTAGTTGGTAGGGATAAACAGAGGTGGCAGCCTTCGCCACAGCCCGGAAATAAACCGGCCTTCAACAGGTTCTTCTTGACAAACAGGAGAGGAGTAACAAGTTCATCAACAATAGTAACAAACACATCATCTTCAACAACGTTAACATCATGACCATGCTTGGGCATAGGAGCGGTGATAACATTTAGGATCTCATGAGCATCAAATTCAATTTCTTTTGCCTCGAGAAGGTCTTGCACCTAGTTATTCAAAGCCCAACAGTTGTTGGTATCATGGCCTGGACTTTCTAAATGGTAAGCACAACGAGCATTAAGGTGGTAATGAGGAGAGGCGGTGTTGGGATTCTTCGAGGCTTCCTTCAAAGTTACCAGATTAGATCTCAATAAATGTGGCAGGACTTGAGACAGCGTCATATTTATCCGGGTAAATTGTCTTACCGGTCTTTTTGTTCTATGCTGGTTATTCCTTTGTTGACTAGGTGCAAGCTTAGGGATCATGACGGCCCCTACCATTGGACGGTGTTCAGTTTTGTCCTGATTCCTTTGAAGGTACACATCACCAACCTCTTTCTTCCCAATAAATGGTTTTCTCACGGCACTGGAGGATGCGTCCTTTTGGATCTTCCCACTCTTAATCCCAACTTCCACTCTTTCCCCGGTCAAGATTAATTCAGTGAAGTCTACTGAGGAGCTTCCAATTACATGATTAAAGAAAGGACCGGACAGGGTACCCAGAAACATGTCCACTAGCTCTCTATTAGATAGGGAAGGTTGGACTCTTCCTGCTAAGTCCCTCCACTTCTAAGCGTAGTCTTTGAAACCTTTGCTTGAACCCATAGCCATACTCTGGAGTTGAGTACGGGTGGGAGAAAGGTATGCGTTGTACTGATATTGTTTATAAAAAGCAGCGGCCAGGTCTTCCCAATAATGGACATTGGCCCTCTCCAGTTGGTAGAACTAATCTAGCTGAGTCCCAGATAGACTATTCTAAAAGAAGTATACCTACAAATCTCTGTCAGCAGTGTGAGGCTGTATTTTCCTCACATAAGATCAGAGGTGCATCTTGGGACACGAAACCCCATCGTACTTAGAAAACACTAGTGCCTTAAACTTTGGTGGAATAACAATCCCATACACCAAACCCAGCTCTTCAAATTCCATCCCGAGCACTTTCTGAATCTCCATTGCACTTAGACGTTCTTCCAGATGTTTGTATTTGTCGTCAGCCGGAGGATACTGCTCTTCTGAGTAATCATCGTCTTCTTCCTCTTCAGGTTCTGGATGGGCAATCACTTCCTCGTTTTTCCCTTCTTGATTATCCTTTTCACCTGATGATATTGCGAAGTCAAGGGTCCGTCTGGCTGGCCCCGAGAACCTTCTTCCCAGATTCAAAACACCGGTTGATTTCTTTGCTTTCTTCTTCTTTTCTTCGATCAGCAAAATTTTCAAATCCTCTTGTCCTATGGCCAGAGTCAAGAACATTTGTTGAAACTGATCATTCTACGCCTGGAGATCTTTTACCGTCTGTTCCATGTCTATCTCACTGAAATAAACAGTAGAAAGATGAGGAAACCTGTTGTAAGAAACTTGCTTATGTTATGATGAATGAAGATGCATATGCAATGATTTCAAGGAAATTAGAGATTTAAATTTGCTTTAGACAAAAAGGAACACACATTATATTAATAAATCAAAGTTTGAGTACATCATGCCTCTTTGGGCTTACAAAGAAAATACAAAAACTCTAAGATTAAAAATTTGAACGCATCCTCTTTGGTACGATGTAGGCGTCCAGACTCCGCTCCTCATGAAGCTATTTAGTGAGTTCCAGAACTTTCTTCTCGATGGCATAGAATTGGGCCTCTAAAGTGTCTCGCTACCCCTTAAGCTGTATCCAATCCCTTTGCAAGTCTTCGAGAGAGGTGGGCATGTCAGGATGCAGGATAGTGTATGGGACATCTCCTTCTATAACAAGCTCTTTGATGACCGGGAGAATAGAGGGGTAAGGCATCATAAGACTTTGAGCACAAGCTCGTACCCATTTGAGATAAGGCTCAAGAGGGATGGAATTCTTATGCCCCAATGTCTTGCTATCTACCTTGTTCAACATCCTCCAAGCTCGGATAAACCTTTGGCGGTGACCTTCATCGTCATTCTCGTAGTCAAATACCAACCCTTGAATAAGCATCTCATGTGGACCATCCCTTCGGGTGTAACCAAACTGTCTTAAGGCTAAGCAGGGGTTGTAAGTGATAGCTCCTCTAATGTCAAGTAAGGGGACATTAGGGAATTCTCCATAACGATCGATAATAGTAACATTCTCCACAGATCGGGAACGTCAATGAATGTTTGAATGTCTGAGTGTCATCAACCTATGTGACCACCTTAAACCTTACTCATTCTTCAATACAGATTAGGAAGATGCGAAATAAACCATCTTGCCAAGAGAGGATTACAACACATAATAATACCTCTTTTCCTCATAGTGTGAGTGTGAAAAGAATGTAGGATGTCTCCTAACAATGTAGGCATCGGGTTACGAGACATGAAGATTTTAACGGTGTTTACATCTATGATTTGGTCAGGATTTGGAAACAAAACCATCCCATAGATGAGAAGGGCCACAATTTCCTCAAAAGCTTGAAAATCCAAAGAGTTCCAACAGTCTTGAGCTTTCTTAAACAAGAACCTGGCTAGAAAACCTTTGACACCACTCCTTGTTTCCCAATTAGTTGTGACGTCAGATGGTTGCAAGTGTAGGGCTTGAGCAATCTCTTTTGGTTTTGGATCCCTTTCTGTACTGTTGAAGGGTAGTTAATTGAGAATGGGAATCCTCAAGAGTTGGGAGAATTCTTCTGAAGTTGGCACAAGTTGATAATCAGGAAATATGAAGCAATGGTGTATAGGATCAAAGAACTGGAAGAGCACCTTCATCATGTCCTTATCAGTGTTAGAGGTAACCAAGTTTAGGAGGCGACCATATCTTTCGGTAAATGGAGAATTTTCGGGAACCCTTGATTCTAACTCTTTAAGTTGTGGAGGGATCCTTACAAGATTGACTAGAATGGTTTTCCTGCGAATAGAATCCATGTCCTACAAAACAGAACAAAGATAAATCCCAAAAATCCTTGAAATGGTTAGTGAGTATGAGTATGATGTTATGGTGTTTATGATGTTATGTACAAGTAGATATATACAAACAAAACAAACAAGTCCTTAGGTTTAGGCTTGCATGGAGTCTCATAGGTAAGTACCCTCTTGAAGTTTAGTTGGCTCAAACATATCCTAGCAATAGTAATCGGGTTCTAAGGGAGCTCAATATCACTGGTTTGTTTTCTCGAGCATTATTTCAGCACAAGCCTCTTTAATGGTGACCAAAATATCCCAAAAAACCAAACCTCAATTAGTGTAGTATCGAGTATCTACCAACTTCGGACTGCACCAAAGCCGGTCATCTCACTACGTCCTAATGGCCAAGTTGGTCAAGTAAAGGTTCTAGAAGTTAGTTAGTGCTTCATGACATTACTCAGCGGCCCCGTATTCTCCTTGACTACTCAAGGGCTACCGGTACCCACAAATATGTCAGACTAATGTAGCTATTTCTTAGACCATGTCGGTATACCCCGCACAGTTTCCACAACGTATTGCTACTTACCTATAAGGTATCCCAAATCCGGGTAGAGGATTCAAACCCAAATGAAGAACCAAAATATAAAGCATACAAGTAAAACAATGAAAGCAAGTAAATGTGATCTAGCCCTAAGGTAACCCCACTTTTAAAATTGTTCCCAGCAGAGTCACCAGTTCTGTAACATGGTGGGAGAACTGGCTTGGTCGTTTTGCGTTTGATCGCAAATGTTGCGGTTAGAAAGAGTCGCCATCGACTTCTCTTTTATCCAAAAGGAAAGGTTGAAAAGAACAGGAAAGACCTTTGAGATGTTTTCTTGAGTTCGGGGGTAGATTATGAAAAGGGAAGATATTAGCACCCTTTTCATCCGTAGTTATCTACAGGCTCTTAGTTGCTTGCTAGATCACTTACTTTTGTTTGAAAATGTGCTTTGTGTGGTTTTTGAAAGTATTTTGAAAAGGAGCCATCGTTTAGGAAAACTTTGTAATGATTCTCGTTCGTAAGAATGTATACAAAGTGTTGATCTTTTGAAAAAAATTTCAAAAAAGATGTTTTTTGAAAGTGTTGGTGTTTGTTTGAAAATGGCAAGGATGTTTTGGTTTTGAAATTGAGCAAGCAACTAGGAACAATCTACCTACTCAAAAGTCTTTCATGTTTATTTCCTCTTTCCTTTGACATTGTTATCTTACCATTGATTTGGTAAATAACCATATATTTGGATGTAAAAGGAACGGGCAATGGTCATCGTATAGCCATGATTAGCAATGTTGTAAGATATCTTAGCATTTTTAAGGGACTAAGATCATTTTTGAAAGGCAACTTTGATAGCGTCATCGAGGGACTTTGATCTTGTATTTTGTTTGTTTTTGCTAAGATACCCCACATGCATAATATGACCATTTTATAAGGCAACAAAGTGGATTTACCCTAAGGGTGTAAGTGTGCAAGTGTATTGATTTACATGCTTGATTTTTCTTGATTAGGGTTTGCTATTTGGTAGTTTCAATATTTCCATACCAACCCTAATTACTAGCAATAATATTGAAAGTTGTAAGTTGCGGAATTTAAATGTCCTATGCTATTACAACGCTTTAGGAGATGGGGGTACAAATTTATGAATGAGGATGAAAGCCATAAACTCTAAATTACTATTACAAAATTTGACAACAAATGTATAGTCGCAAAATAATGTAAAAGAGTGAATAAATGGGCAAAGGTGGAAAAGGGGTTAAGTGTAAACCCTAACAAAGTTCTAAATATTTTAAGAAAAGAAAATGTTTTTGTTTGAGAAAAGAAATTGAAATTTTTAAGGTAAAGAAATTAGAAGTTATTTGTATTTACAAATTTAATTAAAGTGAAAATAAAGTGTGATTGATTAATTTATGAAAATAAATTAAATACTAAAATATTCTAAATGTTTTAAGAAAAATAATTTTGAAGTTTTGTTGTAGGAAAATATTTTTTAGTGTAAAAATAATAATAATAATAATAATAATAATAATAATAATAATAATAATAATAATAATAATAATAATAATAATAACTTAGTTCTAATTAATTTTACAAACTAATTGATAAAATAAATCTAAGTGTGATTAAATAAAATTAATTTAATTTATGAAAATTAATTAATTAATTTAAAACCTAAGCCAAGAATCTTTTATGATTTTTTTGATTTTTTTATATTTAAATAAAAATGATTAAATAAAAATAATTAAATAAAAATATTTTAGGCATGTATGCAAAGAGTAAACAGGGGGTGAGTATTAGCAAAACAAAGCTAGGCCCAATGACTCTGCTGGCCCAGGCGCCTGATTCAACAAAAAATGAAAAATGAAAAAAATAGTGAAAATTGCAAAAGGTCTCGCTGGGGCTCGAACCCAGGACCTTCTAATACGCGCACGCTTCTTGTACCACTGGGGTGACCTGTTTCATCCGTTCATATAATAAAAACATAAATATATATTAGAAACTGTTTCCTGAAGACAACTTCATCTTCAACCTCGCGCCTAGCCAGACCATCTGCATCTTGTTCATTTCTCATCCATTTGTAAAAGTGTAAACATGAATCTTGTGGCAAATTTCCTCACGATTTCAGAAATGTAAAGCATTAAAACTATAGATCAAAGACAAACATGAATTTTATTGACCCTAATTTGAACCCTAATTTTTCTAGAAACTTCAATCTTAAAATTCTCTAAGCTCAAGCAACATAAATGAAAACTATGGACATGGTTAGCTTCAGGGAAATGATATCTACATTCTATCTTCACAAATGCAAGTCTAAAAATAAAAATGCCTATATGAATAGTTCAAAAGTCAGAAAAACTCACCTTGAAGAGGGTATTGTGTTTTGAGTTTGAGCAGCTTTTGATGAGTTCCAGTGATTGGGTTAGCTTCCTCAAGTTCCCAAGAAGCTAATGTGATGCTTGGCTTGAGCTGAAAGTGGCTGAGGAGTTCTGGAGAAGTCAACTTGCAGAGCCCTATTTTTGATTATGGAGGTTGATGAAGATGGAGTTACAGTTATGAAACAGGGTCAGAGATGAGTTGTATTTGATGTTTAGAAGCTTTAGGAACCAAAAGGCTTGGAAACGCACGAGGGAGATGTGAGTTTCAAGTTTTTGGTCAGATTGTGCAACAATGGTGATTTGTGATACCGTTCTGAGTTGTAGGGAGTTTGAGGGCTTGTGTATGTGTGTGTTTTGATGCAAATGACTTGTGCATAAGTAAGGAAAAGGATGTGAGGCATGAGAGGGTCAGAATCACACAAGTACAAGCTATGGCTATATTGCTTGATTTTGAAGAAAAGTGAAAATATGGTTTCAAGGTAAAGTACAAGCATGGGATGACTTGTTAGAGGCTTGATACAAATTTCTTTTGGGTTATAGGTCGTGTATGATCAGAAGAGAACAAGTGCAAAGCTCAAGAACAGATTTTGTGCATAAAGCTACTTTTCCAAAATGGCAATGTGCATTTTCTTCCCAAAATGGAAATAAGCATGGGCAATGCATTGAATGCTTAAGTTGAAGCCTCTAATAGATGTGAAAACATTTAATTATGGTGTGCCAAACAAGTTTGAGGCCTGCAAAGTAAATATTATGCATCCTAGCATGGATTTGCATTCTTGTTCATCATGAAATTCTGCCTTGTAAAACAACTTGAAACCCTAACTTCTGACCTTCAATTCTCCTTGCTCACAAATGATCTCAAGAAGTTCTTGGAATTTTTAGAAATATTTTAATATTCTCTACAACCCCTATTTGAATTACTTTTGCAAAACACAAATGTAACTATGTGAAACTTGGCTCAGAAGTTAGGTCAAAATCCTGACCAAAATGCTCAAAATTTCACTAAGTGTTTTAGTTTCATGACCATGATTTCATGGATTAATAACTTGAAATCCAAGGATTTATAGGAGGAGTTGTGTAAAGAAATGTTTTATATCTCATTGAGATCTAAAACTTTCATGTTGAAAGTTTCCTTTGAATCATCTTGCATCATGGTGAAAAATTGGCTCAAAGTTGTGAAAAAACATGAAGTTTTCAACACTTGGGATAAATTTCTAAGTATGGAAATTTTGACTTTTCAAAATGAAATCTTGAATTTTTGATTTCTTGATGAACAAGTTTCATATTTTGACATGTTTTGATGAATTGTAATCTTTGACACTTGATTTTGATCAAAAAGTCAAAGTTTGACTTTTTAGTATACAGTTGACTTTTGATCAGTTGACTGAAAATTAACTATCAATCAATTGATCTTGAGGGATATTTTGAGTCATGCATTAGGTCAAAATGATGAAATTTAACTCTTGAGATCATGTCTCAAACCAATTAACCATTTGCTAAGTCAAATATCAGAAATTGCCCTTTCTCAGTCAAAACTCTAATTTTGACCATTTTGCCCTTTTGATGATCTGATCAAATTTATTGAGGAATTGTGATCCAAAATTGATAAAATGATATATATATATATATATATATATATATATATATATATATATATATATATATATATATATATATATATATATATATATATATATATATATATATATATATATATGAGTTCAAAATGTTGATATGGATACAAAATTATGAAGTTTGACTGTAAATTGACCACAATTGACTTTTTCTTAATACAACAGATTTTTAGGTCAACTGATCAATTGACTGAGCAAAAATGTGATCCAAGACTTGAAACTTGACATGAGTAATCTTGAGGGTCCATAATGATCCATGAAATTTATATGAGGCATTAAAAGTTCAATTATCCTTGTGCAACTCAAACCCTAATTTCAGTCATCAGTGCTTAAGGAAGTGTCTTGAGTTGATCAGCCCTTGTGCAGTTTTGAACCAAAGGAGATTTTGTGAGAAAATGTTTGATAAATGAGAGGGAAAATTTTGGGATACAACAAAATGTAAAGACTTTGATTGCAATAAAGTATGGTGATTCAAACGTACATCTCAATATTCTTTCTCTCACAGCGGGTACTTGAATAAAATTGAGTGACTTGTACAATGAGTTTAACACCCGAAATTCTACACAAAATTCCTATATTTATACTAATAATAAGTAACTGTCGAACAATTGCTTTGTTCCAGGATGAGGACAAGTATCCTCTGTATGCTCTTCGACCCTTATCTTCACGCCACGTCGTTTTTCCCAACTGCCAAATGAATTGTCTTTCCCTCCTTTCTTCAGATTCAAATTCACTTGTTGCTGAAACAAGAGCTTTTCGGTCGAAACTTAGAAAATTCTCTAAGTGTTTTTTTTCCTTATTAGCAAGGATGACTTCAACACGACTCCTTTTATAGGCTCTTCTGTCGAAGTGTTTTCAACTTAGATTTCTTCAATCTATTTTTAACCAATAAAACCAATATATATGAGTTTCAAATTTAGGAGCTAACACATGGATGAAGACAAACTCCTCTCTTGACTAGGTAACTGGAGACTAGTGAAAAAATATCATCACTAAAATGCCTCTAAATCCAATTATCTATATCGAGGATAAGCATAACAACTCAAAGCAAAGCATGAAATTCCTCAAGAACATGGAATTCTTTAAGGAAGAAAGATCTCCTTCATCTAAAATCCCATGTCAAAACCCCATTGATAATATCCCCTAACTCGCCCATCAACCCCTTTTGTTGGAGAGAGTTATAAAACAAATCAGGATACTTAGTCTTTAAGGGAGTGCTCCCTAACCAATGATCTTGCCAAAAGGAAGTCTACCACTATTTTCCTAGCAATGCTATCAGAAAACCAATTTAAGCTACATTCCTCTTTTGTCCTAAGTAGAGATATTTCTTTCCACTGGGACGAAGAAGAACGAAAATCTCTAACCTTGCCTCCAATATGAGAGGAGATAGAGATATCATATATTATTTTAAATTGAATATTTTCTACACACATTGTAGAGACTAATTTTTCTAACCGAATATAATTACAATAAACGGTAAAATTCTCTAAAATATTTAACGACATTGCATTTTTAAAATTGGATTCAAGTTACAAAAGTATGTATTTAAATTTCTGAATTTATTTTGACAGGGAAGTATTTAAGTAAACACTATAATTGCAAATTCCTATAACACAGGCAGATAGCATAAGTATAACAAATATTGATTTTCTCACTATTATTTAAGTTTCTAGACTAAAAGAAAGAGAAGAAAAAAACCACTATTTTTTACATTGATATCTATAACCAGTAAATTATTGGTCTCTTCTACACACAGAAAAATTGTCCAAACCAGGGAAAACAAGTACACAACCTTACAACTCAAAATGCTTACACATTCAACAAAGAACTAGTGCTATTGACTTGCACACCTTGCAGATTGAATCATCATTCATCATCATTATCATCATATGTAATCCATATCTTTAACATATGATCAAAACTTGTTTAGCAAGCAACATTGTTGGTAATGTGAGACCTTAACAATCAATAGAAATGCAAGTCTGAGAGATAGCTGCACTATCAACTTTGCTTACAAATGGATTGATTTGAACCCAAACAAGTGAAAAGACAGAAGCCAACAACACTGACCAAAGAATAACAACGGTTGGAGTACGGTTTTGGCGACCCATAAGACCTTTAAGGAATGGATAAAGATGAAAGATCACCCAAAAATCAAAGAAAACTTTTCCAATGAGTGGTCCCCAAGATTCATAACCACCATTAAGTGCATCAGAAAATCCAGCAACGACGCCAACAAGGTTAATAATGATATGGCTTGTTGGAGGAATTAAGAGTGTTGTCCATTTGATCATATATAGTTCACTGAATTCTGCATCATCTACAGCTTTTGCTGTGACTGTGAAGTTTGTATCAACACCTGCTAACATCTTTAGGAAACCTTGGAATACTGGGAAAAGATGAGCTGAAACACCTCCAATCACCCAAAATTGCTCGTTACGCCATAAATCTTCTATGGTAACACCACTCCACCTTAGCTCAAGTACACTTGTCAATATAATGGAGATGAAGAGTCCAAGAAAGAGTGCACTTGCAAGGTTTGATAGTTGCATCAAATTAGCAATGACAATTTGATGTAAGGACTTAGTGCCATTATTAATCTTGTGTTAAACCAAAATAAAGATGAGGAAATTACCGTTGGAATGATGAAATTTCCAGTGAGTAGGCAAATTGCAGGAAAAGTACAATAAGCAATGAGAGGAAGGGATGTGAAAGGGTAAACAATGGTGTTAATGTAAGCTAGCTCTGCAGCACTTTGAGACGACCTCCAGCAAAACTGTACCAGAGAGGACAATGTCTACTAAGGAAAATTCTAACTGATCCTAGAGCCCATCGAAGAACTTGGTGCAAACAATCGGAAAGATTGATTGGCACCGATCCTTTGAATGCAGGCCTTAAGGGCATGCAGTAAACTGATCTTCATCCACGATAATGCATCTTGAACCCCGTTAAGATATCCTCGGTCACATAACCATATATCCAACCAATCTGAATACACAAGAAGGCATTTGATTTCTTGAGCTACAAGTAATCTTACAAGACACTTAAAAAGGAACAGAAAAGTATATACAAAAACCTGAATGTATAACCTCTTTCCCCATGCTGTCTTTTCTTTGTATCCGCAGCCAATTACATGAATGGCCTCCTTGATCAACATTAAGGGATCAGCAGATTCAGACACGCCACCATTCTCCATTAATGTTGATTCAATGAAAACAGTGGACAAACCAAATGTTTTTTCAAAGCTAAGTTGTGAAATAAGAATTGATCTCTCGTACTCGTCATAATCTACAAGAGAAAGAAAAGAAACCAAAACAGTTTTCATATTTAGGAGTCTGTTTTTATATTTAAGTAAAACTCTTTTGACAAAAAAAATACATCATTGTGCTTACTCTCAATCTCCCTAAGATTAAAAATGGAAGCATCAAGCTCTTCCCTCTTTGCATATTTATAAAGCTCTGAGGCATATTTGGTAGGCTTCTTTGAAGGGAAACAATAACATGATGATGAAGATTTGGTAAATTTGGCATAAAAGTTGGACTGTATCCGTAAAGCACTTGTCTATTGAAAACGCATCAAATCCCCACATATACAGGTCCTTGAATTCTATCAATTCCTTTCATGTCAAGTCCTTTTATCTCTTGACTGGAGAGATGAAAGTTAGTTGTTATCTGGTCGAAATCCAGGCTTCACAATAACTTGCTGAGGATAATAAAAGTTTACTGTTATCTGGTCATATTCCAGGCTTCACAGCGACCTACTGGGGGAATATGAAATTAACTGTTATCTGGTCGACCTCTAGGCTTCGTAGTAACTCAAACTGTTATCTGGTCGAAATCCAGGCTTCAGTGACTTAAACTGTTATCTGGTCAAAATCCAGGCTTCAATGACTTGAACTGTTATCCGGTCGGGTCCAGGCTTTAGTGATTTGTAGATTATGCCGTCATCTAGTCGGGTCCTGGATTGATAGTGTTTTAAACAGCTATCTGGTCGGATTCTAGGCTTCGCAGTAAATTGTATTTGATGTTAACTGCTATCTGGTCGGTCTCCATGTTTCACAGTGATTTGACAGAGTAAACTGCTAACTGGTCGGATTCCATACTTCTTAGCAACTTATACTGTTATCTGGTCGGATTCCAGGATTCACAATGATTTGACAGAGTAAACTGCTAACTGGTCGGATTCCAGACTTCGCAGTAACTTATATTGTTATCTGGTCGGATTCCATGCTTCACAGTGTCTTAAATTGTAGATTGACTATTATCCGGTTGGATTCCGAGCTTCAGCAATGATGTTAACTGCTATCTGGTCGGGTCCAGGCTTCACAATGTTGTAAGTTGCTATCTGGTCAGATTCCAGGCTTCATAATGTTGTAAACTGCTATATGGTCGGATTCCAGACTTTACAGTAAATTGTATTTGATGTTAATTTCTATCTGGTCAGACTCCAGTCTCCACAGGGATTTATGAGTTGTTACTTCAGATAGTTTCCCTGTCTTGTTTCAGGAATCAATCTGGAACTTGTTGAAAGTTGATGATGACATTTGTCTATTTGCAAACTTTCCTTAAAAGGTAAAGAATTAGTTGTATGCAATGTCATGATGTATGACACACATTGTGTAATGATGTTCTTAAAATAAAGGAGATTGTGCTATATGTATTTGGTATGCATATGCTATGATGTTTGTATGAATGCAATATATGAACTGATCAGTTTTTCTTTGTAGCGTTGTTGAATTGAGGGAAAATAATCCCTGACTGCTGCTGGGGATGAAGAATGTGATTCCTCATTATTTGTTGAAGTTGAATTGTTGGGAGATAAACTCTACTAGGGAAAGAAAACTCCGTAAACTGCTTGGGGATTTTTATGAAGCCCTGTTGGGGAACCCAAGAATTTTATGAACCATGTTGTGGAATTTTTCAAGATGCTGGGGAGAGGATTAGAGACTCTTGCTCTGCGGGGGAATATCGGAATCTCTGACATCAATAGGTTGTATGCTGAAGATATGACAGTGACTTCGTAGGAGGACGTCTCTGTATCTATTGTGGGACGTATTTACGGGGATTTGCATATGGCTTTTTAGACATTGTCCCATTAATAATTGTCTTTTTGTTTTTTTATGCGTGTATTTGTAAATGGTGGTTATATTCAAATGCATATGTTAAAAATAATCACTGGACGTTTTTGTAAAACAAAACAGAAAAATAAAAATAGATAGTTTATGCACTTTCAAAGAGATAACTTTTGTATTAATCTTAAGAAGTCTTCCTATAACAGGTTGTTGTACCCCAAAGTTTTCCCTCTCATTTTACTCAACACATCCCCATTGAGGTCCTCAACTTGCTCAAGGATGCCCAAGAGTTGACCAGACAAACTCTCTCCTAAAGCAATGAATCTCAAACTAGGGTTTCCATTTTTATCAAGACGTGGTAACTACAAAGGCCCCAAATTCTTTCCATGGTCCCAATATGTTCTCAAGATCATCCATGTCAATTTTCATGCCTTGCACAAGAAGTTTGCCCAGTCAATTGCTCAGATGCCTAAAAATCAACTATACTAGGTCAAAAGTCAATTGTGGCGCACATACAGTCAAACTTCAAGATTTTTGGTCAACATCAAAATTTTGAAGAGATATCCATCATTTGATCCAGGGTTGATCATGATTCCTAAGGGAATGCCCCAAATTCATCAAAACCCAAAAGTTGCTAAATTAGGGTTTCATAGGAAAAGTCAACCAAACTTTGACCAAGCATAACTTCTTCATACTTTATCAGAAAATTTCCATCCAAGGCTCATTTTTAAGAGGATGAAATTCCCTACAACTCATCTTCATCCCACAAGTTCAAAATATTCACTCATCAAAAGATATGAATTTCTACATTATAGGTCCTTTTGAAAAGTCAACAAAAACACCTTTTGGGTCAAAGCTTCTTACATGATCATGGAAGACCCAATTGATATGAAACCAAAAGGGTTGTTTAGGGGACATACTAAGCTTTCTAAAAAGTCCAAGAACACCTCTCTAGGGTTAAAATTGGAGGAGATATGCCTTGTCAAAGTTGACCATTTTTGGAAAATTGCCAAAAGTCAAATATGCTCAAAAATACATTTTTTTGTCAAATGGGCCTTAGCATTTCATGATTGTATCTTGTTGGAAACATGGTTCACGACCCAAATCAGCATCCACACATTATTTGCTTCATTATTTATTTTATTTTGATTTTTTATCATTTAAAATTCAAATTAAATCAAATAAATGGCAAAAAATACAAAAGATTGAATTTGATTTGATTTTTTTGTAGGAATCAAATCAAATCAACCTAGCATGACCAAATAAAATCGTACAAGGGTAGAATGGCTCAAATTGGCATGATTTTGATGCATTTGGAAAGATATAATACAAGAGCAAAATCAAATCAAATTTTCATGATTCACAAAGATTTAATTTGTTTTTGTTAACCTAATCAGTTCTACTACATATATAGAACATACACAATGCGCAAGAACAAGGATTGGAGGTCGTGAGAGCTGGAAACAAAACTGAAAAAATTGATAAAAAGTGGTGAATCATTTTCCAACCTAGAGGGCAATTCAAAGCATTTCAACACTCCCAATAATTTCCTGGGCCTTCCTAGAAGCTAGCACGATCAATTACAAGCTTCCACAAGCCCAGAATCGTCACATAACACCCACGCGGTTTGCTTCCTTTTTCAAATTCGATTACAATAATTCTTGCATCATAAACATGTTCTAATGATATATTTGTGTTCATTTACATATTTGCAACATGTTTGAATGGTTTAATTGATGTTTTGATGCATGTATTCATAATTGCCATTGCTAGGGTTTTCATGGCTATTTTAGGGTTTTTCCATACAAGTTAAATTGACCCAAGAAAGGGGTACCATGATGCTCGTGGCATCAAGAGGAATTGATCCATGTGCTTAGAATTAATTTATCATGCTTGCTTTTGATTTTTTAAATTTGCAGTGCTAGAGCCATGGAGGATGTCTGTAGGTATAAGTCTCATACCTAAAATAACAGACAGCGGAAGAAGAAGACAACATGGCTGATAACCAATGGCCTGTTTGAATAATAGCGCACGTGTTTTTATTTTTTCCAGCTATCCACTTTGTTTTACATAATATGTGTTGTTGTCATTATACTAACGATTAAACAATATGGCCTAGTGGTGAAGCGTGCGTTGAATAGTGGAGAGGACTTGGGTTCAATCCCAGGTCCCATCATATTCTTTATTTTTCATAACACTCAATTGTAGATCCCATGCCTCACCTTGCCAAGCGCCTACCATGCATCCAACCATCCAGCCACTGGATCATCACTAATCCAGATCCAACGCTCGGTCAAAGGGAAGTCCATGATGCACCCTCCAAGCGTGGCTACACAAGATCAAGCGTGGGACTGGGCTGAGCAAGGATTGGGCCTAAATAATTTAACATCACATCCCCCCTTTTTCAGCAATACAGGCCCAATAATTCTTTTCCCTTTATTTCTTTTTAGTTATTTACTAAGTATTTCTTTTTTCACAAAATAACATCAAAATTATTTCTTTTTTCATTAAATCAAAAATCACAAAAAAACATTAAAAAATCATTTTTTTCATGAAATATTCTATTTCCTTAATTAATTAGTTTAACTAAAATTAGGGCAATTTAATTCTTTTTTTCATAATTTAAATCAATTGGAATTAGGGTTTAATTTGTACATAACCCAATTAATTTTTCTCAAAAAACTAACATAAATCTTTTTCAATTAGATTTCTTAGGGTTCTCCAATTATTTTCGCATTTAATTCACCGCGCACATTTTTTTTAATTTCCTTTTTATGATTATTGTAACTGCTTCGAGTTTGTAATAGTAATTAGGGTTTCAATTTCGCATCTTTATTTTCGGTCAAAATAATTATGTATCTGCGAAAGCCTTGTAATAGCTAGGACTTTAATTTCTCGCGTTTTAATTTCCACAAACTATAAACTGCCTAGATATTAATAGGATTGTATGGAAAGACAAATTGAAAATTACTACAGTAGAAAACCCTAAATGTGCAAAGATAAATTAACTGAAAATTACACTCGCACATGCTCACTCCTAGGGTTTACTCCACTCTGGTTGCCTTCGGTAAATGGTCATGAAGTATAGGGTTTGTTAGTGGTTGTCCTCTAGCCCCGAAAGATCTAAAATGATCCAGTCGGATGTTGCCTCGGAAAAAGATCTTTAAGGATTTAGGATGATTACTAACATTTCCTAACCTTGCTTTTGTGATCGTACATGTCCCTTCGAATGTCCCTAAAAAACTCCAACGATGATGCTACCTATTTCTCCATAATGGGATAGCATTGTCTAAAAGGAAAATGAACAGACCTTTTTCGAGTACGTAGAAAACTCTTAAGTACTTGCTCAAACAAACAAAAACTTTTTCACACAAACACTTTTCAAACAAAGTTTTCAAAAACAACTTCATAACACTCTTGAGGACAGAAACAAGGGTTAAAATGAAGTAAAACAAAACTTTTCAAAATAGGCACACACAAGCAATTTCAAAATGAGAAAGTACCTAAGAGCCCGTGGAAAACCACGGATAGAAAGGGTGCTAACACCTTCCCTTTCTATAATCTACCCCCCGTACTCAGAAACATCTCGAAAAAGGTTTTTTCTGTTCTTTTTCCTTTTCCTGATTGGATAAAATAAAAGTTGGTGGCGACTCTTGCTTACCGCGACATTTGCAAACAAACAATGCAAACCAGTATTAACAGTCGGTTCTTCCACCGTATCACAAAACTGGCGACTCTATTGGGGACGAAAATATAAAGTGGGATAAACCTTAGGATCTAGGTTATATTTAATTGCTTTCTCCCGATTGTCTTGCTTGCTTTATATTTCTGGGAACTGTTTGGGTTATTTGATCCTACACCCGGATCGGGAAACAACTTTTAGGTAAGTAGAAATAAACTGTGAGGGAGTTGTGCTGGGGTATACCGACACGGTTGAAGTAGTAGCTACGTAGATGTGGCACTTTAGTTGGTACCCGTAACCCTTGAGTCAATCAGGGAGATGTACAGGGCCTCCGTCTGGTGTCATAAAGCATCAACTGACCTTAGAACCTTTAATTGCATAACTTGGCCAATAGGATGTAGTGAGATGGCCGACTTTGGTGTATGCCCAAGGTCGACAGATACTCGATGCTACACTCATTGAGGTATGACTCTTGATTTTTGTTTGGTTGTGAGTCAATCGCCTATTGAATGAAGATGGGGGAAAGATCAGTGATATTGAGATTCCTTAGAACCCGGTTACATATTTATAGGACAGGTTGAACCAATCCAGCTTCAAGAGGGTATGACCTTAAAACTCAAGTAGGCCCTAAACCTAAGGACTTGGTGTGATTTGTCTGTGTTTTCTATACCTGTGATTTATCATGACATCATAAACATCATACCATAGCATATCATACTAACTGTTTCAAGGGTTTCTAGGGCTCATCTTTGCTCTGTTTTGTAGGATATGGCATCCGCCCGTAGGAACACTATACAGATCAACCTTGTGAAAGTGTCTCTCCAACTAAAAGACTTGGCATTAAGGGTTCTTGAAAGTTCTCATTTCACTAAAAAGCATGGTCAGTTGCTGAACTTGGTCACTGGAAAACCTGATGAAGAATTATTAAAAGTGTTGTTTCAGTTCTTCGATCCTGTGCACCATTATTTCACCTTCCCAGATTACCAGCTAGTACCTACCATGGAGGAATTTTCTCAGTTGTTGGAGGTACCTATTCTTGACCAGTTACCTTTCAATGGTACGGAAGAACATCCAAAGCCTGAAGAGATTGCTAGAGCTCTATCCTTACAAGGGTCTGACATAGTGACAAATTGGGAGACTAGAAGGAGTGTCCAAGGAATTCCGGTTAAGTTTCTATTCGAGAAGGCTTACCATTTTTGGGATACCTTAGATTTACAAGCTTTCGAAGAGGTGCTGAAACTTATCGTTTACGGGATGGTACTTTTCCCTAATGCGGATCAACTCGTAGATGTGAACACTATTAAGGTTTTTCTGTCTCATAATCCGGTACCTACATTACTCGGGGATATTCTACACTCTCTGCATGCTCGCACTCTAAAAAGAAGGGGGGCCCTCCAGTGTTGCACTCCTCTATTAGCTAGGTGGTTTATTTCGCACCTACCCAGATCTACTTTGAAGAATGAACAAGGTAAAAGATAATCTCATCGACTGATGTCCCTTACGCATTCGGACATTCATTGGTGTTCACGGTTCTCAGAAGATGTTACTATCATCGATCACCATGGTGAATTCCCTAATGTCCCTCTCTTAGGCATTAGGAGAGGAATCACTTATAACCATTGCTTAGCATTACGAAAGTTGGGTTATGCGAGAAGGGATGGTCCTCAGGATACACTTATTCAAGGAATCGCCTTCAACTATGAGAATGATGTTCAGGGTTACCGCAAAAGGTTCATATAAGCTTGGAGTAGGGTACATAGGGTTGACAGCAAGACACTTGGGCATAAGAATTCCATACCTCTCGAGCCTTATCTCAGATGGGTACGAGCCCGCGCTCAAACTCTTATGATGCCTTATCCCGCTATTCGACCTATGATTGTGGAACAAGTTGCTGAGGGAGACACTCATCATCTTGTTCTTCATCCAGACATTCCAATTGATCACGAAGAGTTACAAAAGTCCTGGGTTCAGCTTAAAGAGGGGCGGAATACGTTTGAAGCCCAATTCTACGCCAGCAAGAAGAAGGTCTTGGAACTCACTAGGCTACTTCATGAAGATAGGCATATCAATGCCTACATCGTAGCAAAGAGGATGCGCTCATGGGAAACCTAGTCTTCTTTTTGTTTTATTTTGCTTAATTGTACTCTCAAAATACATTCTTCGTGACAATTCAAGTTTACTAATACAATTCACGTTTGTTCCTTTTTTTTAAAGCAAATTTGAGCCTTTAAGAACCCTTGAAAACATTACATGCATATCATACATATCATTGCATAACAGGATTCATAACAGGGTTCTCATTTCCTCTGCTGTTTATTTCAGCAGTGGCTCTTGAACAAACTGTGAAAGATCTTTAGACTCAGAACATGCAGTTCTAGCAAATGATTGTGGCTCTGGCCAAAGGACAAGAAGAGCTGAAGGCTCTGATTGTTAAGAAGAACACTAAGAAGACAAAGAGGACAGTCGGTGTGGCACATATGAGCAGAAGGTTCAGAGGGCCACCAAGATGGGTTATTGATTTAGCTTCTTCATCTAAAGAGGGAGAAAATCATGAGGGTGAAGCCAGAGAAGAGGACCCTAGTCCTAAAGAGTCTGAAAATGAAACTAATTATAATGAGGAGCAGTACCCTCCGGCTGATGAAAAGTATAAGTAGTTAGAAGAGCGTCTGAGTGCTATAGAAATCCAGAAGGTTCCTTGGCTGGATTTTAAAGAGTTGGGTCTGGCCTCCGGGGTTGTCATCCCCCTAAAATTCAAGGCGCCGGTATTTGCTAAGTATGATGGGGTCTCTTGTCCTAAAATGCATCTCTGTTCATATGTGAGGAAGATACAGCCTCATACTGCTGACAAAGACTTGTGGGTTCACTTCTTCCAAGACAGTCTATCTAGAACACAAATGGATTGGTTTTATCAGCTGAAAAGAGCCATTGTTCGTAATTGGGAAGACCTTGCTGCTGTATTTTATAAGCAATATCAGTATAATGCAGACCTTGCTCCCACCCGTACACAACTCCAAAATTTGTCTATGGGTTCGAACGAGGGTTTCAAAGATTATGCTCAGAAGTGGAGAGATTTGGCTGGAAGAGTTCAACCTCCCTTGGCTGACAGGGAGCTCGTGGATATGTTTCTGGGAACTTTGACTGGGCCATTCTTCAACCATCTGATTGGAAGTTCATCGACGGGTTTTACTGAACTGATCTTAATAGGAGAAAGAGTGGAAGTTGGAATCCGAAGTGGAAAAATTCAGAAGGATGCCTCTTCTAGTGTTGCAAGGAAGTTGTTTGCAGGTAAAAAGGAAGTCAGTGCCGTCAATAAACAAAAGAATCAGAATCGAACCGAGTGCTGTCCGACGGTAGGGGATGTTATGATTCTCAAACCTACACCTGCTCAGCAAAGAAACAATCAACAGAGAGTAGAAAGACCAGCTAGACAGTTCACTCAGATCAATATGACGTTGTCTCAGGTTTTGCCTCAGTTTCTGAAGTCCAATGGTTACTCTGAGGGAAGCTCCAAAGAATACGAACACCACCTCTCCCTACTATAAACCGAATGCTCGTTGTGCTTACCATTCAGAAAGTCCAGGCCATGACACCAATGACTGTTGGTCTTTGAAGAACAAAGTAAAGGATCTGATTGATGCTAAGGAGATTGAATTTGATCCCCCGGAGACTCCCAACGTTATCACTGCTCCTATGCCGAAACATGGTTAGGGTGTTAATGCCGTTGAAGAAGATGTGTTTGTGACTTCTGTGGAAGAATTGGTGACCCCACTCATGACTATCAAAGGGGATTTGTTGAAGGCATGTTCATTTTCGGGTTGTGGTGAAGGTTGCGACCTTTGTTCATTTCTATCGACTGGTTTCTCTTTGTTGAAGGCAGGTGTTCAGCGCCTGATGGATGACAAAGAGATTTTGTTTGAGAAGACCCCTGTTCCGACTGTTTCCTGTGAAGACATTTCTATCATAACCATTTCCGCCAATCCTCCCAGGGCCTCCGCTTAGAGACTCGTCTGGATTACATCAATTCCGAAGGTGACTCCGTTGATCATAACCATGCTTGGACCAATCCCATACGCCTAGGACAAAGTTGTTCCTTGGAACTATGGGGCCGACGTCTATTACCATGGTGTAAAGCAGGACATGCTAGCCATTAAAGACAAAATTGCTGAAAATGCTGATTCCGACATCGTCAATATTATCGGAACCAGTAAAATAACAAGAAGTGGAATAGTGTTCTCCCCTGAAATTTCTCCCCCAAAGACTGTTACCGGACCTGTGATCATTCCTGTCATGGTTCCACCCAAGACTACTACTGCAATTCTAGTAATCACTCCTGTTGACCCTCCTCATAATCCCAACATAGCCTCCCCAAGGTACAATCCAAATGCAAGATGTGCATACAATTCCAATAGTCTTGGACATGACACCAACAACTGTTGGGCGTTGAGAAATAAAATTCAAGACCTGATTGATGAAGGAGCGCTAGAATTCATACAAGACGGTCAGGTTGAGTTCTTCTGCCACCCCTCCAAGGCATACCATCTAAAGTGACAAGTTCTCACAAGAATACTTTTCGTTCATTATAATTTTCAATGTGTAATTTTCTTTTGATTTATTTGAACATTTATTCATATCAAACCTCGTTATTTCATCAATGCATTGCACATGTTTATCTTGAATCAATTCATTCGTATTCACTATTTCAAAAAATGCGTTCTTATTTCCTTTTGTGATATTCAACTCTCAATTAAAAAACTCTAAGCCTTAGAGGGAGGATGACGAAAATGATACCATAATCTCTACAATATGCTTTTGAACAGACCCCGCTGACGATGTACAAGCGTTGTTTCAAATCCTAAACAGTGGAGTTATAAAGAAGATAATCCCTAGTCAACCCCTTCGAGCCAAACAAGTAGGAGTTTTTCTTTTCACACAAATTAAAACCCTTAATCATAACCTGGGACAGGGTAGTTTTCTTAGTTAATTCAGAGACGCATTCAGTCACAATTTGTCGCTTCATACATAATGAATGGTATCAAAGACGTCCTTCCAAAACAAAAGACGGTGATGGTTCCGTATAATCGTCAAGATAGGCAGTCATTATCTCTTGAAATAAAATCCCATTAAGTCAAAACCTATGAAGGAGACTTAAGAGAAAAGTTGGGGCATCCCGCTGAATGTAATCACAAAAGAAACAGTTCAGGCAAAAGAAAGGATAACGAAAAAAAAAGAGGTTACTACAAATCCTCAACAAAAATAATATTACAAAAATGATTGCCTTTTCAAAACAAATGTTCAATTTCTGAATCATCACCAAGTATCAGAGCAAAGATTCCAGACTCAATCGGGATCTAAATGCGCAATTAACTGAGCATAGGACTGAAGAACATCACGAAGAGCGGGTTGGGTACAAATAAAATTTGAGCCTTTATCCTTTGTTTCTTGAATCGTGAACCATGTCACGTTATAACCCTTAAAAGTCCTAGCTGAAGCATGGGTTAGTTAGAGAGCATACTGTTACAAATGTATCCTGACTCCTGTAGGCTTTGTTATGATTCCTGAGTTGATATCACATTCTTACGAATTTTGTTTTACTACACAAACCACATTTTCAAAAAAATTTCAAGACAAACATGAGTTTTGCATTCTTTAAATGACATTGTTTGCATATGACTAATTGTTTGACATGAGAGAAATCCGCACAATGGATATTCAATGAACAAACATCCTCTCAATGGACAGAACCACCTCAGCGGGAAAGACACTTCCAATAAAAGGTCTTCCATAAGCAAGGGGAATGACATGATGTCTAAGCACACCTGGGGAAGTCTCTCCAAAAGTTCCAAATAACCAGGGGCAGATCTCCATCTGAATCGCTTGGGGCATTACGCACGCATTCTGTGATACGGTGGCAGAACCGACTGTTTTAGGAAAATGTTGGTTTGCATTTTGCGTTTGTGTTTGCAAAATGTCGCGGTAAGCAAGAGTCGCCCCCGACTTTTATTTTATCCAACTGGAAAGGACAAAAGCACAGAAAAATTCCTTTTTTGAGATTTTGAGTACGGGGGGTATATTATAGAAAGGGAAGGTATTAGCACCCTTTCTATCCATGGTTTTCCATGGGCTCTTAGGTACTTGCTCATCTTTTAAAATTGCTTGTGTGTGTTTGTTTTGAAAAGTTTGTTTTACTTCGTTTTAACCCTTGCTTCTGTCTTCAAGAGTGTTACGAAGTGTTTTTGAAAACTTAGTTTGAAAAGTGTTTGGTGTGAAAAAGTTTGATTTGAGCAAGTACCTACTAGCATATACCTACTAGAAAAGGGGTTGTTTCTATTCTTGTTTCCTTTAGACAGCGCTATCCCACTATTGAGAAATAGGTAGCACCGTCGTTGGAGTTGTAAGGGTCAATTCGAAAGGAACATAATGGTCATTGAAGGCAACATGTAGGGATACCTTAGTATTTCGAAGGGACTGCCATCATATATTCATAGGCAACATCGAGGGACAAGATCATATACCGTAGGCAACTTCGAGGGACATCGAGGGACCATGATCTTTATGATGATTTTAACCGAGGGCCTTTGCTAAGGGTATCCCTATGTTCGAGGGACATGACCATTATTTTCCGAGGAAACCAAGTGAGGTATATCCTAAGGGTGCATATGTGCAAGGTGTGTTATGTTCAGTTATTTTAGTCTTGTGTTAAGTTTTCTAATGTTTGATTATTCTTGCCATACAATCCTATTAGTGATACATCTAGCAGTTAATAATTGCAGTAATTTAAAAGTGCAGAAATATAAAACCTAGCTATTACAAGGCTTCGGCGAGGGGGATTGTGTACATATCCAAAACTGGGGGGGGGGGGGGGGGGGGGAATAAATAAAAGCGGTAAAGGTCCTACTAATCATCTATTACATCCCAATATACAGTTACAATAATAAAATGAAGTGTGAAAGAATAATAACGCGCAAATTTGAAAAGACGTCTAAAAATCCTAAGATATAAAAAAATCTTTTTGTTGTTTTAATTTATAAAAATGGTTTAAGTTAAAAAATAATTGATCTAGATCTATATTTTAAAAAAAAATTATTAAAGAAACATGAAATTTAAATAAAAGAAATTAATTCTATGTTTTTTTTGGTATTTTTGTTACGAAAAGGAAAATGAATTAAAATGAAATTAAACCTAAGTTCTATTAATTTTAATTTAAAAAAAAGTTAAAGTGTTTAGTTAATTAATTTACCAAAATTAAAATTTAATTAAGAAAAAATCCTAAATCTATTTTTATGTGATTTTTATATTTGTTTATTGATAAAAATAAAAAAAAGGGATTAAAAGAAATAAATGAAATTAATAAACCAAGAAAATAAAGATGGGCCTAGTAGCAAAAGTAAACAGGGGGTGCAATCATCAGAAATCCCTAGGCCCGAATCTTCGAAAGCTTCATGCTCTAACTATGGTGTTTTTTGTATTCTTGCATGGAACCTATGATTCAACCATCCATAATTGTTCTATATAAACTCAAACAAACGTTAGCATACCATAACATGTGATTAAAATTAGAGATTCGAAGTTTAAAATTTTACGAAACCAGTATTGTCAAATGGGGGCGTGCTAGGCGTGTGATGGATTGCTCTTGGGCCTTGTAAGACTCCTGAGGACTTCAAGAGGATGGTTTGAGGCTTGATGTCAATTGAGAGAGACCGGAGCCTCGAGATATGACTTGCACCAATTCTTTGATTTCTGGAGAGCTTTTTGAAGAGCTTTTGGAGAGCTTTTTGAAGAGCTTTATAGAGAGGAATTCCGTACCTTTCCAGCTTGTATGTATCTATATTTATATAGGAGAATGAGGATACAAGAAATCATGGAAAGAATCTCCCTCATAATGTTGTGTTTTAAGACCATGATCAAGATTTGAAAAAATGCCATATTTGATGATTTTATGCCATTTTCACATGTGGATGAACCTGGACATATTTTAAGGGTTATTGCACGAAATCCATTGACATAAACCAGCATAAAACTTGCCCACAATAGATTCACATCAAAATTTACATTATTTCTATTATTTATTTATTTAATTCTGAATTTTAATGAATAAAATATCAAAATAAATAGCATAAATAGTAGAAAAATGTATAGGTGCGCTTAGAGGTCGTGGAACATGTTAGAAATGAGATTCAAACTTGAAAAGATAGGCCCATTTGAAAAAAATCCAAGTTTGGTCAATATTTGCTTCATGCATTTTTTCAAATATTCTCCAACTTTGACAATGCATATCTCTCTCAATTTTAACCTTATGAGGGTGTTCTTGGACTTTTTAGAAAGCTTAGGATGTCCCCTAAGCAACCTCTTTGGTTTCATCTCAATTTGATCTTCAAATTTCATGTAAGAAGCTTTGACCCAAAAGGTGTTTTTGTTGACTTTTCAAAATGACCTATAATGTCCAAATTTATATCTTATTATGAGTGCATATTTTGAACTTGGGAGATGAATATGAATTGCAGGGAATTACATCCTATTCAAAATGAGCTTTGGATGGGTCATTTCTGATAAAGTATGAGAAATTTATGCTTGGTCAAAGTTGAGTTGACTTTTCCTACAAAACCCTAATTTAGCAACTTTTGGGTTTTGATGAATTGTGAGCAATCCTTGAGGAATCATGATCAAACCTTGATAAAATGATGAATAATACTTCAAAATAAGGATGTTGAGCAAAAATATTGAAGTTTGACTGTATGTGGGCCATAGTTGACTTTTGCCCTAGCACAGTCGACTTTTAGGCCTTTGAGCAATTGACTGAGTAAACTTCCTCTGCAAGGCTTGAAACTTGACATGGATGATCTTGATAACATATTATGAAAATAGTGAGAATTTGGGACCCTTTGGACTCAAACACCTTGATGCAAAATGAAACCCTAATTTGAGGTAGACTGCCTTTAGGAGAGAGTTTGCCTGGTCAACTCTTGGACTTCCTTGGGCAATTTGAAGACCTTACTTGAAATGTATTGAGAAATATGGGAGGGAAAATTTTGGGGTACAACAGCTTCCCCCATTCAATCTTCTTAAACCTGAGGATGTAGATTGGCTTGCTTACCTTTCGTGATCCGAAGGTGGAAGATGATTGGACACTAGAGTGCCCAGAAATTTGCACTCGCATGAAGTGGTACTGGCCTTATGTTTTTGGGAATGGGCTTATAGATGCCCTTTAGAAGTTAATGACGGAAAATGGGCTTAAAGATGCCATCAGAAGAAGTGTTGATCGCATAAGAGATTCCTTTGCGAGAGCCGGTATACCTGTTGTTAAGGAGGATTTCGCTGGGGAATACCGGTCTCTGTCTTGAGAGAAATAGAATTTTAGGAGCTTCAGTCGTCCGTTATTCTACTGGGGAATCATCTCTTAGTCGGGGAGGTGAAAATGAACTACTATCTGGTCGTGTATAGGCTGCATCGCGACCTACTGGGGAAAGGTGAAACCGATCGTGTTTGATCAGGTCCAGGTTTTATAGTGTTGTGGAATGCTGTCTGGAGATAAGAGAAAAGAAACCTGGATGGTAAGGTTATGAGAAGGAACCTGGATAGTAGGGCTTATGGGAAGGAACTTGGGTAAGGTTGCTTCGTGAGAAGTTTGGATAAAACTGCATCTGAACTGAGAAGGAACCTGGGTAAGGTTGCTTTGTGAGGAGTTTGGGTAAAACTGCATCTGAACTGAGAAGGAACCTAGGTAAGGTTATTTTGTGAGGTGTCTGTGTAGGGCTTTAGGAGGAACCTGGGTAGGGTTACTTCGGGATAAGTCTGTGTAAAACTTCGGCAGGAACCTGGGTAAGATTACTTTGGGCTAAGTCTATGTAAAACTTCAAGAGGAACCTGGGTAAGGTTACTTTGTGATAAGTTCGTGTAAAACTTAAAAATGAACCGGGGTAAGGTTACTTTGAGATAAGTTTGTGTAAAACTTCAGGAGGAACCTGGGTAAGGTTACTTGGTGATAAGTTCGTGTAAAACTTCAGGAGGAACCTGGGTAAGGTTACTTTGTGATAAGTTTGTGTAAAACTTCAGGAGGAACCTGGGTAAGATTATTTTGTGATAAGTTTGTGTAAAACTTCAGGAGGAACCTGGGTAAGGTTATTTCGGGATAAGTTCGTGTAAAACTTCAAGAGGAACCTGGGTAAGGTTACTTTGTGATAAGTTCGTGTAAAAATTCAGAAGGAACCTGGGTAAGGTTAATTTGTGATAAGTTCGTGTAAAACTTTATTTGGAAATGTATGAGAAAAGACTCGTGTAAGATTTTTCAGGATAAACCCGTGTGAAGCGGCATTTAGGAGAAACCCGTGTAAGATTGCTTCATGACGAACCCGTGTAAAGCTGCATTTAGGAGAAACCCGTGTAAGATTGCTTCGTGACAAACCTGTGTAAAGCTGCATTTGATTGTGCAGATAATTACTCTGTTTAGTTTCCGGAGCTAATCTTGAACTTGCTGGAAGTTGTTGATGATAACCATCTTTCCTGAAAAGGTACATGATTAATCGTATATGATGCATGACATGCATTGTATGATGATGTTCTCAAAATAAATGAGATTATGCCGTATGCAATATATATGCGCACGTCATGATATATGAACATGAAATGCTATTGTGGCACGTCCGAGTTTGGGAAAATAAATCCCTGGCTGTTGTTGGAGAGTAATGGAAATTGAGTTCCTGACTGTCGTAGAAAAAGTGGTTCTTCTACTTCCGCTGGAGATGGTGAACCAGAGATGACTATGCTGGGGATTTGCCCCTTTTTTATGGATATTCTGCCGAGGAGAGACTCTTCTTGAGAACAACTCTGCGGGGGAATAATTCTGTTGGAGAGAGAAGCTTCCATAGCTGAAGGGATAAACTCTGTCAGGGATTGAGCTTCTGTATTCAGAGAAATAAACTCTGTTCGGGAGAAAACTTTATGAATTGCTTGCGATTACAAAATTCGGCTGGGGAATATAGACGCCGGCTCTCCGAAAGAGCTCGGCTGGGGAAAGTAACTCCTGTTTGGGGAGGCAGAGATCAAAACTTTAGTTGCCTCTACTATGTGGGGAGTGTAGATGTTACAAGGACGCATGCTAAGGATACGACAATGACTTTGTATCAAGACTTTTCTGCCCCTGTACTTGCTGGAGAAAGTGCCTGCGGAGGCCTTGTGGCTTGAGTGTTATCCCAACTTATGAGGTGCTTGGTAACTGCCGATCGAAATGATAAGTCTTCTACTGATAGGCAAGTGATGAGATGACCGGACATAGTCATACGCTTTAATCCCTATCTTTTTCCTGGACTGTCTTTTCAGATTTTCAGTCCACCGGGATACCCTTTTTTTCCCAAGCCGCCTTTTTAGGTTTTCGGCTTGCCGGGTGTACATATCTTTTTGTTTTTATCCCTAATTTTTTCCCGAACCCTTTTGGTTCGCTGGGATGCCCTTATTTTTGCCTAGGTCAGTCAACCTAGCGGGTCTTTGTTCATGCGCAGTATTTTCTGACTATATCCACGCTCTCAGGGTGTAGGGAGTTGTCATTGTCGGTAGTGTTGTGTTTCCACACTAACAGAAGATGTTTGTTTGATCGTACATGATTCGTTGCTGGAATTCATGCCCAATGCCCCCAAGTGATTCAGATGGAGATCTGCCCCTGGCTATTTGGCATCTTTGAGAGATTCCTTGAATCTTAACTTGATTGCCCAGATGATGGACAATGATCATGTCGTGCCCCTTGGTTGGAAGTGTTTTTTCCACTTGAGGTGATCCTTTTTATTGAGAAGGTTTTTGTTCACTAGATATTCGTCATGCGAATTTCTCTACTGTTGAACAAATAGTCATATGCAAACAATGTTATTTTAAGAATGCAAAGCTTATGTCTGTCTTGAAGTTTTGAAAATGCAGTTTTTTTTATAGAAAAAAATAGAATTTTGCAAAGATGTGATATCAACTCAGGATTTGTAACGGACCTTCAGGAGTCAGAATACCTTTTGTAACAGTATGTTTTCGAACTAACCCATGCTTCAGCTAGGACTTTTAAGGGTTATAACGTGGCCTGGTTCACAGTTTAAGAAACAAAGGATAAAGGCTCAAATTTTATTTGTACCCACCCGTTCTTCGTGATGTTCTTCGATCCTAAACTCAGTTAATTGTGAATTTAGATCCCGTTTGAGTCTTTGCTATGATATTCTAGTGATGGTTCAGATACTGACAGTTTATTTTGAATAGGCAGTCATTTATTTTTTGTTGAGGGTTTGTAGGACCTCTTTCTTTTTTATTTTATTATCCCTGTCTTTTGCCTGAACTGTTTCTTTTTGTGATTACAGTCAGCGGGATGCCCCGGTGTTTTTTCTTAAGTCTCCTTCATGGGTTTTGACTTAATGGGATTTTATTTCGAGAGATAATGACTGCTTGTCTTGATGATTATAGGGAACCATCACCATCTTTTGTTTCAGAAGAACGTCTTTGATGCCATTCATTGTGTACGAAGTGGCAGATTATAACTGAATGCGCCTCTGAATAACTGAGAAAACTACCCTGCCCTAGGTTATGATTAAGGGTTTCAATATGTGTGAAAAGAAAAACTCCTACTTTTTTGGCTCGAAGAGGTTGACTAGGGATTATCTTCCTTATAACTCCACTGTTTAGGATTTGAAACAACGCCTGTACATCGTCAACAAGGTCTGTTCAAAAGCATACTGTAGAGATTGTGGTATCATTTTCGTCATCCTCCCTCTAAAGGCTTACAGTTTTTTAGTCGAGAGTTGAATATCACGAAAAGGAAATATAAAGCAATTTAAGCATAATGAAAAAAAATTAATTCAAGACAGACACGTGTAATGCATTAATGAAATAAAAAAGTTTGACATGACAATACTTGTTTGAATAAGCAAAGAAAATACAACTTCAGAATTCAAATGAACAAAAATGCTTTCAATCCAATCCATGTTTTGGCAAGGGAGCAGTGATCACATTGGGAGTCTCAGGAGGTTCGAATTCGATCTCCTTGGCGTCAATCATATTTTGAATGTTGTATTTCAGTGCCCAACAATCGTTAGTATCGTGCCCCGGGCTACTAGAATGATAAGCACACCTTGCATTCGGGTTGTAGTTAGGAGAAGAAGTCTTAGGGTTCGGATGAGGGTTTATCACCGTAATCAGATTCATCTTCAACATGTGTTGCAATGCTTGTGACGATGGCATGTTGATTTGGGTGAACTGCCTTTGAGGTCTTTCAACCCTTGGCTGATTGTTTCATTGTTGTGGTCGTTGTGTGCATGCCGAATTAGAGATCAACATTGCCCCCACAGATTGGTGGTAGTCTGCCTTGCTACGCCTCTTCTGGCCGTGCACAACATTGGCTTCCCTCTTTCCACCAAATGACTTCTTCTCTGTACTCGAAGAGGTATTTTCTAGATCTTACCACTCAGGATCCCAGCTTCTACTCTTTCTCCGGTCAGAATCAGCTCGGTGAAACCCGCTGACGAGCTGCCGATCAAATGATTAAAGAATGGACCAGATAGCGTCCCTAAAAACATATCAACCAACTCCCTATCAGACAATGGGGTTTAGAATCTTCCAGCCAAGTCTCTCCACTTTTGGGCATAGTCTTTAAATCCTTCACTTGCACCCATGGACATACTCTGAATTTGAGTACGAGTAGGAGCAAGGTCAGCATTGTACTGATACTGCTTGTAGAAAGCAGTAGCCAGATCTTCCTAGTTTCGGATATTTGCTCCCTCTAGCTGGTAGAACCATTCAAGTTGAGTCCCTGACAGACAATCTTGAAAGAAGTGAACCCATATATTTCTATCAGCTATGTGGGGCTGGATCTTCCTAACATAAGAACGAAGATGGAGTTTTGGGCAGGACACCCCATCATACTTAGCAAAAACTAGAGCTTTGAACTTCTGAGGGATCACCACTCCAGATACCAGTCCCAAATCTCCGAAATCCAAACTAGGGATCTTCTGAATCTCCATAGCACTTAGACGGTCTTCAAGTTGTTTGTACCTATCCTCAGCAAGAGGATACTGTTCCTCATTATAATATGTATCATTATCAGAAACTCCAGGACTGGGGCCCTTTTCTTCTTCTTGGTCCTCCCCTCCCTTGGATGAAAAGGACAGATTAGCTTGTTGTTTCAACCTATCCCCAAACCTTTTGCCCATACTCAGCAAAACAACCTTCTTCTTCTTCTTCTTCTTCTTCTTCTTCTTCTCTTTCTCTTTCAGAATGAGAGCTTTCAAGTCATCTTACCCTTTAGCCAAGCTCAAGAACATCTCTTGGAATTGGGCATTTTGTGCTTGAAGATCTCTGATAGCTTGATCGGAAGACATTTTTGCTGAAATAAACAGCGAAGAAGATGAGAAACCTGTTATGGTACCTGTAATGGTGTGCATGATAATGGGATGCGTATGTAATGATTTCAAAGACTTTGGGAGATTTAAATTTGCAAACCAAGAAATAAACAAACTTTATTATATTAAACTTGTAAAAAGGTTCAACAATGCCTTTAAGGCGTTTACAAAGAAGCAAATGAAAAATAAATCTAAACTAGAAAAAGCAAAATCAGAAATCCCATGGACGCTTCCCCTTGGTGCTGACGTAGTCATTGATCGTTCTTTCATTCTCAAGTTGCTTGGTGAGCTTCAAGATCTTCCTTTCTTGCTCATGGTACTTTTCCCGATAGGTATCCCTCTCCTCTTTCAGCTAAATCTAGGATCTCTTTAGTGCCCCAAGATCAGTGGGCATGTAGGGATAAAGGACTGTATAAGGAATGCCCTCTTCATTGGTAGGCTCAACAATCACTGGCAATACAGCTTCATAAGGCATCCCAAGCTTCTGGGCTCGAGCTCGGACTCACTGGAGATAAGGCTGCATAGAGAGAGAAGTCTTTGGTCCTAGCTCTTGGGGGTCAAATCTGTTCACCATGCCCCAAGCTCGTATAAACCTCCGACGATGCTCGTCAACGTCCTCCTTGTAGTTAAATGCAATATCTGTAAGAAGTAGCTCATGAGGACCGTCTCTCCGAGCCCGACCGAATTGTCGCAAAGCTAAACAAGGACTGTAGATTATCCCTCCTCTGATTTCGAGCAATAGGACATTAGGGTATCCCCCACATCAATCAATGACAGCAATGCTTTCCATAGCCTTAGAACTCCAAAGAATGTCTGTATGGGCAAGGGACATTATCTTGTAAGACCATCCTAAACCTTCCTCATTCTTCAACACGAACTTGGGGAGGTGCGAAATAAACCACCTCGCCAGCAGCCGCATGTGACACATGAGAGTCCCTCTTCTTCACACGGTACGAGTATAGATGGCATGTAAAATATCACCTTGGAGAGTAGGTACAGGATTGCGAGACAGGAAGATCTTAACCGCATTCACATCTATGAAGGAATCTGGATTCAGGAAAAGAACCAAACCGTAGATAAGGAGAGCCAAGATGTCTTCAAAAGCCTGAAAATCTAAGTTATCCCAGAATAGTTGAGCTTGATCTATCAGAAACTTGGCTAAGAAACCTTCAACCCCGCTTCGTGTCTCCCAGTTGGATATTACATCAGCTCTTTTTAGATGCAAAGCTGAAGCAATGTCTTCTGGTCTATGAGTCTCTTCCAAACCTGTGAAGGGCATCTGCTCAAGGATGGATATGCCCAATAAGTGAGAAAACTCTTCTAAAGTGGGAACTAGTTGATGATCTGGGAAGGTGAAACAATGAAGCACCGGCTCGAAGAACTGGAAAAGCACACTCATCATCTGCTTATCAAAATTTTAGGTAACCAAGATAAGAAGCTGACCATGTCTTCTAATGAATGAAGAAGTATCAAAAAATCTCGAGGCTAAATCTTTGAGTTGAGCAGGTATTTGCACAAAGTTAACTCGGATGGTGTTTCTGCGCATGGAAGCCATGATCTGCAAAACAGAACAAAGATAAATCCCCTCGGTCTTTGAAATGGTTAGTATAGTGAAGTATGCATGCTATGTTATGATGCATGATGTCATGGTAAAACAAACAACAGGTATAGTAGATAACAGACATGGTAAAGGCAAACAAGTCACACAAAAACCCTTAAGTTTAAGGCTTGTATGAGGTCTAGGTATTACCCTCTTGAAGTTCAGTTGGTTTTAACCTGTCCTAATAATAGTAACTGGGTTTAGAGGTTCGCAATATCACTGACCATCCTCCATCGGTCATGATTTTAGCTCACGCAATCTTTTCTTGCAGCCGGAACTATCTCGAGAGTATGGTCTCAATGAGTGTAGCATCGAGTATCAACCAGTTCTCAGCTTTACACTGAGGCCGGCTATCTCACTATTTCCTACTGGCCAAGTTGGTCAATTATGGGTTCTAAGGTCAGTTGATGCTTAACGACGCATATAGCAGCCCCGTATTCTCCTCGTTTCTCCACAAGGGATACCGGTACCAACCAATGTGCCACATCAATGTAGCTACTGCTTCAACCGTATCGGTCTACGCCGTACAGTTCCCTTACAGTTTATTGCTACTTACCTAAAAGGTGTTCCCCTGATCCGGGTTAGGGTCTATAGTAACTCCCAATACAAAACCCTCAAAAGTAAAGCAACCAAAACAAACAAGAGAAGCAAATATGATGAACTAAATCCTAGGGTATACCCCACTTATTAAGTCCCCAGCAGAGTCGCCAGTTCTGTGATACGGTGGCAGAACCGACTGTTTTAGGAAAATGCTGGTTTGCGTTTTGCGTTTGTGTTTGCAAAATGTCGCGGTAAGCAAGAGTCGCCACCGACTTTTATTTTATCCAACTGGAAAGGACAAAAGCACAGAAAAATTCCTTTTTTGAGATTTTGAGTACGGGGGGTAGATTATAGAAAGGGAAGGTATTAGCACCCTTTCTATCCATGGTTTTCCATGGGCTCTTAGGTACTTGCTCATCTTCTAAAATTGCTTGTGTGTGTTTATTTTGAAAAGTTTGTTTTACTTCGTTTTAACCCTTGCTTCTGTCTTCAAGAGTGTTACGAAGTGTTTTTGAAAACTTTGTTTGAAAAGTGTTTGGTGTGAAAATTTTTGATTTGAGCAAGTACCTACTAGCATCTACCTACTCGAAAAAGGATTGTTTCTATTCTTGTTTCCTTTAGACAGCGCTATCCCACTATTGAGAAATAGGTAGCACCGTCGTTGGAGTTGTAAGGGTCAATTCGAAAGGGACATAATGGTCATTGAAGGCAACATGTAGGGATACCTTAGCATTTCGAAGGGACTGCCATCATATATTCGTATGCAACATCGAGGGACAAGATCATATACCGTAGGCAACTTTGAGGGACATCGAGGGACCATGATCTTTATGATGATTTTAACCGAGAGCCTTTGCTAAGGGTATCCCTATGTTCGAGGGACATGACCATTATTTTCCGAGGCAACCAAGTGAGGTATACCCTAAGGGTGAATATGTGCAAGGTGTGTTATGTTCAGTTATTTTAGTCTTGTGTTAAGTTTGCTAATGTTTGATTATTCTTGCCATACAATCCTATTAGTCATACATCTAGCAGTTAATAATTGCAGTAATTTAAAAGTGCAAAAATATAAAACCTAGCTATTACAAGGCTTCGAGGAGGGGGATTATGTACATATCCAAAACTGGGGGAAAAAATAAATAAAAGCGGTAAAGGTCCTACTAATCATCTATTACATCACAATATACAGTTACAATAATAAAATGAAGTGTGAAAGAATAATAACACGCAAATTTGAAAAGACGTCTAAAAATCCTAAGATATAAAAAAATCTTTTTGTTGTTTTTTTGTTTTAATTTATAAAAATGGTTTAAGTTAAAAAATAATTGATCTAGATCTATATTTTAAAAAAAATTATTAAAGAAACATGAAATTTAAATAAAAGAAATTAATTCTATGTTTTTTTGGTATTTTTGTTACGAAAAGGAAAATGAATTAAAATGAAATTAAACCTAAGTTCTATTAATTTTAATTTTTTAAAAAAAGTTAAAGTGTTTAGTTAATTAATTTACCAAAATTAAAATTTAATTAAGAAAAAATCCTAAATCTATTTTTATGTGATTTTTATATTTTTTTATTGATAACAATAAAAAAGGGATTAAAAGAAATAAATGAAATGAATAAAACAAGAAAATAAAGATGGGCCTAGTAGCAAAAGTAAACAGGGGGTGCAATCATCAGAAATCCCTAGGCCCGAATCTTCGAAAGCTTCATGCTCTAACTATGGTGTTTTTTTTATTCTTGCGTAGAATCTATGATTCAACCATCCATAATTGTTCTATATAAACTCAAACAAACGTTAGCATACCATAAAATGTGATTAAAATTAGAGATTCGAAGCTTAAAATTTTACCAAACCGGTATTGTCAAATGGGGGCGTGCTAGGCGTGTGATGGATTGCTCTTGGGCCTTGTAAGACTCCTGAGGACTTCAAGAGGATGGTTTGAGGCTTGATGTCAATTGAGAGAGACCGGAACCTCGAGATATGACTTGCACCAATTCTTTGATTTCTGGAGAGCTTTTTGAAGAGCTTTTTGAAGAGCTTTTTGAGAGCTTTTTAGAGAGGAATTTAGTCCCTTTCAAGCTTGTATGAATCTATATTTATATAGGATAATGAGGAGACAAGAAAGCATGGAAAGAATCTCCCTCATAATGTTGTGTTTTAAGACCATGATCAAGATTTGAAAAAAATGCCATATTTGATGATTTTATGCCATTTTCACATGTGGATGAACCTGGACATATTTGTGTAAGTCTAAGAGTGCCTAAGAGGGGGGGGGGGTGAATTAGGTATATAACAATTTATTCGGTTTTATGAGAATACTTGAAGTAATTTTTGGTTAAGTGTTTGAAGGTTTTGGTTATATCTTATCTTTTCTTGATTATGGTGATGAAAGCGATAAAAGCGGAAAAGTAAAGAACACAGTGATATATCCTGGTTCCCCTCACAATCCGAGAGTACTCCAGTCCCCTTTCCAACACGAAAGAGATTTCACTATAGTTAGAATGATTGTACAGCCTATGCTTACTATCTAACCTATAGGGTGACCAAAGGTTCTTAACACCTTTAAGATCAAACAAACACTAATGTGAACGAAGAACAATCCTCTTCAAATCACAACACTTACTTCCAACAATCCTGGATAGTAAGGGAATAATTTCTTTTGTAATACAATGATTTATTTGAAATAGATAGAGAGCACTATCAATCTTCAATTGATCTTCTTCTTCAAGATAGAAACAATTCTCAAGCAATGATTATAAATGTTCACAATGTATGTATGAAACTTGTAATGATTTCTTAATGAAAATGTATATGGCAAGTTTCATAAAATTTATGAACACATGAAAGTTTGCATGCTAATTTGAATGAAAGAAAATTGTTAATATTAAGAAGGTTTATTGTTTTTTTTTGTTTTAAAATCTAAAAAACTGCACATTTTATAGTGTCACGAAAACCTCTTCATTCATGTCATTTCATATGAAAAGATGCAATGCATTCATGAAAGGATACCAATTGAAATATGTTCAAAAACCAAAAGAAAAGCTGCACTGGTTCGCTGGGAACCGGTTCCGACACAGGAAGAACCCGGTTCTTAATGAACGTTATAACTCAGAATTCAAAAATATCACGCAGGAACCGGTTCCCCTATTGGTACAACCCGGTTCCTGGTACAAATTCCAGGGAGGTGTTTTTTGAACAAGTTTGGAACTCGGTTCCCTGTTAGGGAGGAATCGGTTCCTGAAAGTTTATTTTCAAAAATTCTTTTTGAAAAAGATTCCAAACAAGGTTTTTCTTAACATTAAAAATGTGGGATATGTATATGATTATGAATGCATATTTGTGAACATCTATATTCAAGTTTAAGAATTATTTATACCATTTGACATTTGTTGATTCTTCAATAATTCTTCTTCTAATCTTCAAGACTTTGTATATGATATTGATAAGCTTTTTTGCACATCCTTTGAATGTTGATATCCATGTTGTCTTCATCAAAACAAATGCTTTAAATATGACTTGAGAAGCTTGCAATTACATTCTCCCCCTTTTTGATGATGACAACCAAGTCTTGAAAACGATTCTTGAAATGATTATGTTGTTTTGTGTAGCAAAAAAATGTTGAGCAAATGCAAGGCTCCCCCTAAATTGTATGCTCCCCCTAAGTCCATGATTCTTTGAATTTTGGAGTGAGTGCCTGCAATTTCTTTGAAACAAAACAACACATATGCATATTCTTCTCCCCCTTTGTTAACATCAAAAAGGATGGGGAAAAAGAGTGAAACAAATCATTTAAAAATTTAAGACGTAAAAACATATAAAAGAAGGAGTAGAAGCAGAGTGTACTGAAACATAAAATTTTTGTTGAAGAAAAATTAAGACGTGCAACTTATGAGAAACATTTTAGAGATCACCTTCATCCAAAATACCAAGTTCTCTTCGGATTTTGAAGAATGGTTCTCGAGCAAGCGGTTTTGTGAAGATATCTGCGAGTTGGTTATGAGTATCCACAAAAGTGACTTCGACATCTCCTTGAAGTACATGATCACGGAGAAAGTGATGTCGAATATCTATATGTTTGGTTCTTGAATGCATGACCGGATTCTTTGTAATATTGATAGCACTTGTATTGTCGCATCGAAGAGGAATGCATCCGAGATCAAGTCCGTAATCACGGAGTTGTTGCTTGAGCCAAAGAATTTGTGCACAACAACTACCTGTTGCTATGTATTCTGCTTCGGCCGTGCTAAGAGCAACACATGCTTGCTTTTTACAAGCCCATGATACTAATGCATTTCCAATAATGTGACAAGTACCACTTGTGCTTTTACGATCAGTTTTACAACCTGCATAATCCGTGTCAGAATAACCAATTAAAGTGCAAATACTACCTTTAGGATACCATAAGCCGACATTGGTTGTTCCTTTAAGATACTTCATGATCCTTTTAACTCCCATGAGGTGTGATTCCTTTGGATTTGCTTGAAAGCGAGCACAAAGACAAACACTAAACATTATGTCAGGACGGCTCGTCGTCAAATACAATAAGGAACCAATCATACCTCGGTATTTTGTAATATCAATTGGAGTACCGGATTCATCTTGATCAACATATGTACCGGAGCCCATTGGAGTATTCATTGCTTTACAATTGTCCATATCAAACTTTTTCAATAATTCTTTGCAATACTTAGATTGGTTGATGAAGATTCCATCTTTTAGTTGCTTGATTTGTAGTCCAAGAAAGTAGTTCATCTTTCCCATCATAGACATCTCGAATTCTCCTTGCATCATCAATGAGAATTCCTCACACATTTCTTTGTTAGTCGATCCAAAAATGATATCATCAACATAGACTTGAACCAATAAAGTGTTACTTTTGATTTTCTTAATGAACAAAGTTTTATCAACCTTACCCTTTTCGAAACCTTTTTCACACAAAAAATTGCTAAGTCTATCATACCATGCTCTTGGTGCTTGCTTTAAGCCATAAAGAGCCTTTCTCAACTTAAAGACATGTGTAGGATGTTTGAAGTCTTCAAATCCCGGAGGTTGTTTGACATAGACTTCTTCATTGATGTATCCATTCAAGAATGCGCTTTTGACGTCCATTTGAAAAAGCTGAAAATTTAATGAACAAGCATAAGCAAGTAAAAGACGTATAGCTTCTAACCTTGCAACCGGAGCAAATGTTTCTTCAAAGTCGATTCATTCCTCTTGATTGTAGCCTTGGGCAACCAACCTTGCTTTGTTTCGAACAATTAGACCATTCTCATCAAGTTTGTTCTTAAACACCCATCGGGTACCTATGATGTGTTTACCACTTGGTCTAGGAACAAGTTCCCAAACTTGATTTCTCTCGAATTGATTTAATTCTTCTTGCATAGAAATAATCCATTGATCATCTCCTAAGTCTTCATCAACTTTGGTAGGTTCAATTTGAGAAACAAACGCCATGTTTAAGCAAGCATCTTTTAGATTTAATCTTGTTGATACTCCTTGGCTAATGTCACCAATAATTTTGTCAATAGGATGGTCTCTATGAGTTCTCCATTCTATTGGTAGATCATTGATGTTTGAATCTTGTTGTACAATGTTTTCTTGATTTTCCGGTGATTTCACAACTTGATCATTTGAAAGATCTTCCGGGGGTAAATCTATAGGATCATCATCATCACACATAACTATTTCCTCCTTAGAGGTGTTAGTTTCATCAAAAGATACATGCATAGATTCTTCAATAGTTAAAGTTCTTTTATTATAAATTCTATATGCTTTACTAGAAAGAGAATAACCAAGAAATATACCTTCGTCGGATTTCTCGTCAAACTTACCGAGATTGTCTTTGTCATTATTAAGAACAAAACACTTGCATCCAAAAATGTGGAAGTGAGCAATATTTGGCTTTCTTCCTTTGAAGAGTTCATATGGATTCTTCTTTATTATAGGTCTAATGATAACTCGATTTCCAACATAACATGTCGTACTAACCGCATCCGCCCAAAAATATTTAGGAAGATTTGCATCACTAAGCATTGTTCTTGCAAGTTCCACTAGAAACCTATTCTTTCTTTCAACTACTCCATTTTGTTGTGGAGTTCTAGGTGCTGAAAAATTATGAGAGATACCATGTTCTTCACAAAATTCTTCAAATTGTGCATTTTGGAATTCTCCACCATGATCACTTCTTATGGATACAATCTTTAGTGATTTTTCATTTTGGATTTGCTTAGCATACTTCTTAAAAGCTTTAAAAGCATCACTTTTCTTCACAAGAAACAAAGTCCAAGAATATCTAGAAAAATCATCAATAATAACCAAAGCATATACATTACCTCCGAAGCTTTTTGTTCTTGATGGACCAAAGAGATCCATGTATAACAATTGTAGTGGCCTTGTAGTAGACACCACATTCTTAGATTTGAAAGTTGATTTGGTCTGTTTGCCCTTTTGGCATGCGCTACATAATTTGTCTTTGATGAACTTCATCTTTGGTAGACCAATAACTAAGTCATGCTTAACCAATTTGTTCAAGTGCTCCATGTGAATGTGAGCAATCCTCTTGTGCCATAACCAAGCGTCATTGTTGTTTACCATAAGACATTGTACCTTCATAGACAAATCATCTAAAGTAGTCATAAAAATATTGTTAGTTCTTATACCTTTGAGTTTTACCTCATTGGTTGCCTCATCCATAATAAGGCATTCTTCTTTGTTGAATTTGATCTTGAACCCTCTATCGCAAAGTTGACTTATGCTAAGAAGGTTGTGCTTTAATCCTTCAACATAGAGAACATCCTCAATTTGAATGGATGGAGGTGTGCCAACTATTCCAACGCCAAGTATCTTTCCTTTGGTGTTGTCTCCATAGGTGACATACCCTT